>OY979695.1:95090077-96290077 GCA_963855945.1 Thereva nobilitata
TATATATATATATATATATATATATATATATATATATATATATATATATATATATATATATATATATATATATATATATATATATATATGCCTTGCGTATTAAACGAGGGCAGATTTTGGAGGTAACGTATGATTCAAGGCCATCTGTATGTTTTCGGGACAGGACTCGAAAAAAATGTGTGTCAAAGGTATTATTTGAGTACATTTGTATAGTTTGAAGCCTGGGCTCAAAATATACATTATATATACCGAATATGTTTATATTTTAAATATGTCCTCGAATTCTTTATAAATAGAAAGTATTTTTTCAGGACATATGTTATTTCGAGATATTGTATTTTAAAAGGTGTCCTCAAATTATAGACATAATGTTATTTCAAGGTACTGTCTTCGAATAAACTCTATTTATTTGTCATTTTTTTAGAACTTTTTCTATACTGTGGAAGGTGTCCTCAAATAGTTTATTTATTTATTCGCCAAATAAGGCATACTTACACTTATTACAAAAGAGTGAAACAAATCACTATGGTGTAACCATAAAATAACCAGGAAAAGTACTGGTATGTTTTAATTTAATTATTATTGAAATGAGGATATCAGAAGGGATCTAAGTTTTTTAATAGTTTTATTTAGCTTCACCTCGTATGTTTGTTTGTTTGTTTGGTTCAAATCTTGCGACAGCTTTTTCAACTACTTCTACTAAACCGATTCTTATGAAATTTTGCACACACATTGAGTTCCCGCGACAATGCAATCTGACAATTTTGTACAAAAATCAAGATGGCGGTTCCAAGGTGGCGGACGAATTTTGCAATTGTGTTCCGATTCCATTGAAAACCGGTATCGGGGGTTTGTAGGGCCACAAATGACCATTCTGTGGTCAAAATTTCAAAATTCAAAATGGCGGCGCCAATAAGGTGGATGAATTTTACCAATGTGTTCTGAATCCATTGAAAATCGGTATTGGGGGTTTTAGGGCCACAAATGACGATTCTGTGGTCAAAATTTGAAAATTCAAAATGGCGGCGCCAATATGGCGGATGAATCTTGGAATTGTGTTCGGAATCCATTGAAAATCAGTATCGGGGGGTTTTTGGGACCACAAATGACGATTCTGTTATCAAAATGTGAAAATTCAAAATGGCGGATGAATTTTGAAAATGTGTGCCACGGCGCACTTTGTGTCGCTGCGTCAACGGAGTAAGTAATATTCTGGGACTTTTAACAGACTAAAATAAAAACATGGGGCGCATTTGAAATATTTTTTTGGTGGACTTGGAAACACATTTTTCTAGGCAGGTCGTTTGTATTTAATTATACAGTCGTTATACAGATTTATATGCGCCCCATGTTTTTATTTTAGCCTGTTAAAAGTCCCAGAATATTACTTACTCCGTTAACGCAGCGACACAATGTGCCCTTTGGCATACCACATGAGAGGACAGCACTGCTACTATTGCACGATTTCTTACCAGACGTCAGAATCTCAAGAAGGTCTATTTTTCTGTTCTAATTATTTTCTAGTTTTTGGTACAGCTTATGATTTAAAATAAAACCATTTAACTTAAAAGTTTTTTTACCTATTTTTTTATATGATGCTTTGCTTTCAGCAACTTTCAGGTGAAATCCATGTTCGTGCAGCAAGGAGAAAAGCATAAAAATTTCTATGGGATAAAAGATTTCCAATTTTCGTTTCCACTTTGCGTTTGTTGTACAACTTCATATGCATTACAATAGGCAGACCCCGCTCCAACTATGTATCAAGGGCCATGTTGAGAATAAAAAGAAGCCGATAACTTGAGTTTTCAAACAGAGTGATTTCGTCCTGAACAGACAGAGTGATGAATTATGTAATTTACCCAAAACATACTCTTTATAAAGAAATATTTTGAAGACTTGTTTTAAAGTTGAATAATGTCAGCAAATTTTTGTATGTATATTAAGACCAGAAGTCAATCATAAAAGTGTTTTCAAATACATAGTAGGCTATATAAATTAAAAAAGAACATAAAAACTAGTTTAAAGTTATTAGTAGTATATTGTTACCTATACTCGTTTATTCATACTATGTATTATTATTAACAAAAACATTTCTATTTGTATCAAAAAAACAATTAATGCGAGATTTTACCGGTACTCAGCGATATTAACAAAAACATTTTGTTTTGTAACTAAAGGTAAGATAAAACTGACGGTTTCGCTAATCTGATACTCATATTGTTATTAACAAAAACGTTTTTACACTCTCACACTCATATTATTCGTAACAATAACATTTTGTTTTGTATCTAAAAATTAAATAAAACTTATACTCATGTAATTATTAACAAAATAATTTTGTTCTGCAAAAAAATAAAACTGTCGGCTTTACCGATATTCAGACGATATTGGAATTTTAAAATTAATTTTTTTCTTAACAATGAAACTTAGCAAATTCTTTTTTTCTTTCGTTCTTATAATATTAGCCGACTTCATTTTTGTTCTATTTCTTATTATTTAAATTACAAATGGAAATAAAATATAAAAAACTCCGTAAACTGCAATTTATTTTCTTCCATTTAGTCCGCTCAAATTAGGAAAAATTAAAGAAATTTTCCCCACAGCTATGAGACCGGTGCCAAATGAAGGATTTGGGTTGTCTAAACATGATTTTCACAACCCGCAGTTCGGAAAAAGGGTTGTTTTTGAGAAATATAGGTATATATGATGGTTTTCGCCTTTTTCTCTATTTTGAGGAGAAACTATGCATTTTGGTGAAAATATCAATAGAGCAAAGTTGTAGGGCATAAAATTACTTACAAATTTTGTCTTCACTGTTTTTTTTAATTCCGTCGAGTTTTGCCGCTAGAGGCCTTTTTTCAGATTCTGTTGATAATCAACAAAGCGTACCTACAAAGAAAAGCCGTTAAAAACTGCAACTACTACTGGCCTCTGGCGGAGAAACTATATGGAATTCAAAAAAACAGTGAGGACAAAATTTGTAAGTAATTTTATGCCCTATAACTTTGCCCTATTGATATTTTCAATCATGTTTAGACAACCCAAACCCTTCATTTGGCACCGGTCTCATAGCTGTGGGGAAAATTTCTGAAAAACAGCGATTTTTTTTACTAATTTGAACGGACTAATTACTTATAAAAACTAGCAGCGACGTCGCTCATTATTTATATAAGCAAAAATATGTTGAGGGGTTCTATTTTCGAGAACTTTATATTTTCTTATGATGTTTTTACATTCGGTTAACGATGGTACTTTCGGCAGCTCATTAAGTTTACCAAAGTGTTTAGTGACGGCTTTTTTCTCTTGATCGGACCATTTCGTCCTCCTTATTTTCGAAACTGATGATACTGAAAAACATAAATAAAGTTATATCATAATAAATTCAATCCTTTCAATAAAAAGATATTTACAAGTAAAGTTGTGTTTGTTTAAAAATAAAACAATATATTAAATGCAATTAAAATAATTTACTTACGATTACGTCTCATAATCTTAGATTCAATTCGTGGCTGAAATGGTGAATCATTTTCGTCTGAGCCACCCCCAACGCTATTAGATAAGGTAGCTTTTGATGAACTGATCTCTTCTTCATCGCTGCTACTATCGCTATTTTGATTATCATCGCTTTCTTTACCATTTTCATCATCTTCTCCAATAGCAGCCATTAAGAGCTTCGAAACATCTGTTATTTCTGCAACTGGTACTGGTACTCTATAGATAGATTTGTGGATGTCCTTATGGTGACCCATGAAGTTGGCAAGTCTATCGACTTGACAGTCTTCCAAATTCAGCATTGACGTATAAGTAGCTACATGTTTTCTTAGTTGAGTACCACGCAGTGTACTTGGCAAAACCGCACCACACTGATTGGCAAAACTTTTTAATAAAGGACATGCTCTTAAATACTGTTTTGATAATTTATTTGGATTGAGTGAACAAAATATGAATTCATTATCATTGGTTGCACCAGCTTGTGTTCTATACTTTAATAGGGTTTCAATGCATTTCACTGCAAGTGGACTCAGCAATACTGGTACAGTCCTTTCCAACTTTCCTTTGATAACTATTCGAGTAAATTGTTGAGCAAACTCCTTTGTTGCAGCAGATAATTTTTGATATAACTCTTTGTCGATATTATCATTTATCACTTCTTTATTCTCGTAGTTAGTTAGAGTTAACCTTTCGATTTCACCAGCTCTTCGGCGATTAAATATTTGGACGAAAATAAGTGTACACTTAGTAAGTAGTTTATACGTATTCAAATCAAATTCCGTGTCTAAATCTTCTAAACATCTGCAACATTCATTTTTTAAGTAATCGTATAACAACTTTATATCTTCTTTTGTGGGCAAAACTAATTTTTTTTCTCGTCGCTTGTCCATTTGATCATTGTGAGCTTTTTTACCAACAAGACTCGGAATATCTTCTTCCCACACTAATAAAAAATCATCCACCATTTTCTTTTTATCATCATCATATCGTTTGATGCATTCAATCCGGAATTTTTTGGCACATTTTTTCATCAATGTAGAAACAAACTGAGCATTGAATGGCACTTTGAACGTTCCTGAGCTCTCATCCCACTCAGCTAATGTTCTTATACATTTAACACATTGATCGAAATATTCAGGCTGAAATATATCTTCAAATTCACGTATATTATTGTCCTGCTTCATCATTTCTAGTTTAACACGACCCAACATACGAAGCTGTGTCCTGATATAATCATGTTGATGACGTAAAGAATATCTTTCACACAGTTTGTTACAAAATTTTATGATCAATTCGTCATATTTGATTGCCCGTACAACATCATCATCCGTCAATATTGGAAAAACCACATCCCTCAAGATTGGCTCAGCAACAGAATGAATGTTCCCGGTCGCTCGTCGACTTGTAGATTGAATATCCCTTTGTCCTTTTCGACGATTTTTGTCACATTTCGCAATATGGAATCGTATAGTTGCTTTAGCAAAATAAGCATCGCACGACATGCATCGCAGATAATCTTCTGCTGTATTTTTTGATTTCACCTGTCTTTGCCTAGAAACAATTAAGATTCCAGAATTGTATTCAGGTTTTTCATTATGCATCCGATCACCTTTTTTCCGTAGAGTGTTTATTAGTTGCAGTCGTTCGACATTTTTACGAGGCAAATAGATGATTTTCTTCACTGCTTCTTCAGTTTTGTGCTTTAGCAGGAGATGTTGCGCGAATTTCGTCTGTAGTCTTGCAAAAAAGGCAAAAATGTTTTTTTGATTGCCCTTTGCCGGATTTACATACCGGTACTGTCAATTGTTGAACATTAACTAAATTTCGCTCATTGATAATGGATGATTTTTCTTTTATTGAAGAATCTTCAACTCTGCTGGACGTTTCTTTTGTTCTATTTTCAGTTGATTGTTCAGGAAGGTAACTTGAATCGTCTTCAGTGTTTGTATTAATGCTTCCATTGGCAGAAAAAGTGTTATTAACATTCAATCTTGCTGGTTCCGAATCATTTAAATGGTCTTGGTTTTCATATAATTCATGTTGAAGGTTCGGAACATTTTCTACTGATTTAGTTATATCATTAACATTGCTTGACGAATTTTCGATATTTTCTACGGAATTTGCATCGGGCCAATTTGGCCCCAAAATATTTAGTTCATCCGTGAGACCACTGGGTGCATCACTGACAGAGTTTAGTGTAAAAGTTAAATTAGTTAAAGAAATATTATTCAACTGTTGATTTGTCGTTCCTAATAAAGAACTGTTCGGTGTAGAAGAGCTTATTCCTTGTTCAAAGTTTTCGAGTTTTGTTTTTTCACTCTCTAAATTGCTTAAATTATCTGAAAATTTAAAGTAAAATCATTTTCCTATAATAGACACATACGAAAACACTTATAATAGAATTATAATAGGGTTAATCAAAGACAAATTGACAGGCCATGCACGGAATATGTTACTAACTAGTGGCAATGCTGACACATGGCTTGATTAAAAAACAGTACTAATAAGGAACCACGCTGAAAATGCGTAAATAGAAAGTATCGTAGATAAAATTAAAACATGTAATGCGACTCCACAATAGGGAGCTTTTATCAAAAGCTAAACTCACTGTTATGTAGGTTAAATTTTTTTATTGTAGGCGGTGGTAACGACGAAGATAACGCAGTTAAGAAGGGATTACCTGAACGCGTTAGGAGCATTATAATTAGCAGGAATCCTTCTTCTTAAACTGAAGCTTATCAGATTATGGATATTTAAATTAATTTATTTAAATTTCTTAGCAAATAAACAAAACAATTTTAATAATCACGCCTACATCAGTACCCGACTATCAAACGATTTTAGAATAATACCTAGAAAAAATCCGGAATAGACAACAAGATTATTCTAATAATAAAGGCCAAACCAGATGGTCGAATAATTTTAAAAATAGGCAGAAGGGTATTTCAATAATAACAATCATATTAGGCAGTTCAATAACCTTCAAAATAGGCAACAAGATTACAATAATAATAGTAGTCATACCAGAAATTCGAATAATTTGGAAATTACTCTCGAAATAGGTAAGCAAATTTTTATAACAGTGGCCATAGCCGACAGTCAAATTATCCTCAAAAAAGACGATATGATTCAATTGAACCAATGGACTTCTCGTTAATGAGAACGGAGGCCTCCATAAAATTTTTACAATCGAGGCCAAAACAATTACCCTATATAATTATCAAAACAAATGTTAAAACCTGAAAATTTATTATAGATAGCGGCACTGATAATAATTAGTGAAAGGTTGCATCCGTTACACAAACCATAAATTACTTTTTAACAATCAAAATAAAAGAATTTTGATTAAACACGGACATTTGTCTTAGAATTTAGAAATAGAAAAAAAAATTTAAAGTAGATAATTTTACCTGATGTTTTGATTAATTCAGCATTATAGTTTCCGCCACTCTTGTATTTAACAGTACAATTGCTTCCTTGGTTGACCTTCACCCGTTTTGAAAGGAGAACTTTGTACTCCAAATTATCAAATTGAACGAGGGAAAACATCTTGTTAGATTTGTCACGTCTGAAACATCAAACTTGATTTAGTCATAGGAATAAGAAACAATTAATCTAACCAAGAATAAAAAACAACTTTCATTAAATTCATCAGACGGAAAACTTATTGAATAAAAAGAAACTATGAACTAAACTTGATAGTTAATTTTATAAGCTTATATTTATTTATCATTATCAAATTTAAATAAAAAATTTTCAATATCACATTCTGACGATCCGTGAAACCTGTATATCAAATTTTCTATTTGATTTTATCAAAAAAAACTAAAACTTAGAAGAGATTGAATTGAAAAAAGTTATACTAGAAATCATTAGGCACTATTATAGCATTATTACAATAAAAATATTTTCAAAGTTTAGTGATTTTCCTTTTAGCAGTCTAGTTATGAGGAATTAACTTACACCCGCGAATTACTCTATAAAGCATAATTTTTTTGAGTACATGACCTCAAACAAACATTCATCAATTCAAATAAGAATTATTTGAAATATCCACAAAACTGGAATATTGATAAATATTAATCACAGCGAAAGAACATTTAAAGGTTTTACTATGAATTTCTTTACAGAAAAAAAGTCATTGCTGGGGTGAGGAACAGCAGATCATTTAAATTTTTTAATAAATTATTGTACAAACCAATGAAAGGATTATAAGCTATATTGAAGTGTTATTTAATCGATTGAGACTAAAGTTATGGCTTGCTTTAATGAGTTTAATTATTTATTAAAAACAATATTTTCAAATATTCTATCTCTCTAAATTCTCTAATTCTAAAGTAAAATTTGTTTAAATAAAAATACATACCTGTTTATGATGTAAAGGCCACTGAAATTTTATTTTCAATCATGTACTGGAATTCCGAAGCATACAAGCTGGGCCAAAATTATTCCTTAGACAGCAAATCTTATGCAACATAAAGCCTAAAATAATATTATAATTGTTAACGACAAGATTATAATATACATATTTGTATGAGGACAAAACTATCAGTTGAAATTTCTTAAAAGCAATCACTTCCAATATTCTAAATTTACCGTTAATTACGCAATCAATAAAAAATATACTTCATATAAAAGATGTGAGATCATATTTTACTCTAAATTCTCCAATTCTAAAGTAAAATTTGTTTAAATAAAAATACATACCTGTTTATGAAGTAAAGACCACCGAAATTTTATTTTCAATCATGTACTGGAATTCCGAAGCATACAAGCTGGGCCAAAATTATTCCTTAGACAGCAAATCTTATGCAACATAAAGCCTAAAATAATATTATAATTGTTAACGACAAGATTATAATATACATATTTGTATGAGGACAAAACTATCAGTTGAAATTTATTAAAAGCAATCTCTTCCAATATTCTAAATTTACCGTTAATTACGCCATCAATAAAAAATATACTTCATTTAAAAGATGTGAGATCATATTTTACTCTAAATTCTCCAATTCTAAAGTAAGATTTGTTTAAATAAAAATACATACCTGTTTATGAAGTAAAGACCACCGAAATTTTATTTTCAATCATGTACTGGAATTCCGAAGCATACAAGCCTGGGCCAAAATTATTCCTTATGCAACATAAAGCCTAAAATAATATTATAATTATTGTTAACGACAAGATTATAATATACATATTTGTATGAGGACAAAACTATCAGTTGAAATTTCTTAAAAGCAATCACTTCCAATATTCTAAATTTACCGTTAATTACGCAATCAATAAAAAATATACTTCATTTAAAAGATGTGAGATCATATTTTACTCTAAATTCTCCAATTCTAAAGTAAAATTTGTTTAAATAAAAATACTTACCTGTTTATGAAGTAAAAGGCCACTGGAATTTAAAACTTAATTTTTGTCTTGCACTTTTGAGTTCAACTAGCAAGCTTTGACCAAAATTATCCGTTACCTTAACAGCGTAATCTAATACAACGTAAAGCCTGAACTACAATGAAAACCAGTTTTATGGATGTGGCTGTTTACACGGTCGCTTCTTTTGAGGCTTCTCAAAGCGATATTTTCGGTTCGCGTTTCACTCAGGTGGAACAAAGGGAAAAAAATTCAATAGTATACATGTTATACGCAATTAAAATTCATTTTTTAATCTCTAAATTTAAAGTATTTTTTTTAATGTATTGTTTTTTTTTGGCGCCACCTAGAGAACATATGCCAACAAATTGTCCCTCCTATTAAAAACACGTCTGGTCATCACTCCGGCTGAAACAAAAATAAAATGGAACACTAAGGTGATACAAAATGAAATTAAAACAGACAGCTGATGAGAAAAAGCGAACGCGGATCGCAGAGATGCAGAAAATTAACTAAAAATAAGATTACTTGTGCTTCTATTCGTTTTCGTTATTTTCTAGATTAAAGCGGATCAAGAAAATAGGTGACATTATTAATTTAGCCTATCATTGTCAAAACAATAAAAACAATAGCTTTACGTTTACAAACTGAAATTATTTATGGAAAATTATTAATGTCAAAATCGAATTTGAGTCTATATTCAAAACTTTCATATTTTATAAATTACAAATATGAAAATGAGAATGATTGTTTGCTTTACATAATTAATTAATGTGGTTTTGACCGTAATGTTAAAATCAACATTAGGGCTAACTCCAATTGTCTTAAGATGGCTTAAGATGCCTCGTCAAATTCTCTTAGGACTAGTTATTTTTCTGCCAAAACGTAATGAATCTTAAGCTCAGCTACAGAGCTTAAGATTCATTACGTTTTGCAAAGAATTAGCCAGTTTTAAAAATATTTAACGAGGCATCTTAAGCCGTCTTAAGACTATTGTAGTTAGGCCTATTAACACTTTCTTACCCCGTTTATGATTAGGTTGAAAAGTTGAGTCGAGGTTGAGTTGAAATTTCGACCACCGTATATGATGTCGAGTTGAGTTCACTTTGCGTTGAAATAGAGTTGAACTGACATCAAAACATAACCTCAAATTTTTGTGTGAAATTCTCATTTTTAGATACGATAGCCTCTTTTTATTAATTCTTTTTCTATATTTTTCAATATTCCTGATTTCCTATAAAGTTTTCCATCAAAATGAACTGCACGGATGCTAAACAAACAAAACAAATGTCACTTCAACCCAATTTCAACTCAACCCGCGTATATGAGGCGAAATTTTAACTCGACCCAGGTGGGAGAGCTAAGTTGAGTTGAGTGGACCCAGTTTCAACTCGCCCCCCGTTTATGAGTGGGTTGAACCTGGGTTGAACCTAGGTTGAACCTAGTCATAAACGGGGTATCTACGATGATAACATGTTACACAGCGTCTACAGTAGCCATGGACATGGTCATTTCCATATGGCATGAACAGTTACCTTGTTTATGCGTAGGACGGTTTTAAGCCGAAAAGCGGCTTAAGACGAATTCCTCGTATAAACCGATTCGGATTCTCTCTCAGACAATTGAAAATTTACCTTCTATATTATGCATTAACATAACTTTAATCACTAACCGGAATAGAGTGAGATTATTCTTTTAATGTAAGACCAAAATCAGCCTTTTTGAGAACTCCTCACACATGCAGACAATAATTCGTCTTAAGCTGAAATAAATTAAGCTTGAGACGAATTTCGACTTAAGACTGTTTATACGGAGCCGGATTCTGTCTTAAGCCGAAATTCGTCTTACGCATAAACAAGGTATGTGTAGACCCTGAAAGTTGGCCATTTTTAATGACAGATCTTATGGTAAACTCGATGGAAAGCCATTATAGCAGTCGATCAAACCTGCCATGAACTTGGCCACAAGTTGACGTTTGTAAAGAAAAGATGGTGGAAAGTTTAAAATTTAGTTTGCGTTTTTATAATTCTGAAAATATTTTTGATTCGGCAGCATGTGTGAAGATTGTGCCATTTTTTCAAATGAAAACTCGTGCTATAACCGCCATAATATTTGACAATTCCAGTCATAAAACATGGCGTTATCGAAAAATATGGATTGGGTTGACGCAGTTTTACATGAGATTTTTAAATTCATATTTAAAGAAATAGATTAATCAATGTAGGGCAATCCATGAGCATATAAAATAAAAGAGAGTACTGCAGACATTTTTTGAAGAGAAGATGCGTCCGACACAAGAAGGCGCACTAGCTAATGTCTTAATACCCGATCGATATGAGTATCAAATAAAAGGAATTGTCAAGTAGAAAAATTAAGTTCTGTGTCCTTATTCTAAATTCAAAATGGCGGATTAGATATTTCTTTAAAACCGTATCGATATGGGTAGCAAATAAAAGGAAGGGTATAACGAGAAGGATAAATTAAGCTGTGTGACTACAATCTAAATCCAAAATGGCGGCCGAAACAAAATGGCGCATTAGCTATTTCTTTAAAACTCGATCGATGTTGGTATCAAATAAAAGGGAATGACAAGTAGAATAAATTAAGTTCTGTGACGTCAATCTGAATGAATAAAATGTAGAAAATAATATAAAATAAATAAAAATAATTTAATAACTTCCTAGCTTGCTGAAATGTCAAAAATTGCTGCTTTGTGAGCAACATTTTATATATATATGTACATATGTCTTGCGTATTAAACGAGGGCAGATTTTGGAGCTAACGTATGATTCAAGGCCACCTGTATGTTTTCGGGACAGGACACGACAAAATTTCTTAGTTAGTTAGTCTTAGTTAAAAATAACATAATCACATATTTCCAAGGTTTCTTTTCAATTTTCATCTTAATTTTAGACGTTTCAGACTTTTTTTGACAAAATTAAAAGATCGTCTTAATTGCTTGAAACGTCTAAAATTAAGATGCCTACAATAAAAAATTTTAACCTACATAACAGTGAGTTTAGCTTTTGATAAAAGCTCCCTATTGTGGAGTCGCATTACATGTTTTAATTTTAGCTATTTCTTTAAAACTCGATCGATGTTGGTATCAAATAAAAGGGAATGACAAGTAGAATAAATTAAGTTCTGTGACGTCAATCTGAATGAATAAAATGTAGAAAATAATATAAAATAAATAAAAATAATTTAATAACTTCCTAGCTTGCTGAAATGTCAAAAATTGCTGCTTTGTGAGCAACATTTTATATATATATGTACATATGTCTTGCGTATTAAACGAGGGCAGATTTTGGAGCTAACGTATGATTCAAGGCCACCTGTATGTTTTCGGGACAGGACACGACAAAATTTCTTAGTTAGTTAGTCTTAGTTAAAAATAACATAATCACATATTTCCAAGGTTTCTTTTCAATTTTCATCTTAATTTTAGACGTTTCAGACTTTTTTTGACAAAATTAAAAGATCGTCTTAATTGCTTGAAACGTCTAAAATTAAGATGCCTACAATAAAAAATTTTAATCTACATAACAGTGAGTTTAGCTTTTGATAAAAGCTCCCTATTGTGGAGTCGCATTACATGTTTTAATTTTATCTACGATACTTTCTATTTACGCATTTTCAGCGTGGTTCCTTATTAGTACTGTTTTTTAATCAAGCCATGTGTCAGCATTGCCACTAGTTAGTAACATATTCCGTGCATGGCCTGTCAATTTGTCTTTGATTAACCCTATTATAATTCTATTATAAGTGTTTTCGTATGTGTCTATTATAGGAAAATGATTTTACTTTAAATTTTCAGATAATTTAAGCAATTTAGAGAGTGAAAAAACAAAACTCGAAAACTTTGAACAAGGAATAAGCTCTTCTACACCGAACAGTTCTTTATTAGGAACGACAAATCAACAGTTGAATAATATTTCTTTAACTAATTTAACTTTTACACTAAACTCTGTCAGTGATGCACCCAGTGGTCTCACGGATGAACTAAATATTTTGGGGCCAAATTGGCCCGATGCAAATTCCGTAGAAAATATCGAAAATTCGTCAAGCAATGTTAATGATATAACTAAATCAGTAGAAAATGTTCCGAACCTTCAACATGAATTATATGAAAACCAAGACCATTTAAATGATTCGGAACCAGCAAGATTGATTGTTAATAACACTTTTTCTGCCAATGGAAGCATTAATACAAACACTGAAGACGATTCAAGTTACCTTCCTGAACAATCAACTGAAAATAGAACAAAAGAAACGTCCAGCAGAGTTGAAGATTCTTCAATAAAAGAAAAATCATCCATTATCAATGAGCGAAATTTAGTTAATGTTCAACAATTGACAGTACCGGTATGTAAATCCGGCAAAGGGCAATCAAAAAAACATTTTTGCCTTTTTTGCAAGACTTTGCAGACGAAATTCGCGCGACATCTCCTGCTAAAGCACAAAACTGAAGAAGCAGTGAAGAAATTCATCTATTTGCCTCGTAAAAATGTCGAACGACTGCAACTAATAAACACTCTACGGAAAAAAGGTGATCGGATGCATAATGAAAAACCTGAATACAATTCTGGAATCTTAATTGTTTCTAGGCAAAGACAGGTGAAATCAAAAAATACAGCAGAAGATTATCTGCGATGCATGTCGTGCGATGCTTATTTTGCTAAAGCAACTATACGATTCCATATTGCGAAATGTGACAAAAATCGTCGAAAAGGACAAAGGGATATTCAATCTACAAGTCGACGAGCGACCGGGAACATTCATTCTGTTGCTGAGCCAATCTTGAGGGATGTGGTTTTTCCAATATTGACGGATGATGATGTTGTACGGGCAATCAAATATGACAAATTGATCATAAAATTTGGTAACAAACTGTGTGAAAGATATTCTTTACGTCATCAACATGATTATATCAGGACACAGCTTCGTATGTTGGGTCGTGTTAAACTAGAAATGATGAAGCAGGACAATAATATACGTGAATTTGAAGATATATTTCAGCCTGAATATTTCGATCAATGTGTTAAATGTATAAGAACATTAGCTGAGTGGGATGAGAGCTCAGGAACGTTCAAAGTGCCATTCAATGCTCAGTTTGTTTCTACATTGATGAAAAAAATGTGCCAAAAAATTCCGGATTGAATGCATCAAACGATATGATGATGATAAAAAGAAAATGGTGGATGATTTTTTATTAGTGTGGGAAGAAGATATTCCGAGTCTTGTTGGTAAAAAAGCTCACAATGATCAAATGGACAAGCGACGAGAAAAAAAATTAGTTTTGCCCACAAAAGAAGATATAAAGTTGTTATACGATTACTTAAAAAATGAATGTTGCAGATGTTTAGAAGATTTAGACACGGAATTTGATTTGAATACGTATAAACTACTTACTAAGTGTACACTTATTTTCGTCCAAATATTTAATCGCCGAAGAGCTGGTGAAATCGAAAGGTTAACTCTAACTAACTACGAGAATAAAGAAGTGATAAATGATAATATCGACAAAGAGTTATATCAAAAATTATCTGCTGCAACAAAGGAGTTTGCTCAACAATTTACTCGAATAGTTATCAAAGGAAAGTTGGAAAGGACTGTACCAGTATTGCTGAGTCCACTTGCAGTGAAATGCATTGAAACCCTATTAAAGTATAGAACACAAGCTGGTGCAACCAATGATAATGAATTCATATTTTGTTCACTGAATCCAAATAAATTATCAAAACAGTATTTAAGAGCATGTCCTTTATTAAAAAGTTTTGCCAATCAGTGTGGTGCGGTTTTGCCAAGTACACTGCGTGGTACTCAACTAAGAAAACATGTAGCTACTTATACGTCAATGCTGAATTTGGAAGACTGTCAAGTCGATAGACTTGCCAACTTCATGGGTCACCATAAGGACATCCACAAATCTATCTATAGAGTACCAGTACCAGTTGCAGAAATAACAGATGTTTCGAAGCTCTTAATGGCTGCTATTGGAGAAGATGATGAAAATGGTAAAGAAAGCGATGATAATCAAAATAGCGATAGTAGCAGCGATGAAGAAGAGATCAGTTCATCAAAAGCTACCTTATCTAATAGCGTTGGGGGTGGCTCAGACGAAAATGATTAACCATTTCAGCCACGAATTGAATCTAAGATTATGAGACGTAATCGTAAGTAAATTATTTTAATTGCATTTAATATATTGTTTTATTTTTAAACAAACACAACTTTACTTGTAAATATCTTTTTATTGAAAGGATTGAATTTATTATGATATAACTTTATTTATGTTTTTCAGTATCATCAGTTTCGAAAATAAGGAGGACGAAATGGTCCGATCAAGAGAAAAAAGCCGTCACTAAACACTTTGGTAAACTTAATGAGCTGCCGAAATTACCATCGTTAACCGAATGTAAAAACATCATAAGAAAATATAAAGTTCTCGAAAATAGAACCCCTCAACATATTTTTGCTTATATAAATAATGAGCGACGTCGCTGCTAGTTTTTATAAGTAATTAGTCCGTTCAAATTAGTAAAAAAAATCGCTGTTTTTCAGAAATTTTCCCCACAGCTATAAGACCGGTGCCAAATGAAGGGTTTGGGTTGTCTAAACATGATTGAAAATATCAATAGGGCAAAGTTATAGGGCATAAAATTACCTACAAATTTTGTCTTCACTGTTTTTTTGAATTCCATATAGTTTCTCCGCCAGAGGCCAGTAGTAGTTGCAGTTTTTAACGGCTTTTCTTTGTAGGTACGCTTTGTTGATTATCAACAGAATCTGAAAAAAGGCCTCTAGCGGCAAAACTCGACGGAATTAAAAAAAACAGTGAAGACAAAATTTGTAAGTAATTTTATGCCCTACAACTTTGCTCTATTGATATTTTCACCAAAATGCATAGTTTCTCCTCAAAATAGAGAAAAAGGCGAAAACCATCATATATACCTATATTTCTCAAAAACAACCCTTTTTCCGAACTGCGGGTTGTGAAAATCATGTTTAGACAACCCAAATCCTTCATTTGGCACCGGTCTCATAACTGTGGGGAAAATTTCTTTAATTTTTCCTAATTTGAGCGGACTAAATGGAAGAAAATAAATTGCAGTTTACGGAGTTTTTTATATTTTATTTCCATTTGTAATTTAAATAATAAGAAATAGAACAAAAATGAAGTCGGCTAATGTTATAAGAACGAAAGAAAAAAGAATTTGCTAAGTTTCATTGTTAAGAAAAAAATTAATTTTAAAATTCCAATATCGTCTGAATATCGGTAAAGCCGACAGTTTTATTTTTTTGCAGAACAAAATTATTTTGTTAATAATTACATGAGTATAAGTTTTATTTAATTTTTAGATACAAAAAAAAAATGTTATTGTTACGAATAATATGAGTGTGAGAGTGTAAAAACGTTTTTGTTAATAACAATATGAGTATCAGATTAGCGAAACCGTCAGTTTTATCTTACCTTTAGTTACAAAACAAAATGTTTTTGTTAATATCGCTGAGTACCGGTAAAATCTCGCATTAATTGTTTTTTTGATACAAATTGAAATGTTTTTGTTAATAATAATACATAGTATGAATAAACGAGTATAGGTAACAATATACTACTAATAACTTTAAACTAGTTTTTATGTTCTTTTTTAATTTATATAGCCTACTATTTGAAAACACTTTTATGATTGACTTCTGGTCTTAATATACATACAAAAATTTGCTGACATTATTCAATTTTAAAACAAGTCTCCAAAATATTTCTTTATAAAGCCTAGTATGCTGTTCAAGCGAAATTTTCGTTTGCGTTTTGGATATATATCTCTACACACGAAAAATAATAGGAGAATAGAATGGAGAGTTTATGTTAAAAAACTTCAAAATCTCAAAAAAATCATATTTTTGTTTTCAATCTACTTTTATTTAAATCACACTTGTCACTTTTTCACTTCACACTTGAGTACTGTCAAAATTTCGGCCCGAAATAAATATTAAAACATTATTTCGGTGCGAAAAAAGTCTCCACATAAGCCGAGACATCTACCTTATCCCGAAAAAGTTGTGATTTTTCGTTTGAACAGCGTACTGGTAAACGAAATCGGAAGCGAAAATTTCGGTGGCACTTTTCGCGTGCGTTTTTTTTTACATAGAGTTTGATAGGGAATTTCATTTCGCTTCAACAGCATACTAGGCTTAAAGAGTATGTTTTGGGTAAATTACATAATTCATCACTCTGTCTGTTCAGGACGAAATCACTCTGTTTGAAAACTCAAGTTATCGGCTTCTTTTTATTCTCAACCTGGCCGCTCAATTCCCTTAATAGTTGGAGCGGGGTCTGCCTATTGTAATGCATATGAAGTTGTACAACAAACGCAAAATGAAACGAAAATTGGAAATCTTTTATCCCATAGAAATTTTTATGCTTTTCTCCTTGCTGCACGAACATGGATTTCATCTGAAAGTTGCTGAAAGCAAAGCATCCTATAAAAAAAATAGTAACTTTCAACAGACTAAAATAAAAAGATGGGGCGCATTTGAAATATTTTTTTTTGGTGGACTTGGAAACACATTTTTTCTAGACAAGTCGTTTGTATTTAATTATATAGTCGTTGTACAGGTTTTTATGCGCCCATGTTTTTATTTTAGTCTGTTAAAAGTCCCAGAATATTACTTAATCCGCTGACGCAACGACACAAAGTGCCCCTTGGCATACGACATGATAAGACAGCACTGTTACTATTGCACGATCTCTTAACCAGACGTCAGAATCTCAAGAAGGTGCGTGTTTGTGTTCTAATTATTTTCTAGTTTTTGGTACAGCTTATGATTTAAAATAAAACATTTAACTTAAAAGTTTTTTTACCTTTTTCTTTTTTATTCTTTTTAGTCTTAATTCAGTCATTTTTGGATTTTACTTTTTACAAAAGTCTGGTGAAGTGATTTGTATAAAAATAATAATAAAACTATTAAAAAACTTAGATCCCTTCTGATATCCTCAGTTCAATAATAATTAAATTAAAACATACCAGTACTTTTCGTGGTTATTTTATAGTTACTCCATAGTTATTTGTTTCACTCTTTTGTAATAAGTTTAAGTATGCCTTATTTGGCGAATAAATAAATAAACTATTTGAGGACACCTTCCACAGTATAGAAAAAGTTCTAAAAAAATGAAAAATAAATAGAGTTTATTCGAAGACAGTACCTTCAAATAACATTATGTCTATAATTTGTCCCCAATATTTTTAATTATACAAGTATGATTCTGGGACATAAGTTACTTTGAGTCACTGTCCTCGAAAAATTTGCATTTTATTTGGGGACACTTTTGAGGTTCTAAAAATGTCCTCAAACTACTCATATACAAAATGAACCAGTCTGAGGACAATGTTTTTTCAAGGACTGGTCTCAAACTATCAGTATGTTCAGCGTATTATTTGAGGTCCTGGTTCCGAAGAATACATTATATCTCAAAGTAATTTAGAGATCATAATTATGTTTGATAATTAAAAATTGATGCTGCATTAGATTAAAGGTATGTTTCTGAATGGTTTACAGGCAAAAAAAAAGTGTGTCCCAAAAAATACGTTATGCATATATATATATATATATATATATATATATATATATATATATATATATATATATATATATATATATATATATATATATATATATATATATATATATATATATATATATATATATATATATATATATATATATATATATATATATATATATATATATATATATATATATATATATATATATATATATATATATATATATATATATATATATATATATATATATATATATATATATATATATATATATATATATATATATATATATATATATATATATATATATATATATATATATATATATATATATATATATATATATATATATATATATATATATATATATATATATATATATATATATATATATATATATATATATATATATATATATATATATATATATATATATATATATATATATATATATATATATATATATATATATATATATATATATATATATATATATATATATATATATATATATATATATATATATATATATATATATATATATATATATATATATATATATATATATATATATATATATATATATATATATATATATATATATATATATATATATATATATATATATATATATATATATATATATATATATATATATATATATATATATATATATATATATATATATATATATATATATATATATATATATATATATATACAGTGGCTCACAGTGAAAATCGTCCACCTTACGAGTAAGAGGAATTAAGTAGTTTTTTTCATCTAGCTCTCAACAAATCCAAATAAGAATTTACATAACTAAGTTTTTCATTTATTTTCTTCAAAATAATAACGAAAAATTATGAAATTAATCAATAACAAAAACGGGAAAAACTCAAAATTCCGGAAAGGTCATATTTCTATCTCACAATGAAAATCGTCCATAACACTCAATACTAAGAAATGTCGTCCATAACACTCAATACTAAGATAGTTGGTCCTCCTTATGATGTAATTACTGCTAGAAGCCTGATCGGCATTGAATTTACTAATTTTTAGTATACTTAGGATTAATTCTAGCGCATTCCTGCTTGAGTACATTTTCAAGGTCTTTCTGCGAGGTAATATTGTCTTACGAATGCTCCTGTCAGGTGTATCCCATAAATTCTATTAACATTCAAGTTAAGGGATTGGGGAGGAACGGGGAAAACTGTTTTACAATTGTAATATCAGCCAATAGCGTTCAACGTCTGAGGTATGCTTAGGGCCATTATACTGATAGAATGCAAACCCAGCAGTTATACTTAGAAGTTGCGCACTCTGCTGCACATTCTTTTTAGAATATCAAGCTAAACCATTGCATCCACTGTTCCTTGGATGAACTCAAGGTTGCCAGTGCCATTTGCCGCCATACACCTCCATACGATACCAAACAACCGAGTATTGCAATTCGTTCTTTAGTAGTCTATCATTATAAGGCAGGCAAAAGTCAAAGAGAAATGGCAGATTGTTGGGAAATACTTTTCTGGTACTGTTTTTTGGCTTGCTTGCTATTCTACCACTTTCTTCACACCTTTTAATAATATATTGGACAGTTGTTCGACTTTTTCCAACAATATCTGCCGTTTCTCTGTGACTTTTGCCTGCCTTATAATGATAGACTACTAAAGAACGAATTGCAATACTCGGTTGTTTGGTATCGTATGGAGGTGTATGGCGGCAAATGGCACTGGCAACCTTGAGTTCATCCGAGGAACAGTGGATGCAATGGTTTAGCTTGATATTCTAAAAAGAATGTGCAGCAGAGTGCGCAACTTCTAAGTATAACTGCTGGGTTTGCATTCTATCAGTATAATGGCCCTAAGCATACCTCAGACGTTGAACGCTATTGGCTGATATTACAATTGTAAAACAGTTTTCCCCGTTCCTCCCCAATCCCTTAACTTGAATGTTAATAGAATTTATGGGATACACCTGACAGGAGCATTCGTAAGACAATATTACCTCGCAGAAAGACCTTGAAAATGTACTCAAGCAGGAATGCGCTAGAATTAATCCTAAGTATACTAAAAATTAGTAAATTCAATGCCGATCAGGCTTCTAGCAGTAATTACATCATAAGGAGGACCAACTATCTTAGTATTGAGTGTTATGGACGACATTTCTTAGTATTGAGTGTTATGGACGATTTTCATTGTGAGATAGAAATATGACCTTTCCGGAATTTTGAATTTTTCCCGTTTTTGTTATTGATTAATTTCATAATTTTTCGTTATTATTTTGAAGAAAATAAATGAAAAACTTAGTTATGTAAATTCTTATTTGGATTTGTTGAGAGCTAGATGAAAAAAACTACTTAATTCCTCTTACTCGTAAGGTGGACGATTTTCACTGTGAGCCACTGTATATATATATATATATATATATATATATATATATATATATATATATATATATATATATATATATATATATATATATATATATATATATATATATATATATATATATATATATATATATATATATATATATATATATATATATATATATATATATATATATATATATATATATATATATATATATATATATATATATATATATATATATATATATATATATATATATATATATATAAATGCGACATTAATAATACCAATTATCTAATTAAGTGATAAACTGTGTGATCTACATTGTGAATTATAATATAAGTAAAATTAAAACATACGCATAACAAAACGTTATTAGTTCTTTTTATTTTACGGTCCTATACCACAATAGGCAACTAAATTGGTGACCCCGGCGTCGCAACACGCGACACAAGGTGTAGTGCATAAAAAATAATACAAATAAAAAGTAATACCTTGAAAAATTATAAAAATAATATCAAAACAGCAGTAATGGTTACGACCATAGGATAAAAATCAAGTAAAATTACATCGATCGGTGAAGTGATCGTAGATTTAAAAACAAAATAGTTGTCAGATGCAACTCAGGAAAAATAGACAAGTAAAATTTTCAATTAATACAATTTAAATATTCCCAAAATAATCGATTACATTGCATATATCATAGAATTTTCATAAAACAAGGAATTTTTTTTTCTTCTTAAAAAAATTACAAAACAAAAGTACAAAATCAAAGCGTTTAACGGAGCTTTCGATTCAAAGAAAACGAAATTTGTGTTTTGCTGCATTTTCAATATTTAAAGTTGGAAAAAAGTGAAGACAAAACAAAAAGGCGATTCTACCGTTAATAATAAATTCACCACGAATAATTATCAATTTTGGGCAGCTGCCAAAGCAACAAAAGAAGTCGGGAACCTCGAGGGAGCATCCCAACATAAACAACAGATAACAAAACAATATTTAAAAATTAAAACTTTTACTATATTTTTTTTTCTTTTAATAATAATCATTTAATATTAATTATAATTTAATAAATATTTTAGTATTGGTGTGGGATTAAGTTTAAGTTTATATTTTTTTATATACACATATATTTTTTTTTATATACACATACATACAATAGATTTTCTTTATTTATTCTGCACTATATATATAATATAAACATTTTTTTTTGGATTTAATAATTTTATTTAGATTTTTATTTTGCCTTCCTTTAGTGGTTAATTATTTTATGATACACGTATAAACTTGTACATATATATACTTTGAATTACAAAATATTTTTTTTCCAATTTTACTTGGCTCGATTAATATATACAAGTATACAAAGTTTAGACTTGTTATTTAAATGTTAGTGTAATTCTACTGGCTTGAAGTTAATTATCCTCCACTAGCTTAGATTTTCGTTTGTTTTTTTTTGCACATATTTACCTTTATACAAATATTCTCGCATATACATATATATATATATATATATATATATTGGGTATATTACTTCCGGGTCGTTGTTTCACCCATTTATTTTTTTTCTCCTCTCTATTTATCCCAATACGTTTTAGTAACTCGTTTTTCTGTTAAAAATTTCACAACATGTCGAGATCAGAAGACGAAGCGCCCATGGAACAAGAGGCATCGCAAGCAGAGGAACCAAAGCCCGGAACTTCGGAAGTCGCTGGCGTCAAACTGACGAAGCTTGACATTCCGAAGTTCTGGACACACCAGCCCGCCTCCTGGTTTTACCAAGCGGAAATTATGTTTAAGATGGCGGGCTACAAAGCGGATAGTGAAAAAGGTCTACAACGTTATGGCCGCATTGCCGGAAGAGGCGGTAACGGCAATGCGGCTTAGCACCGTCGACCATTCTACCTCCACTTATGAAGAACTTAAACAGCACCTGCTCGAGAAGTACGGCACTTCGGAGAAGCGCCGGCTCGAGCAGCTACTGTCAGTGCAAGAGCCTGGAGACCGAAAACCGTCCGAGTTTCTCCAGGCTCTCAAGGGACTAGCCGCCGGATCGACGGCGGTCAATGATGACCTGATCCGGACCCTGTGGGAAAGGAGACTTCCACAGGCCATCCAGGTCACATTGGCCACAGCTCGCGATCAATCGCTAGCCGGGCTGGCTGCCACGGCAGACAAGGTATGGGAGGTGCTTCCGCACGGAGGCGCCTCATACGCGTCCGCCGTCCATACCACACCATCCAACGCGGAACCACCGTGGATGTCACTGCAAAGTGCCATCAACAAACTGACTTCCAGGATGGAGCAGTGGATACGGCAGCCCAACAGCCCAAGAGGCCGAACACCTGCCAATCGGCAGGGCGGCCCTTCACAGCCCTCGGCCAATCGGCCACCAGGGGCCAACAAACTAAGGGGTAGCCTGTGCTACTTCCATTACCGCTATGGTAAGGAAGCACGCACCTGCAAGGCCCCCTGCAGTTTCGGTGGTGGTAATGCCAAGTCGGCAAAGAAACCACCAACCACCAAAAAAAACTAGAGAGACAGGGGGTCGACATGAGCGAGCAAATAACTGGCCGCTCATATCGTTTATTCGTTCGAGACACCAACAATCGGATGGATTTCCTGATTGATTCGGGCTCGGACGTATCAATTGTTCCCGCCAAGGCGTTCCCGGCCCATAACGGAAGCCCGAACGTCCTTCTGCATGCGGCCAACGGATCACTGATCCGAACTTTCGGCACAAAGTTGCTTGAACTCCATCTCGGCTTACGCCGACGATATGTTCAAAACTTTATCATAGCCGCCACCACAAAAGCCATTATTGGGGCGGACTTCTTAACGAAGTTCGAGTTGTGCGTCGATTTCAAGTATCGACATTTAGTAGACCAGCGCACAAATTTTAAAATTAACGTGTGCGCTACAGTCGACTACAACCCCGAATCCCATCCATGCCTAATTACCGGCATATATAAAGAGCTATTAACGAAGTACGCTTCGTTAACAAAACCGCCCAATTTTAACCTTCCAGTTAAACACAATGTGCAACACCACATTGTGACTAAAGGGCAATTACCTTTCGTCACCGCTCGGCGACTCCATCCGGAGAAACTGAAGGTGGCAAAATTAGAATTTGACCATATGGTCCAATTGGGGATTTGTCGACCTTCCTCGTCCCCCGCAGCATCTCCACTTCATCTGGTCCCTAAACGGGACTCACATGATTGGAGGCCATGCGGCGACTACCGTCGCCTAAATGCTGTCACTGTGCCGGATATATATCCGATCCCGCATATACAGAATTTTTCCGTGAATCTTCACGGTTGCACATTTTTTTCGAAGGTTGACTTGGTACGTGCATATCATCACATCCCAATCGCCCCAGAAGACGTGCATAAGACTGCACTCATTACGCCATTCGGCCTATATGAGTTTACCCGTATGCCATTCGGCTTACGGAATGCAGCTCAAACCTTTCAAAGGTTTATTAACGAAGTTACGAGAGATCTCGACTTCGTTTATGTATACTTGGACGATATACTTATCGCCAGTAAAACCGAGGAAGAACATATCGTTCACCTCGAAGAGCTCTTTAAACGCCTCGATAGCTTCGGTTTAACCATTAAGCTAGAGAAATGCGTTTTTGGTGCACAAGAGATTAAGTTTCTAAGCCACCGCATCACAAAGGATGGAATACTTCCATCCCCCGATCGGGTTCAGGCTATCGTTGATCTCGCACCTCCAACTTCTGTCAAATCGATCCAGAAGTTTTTGGGAATGGTGAATTTCTATCACCGATTTATACCAAAATTGGCTGAACAGTTGGTGCCGATAAACGAGCATTTGAGAGAACTTCTCAACCACTCGCGTGCCAATAAAGTATTTTCCTGGCCAGCAGAATGTCAGGCAGCATTCCTCAAGGTTAAAACCTCGATGGCTGAAGCAACTCTGCTGAACCATCCAATCGAGGATGCAAAATACAGTCTAACGACTGACGCTTCTGATTATGCAATCGGAGGCGTTTTGGAACAATTCAACGGTCAACGGTGGCAACCTCTAGCTTTTTATTCCAAAAAGCTGTCACCAACAGAACGGAAGTACTCCGCATTCGATCGCGAACTTCTCGCAATCTATGCAGCGATCAAACACTTCCGCTACTTCGTTGAAGGACGCAATTTCGTGGTCTATACTGATCACAAACCACTGGTTCGTGCCCTTCACACAAAGACCGAACGATCCCCTAGACAGACCAGACATTTGGGTCTAATCTCTCAGTTTACCACAGACATCAGACATGTGTCGGGTAAACAAAACGTTGTCGCAGACTACTTGTCGCGCTCACTGGCAACCGACAACGTTGACTCAGCCACCTTCGACCTGCCTACACTAGCTCAGGCTCAACAAGGTGACACAGAGCTGAAATCTTTACAAGAACACCCCAGCAACGGCTCACGGGTAAAACTAGTTCTCACACCAATACTATTTACCGCCCATCAGGTGTGGTGTGAAACTAGTATAGGCATTCCTAGGCCTAGGGAGATCACAACCGATCAAGGTACGCAGTTCGAATCGAAACTGTTCAACGAAGTTGCCAAATTACTCGGCACTCATCGAATCCGGACAACCGCCTACCATCCGCAAGCAAACGGGATGGTCGAACGGTTCCACAGGCAACTAAAAGCAGCCTTAATGGCAAGGGATAACACTACTCCTTGGAGTGAAGACTTGCCCTTTGTCATGTTAGGCATACGCACGGCAATTAAGACCGACTTACAATGCTCACCAGCCGAGCTCGTATACGGTCAGAATCTGAGACTTCCTAATTCGATTTCTATCACAACCGATGAACATCCAATTGAAGAATCAGAATTCCTCTCTCGCCTTCGTTCTCATATGCAGAACATTAAGGCAATACATCCTCGGCAACCCGTCCAAAAGGATGCCTACGTGCCAGAAGCCCTGGAGAACGCCGACTACGTTTTCGTACGAGTTGACCGAGTTCGAAAACCTTTCGAACCTCCATATGAGGGCCCATACGAAGTAATCAAACGATTACGAAAACACTTCGTCGTCAAATTGAACGGCACAACCAAGTCAATATCCATTGACAGGCTAAAACCAGCCTTCGGTTGTGACCGCGACAACGAAGCTAAGCCATCTAAAGCGGTAACATTCCGTTAACGCTACGCTGGGAGGGGAGTATGTGGTGACCGCGTAAAGTTAAATTACTAAACTTTACGCAATGTCACACAACAACTTCCGGAACGATCAAAACGATCGGTCCGAACACCCCCTCGATCACTGAACTCCAAAGTTCAGTGATCTAGCCAATTTCCGGCATCTTCCTTACGTCACTCCGTCTCGTGCAAGACTACGTCTCTCTACGACAAAAATCCACCGCGTGATTATAACCGGCTTATAATATATATATATATATATATATATATATATATATATATATATATATATATATATA
Organism: Thereva nobilitata; assembly: GCA_963855945.1. Taxonomy (NCBI): domain Eukaryota; kingdom Metazoa; phylum Arthropoda; class Insecta; order Diptera; family Therevidae; genus Thereva; species Thereva nobilitata. Next base: position 95,116,360 of record OY979695.1, read on the forward strand.
TATATATATACAGGGTGTAACGCATAAGATTATACACCGGGCGGGTATGAATAGGTTTTGGATAGACGAACAAAAAATCGTTCCGGAGGGGGTGGGGTAATCTTAACGGTTTAGCCGCTAGGGCGTTTTGAAGTTTTTTTGCTAGAGTTTTACATATCACCCTGTATTTTTGTAACCCTATGACCTATTTTCATAAATAAGGTATCAGTGTACGCAGAATACTCCCACCTATCTAAAGCTGTAAAAATGAAGGTTCTACCGTACCAGGTTCAAGAGCAATGAGTCAACAAAGTGAAAATTTTGGTTTTTTTTTACTAAAATTTCAACTAAAACCACAATTTTCTCCAAAAAATACGTGATAAACCTAAACTTTTTTTTGCAAAATTAGAAAGCTTGGACAATTCCCTATGAAAAATGTCTAGAGAATTTTTTTCCTACGACTTCTACTTTTGGAGTTAAAAGCAATTTTAATGCTAAAATTGGTTCTTTTTTAGTACTTTTTCACCTAAGCTTTGCTAGAAAGTACCAAATAAGCACCAAATAAGGTCAATTTCAACATCAAACTTGCTAATAACTTCAAAAGTAAAGGCCGTAGCATAAAAATTGTCAGGACATTATTCATAGGAAATTGTTCAAGCTTTCCAATTTTGTAAAAAAAAATATCAGTTAATTACGTATTTTTTGGAGAAAATGGTGGTTTTAGTTGAAATTTTAGTAAAAAAAACCAAAATTTTTACTTTGTTGACTCATTGCTCTGGAACCTGGTACGGTAGAACCTTCATTTTTACAGCTTAAGATAGGTGGGAGTATTCTGCGTACACTGATACCTTATTTATGAAAATAGGTCATAGGGTTACAAAAATACAGGGTGATATGTAAAACTCTAGCAAAAAAACTTCAAAACGCCCTAGCGGCTAAACCGTTAAGATTACCCCACCCCCTCCGGAACGATTTTTTGTTCGTCTATCCAAAACCTATTCATACCCGCCCGGTGTACAATCTTATGCGTTACACCCTGTATATATATATATATATATATATATATATATATATATATATATATATATATATATAAAAATGCGACATTAATAATACCAATTATCTAATTAAGTGATAAACTGTGTGATCTACATTGTGAATTATAATATAAGTAAAATTAAAACATACGCATAACAAAACGTTATTAGTTCTTTTTATTTTACGGTCCTATACCACAATAGGCAACTAAAATACGTATGTGTGACCCTTTTTGCGATTGTTGGCTTGACTGGTGTTGATGTCCGTGGAACAATTGCATCAGCAATTGATTCTAATACCCAGGACAGACAGCGCTCTTAAATTCTTAATTAACGCTAATCATTGTCAATTGCAGTGTGCGTCGCCCTGAGTTGTTAGTTAATACCCAATTTTTTTATGATTAACATCAAGCTAAATCATCAAAATATTTTGATGTTTAGCGAGTTAATCGAGTCCGTTACAGCGGTTCTCTTAGTTTTTTATTTTCTCATAGATGGCGAACCATTCAGATGTTTAATGTTTATGTTTAATATTATACATTTTTTGTCTCCTTAATGCGAAACTTTTTAAAATAAAATGTTTTATATATATATGTACTTCTTTGCGTATTGCGTATTTTGTCTTGTTGTTCTGTACTACTATTGTTTAAGGAGGAATTATTTTATTCCTACTGTAATGGTCAGAGTGAAACACCGTGACCTGGGTTAAGTTTGGTACGATCTCAAACGGCACTTGAACCGAGATATCTTGACGTGTTGAAGGAGTTGCGATATCAAACGGCACTTGAACCGAGATATCTTCGTTGATAGTAATAAAACGCACTGCTTGGTGGTTACAATTCAACTCCGATTTATTGATTGATGATTAACGATTTTTATACAAAATTGATTTCAACAAAAAGTAATAATAAGAACAAAACAAACATAAGAACACAGGTAAAAAATCCACTCAGCAAATCCGGCCATTGACATTAGCCGGTGAATGAATTGCTGAAGGTGCAAGCTAAGCATTGCGGATAAACACAAGTAATAAATATTGGCTAGAATTGCAATCAAAACAATTATGCAATGACCTTAGATTTGCAGAGTGGAATTTTTACCTTTTCATTAACCTAATTAACAAATGCAAAATTTACAAATTCTACGGCGGGCGTTAACATCCTCCCCCCGTTGCATATTAATGCAAAACTAAAATAATCTTTGAACAGATGATCTAAACTCATTAGACGTGTACCGTGAAATCTGGACTGGAGTGTTGTCTGGAACGAGGCACTGGTTTCCTTTTACACCTGATGATGTGATGCTGTCGTCGCCACATTGCATATCCTATTATTGTGACGCCAAGAATTAATGATAAATAACCGACTGCAAATTGGTGGACCGTGTGACCCTTAAATCTTTTTGGTAGCTCCATAAGTTTTTGTTCATTGATGAGCTCTTGTAGGGCCATCAATTCTTGCAGTTGTGGTTTGTACTCATCGTCTTTCTTGAAAATTGGTGATAGCGTACCTGGTGCCGCGATTTCCTGTAGCTGGCCAAAACTCGAATAGGATGTCGAGAAATTGCTCCGATAGAGATGATGTCCTTTAAGCGTCACGAGATTATGCCTTATTATGCAATTTGGCTCCAATTGTAGTAATCCTGAGCCTTCTAGTGTTAATGGCAATATTTCCCGGTTGCAAATGGTGTTGACTTTCATCGGCGTATCCACAGCATATATCCACTGATTCGGGTGATGAAGCTGAATCCATACGTGGCTGGTTTTTATTTTCGTTAGTTCGCAGGTTCCTTGTGTGGAATTATTAAACAAGTTGAGCTCACATGAGCAAGGCTCGGAATCCTTTTGATATAGGGGCTGGGAGGCTGGGCAAAGGTACCCTTGTTTAGTCGTCTTGCAGGCTATTAATTCATTTTCTGTCATTGGTGAGTATTGATCCCGGTGTAAATTAATTGCCAGATAGGGTGTGCATGGACTTATTGCCAAAAGTGTACCATTTACTGCCGCGGGAATCGGAATGATCCTATAGAGCTCAAATTGGTCCTGGCTTACTAGAGGTATGCTGAGTTTGAAAATAACGTGGTTGTTACTAATGCCACCTTCCGCTGACATTAACTTATAGAGTTGCAGGAGATATTCTTGGCTTACCGGTAGGTAAATAGATGTCGGCAAGTGTTCCTTGATCTTCATCAGCTCCTGCTTCAGTTGTTTTGGAGATAGTAACAATGGGTGGAGCTGGCCATGATGTATGTCTGTCAGAGCGTCAACTATTGACGCTTGTATCCGATGAAGATTGAAAGCCATAATTGTCATTTGAAGTGCTAGTGACGTTAGTAGTTGGAAGATTCTTATTTGTTGACTTTTTTCACCGTCGTCATTTATTCTGTTGATGATTTGGTTTATTTGATTCGAAAGCGCTCCAAATGTTTTTTGCATGCTCAGCTGATCGCGTTTCATTATGTTCGCTGTCGAGTCGATTATGAATGTTTGGTTTTTGAGCAGAGCTAGTAGATGATCTTCGTTTTCCTGTGTTGCACTAATGGTACGAGACATTTTTTCAGCGTATTCTGAATCCAGTACTCCGAATAGTGCATTAGCTATGTTTCCTACTACGTTGAGGGCTCCTCTCTTGGTCCTTTTGACAACCAGACTGTTTCCTAGTCTCAATTCTTCTTCCGTATGTTCGAACAGATTGACGACGTGAGTGCATGTGCTCCTTTGTTGTAATTGCTGGCACAAGTGACGCAATGCTTGCGTGCCGTTACTGAATGTAGCTAGCTCCGTCCAATACGGCTCGAGGTTGTAGTATATTATAAGGTTCCACTCTGTGGATATTAAATTTACTGCTCCTACGCTCTCGAAGTGGATACCAGGATGAGGCTGAAACTTTTGAACTGTAACGGGTGTAGCGAATGATGTTGGCAGCATAAGGCAGGCTATGAGAACTGTTGTAATGAAGGCTCCACCTGACATCTTTATTTTCTTTCGTGGTTGGCTGCTGCTTCTGGAGGTGGATGCTCCGTTCGAGTTTTGGTCAATCTTTTGACTCTGCTCACGGTGGTGTTCTGCAGATTCTCTGTCGCCTTCTGTGACTGTTTTCATTTCGTTTTCAACTGGTAGGGGCGCTAAGCGGTGAATTGCTCGTCGCATAATACCCTTTGATGTCCTTACATCTGCGACACGGATTAGGCCATCGTCACCCTTGTATGTTTGAACGATTCGACCAAGTGGCCATTTCATTACTGGCAAGTTATCTTCCTTTATAATAACCATGGTGTCCGGTTTCACATTTTGGCATTGTTCTCTCCACTTATGTCTATACTGGAGCTAATTCAAATATTCTCGAGACCAGCGATTCCAAAATTCTTGTTTGAGTTGTGTCACTTGCTTCCAATGCTTTAGTAAATTGCCCTTCATTGGTTGGGCTTGTTGATCCGGTTGGGCTGTTAGTGGTTCGCCTATCAAAAAATGGCCCGGAGTGAGTGCTGTAAGGTCAGCAGGATCTTCGGACATTGGTGTAAGAGGCCTTGAGTTCAGAATTGCCTCAATTCCAATTACTGTTGTTTCCAACTCTTCGTATGTGAGTGAGGCTGTCGAGACACTTTTAAGCAACAGATGTTTTGCTGATTTTACTGCGGCTTCCCATAAACCACCAAAGTGGGGGGCTCTCGGAGGGATCATATGGAAGGTGATTCCCCTTTCGCTGCAGACCTTGGTTACCTTTCCTTGCGCCTGATCAGAGTAAATTGTTTCCTTAAGTTCCGCGAGCTGATTACGGGCGCCTACAAAGTTTGTGGCATTATCACTGTATAGATTTTGACAAGGCCCTCTTCTGCCAATAAAGCGCTTTAAGGCCCCAATGAAGGCTTCGGTTGTTAAGTCGCTCACCACTTCTATATGAACAGCCTTAGTCGTGAAGCAGCAAAACATGGCAATGTATGCCTTTTGTGGTCGTTTGCCTTTTATTTTATAATCGATCCAGATGGGATCGCAGAAGTCCACTCCTGCATTGCTGAAGGGTCTCGCCGGTATCACTCGGGTAGCAGGCAGGTTCCCCATCATTTGAGAGAGTAATTTTGGCTTCGCCTTGGCGCACACTACACAGTGTTGAACAATTGATCTTGTCAATGATTTGCCCTTCAGCGGCCAGAACCGTTGCCTTACGTGGGCTAATGTCGTTTGCGGTCCACAATGTAGATACTCAATGTGCAGGGACATTATGATGACCTTGGTTAATGGATCGGCATAAGGTAGCAGCATTTGGTGCTTTGGTGCTTATGTAAGATTGGATGCTTGAACACGACCCCCAACTCGAATGATTCCTTTTTCATCCAGGAATGGGGAAAGATTGCTGATAGTGCTGCCCTTTTGAACCTCACCGTGTTTTCTTAAACGATCAATGTCCTCTTTGAAATCTGAGGCTTGAATTGTGCGAACAATGATGTACAAGGTTCATTCAATTCCGTGAGTGTGGCTATAACTTGCGACGGTCGAGGATTTTTTGGTAGTCTTGCGTGATTGATGAATCTTCTCACGTAAGCCATGATGCGTAGTAGTTTCTTTAGGCTGTTTCCATGGTTTATCTTATAAATAATGTCCTCTGCCTCCTCTGATGTAACTGCTGCAATTTGTAAGGCTGTTCTTGGGTTTTCTCTTGATTGTTCTTCAGAATCGGATTTCTTTGAATATGGTGCTGGCCATAGTGAATCTCTTCCATGAAGGAATAGGGGTCCATAAAACCACAGATTACAGGTAGAGAGTTTTTCAGGGGTCAATCCACGCGACAGTATGTCTGCTGGATTTTCCTTCGAGGCTACATGACGCCATTGCTGTGCCAGTGTGAGTTCCTGAATTTTAGCCACCCTGTTGGCAACAAATGTTGGGAGCGAGGAGGAAGTGGAGTTAATCCATGCTAACACAATCTCTGAGTCAGACCACAGGAATGTTGAGAGTTCTTCAAGGTTCAAATCTCCTTTCACTCTGGCCACTAATTGAGATGCTAACACTGCCGCACAAAGCTCTAGACGGGGTAATGTTTGTCGTTGCAGCGGAGCCACTCTCGACTTAGCACAAAGTAGTCGTACGCCAATTCTGCCTTTCTTGTTAGTGGAGCGTAGGTAGACGGCTGCGCCGTACGCCTTTTCGGATGCGTCTGCGAATGCATGAATCTGAATTGTTTTTGGGATTCCATGCACAAATATGTGTCGTGGAAATTGTATGTTATCAAGAGCTTTTAGGCTGTTGCGAAAAATGATCCACTTAGTGTGTAATTCCATAGGAAGCGCCTCGTCCCAATGTAACTTAAGCTGCCCGAGTTGCTGTGAGAAGATTTTAGCTGTGACAACTACTGGTGCCATGATTCCTAACGGATCAAAAAGTCTGGCTAAGTCTGAGCTGACTATACGTTTGGTGACTCGATTGTTGTCATTTACGTTTACCTTGACCCGAAATTGGTCTGTTTTGGGCAACCATGTCAATCGCAACGTGTTAATTTTATCCTCTGTTTCTTTTTCGAAGTCCAGTTCTGTTTCCTGATCCTCTGGTGAAATGCCTTCTAACAACTGTGGGTGGTTTGCACCCCATTTTCGTAGCTTAAGGCCAGCCCCTTGTACAATGATGTTTAGCTGCCGCTGCATTTCTTTAGTAGTTGCAAGGCTATTAGGCCCAGCCATTCCATCATCTACGTAAAATTCATTGCGCAGGACTTGAGCTCCCAGCGGATATCGCTTGTTGTTCTCCTGTGCCAATCTTTGTAAACACTTCGTAGCTAAATAAGGTGCCGACCTGGTTCCATATGTAACCGTTGACAACTGGTAGCATTGAAGTTGGTCCTGGGGGCTGTCTCTCCACAGGATAAGTTGATACTTCTGATCATCAGGCTGCATCATTATCTGCCTGTACATTTTTTCAATATCTGTCGTGAACACAAATCTTGGTAGACGAAAACGGAGCAAGATAGAGAACAATTCGCTTTGTACAGTTGGTCCAGCATGCAGTATGTCGTTGAGCGAATATCCTGTCGCAGTTTTGCTCGACGCATCGAAAACCACTCTCAATTTAGTGGTGCTGCTATCAGGCTTTAGAACGCAGTGGTGAGGTACAAAGTAATGTTGCGATGGAATGCTTGCTAAATGTACTTCCTTCATGTGGCCAAGTTTTAAATACTCGTGCATAAATTCAGTGTATTGAATCCTTAAATTGGGATCCCTTGAGAGTCTTCTTTCAATGGCAAAAAACCTGTTGATAGCTATCTGTTTTGAGTCGCCTAGACATGCGGGATTTTCTGAAAATGGCAATGCGACTATAAATCTACCATTTTCATGTCGTTGGACAGTTTCATTGAAAAGGGCCTCACATCGTTTTCTGACACTGTTAGATTTGGTTCCATGTTACCTATGTCTTCCAACTTCCAAAATTTTTCAATCAGCCGACTTGTGTTTTCCTCATCTTCGGTAGAAGCAATATTGCACGTGGCGGTTTCTAGTGAAGCCCCTTCGACCTTTCCTGTGATGATCCATCCGAAAACGGTGTTTTGTAATGTAGGCAGGTTGTCAGCTAAGCTTATTTGTCCGATTGCCAGGAATTGATGATAAAATTCGGCTCCTAATAATACATCAATTCTCCCTGGGGTGTTGAAGTTCGGATCAGCTAGTGTAATATTCTTTGGTATTGGCCAGGTGTCAGTGTTAAAATGTTGGGTTGGTTGTGGGGAAACGATCTGCTTAAGAACGAAGGCCTCTAGTCTTGTGGAAAATCCATTCACCTTGGATAGTAATTTTACATTGATTCGTCGATTGGATTTCTGCTTCGCTTGGTCAATGCCCTCAATGATCATTTTATCTGGTTGGGTTATCGCCTTCAGCCTTTTGATCGTCCTCTCAGTGATTACATTTACCTGGGATCCACAGTCTAAAATTGCTCGACATTCCAATTCGTTGCTTTCGTTCGTCACTATTTTCACCACAGCTGTGCTCAAAAATACATATTTTCGAGTTTTATAATCGTCCAGTGCTGCTAGTGAAACTGAATTAATGTCTGTACGAGTGTTGCTACCTTCGTCTTTGACACCTCTTGAAGGACCTTCTTTTGGTGCTACGTCAGCCCTACGTCCTTCTTGTTTTTCCTTTGATCCGGATGTGAAGTGTAACAATGTATTGTGTTTTTGGTTAAATTTAAAACAGGACCGGGATGAGCAAGTAGATGCACTGTGTCCAGGTTTGAGACAATTGATGCACAAAACATATTTTTTCACGATATTGAGCCGTTCCTTGGAATCCAATTTTTTGAGTGCCCTACAGAAGTACAGGGGGTGCTTGTACTTGCACAAAATACAAGTGTGTTGTTGTCCTGCTGATAGAGCCGAGGTCAAAATCTTAGTTATGCCTGGCTTTTTCACAAGGTGACTTTTGGAACCTAATGCTTCCAACGATTGAAAGCGTGTTTCTAGAAAATCTAGTAATTGTTTGATAGATGGCACTTCCTTTGGATTATTTAGTGATTGTTCAAACAGCATATGTGATTCACGATCCATCTTCTTTATCAGTATAGGCAACAGCAATGGGTCCCAGCCTTCTACTTTTATGTTTAGGTTTTGGAGACCAAGAAGACATTCCTTGGTAGTATCATGAAATGCCTTACGGTTGGTTGCTGCAGCATGAGTGTGCTTGGTTGCGACAGCAGCTTGTTTACTAAAGCTGAAACTAATAATCTGCTGTTGTTGTACCTATCTTGTAGGATCTGCCAAGCAGTATTATAATTCTCTTCAGACACAGTGAAATGTCTCAGTAATCTTTCCGCCTCTCCGGCCAGTTTTGTCTTAAGGTACCACATTTTTTGGCAACTGGACATATCTTGACAATGGACCAATTGTAGGAAGAGGTCGTAGAATTGTCGCCATTTGGCATAGTCTCCGTCAAATTTTGGCAAGGTTATTTTCGGCAAACTTGGAACTACAGTAGTTCCATTCAACGGAGCGATCCGGTTAGACGTCTCCGATGAATAACCTTCTAGCCTTGATGAAAGTGTTACTATCAAGTGTTGCGTTTTTTGTTGGAGCTCAAGGAAGCTGTGATTATTGTAGCCCCAATCAGCTGGCCTTTCACAAAGTTCCCAAATTGTTTTGTCGTATTCTTCCACTTGATGCCACTGCTGGTTAATGACCTTAAGCTGATACTGATAGTATGATTTTGCTTGGTGCTCTGCTGAGGTGGCTTCCATAATCCTATTTAGCACGTCAATAGTACGTTTTTGCCCTCTTATGGCTTTACGTAAAGTGTCCTCATCTCTTGTCGTGACTTGACTTGCGGAATCCTTTGATCCTTGTGGTGGACTATCGTGTGGAGTCTTAGATGACGATGCTGGGTCTGGTACGTTTTTATCAGAATGCTTACGTGAATGTGCTGCTTCAGAATCAGAGTTTTCAACGGCTAAGCATTCATCAACCTTTTTGGAAAAGTATCCAGGATATTGATCAACCACTGCCTTTATCTTATTATAATAGTCGCCCGTGAAGTATTTATGGCGTACATCTACCTCTGGAAGAGTTTTCATTTCTGCGTCGTTGGTTTCGAAGGCAACCCAAGCTTCTTGAAGACGGCGAATCCGTTCATCGTAGTAGGTAGCCGTCTTTCTTACTGCAGAGTCCTTCCCGTAATTTTTGATGATGCGCTGGATATCCTCTCCAAGCTTCGATTGTAGCTGGGTCAGTTCCTCTAGACGTGTCATTGTGGCAGTCATCTGCTCGTGCCCTTTTTAAAGATGTATGCTCCAAAGACTCGTGACGCAAACGTTAATTAATGTGAATTAGTGATCGAGTGTTGCAGCCGATCACGTCGGGGTCACCAAATGTTTAGGGAGGAATTATTTTATTCCTACTGTAATGGTCAGAGTGAATCACCGTGACCTGGGTTAAGTTTGATACGATATCAAACGGCACTTGAACCGAGATATCTTGACGTGTTGAAGGAGTTGCGATATCAAACGGCACTTGAACCGAGATATCTTCGTTGATAGTAATAAAACGCACTGCTTGGTGGTTACAATTCAACTCCGATTTATTGATTGATGATTAACGATTTTTATACAAAATTGATTTCAACAAAAAGTAATAATAAGAACAAAACAAACATAAGAACACAGGTAAAAAGTCCACTCAGCAAATCCGGCCATTGACATTAGCCCGTGAATGAATTGCTGAAGGTGCAAGCTAAGCATTGCGGATAAACACAAGTAATAAATATTGGCTAGAATTGCAATCAAAACAATAATGCAATGACCTTAGATTTGCAGAGTGGAATTTTTACCTTTTCATTAACCTAATTAACAAATGCAAAATTTACAAATTCTACGGTGGGCGTTAACAACTATGTTTATTGCATTTTTAAAATTTCAAAGTTTTCACTGTCAAAAAACAGATGTTCATCAAAGAGCTCCAATGTCATACAGATAGTGTCTGTCGCCTTATTTTTTAATGCACATTAGCGCCTAATGTCGATTTAGCAAATGTGCATTAAGAGCGCTGTCTGTCCTGGGTATAATACCCGTAATCTCATTGTCAAGAACTTGCTGAATTGTGAAAAACTTGGCAAAGTTTGATCTGCTCCTTGCTCTTCTTCCCATAATCGTAGTGTTGTGAAAGGAAGCTTCTGTACTAATAAATAAATTAGAATGGCATCCCAAGACGCAGTATCAACATCTAAGCTCTTCAGCTGTTGCAAACATTCGGATGACGTATCTATTAATTCCTTCATGCCCTTAGAGGTTTCAGTAACTAGCTTCGGTATGTTTGTAAAAGTTTTTAGCTGGTGATATACCAACATTCTTTTATTTTCATACCGCTTCTTCAGGTTTTTCCATGCTGGTGCGTAATCTTCGTTAGTAGTTGGAACATGCCGCAATAAGCTTTCAGCTTCTCCAACCAAACATTCCTTTAAATAATGCAATTTTTGTACTGGACCAAGGTTTGAATTATTATGGACCAACGCAACGAATACATCATGAAATGATGGTCACAAATCGTAATCGCCATTGTATTTTGGCAAACTGATTCTCGGGAGTTGTATTTCGTGTGGTGTTGTAGTTGGAGTAACTGGAGTTGGAGTGTTTTTTAATTGGCATTTTTCCAAACCTTCCATTAAATCTCCGAGATAGTCATAATATTTGGCTTCTGTGGTTCCGTATATATCACTATTGAGGTACGCAATTTCTGGTTCTGAATTCTCTTGTACTGATGATTCGTCTAATGCTATGTCGTTTTTTTGAAATTTCTCCCATATTGCATTCAATCCGCTGATTCTGGATTTGTAGAATCCTAGATTTCGTTTTGCGTGTGCCGTCTTTTTAGCAGTTTCGATATACTGGAATAGACGGAGTTTCAAACGTTCTTGTGCTTGACACATTTGTTGTAGTGTAGTGTACAAACGAACGAAATTGACCAAATTGAATTCGCTCACACGTATTCCTGGATGGAACCACCAAAATGTTTAGTGTAAAATGGAATTTTACACTAAGGATGAAAGGGAAATATGAAGGAAACACACGTGTCAGTTAGAATTCAATGATTGTCTTTATTTCGTAAAACTGTTTGCTTAGGTGCTAACAGATAGAACTTATGCTCAACTTAACCTATCTTATATATCACTACTACCAACCACGAACACCTTAATGTTGACATATAGCAGTGTTCTAGTTAGTAGTCTTTATTCAATAATATAATATATATAATAATTAGATATATTCAGACAGCGACTAAAGTACTTGACCAGAAGTCTCGTATACAAAATTGCACGGAGTATATCAGAAGATATAGCCAGACAGTAATTTAATACTTTGGCTAAGGCAAGATACAGAGTCGTACTGAATATTATCTTCGAAATAATGCTGAAAGAGAAACTTGATTAAGACCAAACATGTAACATTTCCCAGAACCCATTCGGCCTGTAGAAAATCTAATGATTGGTGAAAATACCTTACTTAGCAGTTGAAAAATCCTTGTTCAAAATACAAACACTTTATAAAATCTTGAAAAAATTACTTCGATTGCACTTGGCTCGATGTACTTTCTTCGGCTACGTATAGACAAGAGAGACTGATGGTTTCTGGGTTCGGGTTTTTATACACTGGGACCAACGGTCCTGGTTTAAACTGCATGCCCATTTTTAGGTGGAGGTAGTTATTCCTTGATAATGAATAAAAAAATAGTTTCAAACTATTTCCCCTTATGTTTATTCAATTCTTATTATTTTATTCTTTTTAATTTCATAAAATTTCAATTAATTCACTATGATTTTCTTATTTTTCTTCAATTTTTATGGTGTACTAAAAATGTCCTTTTCGACCATTTCCTTATTTTCTACTGCAATATCATAATTTTGTTAATTCATATATTCATCCTTTTTCACTATATTGTCTCTTTTTCTCTTATTATCTTTATGAAAATTAATTTTTTATGGAAATATCTTTTTATCCATAAAATATTTAATTTTTCTGGCATCACCGCTGTATTCTTCGTTAAATTCTACACCGATTTCATGTAGCGGTGTTTTTCGCGAAATAAGTGCAAACATCGTGTTTGCAGGTGAGTGCATGTCATTGTTGTGTTGTTTTAGTGTTATGTTGTGTTTTATGTGAATGTGCAGGTGTAATTGGGAGTGGTTGTATGCATACAACAATTTGTTACAAATGTAAGGTTATGTGTAAGTGTATGCTCTTCAATATTTTTTCACCTGTGTTTTGTAATTTATTTAATGGTTCTTACGTGAATAACTTTCCTACATTATGTGTTTTATCGTGTTATGCTCTATGCATGTAACTTGTGTTATTTGTAGTTTCTTTTTGCTTGTGGTGCATTTGTTGTTGTTGTTGTTTTTTTTTTCATGTCATATTTTTGTTGACAATTTTTCATTGACCTTTAGTTTTATACTAGCTGGGACCCGGTGCGCCTATGCTGCACCCATAAACCAATAGTAGTAATCAGGTGATATGAATTTTAATATACAGTAGGAGAGTTTGAAAAAGGCAATTTTTTGGTATTTTTGATTCCAAATTACAAAATGTGAAACTATTAAGGATCTGACATTTTGATCAAGACAATAAAAACTATCCCCTGACTTGGCATTTATCGATCAGATTTGATTTTGCTATGCCGGGGGAGCAGAATTTCGCTCGATTTTTTAGTTCATTTTAATTTAAAAGTGTATATTTTAGTTTTTTTAAACTATATTTTATTTTCTACATTTTAGACTATTATAATATGTGTACCGGCACAATGGAGCTCCTTGCTGGTGACAGCAAGGCTACTGCCATCGTGCTTGGGTAAACATAAAAAATTTAGAAGACTACATCCTCCCTAGTTTCCTAAATGTTTTTAGGGGATGCTAAACCGGCCACACGGTTTACGCTAGCTCGCCGGTGGGGGCGTGGGGTTGTGTGACCGGGACACTACACCTATGATTCACCACTTACCTATTGTTTAAAAGGGATATCTCTTCCTATCATTCTTTTCCTAGGTTAGCCAGAGATATTCATCGCTGGACGTTTCCATCGGCCTGGTGGACCTGTAAAGGTTCAACGCGACTTTGAGAGGACCCTGGAGAGAAAGCAAAACCCAACCATCCTGGACAATTTTATCCCCTTAGGCTGACATGCCTAATAATACTAGAGGAGTTAAAGAAATTTACAACAAATATATTATTTAACAATTTACAGATCACCACAATATTAATCAAACAGTAAAATAAAGGTAAGTTTATATTAAATAGTAAATGAAAAACAATCAACAAATACTCCTACCACATAGGTACTGTGGACACAGCCAACTATTACCACAAAATAAAAAAATAACGTTGTTACAACAACGGAAGGAAACAAACCAATCGTCGCGCTGGCACCAGTCGAGGATTATTTTCTTTCGTACAACACCAAACTAATCGATAAAATTTATAAATAAGGGCGTGTACCAAAGTAAAATTGTAAACACATTATGTAAAAAAATGGTTAAATATAAGGATATGGTGATTATTGCATGAACCTCTAAGTAATTGATAAATATTGTAATATATGTAAATAGTGGATATTACAATTCCCTTTTTCGTGTTAACTAAACGGTGTATATGTAAAATATTTGGAGGGGAATATATTTTTAGTGAACTGTGTGGATATACGTTAACTAATTTCCAAAGATAATGTACAATATTCAAATCAAGACAAACGTCCTTACTAATTTATATGGTAATATTGTAGATATCTATTAGCTGTGAACTAATGCAATATAATTATTAAGAAAACTGGTTATGTAAGGTGTAATATAGGTGAGAATGTATTTAGATAAATTATTTTGGATGTACCTCTTGGGATGAAAGTATATATATATTGGATAAGAAAAATGGGTAATTATTTCAGGTTACACAAATTTGTAAATAATTTATAGGTATTTATAGTAATTAATGATTGGTGATAAAATTTGTAAATATATTATAAACATTGTAATAAAATTTGTAAATAGATTATAAATATTGTTAAGAGTTTGTAGGTAGTTATACTAAAAAAATTGATAATAAAGTTAATTACTATTAAGCTTTACTCGGCAAGCGTTGATTAATTTAACGGTAGAATTAACAAGATCTTGCAGCCTTCCTCCACACTCCCTCCTGTGAACCTGTTATTAGCCTGGGCTAAACGTAGTAGGCGGGGTGAATGTGATTTCAACAACGTAGGATATGCTAATGATGCACTTCGAACCCCTTAAGTTAAGAGTCACTAAAAGAGTGTCGGAAAAATACTGTCTCTATAACTATACACTCTGTAGCTGGGATTAAAAACCAGATTTGAAGAAGCTGTGGGGGTAACCTAATTTTTTTTTTTTTTATTACTGACACACCCTGCAGTTTCGTAAACAAAGCGTTTGTTTATGAAAATTTAATGACGCTGGGTAACAGCAATTGTCTTCCTAGGGTGCGTTCCGTTTCTACTCACACTCACAAAAGGAAAATTTTTGAGAAAAACTGAAAATTCCTTGTATAATGGCTATAAATGTTCAGAAAACTCCGATAAATGATTCATATTTGCCTGGTTACTGTTATTCCACTTCAAAACAATGATTTTCTATGATGAACCTTCTTTGCACAATCTTATCCCTTTACTGAACGTCTTCCGTATTCCAGTGGTTCAACTCGATGATAACTTTTTGGCAAACAATTGATCAGGAACTACGAATTATGTAAATATTCACTTGCTGTTATTTCTTATTTATTTATTTTTTTTTCGCTTAAATTTTCGGATTTGCTTTACGAAGAGCAATTTTTTCTATTTTCGACCTACACTTGGTACTTCGTTGTGGATTCAACAATTCATCCTCTTCCTTCTCAGGGCCAACCTCCAAAATAGATGGTACCATTTATGTCGCAGTGGACAAACGTCTTGTGATCGGGGTTGAAAACTTCTCGATAAAATAACCGTACAAGCGCGAACCGCCTTCCCCGTCCAAAATACCCAAAATCGAAGTTATCAAAAAAACTCCCGATAATTGACTTGGATACTCATCCACAATAAACTTATTTTTTTCCAAAAATTAAAATAGACTGTCTCTTTTCCTGGCCGATTCGAAAAACTGTCCCTCTGGTCGCGACTGAAATCCAGACTGACTCAAAAAACTATTTTTTTTTTCATATTCTCAGAAAAATTTTGTTTCTCTGAGCCTACGTGATGCCAAAATTTTTTCGAAGACTTAAGCTTCCTAAGTGATTACTAATACTTTCTGAATTTTCCGTGAGATGGGGGAATATTTCGTAAGGAGAATTCTTTTATGTAATTAACCGACCGTTACATACCCTCGGGTCCACAAAGCCGACTTGCGAGGCAGTGAGGAGCCGAAAAAAACGGAAGGTTTTTCAGCCGTAAAGTACGGTATGCGGCGCCAATGTGGGGCTCGCCTCACACCCTGAAATTAAGAGTCTCATGTCACAGCTATGGTCAGAGAGCGAGAAAAAAAAACCTGGATAATTTTTTTTTTTTTTTTTTTTTTTTTTTTTTTTTTTTGAAGTACGTGTTCCAAATAAGGTGATAAAACGTTCAGTCTGGAGAGTATCTCGGAGGAATCTCTGGAGTTGCCAAAAATCTGGGGAAGGCAATACCACATTGTCCCCCTCCAGGTTTCTACCATCATCCAGGTCTCCATGTCGAAAAGGTCTCCGTTCGATCCATCGGGTCAGTCTCCAGCAATACCACATTGCCTTTGACCTTCCCCGGTGGATCGCCAGGAGAGTCCTTCGCCGAGCGTTGTTCCCCAGACTGATCGAAATGCAAGGAGGTGTATCATAATCAAATGTTTAGTACATATGGAAAGAACCGAATGAATCAATCGAAGAAATAGTAGACAAAGGGAATAGTCTTGAAGAAAATTTAATACTATCGACCGAGGCGATATGAAAACAATAATACGTAACGAATGTCGATTGTTACTATCATGCTATAAATAAAGTTAACACGCCACTAACCATAAGGTCTGGACCAGAGATGGTTTAACATAAACAACGAACCAGGGAACATCTCTCCGAAATTCAAATAAATAAAACCTATATCCATATAAATACCATGAAGAATAACATGAATGAGCCCCTAACGGTTGTAACACATAACAGTAACTAAATCGCCAACTGGTTGGTTAACAACAACGTAACAATAACTAACATTACCGAAACGGGAACAACGAACTCAAGAATAAAAAGTTAGCAACAGCAAGGAACTAATTAACACCGCTTAAAATCCTTAACCCAGGACGGTCAACCAGGGTGACTCCCTGTATAAAGCGCGTAGGATAAGCCAAATTTGGTAGGGACAATCCTCCAAGAGTTCCCAACCTGCTGCTTGACACGCTTGGCAGACGCATTCTAAATTGTCCGGAGTGGGCTCTTGAAGCAGCTGATTCAGTAGCCCATCCAGCATCTGCCCCAGTTCGCCTCCCAGTGAACGAACCTTCTGGAACCGACGGTACATTTCTGCCACGAGCAACGTTATCCCGCGTACTTGATATCCAACCGGTGGAATATACCGTTTGATAATCTCCTGCTGATACGCTAGGGTCAGTCTCAATAAATTTCTAAAGACGCTGTCATCCACAGGATTCATTGACTCAACCAGCTCATACAGTCTTGCTCCCGTATGGCAGAAGCCTGGTTCTGTCAATGAATGGTGGAAAATAATCTCAACAACGTGGATCAGGGTAAGCGGCTTGTTAATAATATCACCCAGCATGGTCAATAATCTGGAAGCCATGGTGTCGAAAGCACCTGGGTGGGCTTCCAAACATTTAACGACATTTAAGGTATATCGTATAGCGACGCCCTCCATCGTTGTGGACAACCTCCTGGCTTCGATGGCTGCATGGAAAGAAACAAATTCGGGGGCGTGCGGGGATAAGAAATATAACCGGTGCGGCTTCCTCAACACCTTATGCACCACCGGCCATCCATAAAATGTCCTTGATCCGGTCACGTCCATCGTTTCAGAGACGGTAACCCGGATAACCAGTGCAAAAAAGGAAAGTATAGTATATGATAATATATGGGTGTAATAAAAAAATTCAACAATATGGGGACGTAGTCAACAGTTATATACACTATCGCTAAGCCGTTAGTACTGATGTTCCACCAGAAGTGATGACCTTATAAGCTAAATAATTCCACCTCAATACGTTGTGCGCACCAGATTAATATGTATTATAGTGTAAGTTTGTTTCTGTAAGTGTGTTAATTCTCCAGGATGGTTGAAGCAAAACAATCTCTCTCTCCAGGACTCTCGGTGGCCGAGGTCATCGATGTCAGTCGGTGGTAGCTATGAGACACAGCCAGCACCGAGTGCCATCAACAACGCCGGAAGCACCACACGTCTTCATCTACTTGAACGACATGAAGAGTCTACCTCCACATAAAAACAAGGAAATCTTCTTCGAAAATCATAAAAATTTTAATTTGATTCCGCTGTCCAACCACAACTGAGCTACACTACGGAAAATCAATCAGCAGTGGGGACAGACTGGAGAGAAAAACCAATAAAAGCACAAGGAAGGAGCCGGATGTACCTCAACACAAAAGTCCACAGGGCGCAGGTGATTAGCCAGACGGTTAAGCCTGTGCGGCCTCCTAGAGGTTCACCTGAAGTGACCCCATCCCTTACCACATTTCGACTAAAGGTCTAAAATGAAAGAAAAGAAAAAGACTTTGAGGGGACTGCATGGATTAAAGAAGTCCACGGGACGCAGTGGGCAGGCGATATCACGCCTGTTACCTCAGCCGGTTATGCCCGAGTTACAACTCAAACGTCCATCAGCAAAAAGTAACAAGGATCCTGTCCACTGAACGAAGCACTGGCAGGCGGTATGACGCCTGATACTCAGGACGACGAGCAAAAACACAGGACAAAATAACTCCAGACTCAGCCTTCACCCATGGCCAAGCGGTCATACGCTTGTTAGCCAGCGGTGCCGGTAAGCCTAGTTCAAAGATGCCTAAAGCGAAGAAGATAACATGATGCGGGACAATCTAAAAGTGAAAGCAAAATAAAATTCACACTGAATTTAGACAATAGAGATAAATCTGTAAAAGAGGCATTGGTGGTGAATCATAGTCAGAAGTTGGGGTGCCATTTATGTAATAAAAATCTCGAAAACTTGTTGGCCAAATCGATGGCATGTAAGCATACGTGGGCGCCATTTATGAAATAAATGGGCGCCGTAATTTAACATTGAAAACTTGTGTTCCGAAACATTGGGATGAAAGCATTCGTTGGGCGCCATTTATGAAATAAATGGGCGCCGTAATTTAATATTGAAAGAAACTTGTTTGCCAAAAGCGTTGGGCGCCATTTATGTACCGGCACAATGGAGCTCCTTGCTGGTGACAGCAAGGCTACTGCCATCGTGCTTGGGTAAACATAAAAAATTTAGAAGACTACATCCTCCCTAGTTTCCTAAATGTTTTTAGGGGATGCTAAACCGGCCACACGGTTTACGCTAGCTCGCCGGTGGGGGCGTGGGGTTGTGTGACCGGGACACTACACCTATGATTCACCACTTACCTATTGTTTAAAAGGGATATCTCTTCCTATCATTCTTTTCCTAGGTTAGCCAGAGATATTCATCGCTGGACGTTTCCATCGGCCTGGTGGACCTGTAAAGGTTCAACGCGACTTTGAGAGGACCCTGGAGAGAAAGCAAAACCCAACCATCCTGGACAATTTTATCCCCTTAGGCTGACATGCCTAATAATACTAGAGGAGTTAAAGAAATTTACAACAAATATATTATTTAACAATTTACAGATCACCACAATATTAATCAAACAGTAAAATAAAGGTAAGTTTATATTAAATAGTAAATGAAAAACAATCAACAAATACTCCTACCACATAGGTACTGTGGACACAGCCAACTATTACCACAAAATAAAAAAATAACGTTGTTACAACAACGGAAGGAAACAAACCAATCGTCGCGCTGGCACCAGTCGAGGATTATTTTCTTTCGTACAACACCAAACTAATCGATAAAATTTATAAATAAGGGCGTGTACCAAAGTAAAATTGTAAACACATTATGTAAAAAAATGGTTAAATATAAGGATATGGTGATTATTGCATGAACCTCTAAGTAATTGATAAATATTGTAATATATGTAAATAGTGGATATTACAATTCCCTTTTTCGTGTTAACTAAACGGTGTATATGTAAAATATTTGGAGGGGAATATATTTTTAGTGAACTGTGTGGATATACGTTAACTAATTTCCAAAGATAATGTACAATATTCAAATCAAGACAAACGTCCTTACTAATTTATATGGTAATATTGTAGATATCTATTAGCTGTGAACTAATGCAATATAATTATTAAGAAAACTGGTTATGTAAGGTGTAATATAGGTGAGAATGTATTTAGATAAATTATTTTGGATGTACCTCTTGGGATGAAAGTATATATATATATTGGATAAGAAAAATGGGTAATTATTTCAGGTTACACAAATTTGTAAATAATTTATAGGTATTTATAGTAATTAATGATTGGTGATAAAATTTGTAAATATATTATAAACATTGTAATAAAATTTGTAAATAGATTATAAATATTGTTAAGAGTTTGTAGGTAGTTATACTAAAAAAATTGATAATAAAGTTAATTACTATTAAGCTTTACTCGGCAAGCGTTGATTAATTTAACGGTAGAATTAACAAGATCTTGCAGCCTTCCTCCACACTCCCTCCTGTGAACCTGTTATTAGCCTGGGCTAAACGTAGTAGGCGGGGTGAATGTGATTTCAACAACGTAGGATATGCTAATGATGCACTTCGAACCCCTTAAGTTAAGAGTCACTAAAAGAGTGTCGGAAAAATACTGTCTCTATAACTATACACTCTGTAGCTGGGATTAAAAACCAGATTTGAAGAAGCTGTGGGGGTAACCTAATTTTTTTTTTTTTATTACTGACACACCCTGCAGTTTCGTAAACAAAGCGTTTGTTTATGAAAATTTAATGACGCTGGGTAACAGCAATTGTCTTCCTAGGGTGCGTTCCGTTTCTACTCACACTCACAAAAGGAAAATTTTTGAGAAAAACTGAAAATTCCTTGTATAATGGCTATAAATGTTCAGAAAACTCCGATAAATGATTCATATTTGCCTGGTTACTGTTATTCCACTTCAAAACAATGATTTTCTATGATGAACCTTCTTTGCACAATCTTATCCCTTTACTGAACGTCTTCCGTATTCCAGTGGTTCAACTCGATGATAACTTTTTGGCAAACAATTGATCAGGAACTACGAATTATGTAAATATTCACTTGCTGTTATTTCTTATTTATTTATTTTTTTTTCGCTTAAATTTTCGGATTTGCTTTACGAAGAGCAATTTTTTCTATTTTCGACCTACACTTGGTACTTCGTTGTGGATTCAACAATTCATCCTCTTCCTTCTCAGGGCCAACCTCCAAAATAGATGGTACCATTTATGTCGCAGTGGACAAACGTCTTGTGATCGGGGTTGAAAACTTCTCGATAAAATAACCGTACAAGCGCGAACCGCCTTCCCCGTCCAAAATACCCAAAATCGAAGTTATCAAAAAAACTCCCGATAATTGACTTGGATACTCATCCACAATAAACTTATTTTTTTCCAAAATTTAAAATAGACTGTCTCTTTTCCTGGCCGATTCGAAAAACTGTCCCTCTGGTCGCGACTGAAATCCAGACTGACTCAAAAAACTATTTTTTTTTTCATATTCTCAGAAAAATTTTGTTTCTCTGAGCCTACGTGATGCCAAAATTTTTTCGAAGACTTAAGCTTCCTAAGTGATTACTAATACTTTCTGAATTTTCCGTGAGATGGGGGAATATTTCGTAAGGAGAATTCTTTTATGTAATTAACCGACCGTTACATATGTCTTCTGCCATTTTCTGGTGACCGCCATATTAGACTTAAAATGACGTCACGCAGCTTACTGTACTATGCTCGTCATACACTTTCATTTGATATCCATACCGAGGGCGAGCCCCGGGCGTTGTAAAGAAAAATGTAAACTGTAATTTTGTGTTGGCCGCCATTTTGCATTTGGAATGACGCCGCACAGCTAATAGTATTCTACTTGTTATTCCTTTTCATTTGATACCCATACCGGATGGCTTGCATAGAAAAGGTAATCCGGCATTTTGTGTAAGCGGCCATTTTGAATTTGGAATGACGCCACACAGCTAATAATATTCTATTTGTCATACCCTTTCATTTGATACCCATGCCGGGGGTCGGGGAACACAATTGCAAAATTCGGCCGCCATATTGGAACCGCCATCTTTGCGAAAGTAATGGACATCACCAATCGCTTTCTCGTACCGAGAAACCTCTATGTATACATTTTCACCTTCGTAGAACGTATATTATTATGCTTTTTAAAGCTCTCTAAGACAGCGCCCCCTAGGAGTGATTGTTGAAAGTAGCCACCGATACTAAAACCACCCCCTGGATGTAAGTAATATATGGTTAAATTTTTGTGGCGATCGGTTGAATGGTTTAGGAGTTATTCGGGAACATACATACATACACACATACATCGAATTTTATATATATAGATTTTCAAGCCGGACTGATGGCTATTTTTGAATATGATTATAAATGAATTTGATTTTTACCTTTTAGGTTTATTATGGGAAGAAAAAAAACTAATAAACATGAACGAAAAACAAGAAGAAAGGACAACAGGGATATTTATAAGTTATTATCATTTATTGCTGGTGAGCTTTTTTTTTGTGTATTATATTTACTTTGGATTGTTATTTTTGTGTTTATTGTGTGTTTTGGGCTGAACAAGCACGCACTAATCTAGAGCCTGAAACCCAAGCATTCAGCACTCTAAAATATACATATGTTATATTTGTATGGATATGGATTTTTCTACTCATTATATTTAAATAGTAAACACTATTCTTCTTGCTTTAATTTCGGCAAAGTCGTCGATGACATCGTCATAGTCCATATTTTTTGCCAGCTCTCGTTCTATTGATGTCATTCAATGGTTTAAACGTGACTGACCCATACATGATCTTAGATTACTTTATATCATTTTTAATTTACTGAAACCGCGTTCACCAGTTCCAACACCAATAGGTATCACAATAAAAAGGCGTAAACAAAGCCATAATTGAGGAAAAACAGATTGAAGACCTTTATCAAAGATTAGATTGGGAGATTTAGCTTGCCCACTGAAGTAGTATAAGCTCGGATTGAGTATTAAGGAAAAAGAGAAAACTTAACCAGCGGGAAATGGAGCTAAAACGCTCCTTAAAAAGCTTGGAGCGTTCCCCTTCTCATCCCAGTTCTATATCTTTTTTAGCATTGCATGATCGCCGTGGGGAGTACTCCTTTTACTGCTGCTTTTTTTAGAAGCGTTTTTGAAGCAGTCACAAAAGTAGAAAAAACTTTCTAACCCTCCAGTTTATGTTATATCGCCTGAGGATATGAGAAACAACTGCAGTGTCGAAAAGCTTTATATTTTTGTTCACCTTGTGCAATTGCCTTTTCGCCCTTCCAAACGCGATTGGCGACAGCGGTTTCACCAAGCGGTCCCCCAACTAAGTGCCAACCGCGCTCAATATGCTGCTTGACCACCGCATCGAATGAGAACCGGTCTATGTTTGTCGTTTTCTTCGTTCCATACAATTCCTTAAAGATCCAATCGGAGCATTTTACAGCGCTCCGAATTCGCTTCCCTTAGTAGTGCTTCGAATTTTTTCCTCTGGGATAGCTTCTGGGTTGATCCTGCCAAAAAAAAGATGAGTACTGAGCCGTAGAGCTAAGCACACGGGCCTGTCTACATAACACCTGTCAATTGTAGGTTGCACTATGTAACTTGAGGTTCATCCGCGAATAAAGAACCGACCGTTTGGTATCTACATTTAATGCCCTCAACGTACTTATTGTTACGTTTCCACAATTTTTTTTAGTCAAAGATTTTTGGAATTTCAAAATCCTAAAAGGGCCCCCAAACATTTTTTAGCCCCAGGCCGCGCAAGTAGATGTGGCGGGCCTGGGTATCGTACAGTATAGCAGTAAGCTGTGTGACGTCATTTTAAATCTGATATGGCGGTCACAAAAAGTGGCGGAAGACAAGACTAAAAAGGAGAAAATAAAAAATATAGTTTAAAAAAACTAAAAAATACGCTTTTATTTTAAAATGAACTTGTTCAGTCCTGATCATAAAACAACACCTAAAAAATACGGATGTTAATAAGAGGTATAATAATATTTCTAAACATGATACCTTGTCTCTATTAATTCGCATCCAGAAGAAAACATCGAGCACAAAAAAGGGTATATATCCATTGCCGGCAAAAAATGTAAACAAACCTGAAAGGAAAATAAAATCACCACAAAGAAATAAAGTCCCATAAAATTAACCATACCTGACAACACGGAAGCGCTGAATCCTCCCCAGCCTCCATCCCATACCTTCCAGGATTTCCTAAAAACACCGAAAACAAAATTAAAACAAATGAAAATAAAAATATAAAATACCTCCTACCTTTAAGACAAGTGATAGCTCCAGCCACCGAAACCAACACATCGCCACACTTGGTCTAAATATGAGAAGAAGTACTAAAAACAGCAGTATGAGGCATTGCCCCACCAAAATATTGCCGACTTCCGCTACATTAAACATGGATAAACTCGTGAAAAGACAGGAGTTACTATTTGAGGAGCTACAAAACTCCCTCAGGAATTACGGAAAGGATTCCAAGACTAGAAAGACGAAGCAGTACTTTAAAAGACGTCTTACTCGCGTAAATTCATTATGGGAACAGATCGGAAGCAACTATAATGCCCTCGTAGATGAGGCTACAGGATAAAACCCTACTGAAGCCGTAACTGAATATATAGCAGACACAACATTCATGGAGTTAGAGGAGTTATGTTTTCTTCACGTGGGTGAATTAGAAGATCTACTAACCTCCGGAAACAGCAACCCCGTAGAAACCTGTGTATCAGCCTGTCCCCCTGGATCAAACCAAACCATAACTTCCGAGGAAAGTTCATCGTTAAAACTTCCGCGAATATCGTTACCAAGCTTCTCCGGAAACTACAACGAGTGGACCTCATTTCATGATCTTTTTGTCGCCCTCGTACACAACAAGAAAAGTTTATCGAACGCCGAGAAATTGCATTATCTAAAGGCGACCACTCATGGTGAGGCCGCGCGACTTATACAGGGATTTGCGATAACAGACAGTAATTATGAGACAGCTTGGAGTATCTTAAAGGATCGGTTTGATAACAAACGAATGCTGGTACACACTCAGCTCGACAAATTGTTTAACCAAGTCCAAGCAATGGAAACCGCCGACTCCGTTAAAAGGTTGCTCGACACCACCACAGAAAGTGTTCAGAGCTTACAGAACTTAAACATACAAGATACATACGACTTAATGCTAATCTACATTGTGACTAGGAAATTGCCTAGAGAATCTTTGCAGCTCTGGGAACAACAAATCGCCAGGGACAATCAACTACCCTCGTTCGACACTCTAAGGCAATTCCTAGAAACCCGTTTTCGCACGTTGGAAGCCACCGACTCCGCCAAATCAAAACCTACTAGAAGCGTCCAACAATCTAAACCTATTTATAGAATTCAATCATTCGTTGTTAATCGGACATCCACATGTGTACATTGCAGAAAGGATCATTCGTTAAGACAATGTCCACAGTTCATCCCAGTTTCGGTAACTGAAAAGAACAACATCGTACGTCGCAATGGTCTATGTATCAACTGTCTAGGACGTGGACATCGCTCATCAACCTGTCCTAGTAAACACACCTGCGTCCATTGCAAGAAGCGCCACCATTCACTTCTACACATTAACAATAATACGTCACCATCTCCAAAATCCACAACTTCTGGGACAAGTCTACAACATACAACCTCTCAGTCGTTTGATCCTCCTAGTGAATCTCAAACTCTCATACCACAAGCCCAGGTAAAAACACTGCATTCCTTCTTAGATAAAGAAGTCCTTCTCAGTACAGCTCTAATAACGTTGCAAGGATCACATGGAATACAAAGGACATTCAGAGCACTCGTGGACCCCGGATCACAGTCATCTTTGATAACAGAGTATGCCGCCCAAGCTCTCGCGTTGCCCAAAAGGCGTGTCATAGCACCAATAACTGGAGTAGCAGAAGTGGAAGTCGCAACATCACAGTCCGCAGTCGAAACAGCCATCATAGTTCCATCCCGTACGATAGAAGTAACAGCATTAGTATTGAAGAGTGTATCCAGCACTCTGCCATCTCATCGCATCGCATCATCTAACTGGGAGCACATACGTGGACTAAAATTGGCTGACCCAACATTTGATCGCCCCGGACGCATCGACGTCATTATTGGTGTAGATATTGGTGCTCCTCCTTCCTGACATTCGCCAAGGGTTGAACGGACAACCCACAGCTCAGAACACGATCCTTGGCTTTATACTAAACGGAAAGGCATCCATAAAGTCCGCCATTCCGCCCAAGGTCAACGCTCTCACATCAATATTGTCTCTAACCACTCTCAGCCAACAAATCCAAAAGTTTTGGCTTGTAGAAGAGGTCCCCACAGCGTCAGCACTCAGTCAAGAAGAGCCGGCTTGTGAGATAACTTATAAAACAACGCATACACGCTTAAAGGGCGGGAGGTACTGCGTACGGTTACCATTCATCGATGAGGTCCATAAGCAATCGTTGGGATGCTCTCGCTCAACAGCCATAGGAAGTTTTCAAAGTCTTGAACGAAAATTCATGTCAAATCCAACCTTAAAAGACGAATACACCTCTTGCATAAAGGAATATTTGGAATCGGGGCACATGGTTCCCGCAAAGAAAGCTGAGGATGAGAAAGTAATCCGAAATAACACATGTTTCTTTACTAGCTACTATTTACCACATCACGCGGTATTTAAGGATAGCACTTCAACACATCTCCGAGTAGTGTTCGACGCATCAAGGAAAAGCAGCTCCGGATACTCCCTCCATGATATCCTGCTCACCGGACCGACGCTACAAAATGAATTAATTGCCGTCCTGAATAGGTGGAGAAAACACAAGCTCGTGCTCATCGCTGATATCGTCAAAATGTATCG
Organism: Thereva nobilitata; assembly: GCA_963855945.1. NCBI lineage: Eukaryota > Metazoa > Arthropoda > Insecta > Diptera > Therevidae > Thereva > Thereva nobilitata. The sequence goes on from OY979695.1 coordinate 95,143,033, forward strand.
ACAAATCATGATCCATCCTGACGATGCTCACTATCAAAAAATCATTTGGCGAAATTCTCCAGCTGACCCACTAAAGGACTACTGCTTAACCACGGTGACGTTCGGTGTAACCTGTGCGCCTTACCTAGCAATCCGGACAATCCGACAATTAGCAGAGGATGAACGAGATACCTATCCAGTGAAAATCTTTCAGTTATCATAAAACCTTTGCTTCGTTTTTAGGTTTTAATGTATATGGGTAGAAATTCCTGAAATCGATCACCAAAAATTGAAAATATTCAAACCAATTTGAAAACTAGTTCATTTGAAAGATTGGTTTGAATTGTGTAAATTCAGCAAATATCATGAAAAAATATTAGTAATTAACAAAGTTATAAATATTTGAAATTTTGTGTAATTTTTTTTCAAAATTCAATATCTCCGAGCGTAATTGACCGATTTTGAAAAAATTTAGTGCGATTGAAAGAGAATGAAATGAATTTTTCTAATGCTTGGTAAAAACGAATAAAAGTTATTTTTTTATAAGTTTTACATAAAAAGTTAAATTAAAAATTAAAAAAAGTGAGAAAGGCAATAAGTGATAGTGATCTTATAAAAAATATCTGAAAGAGCATTTAATAAAGCTTCCATAGCCGTTGAGAAATTTTCAGGCACGCTATTAGTTCCTTCCTTTAGTGCTTCCTCTGAGTGAGTGGCTGCACAAAAAAGATATGGAGCGGAATGCGAAAAGGAAGGAATTCTCGCCTTCCAAAAAAGGCTACCGTCATGTTTCTTGGTAGAGCCCGATCAAAAAGAGATGAGGTTTCTCAAAAATCGCATTTTCCATGCGCAGAGAGAATAACAACAGAAAAGTGAGAATAACAACAGATTTCGAAGGGGAATTGGGAAAATACATAAGCGCATGTCTTATCCCGACGTGCGCAATGTTTATTTGTGTGCAATTTTCATTTCCCCACATGCGCGAAGAAAACCTCAACTGATTTGGATCAGGCTATTATGATCCCATTTCCTGCTGGGCACGTGCTTTCACCTGAAGTGTATTTGTATGGTGTCATTTTTGAATTATTTATCGAATATTATGTTTTTCGTAAGTATAAACATTTAATAAAAACACATGAAAATATTTGCCTCTTCTGTTAAAGCACGATTTCATCGCTACAACTCAAGCAGAATATTTTGCATACCTTCAAGAAAATTTAAAGCGAGGCGAATTTTTAGTGACTCTTGATTTTTCACAAAATTATTCATTCAAAATTCAGAATGCCATACAATCGCATTATTGGGTAAATGCACAAGCCACCATTCATCCATACGTCGTTTATGTTCAAAAAGGCGACGACGTTGAGCCACACTGTTTTGTTATTATCGGAGAGAGCGAAAAACATGATGCGGTTGCTGTGCATTTTTTCAACCGGACCTTGATTTCTTATTTAAAGAAGCAGTACGGGTCGAAAAACGTTAAAAAAATCATTTATTTCTCAGATGGAGCAGCTTCGCAATACAAAAACAAAAAAAATTTTATCAATCTTTTACATCACGATAAAGATTTTAAAATCAAGGCAGAATGGCACTTTCATGCGACTTCACACGGTAAAGGTCCTTGTAATGGAGTAGGAGGAACAGTGAAAAGGAAGGCTTACAGGGCTAGTTTGAGGGATGTAGGGCTAAAAAATCCTTCGACAATATACAATTCGCATTTTGCAGCAAGGCCGATCAATTGAAGGCTGCAAAGAGGTTGTCAAAGCGGTTTGAAAACGCACATCGCATTGTAAACACTCGGAAATTTCATTCGTTCATACCGCACAATTTGAAATCGATGATCTGTACAGAATTTTCTAGAGCTAAAAATTTCGAGACGGCAGTTATGTCAGCATAATTCAATATTTTCGATACATTGTGTATATTGTATTGTAATAATAATTATAATAATAATAATACGTGATGTCATATGTTGTTATTTTTTTAATTGTTACTTTTCACCAAACAAGTAAGAGTTTGTACGCGCTGAGGTTCAGGCGACCCGCGGAGGCGCCGTTGGCGCGCCGAGCGCGTGCACTATTATAAACAAATGGCTGTAATTTGAAAACTAATAGCGTGCCTGACAATTTCTCAACGGCTATGGAAGCTTTATTAAATGCTCTTTCAGATGTTTTTTATAAGATCACTATCACTTATTGCCTTTCTCACTTTTTTTAATTTTTAATTTAACTTTTTATGTAAAAATTATAAAAAAATAACTTTTATTCGTTTTTACCAAGCATTAGAAAAATTCATTTCATTCTCTTTCAATCGCACTAAATTTTTTCAAAATCGGTCAATTACGCTCGGAGATATTGAATTTTGAAAAAAAAATTACACAAAATTTCAATTATTTATAACTTTGTTAATTATTAATATTTTTTCATGATATTTGCTGAATTTACACAATTCAAACCAATCTTTCAAATGAACTAGTTTTCAAATTGGTTTGAATATTTTCAATTTTTGGTGATCGATTTCAGGAATTTCTACCCATATAGGAATTCATAAATATTGATATTTTCCAATTGTCTTGTATCAAGTCCCCCCGTTGCCTCGTCACTATACTTTCTGCATCTGTCGTTGGCCCGACTTTTCTAAAAGCGTACAATAATATCCGACAGACCTCCCACTATATCTATTGCATATTACTAGCTGGTTACTATATTAATAGTTGCGGCAATTGTTGAGAAAAAAAGTTTTACTTCTAAAATGTGGTCTTAAGCACACTCATATTTTTTTTTCATTATTTTACTAGAATATGATGATATGCGAAGATCATAATTTTTATTTTAGTTCTTATCAATGACATTTCTTATTTACGTCAATAAAACTTATGTTAATAAATTAAAAAATCAATTTATACCTATAGTCCAGTCCCCAACCGATATCGCCTCTACTTTTTTTCGGCGGCGACCGATTTACTTGAAATTTTAACAATAGATAGGGAATTACTCAAAAATCAAAGTCTACAATATGCCAATGTGCGCTTTTTCTTTGGGGGTGGTTCCCACCCCAACTCGGGGGTGGAAATATTTTTGGTCAAAATAACCCCGTTAATCGATAGAGAGGCTAATTTTAAGCAAAAAATGTACTACAAACTTTTTTGGTAAAATTGATATTTTTTTAGTTATAAGCGTTTGAAAAGTTGCAATTCTCATTAAAAAACCACACGTTTTGGAACGGTTTTTGGTCAATAAGTCCAAAAATACGCGTTTTATCAAATTTTTGTTAGGACTAAAAATAAAGCTTATAAAAAAACGAAGATAATGGTTTTTGAATGAATGGTCTAGGTATTAAACAAACCGAGTAATGATTGATCGAAGGGGACCTATTTCTAACCAAATAGTCAAAACGTTGTATTTAACGTCGAATAACGGAAAATCGATGCATTTTTCGAGGATAACTTATATTACATTTTTTAAAGTGCTTGAAAAGACCTTTAAAATGACAACTGATAAAAGTCATTTGCATGTAAAATGAATGAGTTATGACAAAGAGAAGGTGTACCGTACAAAATTTTTTTAAAAAAATGATCAATAAAACTAATACCACTTCCACCCAAATTCAAATTTATCATGTTCCACGTAGGATTCACTTTATTTTAGTGATAACTATCGGATCTATATAGTTGGAGCGATTTCCAGGGTGAATTTTTCGAAATGGATACTATCAAAATGAAAAGGGGATTTTACGAATTTTACATATTTCTGCGTATATTTCCAAAAAACTCAAAAACTATTGAAGATAAGTAAAAAGCTGTTAAGTGACAAAATTTAGATTTTGTTTCAACAAAAATTTTGGTTTCTTATGTATCGCTGTAGCTCAAAAACTAACGGAGATATAGCGGATTGAAGTTTGCTTTATAGTGTAAGTACCACCTTTGCTTAGCCCTTTGACCCTTCACGTTTTGAAAATTAAGGGTTTTAATATAATACAATTAACATAGTTTTATAGCCACTGAAATTACCTACAAAATGGTTTTTGAATGGACACTGTAGCTTGAAAATTGACTCCGCTACAGTAAAAAAACCGAACGACTTTTTTTTAATTTTCGGAGCAAATGATTTTCGGAGCTCTTGTGAGCACATTACGGTATTTCACGTATACATACCTGCTACATTTGGTATACATTTTTAATATACATTTTACAACAGTGCCTCCAAAAAATAAGATATTCTAGAAGCTGGAAGATATTGCGCAATCCTTTTGTACGCAGCTGCTAAAGATGTGCAATTAAATAAAATGAAAAAAATTAATGATTTGCAATCTTTTTTAGAGCATAGGTGAATCTAGTGTTCGGCGGTCGGTACCCCGCCAGTATATATACATCCTCGCACACGCACACATACACACACACTATAAAAATTTACCAAATACTTTCTGAACTTATAACTAAATTTGTGTGTCTCAAAAATGGTAGGCTTTGAAAGGGGTGGGAAGTAGAGCCAAAATCCAAAATTTCATCAAAATCGGTGGCCGCCGAAAAAAAGTAGTGTTAATAAAACATTTTTAAGGTTGGGGACTGGACTATTTCTCTTAGCGTAGTTTTTAGGGGTTGAAAAATTTCTTAAAAAATTATTTCAATAGTACATAGGTCTAAGAGGTGATATATAGGCCTACTAAGCGTTTTTATTACCCATTTATTGAGTTTTATTAATTTTTTACGGTAAGGGGTAGTTTTCACCCCTAAAAATAAAAAGCGCACCTCGGCACAGTGTAGACTTTGAGAAGGGTGGTAAGTATAGCCTAAATCCAAAACTTTCATCAAAATCGGTGGGCGCCGAAAAAAAGTAGAGGTAATACCTCATTTTTACGGTTGGGGACTGGACTACTATAAATTTGCTATTTTCTTTCCTCATTCCTACATATTTCTGACTTAGCATAATAGTCCAGGAGAGAAAGCGGAAAAGTATTCAAAAGTTGAAATAAATCTACCCTGCTATATTTCGACGCTATAATTAAGAGAAAAATCGTAGCAATTCAATGAATGTGTTTTGGAAAAAATCGGTCCAGGAGAACAGGTGGAAAAAAGCTAATAATGGTAGCGAAAACACTTTTTTCAACGTTTAAGGTGCGAAAAAATTTTGTTTTTGGAAAACAAAAAATAGTACGTAATAGCGCTTAAAAAGACGAAAATTATGAGTTTTGGACAATTGAAATCGGTCAACAGGTTTTTGCACAAAAAAATAAAAACCGCGAAATATTGCCATTTTTTGACATTTAATTACAAGGACTGTAATTATCGTAGCACCTTGTTTCAGGGCTGAAATTGTGGCTTCTGTTAGTGCCTACCTACAATAAAAATTTCGTGCACAAATAATTCAGGAGTAGAGTTGTATTGAAATTGTTATTGTAGAAACCACAATTTCAGCCCTGAAACAAGGTTCTACGATAATTACAGTCCTTGTAATTAAATGTCAAAAAATGGCCATATTTCGCGGTTTTTATGTTTTTGTGCAAAAACCTGTTGACCGATTTCAATTGTCCAAAACTCATAATTTTCGTCTTTTTAAGCGCTATTACGTACTATTTTTTGTTTTCCAAAAACAAAATTTGTTCGCACCTTAAACGTTGAAAAAAGTGTTTTCGCTACCATTATTAGCTTTTTTCCACCTCTTCTCCTGGACCGATTTTTTCCAAAACACATTCATTGAATTGCTACGATTTTTCTCTTAATTATAGCGTCCAAAAATCGCAGGGTAGATTTATTTCAACTTTTTTTCTATCGCTCGTGGACTAAAAGGGATTTCTAGGTGAACATTTAAATAATGTAGCTTCTGTGACAATTCATGTTTTTTGAAACTATACGAACAAACTAAAGCAAACCAACATTTTAGCTAAACCATGAAATTCCTAATAAGCCACAATCATCTCCTCAAAGAAGATCTGGAGTTTTAATAAAATATAAATAATGTTTTTTTTGGCGAAAACAAACCAGCGCACAAAAGAAAAGAACAAAAATATAGACATAAAATAAGACAAGTACTTAACAATTTTATTCAAAGATACTTAATAAAAGCTGCAGAGGCGCATGATGATAAATACGTTTTGAGGGAGAAAAATATCATGAATATTTCAACAATTTTCTCTTAACTGGTGGGGATGGTAAAAAACATTTGGTGCGAGTGTAGCAATCGCGATGGAAACATTTTAAGGAAGTTATTGTAATGGATCCGAAAATAGAAATCAAAATTTTCAACATATTTTTACATTTCAAGCTCACTAGAGTATTTTTACACTATTTTTGGAAAGAAGTGTTTGTCTGTATTCATGCACATGCATACTCGTTTTTTTCTTGTACGAAATCTCGACAATAAAAATGATATTCACTTTCGTTGAAGCGCCAATCGAAACATATTAACGTCATATGCTCTGAAATATCACGTTTCCTTGAGGACAAGAATACCACATAAAAGAAGATTTTATTAAAGATTAATCGAATCTAATTTGTTCTGGTGGCAATCAATATTTAATTACAAGGAATACCTATATCGGATAATAAAATTGAAATTATATGGTGGACGAGATTCGGGCTTGCAATTAAATTTGTTCTATAATGGAACTGAAAAGGTTCATTAGGACAGATAAAAAAAATGAGGTCTTATTTTGAATGCAATAAATTTCAAAATAAATAACGTTTGGTTGTTTAATATTTGCAATCTACTTTACAGCATTATTATCATGGTGCAATGTCTAGTAGTAAGCTTAGCTCGAAGGATAGAAAGAAGATTCAGGAGGATGTTGGAGGAGATGGCGATGAACCTTGCGTTTGAACTCTTGGATGTTGCATGAGTTCGGAAATATTGACTGTAGAAGGCTACTCCTCAGTCGAGATGTTATAATTATAAACGAATTTCTAAACCATAGTGTGCGTGAAACTAAGGGCTGTAAACTGCGAGAGTGAGTCGACCGGGCTAGTCTTGTGTTGCGGCAGAAACATTGGCACGGAGGCATAATGTAAAATTTTGCCAGAGGTGCTACATTCCTACGGTGCACTTGTAGGTTATAGCCCTGGCCGAAGCCCATTTAGGAAATCCCAGGCATGGGGATGCTTATTTACGATTTGGAATATGTGACTATTCCCAGTGGCGGATTTAAGCTCGACTGCGCTCTAGGCCCCGTCCCATATGGCGCCTTTTTTGCTTTGTAGTGATACTTTTTACCTTCACTTTTACAGTTTTAAATAGGTGCGAGTGTTCTGCGTACACTAATACCTTATTCATGAAAATAGGTCATAGGGTTACAAAAATACAGAGTGATAAGCAAAACTCTAAAAAAACTTCAAAACGCCCTAGCGCCTAAACCATTACGATTTCCCCCTCCTATACAATTTTTTTGTTCGTCTATCCACAGCCGGCCACTATGTAAACTTAACGGATACACCCTGTATATATACTAAACAGCAGAGGGCCTAAAATAGATCCTTGGGGAACGCCAGCAAAAGCTTGGCAGGAGAGGAAATTTAATATGAAATCTTCACCTGTTGTGAATTAGCAGGTAAAAAGCTATACATGAGCCTAAGGGCAGAAGAAGGAAAACGAAATTGTGTACAGAATTTGCGTAAAAGGACGGAGTGAATGACGTTGTCAAAAGCTTTGGAGTAGTCTAGTAAGAGTAGACAACATACCTTGTTAGCATTTATATATTAATAGGCAAAGCCAAACTTTGTGATCAATTTTTAACCTAGTTCCAAAAATTGTGACCCCTTTTTAACCTATTTCCGATGCACGTATCTTTTTGAAACATTATATCAAAAGAAAGGTATTTTTCATAGATGGTCACAATATATATTTTATTCAGGTGCGTCGATAGGGAAAAGTTTGAAAACCAGGTAGAGTTTCATTTTTCTATTCACATATGCACTGATACACTGTGCACGCGCTATCCATTAAATTAAACGGAAAAGGAATACATATTTGAAGAGAATGCATACATTTTGTTTCGATTTTCTCTTTGCACTCACTGTTCGTACACATATTCTCCCTGCACTCACATTTCCCCACTCAAATTCAAAATAAAGTCTTATAAAATTTCCTGCCGCGACAATATCGCGTTAAATATCGTTCACAGTAGATAGTAGAGGAAAATTGTCATATCGCACTCTTAAAACATAAGTGGCACTATACAAAAAATGACATTTTTTAGTTAAGTATACAGTCAAAACGCTTAAAACGAAACGCGCCTAATGCAAAGACCCCGGTAGCTCTAATGCGCCAAATTTTTGCTAGATGTCGATAGTGTCAATTATGAATTTGTCACATTTTTCCGGTTGGTAATTGATAAACCGGCACTATGCCAGTTCGCGTCAAAAGTCTCCGGAGGGAATCCTTGTCGAGGTGAGTTGAAAACTGGCACTTTGTGTAAAGTGCCACTTATTTAATAAATTTGCTTTCGAATATTTACAGTGAGTAAATGCATAAGTGGCAGTTTGAATATAATGCCAGTTATTTAATAACTTTAGTGTGGATTTTGTTTTTATATGAATTCGATAACGGGCATTTTCTGTAAAGATCCATTTAATCAATAAATATGCTTTCAAATATTAGCTGTGCGTAATTGCATAAGTGGCAGTTTCAGTTTAGTGTCAGTTATATGTTAACTTTAATTAGGATTTTGTTTTTATACAAATTTACACAATGCTAAACTTTTTTTTAAATGCTTCTCCATTGATAAATAATCAATAATTTTATTGTATGCCACTGGATACTGAAACAGCGTTAGTTAAACTGTTATTTTAAGCCGATGACAAAGCTTTATTTATATTTTTTTAGTTCCATATCACCCATTCAATTCTTAAAAAATCTTAAAACGGCCATACTGTAAAATTAACATTTTCGTTTAGTGCCATTTATGTTCTAAGGGTGCGATATGATAGTGATGTAGTTCTTAGAATATAGAACTACAGGAAAGGCCCTCGCGTATAAAATCCATGTATGCGAGCGTACTGAAATCTGGGGTCAGTTGACTGTCAAATTGGTATAATTGAGGGTCAGTTGAATGCCAAATTTTCTCGCGGCACTTTCTTTAAAACGAGTTTTTCTATAAAATTTATTTACAGTTTTTTTAAAAAGCTAATATCAAAAAAGAAAGAAAGTTTTAAGAATTTGTTTTTAGTGTAATTGAAGTTGTTACGAGTGCATTTTCAGTGAAAAAAAGAACAATGAAGTGTGCAGTTTGAATTTCACTACGCTAAAATTCTGCGAGGGCCCTTCCTGTAGTTCTATATTCCAAGATATAGTTGCGAAGTGGAATTTTTTTTCCTTTACATATGTTAAAATAAAGCGAAAAAAAATGTCTGCAAAATCGGGCCTGTGCTGCTTTTTTTATGCATTTTGAGTGCATTGCTACACTATTTTTTTAATCGCTCCAGTTCTGTTGGTCGTAGAAAAATATTGAAAATTGGGCGATCACATCACAATTTTTTGCACCAATTTTGCTCCAATAGACAATAATGCAAGTTGCGATTGGCTTGGCCCATACTTGCACGCAAATAGCTTTTCACTCTTTTTGGAGTAGAAAAGGATCTCTCTCCAGAACAGCAAACAAGTTAAATCGATTTTTAAAATTTCAATGGTTCTTTAAATTTTGCAGCCTCTAAAATTTTGCCGCCCCTAAAATTTTGCCGCCCTAGTCCCCGGCCTCACGGGCCTAAGCGTAAATCCATCACTGACTATTCCACGCAGATCTTCAGTTAATGCTTAGGATATTTAGAGAAGATTCGGCCCTTAGTTCTAGATTGCTCACGGAAACTGGAGGAATGATAGAGCACGTTTTATCAGAAATGAGACTACTTCGTTTTTAATGCTTCAAATTCAGGACGATTCTTGCGGTCCCAATCAAGAAGTAGTTTACATTACAATTGATTGATTAGGTTTTACATTAACGAAGCCATAGGAGTACGAGTACATACGACGTACGTAGAGTACAATCGTCAGCAAAGCTCGCTGTGAAGTGAGTTGAAGGGGATTAAGAGCAGGTCATTTATAAAAATTAGGAAGAGAGCTGGCAGACCTATTAAGGTCAGGGCCGGCGGTTGATGTGGGTTGAGTGGGTAGTTCTACCCACTCGAAAAATTCCGAGTGGGTAAAATACCCACTCGAACTTCGAAAGTACACGGAACAAATTTTTGAGTTGTGAGAGTTCAAATATACATGCTTGTTTCAGTTCAATTTAGCGTTGAATTCCTGGAGCCCAACAATCGGCCTCTTAGAGCGCAAACTCTGGGCTCGCAGTTCATAGCTCAGTGTCAGAGCTAGTCTCTGTTTGTAAACCAAAATATATAGGTACCTTGAGCCTGGGAGAGCGATTGCCATTAAGTGTTGCGATAGTTTCAGAACATCATAGATATATGGTCAAAAATAAAAGTCATATTATAAAAAATGTAATTACTTGAAAACTTATATACCAAGGGGCAGAAAGTCGGTACGACATGGTTTTTTCAAACGTCAGCTCCCCTACTACAAGCTCTGTGAAGTTAGCCCACAAATTTGAGTAAAAAATTTGAAAAAAATATAGTCGTTTGCCCATCGTTTGCCCATGATTGCCCAACCAAAATTTTCGTTTGCCCACACAATGATAAAAAAATAGAGCGAAAAATAACTTTTCGGGCTAACTTCACCTTAAAACCAAAAAATTGAAAAATTTTGGCTTTTTTCGTCTATATCGTTTGCCCATGTTTGCCCAACCTTTAATTTGGTTTGCCCACCTCTAAAAAAATAGCACAACTATAAAACGCCTTTGGAGAACGGCTGACCCTTGTGCGGGCAAGGCTCAGCCGTTTCGGAAAGCCTTGCGTGCACAAGGGTCAGCCGTTCTTCTATAGAGCGTCAGGCTTTTATAGTTTTCTCCGTGTGGTGTACGTTTACTGTGTAGGTTTACCGTTTGGCCATCGTCTGCCTATGTTCGCCCAACTCTCAATTTGGTTTGTCCACCTCTAAAAAAATTGTCAGGTTGGGCGAACGCGCCCTAACAGTAAATTTACACTATCGGAAGCAGAGTGTACGTTTTCCCTTCCCATACCGAGGTAAAAATAATTATATATATAAGCATATGTATATGTAACATATATGCAGCCATATATGCATCATGTCACATATCTTTGGCAAATTGTAATAACCAGTTAAGTGAAATTTTTAAACAAAATGAGATTTTCTGAGGAAAACGTGTATTTTAGTCTAAATTTTCATTTCCTATATGAGTTGATTGTTTAACGCCTTCATTCACCTTTTACATAATATTGTACATGCTTTCAAAATTGATTTTTTTATTTTTTACAATTTTTTTTGTAATAAATCAAACTTTTTTGTTTACAATAATATTGTTTAACATTAATGTTTAGTTGAGTTGTGAATTGAATTGTGCCTGTAATTATAAAAAAACCGAATCAATTAACTGAAACAATTTTGTAACAACCAGTTAAGATTCATAAAATTGAGTTATAACCAGTATAATTGATTAATTTGGTATAAAAAGTATTTAGGTTTAAATTCCATCTATTTTAAAACAAAATAGGGTAAAATAAAGTTTTTTTCATGCAGGGTAACGCTGTTTGCTTGAATAGATTCATTACTTCCTAATTCAAAAATTGTTATAAATCTTGATCAACAAATTATTATAATCTCAGTTCTACTTCAAAATTGAAACGAAAACTATTATCTTTCAGAAATTTTTGGTCAAAAAGTAATTCGTGTCTCGAAAATATCATTATTTTGGTTATTTAAATAACAAAACTCACCAAAATTTTACAAACCCAAAAAACATAAAAAAAATATACGAAAAAATTGATCATATTTTTATAGTGCAAAAACAAACAGAAACAAAAAACCAAACAAATAAAACTGACCAAGTTTTCATAGCTAATTATAAAATATTCTGAACAATATTATCCACCAAATGCATAAAACGAGTTTCATCATTCGGTTGGTATATTGTGCTAAAACAATTCTTTTTGTTTTAGTTTTTTAAGTTTGGAAAATTTTGGTCGTTTTGTTCCAGATGACGAAGTTGTAAAAAAATTAATGGCCCTTACTATGGTTGTCACTTCATCATAGTGAGAAATGTCACCTTTAAAATCAAATGAGAAAAATCTCACTTACAAACATCCAGTGAGAACAATTGTCACTGAGTTTGCCGTTTCTTGATATCAGTGACAATTGTAATTCACCTTGGCCCCTATTCCCATAGTCACCTCACTTTTTTTCTCACCTCACATTTTTTGTCACGTTACTTTTAAAGTACAAAGTATGTTTTATTTTAATATTTTTGATGATTTAACATTATTGTTATATCCTAGAATTAAAATAACGAACAGGATATGTAAATAGAAATATATCATATGTACATATATAGAAATACCGTCACTTTTTCTATAACAGGTGACTACGAGAATACGAAAATAGGTTTGTCACATTTTTCAATGGGTGACGTGACTATGGGAATAGGGGCCCTTATCTCACTGACATGTTACTTTTTTAGAGAACCATAATACCATTTTTGACTCACTTCGCCATTTGTCACCATAAGTGACAACCATAATAAAGCCGGAATTACAATATTGTCTTGTGGTGTGTCGTGGCGCTCTGTGTCGTGATCTAATTCATATATTTTGTGGTGTGGCGTGTTCCCGATCTGGCCTTTCTGATTGCGCCACGACACACCACAACACAATAGTGTACTTCCGTCTTAAGGCTGAATGTGTTACTATTAGAAACTTGGATGAAAAATGAAGAATATGATGAGGACTCCGCTAATGTTTTAACATCTCATTCGGACAAACCAAAAACGCCTGCACAAGGCTCAGCCGTTCTCCAAAGGCGTCAGGCTTTTATAGTTGTGCTATTTTGTTTAGAGTTGGGCAAACCAAATCAAAGGTTGGGCAAACATGGGCAGACGATGGGCAAACGATATAGATGAAAAAACCCAAAATTTTTCAATTTTTTGTCTCTAACGTGAAGTTAGCCCGAAAAGTTATTTTTCGCTCTATTTTTTTATCGACTGCGAATAGGCTTGCGATACGTTCATCATTTGCACTTTTTAATTGGAATTTTTATTTACGTTAAACGTACCGGACTTTTCGGTTAGGATTAGTTTTAAAATGGAGCATAATATAAACCATTGTGCTACATGTGGCCGTTCTTTAGCACGCCAGCGGACACGCCATCGGCTTGTAGGAGAAGATTTAAAAGCAAGACTTGAATTTGCAGAATCTATATTTTTTTACTTCAATTCACATTATTAATAGATTAAGTAATTTATTTTTCACCTAGCCTTACACAGTACAGACCTTTATACTGCATTGTTTATAATAAAACATTGCGAGGACCACACGTTTAACTGCTAACACTACCGAGCCAAATAAATATTACGTTTTATTTGAGAATAAAACATTTTTGTTAATCATAGCTCCTCCCCTGCACAAGTGTCATTGTTGGTGTCATATAATAAAAAAAAGCCATTGTGATAACCTTTCAAATGATATATATCACAACTTGTTACAGCCTGGGGACGGGACCCATACAAAGTTGCCCATTCTCCTTTGTGGGCTAACTTCACAGAGCTCCTACTACAAGCCCTTAATTTCGAAATTTATGTGAAAAATGTACCAAATAAAGCCAATTTTTACATCAAAATTTTGCTAATATCTTCTAAAATAAAGCCCGGAACACAAAAATTATAGGTAATTGTTCAAGCTTTCCGATTTTGGGGGAAAAATATTGATTAACTACGTATTTTTTGGAGAAAAAGGTAGTTGAAGTTGACATTTTTGTTAAAAAACCAAAATTTTGAGTAATGAGTCATACTTTGAAAGTTGGTGGGCAGAACCTTTACATTTACAGTTTTAGATAGGTGGGAGTATTCTGCGTGCAGTGCTACCTTATTCAGGAGAATAGGACCCTGGTATTTACAACTTAGACCGACATAAATCGAGAAAAATACGTTCACCCTTCTTTTCAAGATGGCGGCGATTCCACAACCTCCTGTTTCCCGCAAATCGAGTTTTTACTTCGCTTGAACCTCTTTACAATGAGCAAAAAGAATTAAGTACCTTACGAAAAATCGTCAGATGATCATTTTTTTGAACCATTTTGCCTGGATAACAAGCCTGCGTTGATGATAAATTTTCCAACTGGAAACATGGAGCTTACAATACCAGGATTCTTCATGTTCTATCTAATGAAAGAAGTTTTTCTTTTTTATTTCGATTTAAGAGTTATAGTCCACATTCCCTGAGAAATTTTTTAATGATTAGTAACAAGCTGAAATTTCGTGAGTAGCTTCCTTTTGACGAGACGCCCAACTTTTGTACTTGCGAAAATTCTCGATAGTGGTTCCTAATGAAACGCGTGGGCGTTAAAGGTGTCGGTTTGGTTTGGTGGGCGTTAAAGTTGTCGGTCTATTAGTAACTATTTGTTTTCTGATTAAATCAAAAGATAATGTAATAAAGAACTCAAAAAAATTTTGTATTACAAAATTGATGGTCCAACCGAAGGGTCGCCCACCCCCACATGTCCAAAAAGCTAGCTCGTACATAATTACTAGAACAAGCTGATTTTTTCACTGTTGGTTAGTACTTGGGGGTACATTAAGATGGTCACATTGTCTTACAAATTCAGTGGTCCGACTTCCCAGTCCTACGCTCTGCACAATTGACTGGGAAATCGGCCCACTTAATTTATAGGACAATGTGGCCATCTTATTTTACGCACAAGTACTAACCAGCACGCACAAGTAAAAATCAGCTTGTGACTAGTAATTATGTATGAGCCAGTTATTTGCACATGTTGGGGTGGGCCCTCCGGGCCAACTATATAATCCCCCTTCCTGCCAACTACCCACTCGGGCTGAACTCCAACCGCCGGCCCTGATTAAGGTACCACCGCCAATATGGCACAATCAAAAAATGAAATGGTAATAATAAGCACAACATTAAATGCTAATTTATTACCACAATTAAACATTAATTACCATTTATTTTTTTAAAAAAAAAATGTTTGTGCTGGCTTTAACGCAAGCTAGTTGTATTTAATAGCACAACATGTAGTGCTAATTTATTATTACAATTAAAAATTTATTACTATTTATTTTTTTAAAACAATTAATGTATGTGCTAGCTTTAACGTAAGCTAGCACACATCAGTAAAAAAATTAAAAAAATGCTGGTATTCCATCGCACAACATTTAGGGCTAATGAAATACTGCTCAAAATTAAAAAAAAAGATAATATCATTTCAAAAAACGAAAGCGTACAGTCTTGTACTTGTGTTTCAAAAGGGGTACTCGATATAGTACGAGTAGTGCGATTTAAGCGGCAAGAGTTCCGCAAGGAAAGAAGAAGTTAATCCTCATCTTTTAATACATTTTAATGTTGCATATAATGTTTCGGTACCTCTAAGAATATGAATCATAAGTTTATTTTATAATAATATGTTTTGTCAATATGTTTAGAAAGCGGCAGGGTACGGTATTGTGATTCTGATATTATGTAAATGTTTGAAATACTAATGATGGATATAAGTTTTAAGAATAGATTTTCAATACATTAAGTTATTCAAGTCATTTCAAATAAATAGTGAATATTGTCCAGAAAGGACTGAGTTCTGTGATTCGCATGAGACCAATCAGTTAAGATACGCTTGCTACCTGCACCTGTAAATACATATTTTTCTCAATATAAAAATAAAAATTTATATCATTCGAATATTATCAAATTCATATCCACAAATCCAAAAACTATTCCTTTAGTCTAGCTGCTAGCATTGAATTTATGGTTCATTGGAAAAAAATGGAAATCGCTCCGCTAGCTTGTGATTGAGTCTATTTGATATTATCTGTTTTTTTATTTTTAAACATGTTAAATGTTTGAGCAGTATTTCATTAGCACTAAATGATATGTGATGGAATACAAGCATTTTTTAATTTTTTTACTGATGTGTGCTAGCTTACGTTAAAGCTAGCACAAATATTAATTATTTTAAAAAAATAAATAGTAATAAATGTTTAATTGTAATATCAAATTAGCACTACATGTTGTGCTATTAAATACAACCTTTTTTTAATTTATTACCAATGTGTGCTAGCTTGTGTTAAAGCCAGCACAAACATTTTTTTTTTAAAAAAATAAATGGTAATAAATGTTTAATTGTGGTAATAAATTAGCATTTAATGTTGTGCTAATTATTACCATTTCATTTTTTGATTGTGTCATATTGGCGGTGCTACCTTAATAGGTCTAGAGCTGGCTATAGTATTGCCCTGGGGAACACCTGCAGAGATTGTGTGGGGGTTATATTTGACGCCATCCAATACAGCCAGTTGAACAGCCAGAAAGAAAATCTTAATCCTGTTCTTTAAAACAGAGTCAATACTAATAGCTTGAAGTTTAGTCAACAGAGCGGGTGCCATACTCTATCAAAAGCCTTGGAGATATTTAGAGCAGCCGGGCCAGATTCAACTCCGGATAAACTCCGGTGAAGTATGAAAGTGCGAAGAGTTTGGGCACAGGTTCAGCCAAACATGAAGCACATTTTTTAAAAAACATTGGGGGATATTGTCAGGGCCAGCGGATTTGTTGGAGTCTAGCTCTTTTGCCGGGTTTTTATTAGTAGAATTAGTGGTCGAGTATACTGGCCGAGTACTAACTATCCTGTGAACTCGCCTAATGAAAATTTAGTTATATTAGAGTAGAGTGGGATAGCACCGTGGTAAAGTTACTCTACCACTGAAAAGTACGCCAGTTACTCTACCGCTAATTCTACTAATGAAAACCCGGCATTTGAGACACCCATCATAATAAAAAGACGTAAGCAAATCCATAATTGAGGAAAAACAGATTGAAGACCTTTATCAAAGATTAGATTGGGAGATTTAACGTCTCTTTACTACCACTGAAGTAGTATAAGCTTGAATTGAGTATTAAGGAAAAAGAGAAAACTTACCCAGCGGGAAATGGAGCTAGAAAGGTCCTTAAAAAGCTTGGTTCGTTCCCCTGCCCATCCCACATCTATATCTTTTTTAACTTTGCATAATCGCAGTGGGGAGTACTCCTTTTACTACTGCTTTTTTTTAGAAGCGGTCACAAAAGTATAAAAAACTTTCTAACCCTCCAATTTATGTTATAGTGTGGATATGAGAAACAACTGCAATGTCGAAAAGCTTTATATTTTTGTTCACCTTATGCAATTGCCTTTTCGTCCTTCCAAACGCGAGTGTCGACAACGGTTCTACCAAGCGGTTCCCAACTAAGTACCAACCGCATTCAATAGAACCGGTCTATGTTTGCCGTTTTCTTCGTTCCATACAATTCCTTAAAGATTCAAAGGGAGCATATTAACAGCGCTTCGAATTCACTTCCCTTAGTAGTGCTTCGAATTTTTCCCGCTGGGATAGCTTCTGGATTGATTCTG
The DNA here is from genome assembly GCA_963855945.1 of Thereva nobilitata. Classification (NCBI taxonomy): domain Eukaryota; kingdom Metazoa; phylum Arthropoda; class Insecta; order Diptera; family Therevidae; genus Thereva; species Thereva nobilitata. The sequence continues at coordinate 95,160,456 of OY979695.1, forward strand.
CCAAAAGAAAGATGAGTACTGAACCCCAGAGCTAAGCACAAAGGCCTGTCTACATAAGAAATGTTCCATTCTGCATTGCATTATGTAACTTTAGGTTCATCCGCGAATAAAGAACCGACCTATCGGTATTGTTTGCGCCAAATTCCTTTACTTGGCGAAATATCTATCTTATTGCCCAGATCCTATATCTGTGCAATAATATAGATTATGTCAATAGTGTTAATATTGTTTGAATATTATTCAGGTACAGTACCTGAACAATAAGCTGAAATATGGTTTTAGGGTTGCATGTTGCCCAGGTTCATTACCTGTGCAACGATTCTGAAAAGTACAAAAATTATTCACAAGGAAAAATAAATGACTGACGTTGATGATGTCTGAATTTAGACTAAATTTATTTAAAGCTAATTGGAACCATGTTAACAAAACTTAACTTAAAAACTTAACTTAAATTGCTGATAAATGTAAAAAATGAATTGAGTGCACATGCACCTTGACCTTGCTTTCTTGGTGCAAAAGGCTAGACGCTAAATCAACGTTTTGCGCCAAGAAACAGGTGCATAGGCTGGTGGATGTAATCTGATCTGATATTTGTATGAGAATTTATTTTGATAATAAAAAAATTAATGTGGGAAAATGAAAATTTGCATGACTTATAAATTAATTCTAATTCTTAGAAATTAAATTAAATGAAATTAAATGGGATTTAACAGGTACCTACATTTAATGCCCTGAATGAACTTATTCTTACGTTACCACCAATTTTTTTTAGTCAAAGATTTTTTGGAATTTCAAAATCCTTACAGGGACCCCAAACATATTTTAGCCTAAGGCCCCGCAATGTATAGGCCTGCAGATCAAGCCCATTTTATCGCCGAAGTGATGGAAATGAGATAACCGGTTGAAACTAATTGCAATCGATAGAGGATGGGAAAATGCATCTACAGTTGATTTTGGCCGAAGTTTGGACATTGCCAACATATAAAAAAATTATAAAAATGCATTTTTTCCGTATGCACTGTTTGAACGAAATTTGCATTTTATCTCGCCATATCTCAGTTAATATTGCAGATATCGATTTCAAATTTTAACACAATGTAGTTTAACTAATTCTAAAACTTAATGCGAAATGTTTACATCACTTAGAAACAAAATGGCGAATGTTTAAAAATTTTTCAACGGATTCGTGAGATCTTTTTTTCTAATCAAAAAGTTGTGTTATAAATTTTTTAAATTCGCTTTTTTCGCTATTTTACACTGTAGTCGAATACTTGAGGCAGTTTTCTGTAAATTTTCAGATTAAAATATCCAGCGGATCAAAATTTACAGAAACAGTAGCAAAGTTCCTTAAATTTTTTATTGTTAAAATAGAATATTGCGTTTATTGTAAGGAAATATGAACAAATTTTATTAGAAAGGTATTTATTATTTATCTATTAATCAGTCGAGCTCCCAATTTTCATTTTGGTCCTGTATTATAGGTTGCGAAAAACATTTTGAAAGGCATTTACATAGTGGGCAAAATTTTATTTTTTGAGTGAAGCAAGTGCACGATTCAGCTTGACTGGATGAAGTAGATTTTGCACTACAATTGCAGAAATATATCTGTAGTAACTCTAGACTACTAGGTCCTTCGAACATGACTGGTAAAACGACATTTTCTTCGCACCTCCAACCACAAGTTGTTAAATCAAAAGGTTGAATTATTGTTATTGCATTATACCATACGTATGTTTGCCAATGACACCTTTTTAAATGTTGCAGAAGAGCGGCATATGACGTTGGAAGGCTCTCGATTGCGACTATTTTTGAGGTCGAAAGCATAACACGGAACTGATTAATATTTCTATGGAATTTTAAATATTTTCCGGGTAAATCGTATAGAGTAGCAACATACCGTGTGCATACATAACCTCATCTGAAAATCCTTTCTCCAAATGAATGAGTATCACCAAATCTGCATCGCCTAATTTCCGCGCTGCTTTGAACGCTTTAGATTTCCCAGTGTTATAAAACGACGAGGTAGTGTCGCATCCTCTAAGTGCATGAATCGAAGGAAGTGCAAAACTCAATTCCTTTCCCAATTCTTAAATAATGTCGTCAATAGGTATATATCGTCTTAAATCTTGCTTTATCGAATATGAAAATATATTCAAACCTTCATCGGATAAAAAGTTATGATGAAAATCAATCAGTTATTAATTTCTTACAAAAAATTCACTAGCAGGAAATGTTTTGAATCTGAACATTTGCCGACGAATTTCACACTGCGAAGTCGAGCGTCAACTAATGTTACTGTAAATTTTAAACCGCAGGATAGTTTAATCTGAAAATTTACAGAAAACTGCCTCAAGTATTCGACTACAGTGTAAAATAGCCAAAAAAGCGAATTTAAAAAATTTATAACACAACTTTTTGATTAGAAAAAAAGATCTCACGAATCCGTTGGAAAATTTTTAAACATTCGCCATTTTGTTTCTAATTGATGTAAAGAGTGCGAATGATGTTTTATATTTAGAGAATAAGTTAGATAAACTACATTGTGTTAAAATTTGAAATCGATATCTGCAATATTAACTGAGATATGGCGAGATAATATGTAAATTTCGTTCATACAGTGCATACGAAAAAAATGCATTTTTATAACTTTTTTATATGTTGGCAATGTCCAAACTTCGGCCAAAATCAACTGTAGATGCACTTTCCAATCCTCTTCTTCTTCGGGCCTCTCGAAGTCTCCTCTTCCAGTCGTCTCTTCGTCTTGCTAGCTCTCTCCAATTTGTTATTCGAAATTTTCGTATATCTGCTAGCACGTCATCTATCCACCTATTTCTTGGTCGCCCTCCTCTTCTTCTTCCTGATGGTCTACCATTAAAAATCCTGGCTAGCATTCTATCTTCTGAAGCTCGTACAAGGTGTCCGAGCCATCGCAGTCTATTCAGTCTTATGTATGTAGCTATATTTATTTCGTCATACATTTCTTGAAGTTCTTCGTTTGTCCTTGTAGAAACTCCTAGCGTCTTTATTACTGTAGCTTTGCTTAATCGCACTTATTCTATTTCTGAAATAGTCACGTTTTTTCTTCCTTAATAACTTTTTCGTGTCTCAATCGATTGCAATATTAGTTTCAACCGGTTATCTTAATTCCACCTCTTTTTCCATTTCTAGAACACTTTTTGTGGATGAGCTGCAGGCCTAGTAATGTGGCGGGCCTACGATACACGTCGAGATGATTCAGTCAGAGAATGAATGTCTGTACTCTCTATCAATAGGCTTCGTTGGTTTTAATTGCGTTCAGACTCTCCTGGAGCCTCCAGCCAATAAAATTTTGGTAATGCAGTTAGCGTCAATATTGACATAACGATTGTGGAAGCACAGATTCCGGTGAGCACCTTGGAAAAACCGAGTCAGCCGCAGCCAGTTGGCTTTCCCATAGTGCCAAACAGTTCTCCAAGGACTTGGCTTGGATGGGGTAGAAGATTGGTCTGGAAAATTTGCACTGAAGTTGCCTAGACGCGAATCAACATCGACGGAGTATCGTGTTGAGTGGGACGTAAGCAAAAGATCAAGAAGGTGGGCCCCTTGGTCTACAGTGTCAGAAACACTCGTAGGACGATTGACCATTTGGTGCAGACAGTGCGGAGCGAACACGCCCGAGGGTGCCACGTGCAAGAGGGCGCCACCACTACCGCCGAAATTCAGTAATCTGTTGTGAGGTAAACAAAGCTTATGTTTGAAAAAACGTAAAAGACAACCGACAAGGGCGCTTTATTATACTTTACATCGCTTGGCCCAATCTACTACGCTAGTATTCCTTCAGCAGCAGCAGGACCGGTTTTATACGAGAGAGGTATAGAAAGGACAAGAGCGTACGGTAGTAACATGTTCACCAGAAAATTTCGGCGTGAAAACTTAACACATACACAATCTGCTTCTGCTTACTCTCTTACTCTTACCGTTGGCAGCAAAATTATCGACACGCTAATAGACGTAAAAACAAGAAAGTTACTCGCGAAGAAAGAATAGACCTAGATTAACTTGTAAAAGCGGTTCTGCTGCTGCTGAAGGAAGACTAGTTTAGATTAGGGGTGTCCACTTAGAAAATACATCGATGTTTTATTTCGATGCAATACATCGAGATTGTGCATGAATTTTTTCCGATGCATCGGGTAGAAACATCGATGTTTTGTCAGAATCGAGTACTTTTTCTAGCATTACATCATGAAGCTGTAATCAGCCCCATGACGAGTTTAACTTGCAGATGAAACTGAAGTTCCCACCATGGTCAAGTATTGGTAAGCCATTGCATGAAGTTTAGATAGCTGAATTTTCCAAATCCCAATTTCGAATGGGTTCTCATGGAGTCTTCCTATTGGGCTACGCAAGTAAATAGACAGTTCGTCAGAAATAACATCGTCAGACCGCCGCCGTTTTCCACCTCTTGTGAACTAATTTGTAATGATTTTCCCACAAAGAAAAGTTCTTTTCTGGTTTGTCAGTCTCGGGGGTCTCATTTTGTGCTAAAGTTTTCTTCATCAATTCGTTGTCTTTTGCAACAGCCGAAGAGCAAGCGATTGGGTCTGTAAAAGGCATATTTTTGAGCCTCGGATCCAATATCCTGGCTATAGCAAAGGGAGTCACTGTCTCTATAACGCTCATTATCTTGTCAATCTCTTTAAGGACAAGCGACTGCACTTCTTTGGCAAGAAAATCTTCGAGTCTAGGGGTTTAGCTTTTAAAAGAAGGCTTATTCTAGTTTAGAATAGAATCGCTGTTTTATGAAAATACATCGATGCATCGAGTAAATAAATAGCTTTTCAAAATATTGGATTAGGGTTTTTCAAAACTGTTTAACAGTAACAGTAAAACAGCTGATTTTTGGCTAAAATGGAAAAACAGCAAACAGCTGTTTTTCTCTTAACTGTACTGTTTTTGAAATTTGGTTCAAAAATTTGGAGAAAAATAAAATATAAGAAATATGTAACCATAGGGGCGAACGGCTAACAAAGACCTCGGAAGGTGGTGGCACGCGATTTGTCACTTCTGCCAAAACCCGAGAAGAGTCACTGCAGACGAACACCTAGCAGCTCTATTAGCAAGTCCTAATCCGACCTCCCGCGGTGCCCCCTGGGGTACTTCTTCGGAAGGAGCTAAAGGGAGACGGTCGAATGGCGAGTTCTCTGCGCCACAAAACAGGGTTCTAAGTCGGTTGGGCTGAGGGTTAGCAACCCGCTCCTATAAAACATAATTGCTACGAATCGGCAAATAATGCCTCGGAAACGGATGGACAATACGACGACGACCTTTGCTTTTCGAAACAGGACACGAATCGGATCATGGAATGTGAGAAGGCTGCTTGCTGATGGACGGCTGGATGAAGTCCTCAACCAGATGAACCGCTATAAAATCAAGGTCATGGGACTCAGCGAGACCAGATGGCCCGATGCGGGGGAGCATATCTGCCCAAACGGTGAGTCCTTCTTATATTCTGGGAGAAACGAAACTGAAAACCGTAGGAATGGCGTTGGCGTAATACTCACCAAGGAAGCCAGGACCAGCCTCATTAGCTGGTCACCAGTTTCTGAGAGGATTATTACCGTGCGCCTACGTACCAGACTAAGAAGTACTACGATAGTCCAATGCTACGCTCCAACTGAAGACGCAGAAGATGACATCAAAGGCGAGTTCTATATGCGACTGAATGAGGTTTTTCGCTCTATTCCAAGGGGAGACATCATTGTTTTGATGGGGGACTTAAACGCACAGATCGGCCCCAACAACACCGGCCTTGAACACACAATTGGAAATCAAGGCCTAAGCCAAGTTACCAATAACAATGGTGAGCTTTTCGTTGACTTCTGTTGATCCCACCAACTCATGGTGGGTGGAACTTACTTTTGTCACAAGAAGATACACAAGGAGACCTGGGTATCGCCCGATGGTAGAACGAAAAATCAGATAGATCACGTGGCCGTCAGCCGCAAATGGAGAACTATTTTGGAAGATGTCAGGAGCTTTAGGGGAGCAGACACTGGAAGTGACCACCATTTGGTAGTAGCAACTATCCGCCTAAAAATCGCCGCAATCAGAAACGTCCAACGAGATGCCGTAAACCGTAGACGGTTTAACGTAGACCTCTGCGGGAGAGCACTAAAAGGAGAGAATTTGCTGGGAATCTACAACAAATCTTAAACCAGCAAACCGTTTCTGACGACACAAATATTGGAGAGCTGTGGAGCACAACAAAGGGCGCTATAATAACAAAAGCGGAAACAAGCATCGGTTATGTCCAAAGAAACCAGCAACACTGGATCTCGGACACAACCTGGCAAAAAATAGAACGCAGAAGGGCCCTCAAAAATAACGTGAACTCTACAAGCGATCCGGAAAAACGCAAACAACTTGAACGGGAATACTCCCAATTGCACCGGGAAGTAAAGAGTAGTGTCCGGCGTGATAAAAGGCGGCAGATAAATGGGTTCGCAGAAAAAGCGGAAAACGCGGGAAACATAAGCAACACTAAGTTGCTGTACCAACTCACTAAACAGGACACGGGAAAGCACTCTACTAAAAAGCATGCCGTAAAGAGTGCGGATGGAAGGCTGCTGTGCAGCGACGAGCAGCAACTCCAAAGATGGAGAGATTACTTCTTCGCCGCCCTGAATGGTTCATTTACACAGGAACCTCAGGAAAACAACAACAACAATGCACAGCCAATAAGAATCACCACTCGTGTCCCATCCAAGACTGAAATAGTAACCGCAATTCATGCAATGGCCAATGGTAAAGCCGTCGGAAAAGATGGCATCCCACCAGAATTGTTGAAAGCCGACTCAAGAATCATAGCAGATGCGCTACAGCCAATCCTGGAAATAGCATGGAACACCTGTACCTTCCCGGAGGATTGGACGGAAGGTATCATAGTCAAAATACCCAAAAAGGGGGACCTAACAATATGTGACAACTGGAGAGGCATCTGTCTATTATCTACGGTGGGAAAAATCTTGTCCTATATATTACTATCTAAGATAAGAGAGGCAGTAGATCGAACGCTTAGAAGACAGCAGGCTGGATTCAGAAAGGGCCGCTCCTGCATAGACCATATTAACACCTTGAGAATCATAGTGGAGCAGTCTACTGAATTCCGATCCCCCCTTTACCTTGCTTTCGTAGACTATGAGAAAGCGTTCGACTCGGTCAATAGGAGCTTTATATGGCAGGCACTACGGCAACGGGGATTGCCTGATCAAATAATAGAATTAATAAAAGCTCTTTACAACAATTCCAAATGCAGAGTTCTTCACAATGGAAAACTATCCGACAGCTTTGAAGTGAGCTCAGGAGTACGACAAGGATGCCTACTTTCACCATTACTATTTCTTATAGTAATGAATGACATCGTTGTCAGCGCTCTAGGTAGTAGAACAAGTGGCATTCAATGGGGATGGCTAGACCGCCTTAAGGATCTCGACTACGGGGATGATATCTGTTTGCTGGCCCACAGACACCCCGACCTTAAAAACATGTTAAACAATTTGGCAACAGAAAGTAGTCCAGTAGGCTTAAGGTTAAATCCGACTAAAACCAAAGAAATGCGGATAAATGCAAACACCATTGAACGCACAGCGCTGAATAACCATGACGTGGAACTGGTAGATAAATTCTGTTGCCTCGGTAGCATTATTACCGAACATGGCGGTATAGAAGAACACGTCAGTTCCAGAATAAAAAAAGCACGAAGCGCATATGCATGCCTCTCTCACATATGGAGATCAACGGAGATCTCAATTAACACCAAATTTCGGCTGTTTAACTCCAACGTTAAGGCAGCTCTTTTGTATGGTTGCGAAACATGGAAAGTCACCCAATTCATCACGGGGCGCCTACAAGTTTTCATCAACAGATTCGTATCCTAAAAATCCGCTGGCAAGATAGAATTTCAAATGAAGAACTATGGCGCCGTGCCGGCCAAGAAAGGATAGACGACCAAATCAGGCGAAGGAAATGGAATTGGATTGGCCACACCTTGCGACGCGAAGACGATAATCTAGCCAAACAGGCCCTCCACTGGAATCCGCAAGGAACCCGTCGAGTCGGAAGACCTAGAACAACTTGGAGGAGAACCCTATTAACAGAGGCCGCCACAACTGGGAGATCCTAGTCAGAGATGAAAGCTGTCGCACAAAACAGAGTCCGCTGGAGGGCAACTGTTTCCGCCCTACGTCCCATGAGGGATTAAAGTAGCGCTATAATAATAATAATATATGCAACCAGCACTAATATAAATTGTTTTGGTTTTTACAAAGTGTCCTTTTACATGGCCGCACACCGAACAGACAAAACGAACGAAGAGGGTGAGAGAGGACGATGTAGAGGGCGGACGATTTGAATGGACACTCTCAGCGAACTCTCGAACAAACCTTTTGACAATTCCTGCGTTGTTGTTGTTGCAAGAATGCAAAAGTCGTAAAATAAGCTGTCGCGCATCTTAGTCACGAGGGCACAAAGTTGGCGAGTGCTGCAAAAAATTTACAATTCATGTTCAAGAAGGTTTCTGACATTAACAGCGACGTTAGTAATAACCTCTTGCAAATTTTAAAAATTCGTGTAGATGACCGAATGTTCGAGGTTGTCATGAAATTATTGCGAAGCCTCAAGGATCACTCCATAACAAAACACTCTAACTTTTGCAGGCAATCTAGCCTGTCATGTTTTTGTTGTCATCGACGTAAGAGTGGACGATGCAGTTTAACAGTAGCCGAATACTGATGAAAACGAAATTTGTCGTTACAAGATGAGTTTCAAGTGGTTCAAATTGGAATTTGCAATAATTTTCAAAAATACTGGTCAACGCACAGACACTTTGCAAAAGTTATATAGTGCAATTCTTTGTATCAAACCAATATCGACTGATGTTGAAGGTGTATTTTCGGTATGGACTAATTTTAGCACCAAAATAAGATGGCGTCTATGTATCATATTGTAAACATCGAGTGAATTCGATGCACCGATGTATGTATATCGAATATCCCTAGTGTAGATACCCATATTGTTTCCAATTCTTAGCAGTATACCACTGCCGGCTCTTGTGAGCAGCTTCCCAGGAAGTTCCGGAGCCCTCCTATCCTGCTTGTAAGTTCGAGTGAGAGATGTTTAGGGCCCTCAATTGTTCACTCTTTATCTTCTTTTGGGCTTCAAAAAAGAGAACTATAGGGGGTCCTGGCTCACTCAAGCTCACAAGTAGAATAGGGGGCTTCGTGGAAGGAGTCTATTGTACTAAAACAAAGTCTTTGCTAGTGTTCTGAAAAGGTCAACTATTGCCCGACTGTGCAATTAACGGAACTTCATCGGAACTTTTCATGGCCAGACTGGACGACGCACTGATTGCCCCGTTTGCAGATGTACATTACAAGCTTGCACGTGCGTCAACTTTGGTTTAGTGCAGTGGTCTCCAAAGTGTGGTACGCGTACCCTGAAGGGTACGCAGAATATTCTAGAGGGTACGCCAAAATTTTTCTTCAAAGAACCTCTCCTTTTCTGAGATATTCAATATTGTTGCGAATTTTTATTTTTTAACCCTTATTTTTGAAGGAAAGAAAAAAATAAAAATAGTTTTTATATCCATACTAAACTAACAGGTATAAATATTAAGAGGAGCAAAGCACGGCAAATAATCGTCAACACCATTTTTAAAACCGTGTCATGGGGCTACACGGAAGCAGCAATTGAAACCATGCCTTTTGAGTTCCGTCGTTTCCGGATCTTTTTTCGTAATTCCTATGTCTTCCTCGACGCCGTCTATATATCTTTTCTTAGGTCGTCCTGGTCTCCTTTTTCTTATCGGTAAACTCTCAGTGAATGTTGTCGGGCAGCAAACTCCGCGAGGCAATGTTCGTTTTACTTTTGTACGATTAAGATACATATTGCCCAAATCGTTCAGGCTAATCTCATGTCCTTTCCCATATATGGTCTGAAAAGGTTTTGCCAATCAGCAAGATGGAGTTTCTAGACAGTTTAAGACATCTTTAATTTTCCTTGTTTCAAAAAGAAGACATTCTATATATCGGGGCAACATATACCAATCAGAATCACCAAAAGGTCGATATCTTCCTCTACTTATGTCACATATTCATTTGACTATGCCAATATAAGCCTCCTCCCCAGCTTGTTGTGAATCAATTTTTGCCTGGCCGAAGCACTACACTTGATGACTTTTAGCATTGCGACAGTGACTTCCAACGAAAAGTGTGTGCTCCGCATTAACTTGTTATTTGTTAATGTTTTCATATTGAACCTTCAGCTGTTTATATCATATGGTAAACATGCTCTAAGTTCCGCATTGTGATGGGACATAGTGTGTCCAAGGCACAACAATAGATATACGCGGGCTCTTGTTTTTGGAGTTTGCTACCATCGATTCTGTAAATGATATTGCATTGATTATTTTGTTTGCGCTCTTTTCAATATTTCGATTAGCTTGGTGTTTTCACTGCATTCGTAATGAAAGCCAGGAAACCACAGTGGCTGTGGTTTGACTTGACATAATGATACATAGCTGCTGCAAATTTCTGTCTGGCCTTGGGGCCATTTGACCCTATGTAACAAAAACCCTCCATCGATGACATTTTTCTATCGTTCAAGTCCGCCTGTTCAGTCGATAAAAAAGCCCAGGACAAGCACGATTTTGTTCCTTTCCTCATGCCATCGAAAGGAGAGAAAGAGAAGGTAGGGGCTAAGTTCGTAATGCAAAAATTCTCGTAGCTCTTCTTCTGAGTGTTTCACGAACAACTCTATTCGGATAGGAGACAGGGCTATAGTTATCAATCCTCATTTCCCGAATCGTGAAGATGGTCATTCGTAGGAAAAATTTGGTTGGAGTCATGAATCCGAATCAAGGTATTCGAGATTGCAACAGGCTAAACTTTTACGCTTCGTTTGAAATTTTCAGCTTGAAAATCACCACCAACAATGCGCTATATACCCTTCAAATCCTTCGCCTTGGACAAGTGGCAGTTGATCCTCTCATCTGCGGCAACACCTATACTTAGTGACATTAGGTCAGTGGTCTCGGGGAACCAATTCAACAGCTTATGTGCGTCAGCGTTGTCTTGCTTTTACATAGCATCTCTGCTGTTAACGTATTATTCTAACGTTGCGATCTCCACTCCAGAAAAGTGCTCAATCTCTTGCCACACATTATGCAGCGTTGTCATCCATTGTGTACATCTTGTCACGCCTGCAGTTTCCACGGCCACGGCCATGAGCGAGACCATATCTTGTCTTCATTAAGTTCACTAGAGTTTGTTCAATCGCCATATTACTGCAGCTGACATACCACAATTTCTTTTCCCGGCGATTACACGAGTCAGTTCTGCTGACTGCCAGTAATGACTCTGTTTGTCAAATCCACTGACTCTGCGTTGATTACGTTCGGTCAACTGATAAGTCAGTTCATTTCTAAAATGTCGTCGACCAGTGTACATGCTTCCTTGGCTGCATTATTATTAACACAAATTATTGAAGACATGAAAGGGGAAGAGAAAAGGAAGTCTATAAAAAGAAAATATTGGGTCAATCCTTTGTTAAATCCCAAAAACAAGAATTTTTCTCGTACTTTTCAATTAGGTTGATGATTTCCAGATGATTAAATTGTTTTTCTGCCATTTTTTCCTAATATAAAAGAATTTTGAGATTTTTTAATTATATTTTCTCAAGACATATCCATAGCATCCGTATTCCGCCATTTCAAAATAAGAATTTGACATTTCACTGACTAGTCAGCACTGACTCGAAAACTGTCTCGTCAGTGCTGACTTGTCAGTAAAAAAGGCGCGTCAGTGAGTATTTACACGAGTCAGTGTCAGCGACAGTTTCAGTAGAACTGGCCCGTGTAATGGCCGGGTTACTCCTACGAATTCATGAATTTACAGCCTTCAATAATAAATTAGAGTTTTGGAATGGAAAAAGCGCACCCGTATGGTCCGAATAGTGTTTCTCATATGATTGGGGGTACAATTTATGATTATTTTCGTCATAGGGGTACGCGATCAAAAAGTTTGGAGACCACTGGTTTAGTGCATAATAACATAGGTAATCTACCTAAAAGAAATATCTTTAAAAAGTTAAGGGCTCATAAAAATATTTCGCCAGGGGCGCCCAAATACCTAAAGCCGGCCCTGGGTGCAGATCATTAATCTCAGCAAAGAACTCGGCATCACAGACAGACAGGGCCGCGGCTAGCCACTTTGCCGCCCAGTGCACATAAGGGCAACATTTTTTTTCGCTCGCTGGTTTTCTTTGTTCTTTTAGGAAATTGTTAATTAAATAAATTTTCTTTCTATTTGGAAAAAGACATTTATTAGTACAGTTCTTCTCTTACTTCAGAATCGACTTAAATGAAATAATTTATTTAATTTCATTTCTTCGCTTTTGATGATAAGACCCGCACTGACAAGCTGAAAAACAGATGGCGACTTCTCTTCTACTTCTTGCTGTGCCATTGCCTTTCGTTTCGGCGAAACTTCTTGCTTAGCCTTCTGCTCCGCAAGCAGACTAGGTCCTGAAAAAGACCGTTTCTGTTTATGGTTTCGTCATTCGTTTATTATTTATTAGGGTTTGCAGCCCCGGGATCTCGGGATCACAAAATCCCGGGATCCCGGTGTTTTTTCAAATCCTGAAATCCCGGGATTATTAAATAGCTAATCCCGGGATTTAATTTTTGTCCGAATTATATTTTGAAATTTTTTTCTTATCAAAATTTTCTAAGAATTTAATTCTTAGAAAATTCATACTTTTTTTATGAAATATGTACGTAATAATAAAAGATCAATACCAACCACAATACAAGTTCATCAAAGTCTATTCGTATTGATAAATATAGTATATTGTGAAAATGTAGACTAAAGGTATGTCCAGTACGTAGCCTAGGGTAGAGCATAGCCGCGCATACTCGCTTATAGAACTCTCAATGACGCTTTCCTCTCGCAGAAAAAGAGACTCTGTGTGGGACAAATCTTGCGATCGATTTTTCGACCACTTCCCGATATCCGGTGATGCTCCAATTTGTCACACACCTTTGCTTCTGAAGACAATACAATGTAGTATATTCAATTTTATGGTACATCCAATATGGCGCCCACCATAAAATGCCGATTACCTTTTTCTTTACAACCCCCCGACATAGGTATCAAATGAAAGAGTATGACGAGTAGAATGCAGTAAGCTATGTGATGTTATTTTAAATCCAATGTGGTCAAAACATTTTATTATTTAAAAATAAACATTTTTATTTTTATAAGTTTACAAAATCGTAATTAATGTATTTTACATTTCTTGCTTGGTAACGTATACAATTCAGTTACATTCTCTGAATCTGTTTCAAATAAAATTTTATCACCATTTTCTTCTTCATCATGCATTTTAACAGGAAGATCGGTTACATTATCTTGCAATCTTTCGCACTCCATTTCGGGTTTCGGTTCTACTAAATTGGTTCAGCTTGAATCTGTGTGCATCACTGCAAATCGGGAAGTGGTCGAAAAATCGATCGCAAGATTTGTCCCACACAGTGAACGAAGTTAATATAAAGCTTGTAAACAAAAAGGAAGTTATTGCATTTTGCAACTAAGCTTTATGAAAATATCGAAAAAAATCACTTCGTTCAATTAACAATATTTACATTGTAAAGCTTGTAAAAAGTTTCTATAAACCTAATTTTTTTTGAATTTATTACATGAAGTGAATAGGTTTCAAAATGATGCAGTCCAACTTTTAGCTCACAATGTGCATTTGTTAATTAACAATTGGACAAAATGCAATAAGTTAAATATCTCGAGTTCACGTTAACAAAAATTAACTTTATTTTTTTAAATTAAAGGTCCCAAAACTCTCTACCAGATCTGATAAAACATTTTAAATAATTTTTCAAAATGGCCGAAAAAATGCAATTTTTGTTATTTGAGTTATACACAAATATAAAAAAAGTAACTAAAATAACATTAAAAAAATTTCTTTTGAAAGGTGGCGTCGATATCTATATTTTGAAAACAAAAATTGTCATTTTGGACTTAATGGCATAAAATGGCGGTCATTTCAAATTTTAGATAACAAATGCAATTTTGGCCAATTGGTTCAATATTTTGACACCAACTTTTCAGGGTCTTTTTATAACATCAAAAAGTATATTTTCTGAAAGTTTGATGCAGATTGGTCCAGTTGACGGTCTTGGTACTAAAATGAAAAAAATACGGTTTTTTTCGTTTTTTCAGTTTTGTAGGTTATGGATTTTGTATTTAGTTTATTATTTATTATTTATTACGAAGAGACTGGGTTTTATTTTGCCCCGATCCGACTTAGGGATTCACACTTTAAGCTCGAAAAAACGCGGTAAAAAACTTTAATTGTTTATAACAAAAGTAGCACAAGGCTCACGAGGTTCTAAACTTAGGAATATACTCCTGGCGATACCCCAAACAGGATAAAATCATAATCTTGCTGTTACCAGACTGTGCAAATTAAAATGCTTTTTTTTACTGCACTATATGTAATTTCAACTATGTTAATGAGTAAGTATTTTTTATAAATAGTCCAATACTAATCCCGGTACCAATCTCGGGATCCCGGGATTTGAATAATGTAATCCCGAAATCCCGGGATTGAAAATATAACACGGGATTGCAAACCCTATTATTTATCGATTAATTCGGTTTTTAGTCCTGAAAAGGACCGTTTCGCGGTTCATAATTAGGGATTTACGTTGTAGTCGATAGATCAACTAGTCTGTTGTAGGAGCTCGACCAAAAGCTGCCATGCTCTAGCCAGCTACATGGCTGCTGCAATCACATTCGGCAACATGGAACACGTTTAGCCTATTCGACTAAGCATCTGCATTTTACTTATCTGTACTTATACCTTCTTATTGAAATGAATGGTAATGTAAAAGGTAGCTCATACCCGAGTAAAAATAAAAAACGGCCTTATAAAGGGCAAACACCGGCCGCTTGGCTATTTAAGGGGCATATGATGGCCGTAGAGTTTTTAACCATTTTTAATGGGGGCACATACGGCCTTACGACGGCCAAATTTGACCCAAAAATTTAAAAGGCCAAGTACTGAGCTGTAGAAACGGGCATTCGACGGGAAATTTGAGCCAAAAAAAGAATCTGCACTCTGTTGAATGTGCGTGTTGATTTATATTTTAGTGGGAAATTTTGTTATTTAACGGCTTGAAAAAAAAACGCAACCGAAAAAAAATCAAACATTTAATTGCAGTGAAATATATTTTCTTATAGGAGGGCGAATATCCACGTTGCTGCCACTGTACCACCGTCGTAAACCCGTAATAGCAACCATACGGCCGTTGTACCACCGTCGTATGGCCGTTATTGGAACTGTAAGGCCGTTTTTTCACCGCCAATCGCCCCCTGTACGGCCGTACTGTCCTGCAACGAGCCTTCTGTTAACCTCCAGATGGCCGAGGACTATGTTTCAATCACAGTCGGCATTTGCCCGTTCTAAGGCCATCATTTATTTTTACTCGGGTATACCTTCATATTGGAGTAAATTGTAATGCAAAAGGTTGTCGTTATGCCTTCGACCCTAGGACCCCGCAATGTTAATCGAAGAGTTGTTTCGATCTAGAAAGTAGACATTACGTATTCGAAGGATAATTTACGGAATCGACTCTAGAAGGTTTCTATTCCCTACTGGGTTATTTTTGATACGCCTTTCGTTCATCGTGTGTTTATTGTGTTCATGCTGCATGTGCTAATTAATTATTGGTAATCTATTGAGTATTGTGGTTGATGTTTGTCTTCATTTTGTTTATCGTCGCTGTTCATATAAATTTTTGCGCGTCCTTTGGCGTCTGTCCTCGCCCCTTTAAATTGAGATGCCGCCCTTGCCGTCGGCACGAGATATTTAAAAAATATATATATTGTACAAATTTTGCTCTCGCTTCGCTCGTGAAAATGCCGCCCTTCCCAAGTGCCGCCCAGTGCAAATGCACAGTCTGCACATATGGGTGCCGCGGCACTGCAGACAGAAACACTAGTGCCATTGGAGTAATTGAGCCAATTCGCTCACGTTGAAATCACCATCAACAATGATTTCGTACTCCGAATGGAAGGATCAAAGGTCAAATGCTAATGAGGAGGCTTCATTATTGATATTACGACTCTTGTATAGAAAACAGAAACCTAGGAAAAACATGCATATCTTGTGGGTTTTTTAAAAACTTTCATAAACAGTCTCAGTGATTGGAAGACCATCGTGAAACTCATCTTTCACAGCAAAATTACAACAACGAAATCGAGCGAAACATTTCCGCATGGCAGATTTTGATAAGTGCACCGTACACAGAACAAATTTTTTGACAAGCGTGCGCAGTGTTTTAACCTTTATTGTAATCATATTTCAAAATATGCCGAATTTTTTCATTATTTTTTCCATTTTCAAAAGCAAACAACTGTCCAACCAACCACTGCACCAATTTTGATTTTAATTCCTTCAAAGAAACTCTCAAAAGATTTAAACTACCGTTTATTTGCTTTGTTTCCTTTTCCAATTGCCATTTTGTATATACAGCAGCTCGCACTGTGCCCAGTAACTCTTTAGCGTTTCACTCTTTTAGTTCAATAAATATTACCGCACGCGATTTTTTTACCAAATGAATTTATATATTTTTATAAGCTTAAATTCAAAATGGCGTCATTCCCACCCTCTTGCTAGACTTACAATGAATGAAAACAAGTAAGTTTACACATTAGGTATGCACGTATTTTTACGAGGTTTGTTTTATGAACGCACCTATGATGACATGATGTATGTAAACGACGTACCATTGATCAACTGTTTAAACTGGACGTGAATGTCTAAAGTAGTAAGCTAAAAAATGCCAAAAAAGGTGCAAAAAATAAACTACCTCATTCATCTTGCACTTAAAAAATCAAAACGGCTAATAATTGTATGCCTAATTAGCATTTGCACATTTTACATATATCGGTTTAAGGTCCGGTTACACGCAACGATCTGCTTGTGCCAATTGCCTTGCGCAAGTCAATTTGCGCAAGTGAATCGTTGCGTGTAAACGCCAATTTTTGGCTGGCGCAAGCCAAAAAGGTTGCCTTGTGCAAAATATGTGTTCTTAGAAAATCGGCTTGAGATTGGTGTTTTGGCATGAGCGTTTAAACGATGTTCAAGCCGCAGCTACAACCCTCAGCATGCCCTTGAGTGAATGGTGAAATTTTATGACGCTCCTCCGACCTTATCATAATCAATATAATATAATAATCGTATCAAATTAGCGTCATTTAGTGTCATTTTCACGCATTTTATTTGCACCAATTGACTTGCGCCAGTCAATTTGTACAAATAAATCGTTGCCTGTAAACCGATTCATGTTCACTCAGTTTATTTGCACCAATTGACTTGCGCCAGTCAATTTGCACAAGCAGATCGTTGCGTGTAACCGGACCTTTACACAGCAATTATTATCTATTATCTTTTGTGTAGATAAATAAGTAATTTAACTTTTTTGTGTTTAGTCAATATCTACGGAGAAATAGTGCTTCAAACTTCATATATCACTTTCTTTGCATTATATTTCGTTAAGGGTTAATTCTACATGAAAAAGAAAGACTTACTATACTTACTATACTACACACGATTACCTATAATCGTTGCTATAATCATTTTTTACGTAGGACTAATATTGCACCAGGCATGGCAAGGAAAAACGTAAATTCAAAAGTAGTTTTTGCCAATACCTTTTTAATTACACGTTTTATTGCAAAACCGAATATAACTTTTTTTGTGCGCAATTTCATTGCCCAATTTTTTGTTTTAACTTTTTTCTGTAAAGTTGATATTTATGGATTTATTACACCTTAAACCCTTATAAAGAATGGTATAACGCATAAATGTTCATACAAATAATTAAGAAGTAGAAGGTGTAAGAGTAAAAAATGGTTTACTCGTAATCGTGGACTATTCCAATGAGCAATTTCGGAAACATTTTCGTGTAATTCGCTCAATGGCTGAAATTCTTATAGGTACCTAAATAAAAGCATATTTCATGTTAAAACTAAGTAAAATGTGTGGTGACCGCGTACAAACTTAATTACTAAGTTTAGACAAAGTCACACAACATATTCCGAAATGGTAAACACGATCAATAACGATCGTGTCGGAACATTTCATCGATCACCGAGCTCATAGTTCAGTGATTTAGCCGCTTTCCGTTCCGTCCCTATCGTCCCTATAGAGATAGCCAATTTCCGGCATCTCTGCTAGACATTTTTTCTTCTTCGTGCGAAAGTTCCTCAAACAAGAACGTGACCAGAAAGCGACTCAATCGAAGATTGTTGATTATACCAAAAATATATATATATATATAACATATCAGCATAGTGTAGCCTAAGTCAGCTTTTTATAAATAATAATAAGAATATTTAATAAAGTAGTGTACCGTGTAATATAAAAACAAGTAGTTTTCAATTAAACTTCCCTCGTGGTACAACGGTACCAGAAAATGTATTCTTTTTTGTCATTTTAGAACAATACACAAATTAAAGACTTGGAGAGGTCGTCAAAAGTGTGGGGAAAAGTGCGAAATATTCTTGACGTCATGGTTTCTAAGTAAAGGCCTACCCTAAATGAAAAGTAACGCAGAAGTGAAGTAGAAGTTAAGTAGACGCAATTTCTCTCAAAATTGATATATAAAACAAAATAAAAAGTTCATAAGAAGTGTAGCAAGCAAACAGCCTTAAATTCTTAACTTTTGTTTACTTCTTGTGCGGTTCTTACCGCACGGTTACTTCTTTAAATGACTTTTCGAAATTTTTCGAAATTACACTTCCACTTCACTTCTATTTTGGTCACTCTCATTCATTCATATGCCATGGTACCTAACTTCACTTCACTTCACTTCCCATTTAGGGTAGGCCTTAACACAGAGACATAGGACAAATCTCTGATAGATTTGATGTTATACGAAGCTCTGTGTTCAGAATATTACACCGTGTAATAGAGTGGCTTATTAAAATTAGCCCCCAGTATATTAAATGGCCAACAGCTTCTGAAATAAAGGAAAATCAAATTAAATTTCAGGCCAAGAAAAATTTTCCTAGTGTAATCGGTGCGATTGACGGTACGCACATTCAAATAGCAACACCGATCACAGATAAGGAAGTACAGGAAGTATTACAGGTATTACAGCATATTGCTACAAGGAATAGTTAATTCCGAGAAAAAAATTGTGGATATTCATTGTGGAGAGCCCGGAGCAATGCATGACGCCCGCCTGTTACGAAAGTCTAACTTCTACAGAGCAATCCAAGAGGACAGGAACATTATTATTCCTGGTGGAGTTATTTTAGGGGATTCAGCATATCCAGAACTCGAATACCTTATTCCGCCTTTTAAAGATTTGGGAAATTTAACGCAGAAACAAAAAAAATTCAATTATACCTTCATTCTGCAACACGAATTGTAGTGGAAAACGCTTTTGGCCTGTTAAAAGGACGCTTCCGAAGGCTTAAATTTTTTGAAAGTCCTGACATTGGATTGGTAACAAATTGTGTAGTAGCAGCATGCGCTTTACACAACATGTGTCTTACCATGCAGAATTTTGTAGATGAGGAATGGTTGTCACCTGACGAAGATGAAGAATATATTCCCGAATTAACTACCACGGATTTAAGACATGTAGGAGCAAGGGAGAAAATATTTAATGAATTAGACGTGTTGAACCTTTTAAATTAATTTTATTTAATAAAAAATACCTATATGTGTATATATAAATATATAATAACTAAAACAGTCTTCATTGCAGAATAACAAAAACTAATAAAAAAACACGCGCGTACCCAGTGCATGGGAAAGATGTGAAACATCTTTGGCGATCTTTATCTTTCTTTAAATTGAATAATTAGTAAGAATAAGTGCTAGTGGTACTTTATCTTCTCTCTTACCAAAAGTAGCACCGCCTAGATTACTGCAATACTAGTAATAAGCGATGTATAAAAGCGTCGAGCGTAACAGATATACATATAAATAACTGCATTGACATTTATTTTCCCATTCGGAGTTTTACACTCAATGCAAAATCACCATCAGGTGTCGTCACGGACTTTTGTAGTTTCGTCATCTCGGGGTTTGGTGTAATAATGTTGAACTTTATTATGATAGATTCCCAGTCCTCCTGTTTGTCGTATATTATTTAATAAGCAATTGAAGTTAGGTATACTAATTTCCTCGACTTCATTTACCCAAGCCTTAGATAGAATAACGATATACTTGTATGGCAAGGCAATATAACGGTAAATGGAAAAAGCATTCCATTAACAATTTTTGGGTTTGTACTTTTTTGGTATCATTGGAATCGTTTTCGAAATATCTGCATTTTACCCTTGTTCAAAAGTCAAAAAATTATAAGTACATATTTCAAAATTTTGAATTTAAGAAAGTCAAGTACATAGGATTTAAGAACATATTTTCAATTATTTAAGAAAACACTGATGCTTCATCCCTATAGTTAATAGAATTGTTATTGTTGTTGCCCTATTTTACTAAAAAAAATTAATAATTTTTCCATTTTGACAACAAGAGGGCGCCTGTAGCGAGGACCAACCAAACCCCAGACTCTTCGCCAAGCGGACAGGCGAATCGGGAGGAAGACTCCATTGGGCCTAGGCCTAATCAAAGTTCCCAGCGGTTGTTGGGATAAAATTTAAATTAAATATACATTTTGTTTTTGTTGTTGAGTTGAGTTACAAGTATTTAGCCACATTTTGTTTCATACAAGCACACCACAAACACTAACACGAAGTCGCCGAAGTAAGTACGTTCGTTCACGAGTCGCGAAGTAGTAGGTTACGATGGAACAGAGGTCGGAACGTGAAGTACCTGTAGCAGTTCCAACAGATGTAGTTAATAGAATAGCCATACGGGTGCCGCCTTTTTGGAAAAGAAGCCCCGTTTTATGGTTTATTCAATTGGAGGCACAGTTCCACTTAAGTGGAATAACACAGGACTGTACGCAGTATTATACTCTGGTAGGCAATTTGGACGCAGATGTCCTCACTGAAGCTGGTGACATATACAAGCGTACATGCGTTGCATTCGTTGACAGAAAATATAGAAGTGTGTGTATTCAAATGCGACCTGACGAAATATTCCGTGAATGTTCCGCAGGCCACGCAAATGTCGGGCTACTTTCAACTTTTTCTGCATTGCCGCATTCGACATAGGACACACAAGCATACACAACAAACACATGCGACTCGTTACTCAGATTTTTGGGCTATCTGTGAGAGCCGGGACGGAACGCAACCATGCAGTTATGTGTCAGTGGAAAATCTCCGCATATCAGGGAGCCGCTGAATGCAATGCATGTACGCTTGTTTATGTCACCAGCTTGAGGTGCGAGGCGTCATTCGTAACCCCCCAGAAGTAGGAAAATATGCGGAGCTTAAGAAGCACATTCTTGCATCGTATCAGGACTCGGAGCAAAGGCGATTGCAGAAGCTGCTGGGCGACATCTGCTTAGAAGGAAGGAAGCCAACGCAGCTGTTAAACCAAATGAGGGAGTTGGCAGCTGATGGTATCTCTGCAGAGGTTTTGAGGATACTCTGGTTACAGCGTCTTCCACCCTAAGCACAGGCGATTTTGGCAACCAACGTGGATCAGGACATTGGTAGGCTTGCAGATATGGCGAACAAAATAGCGGAGGTGGCTGTGGCGTCTGGCGTCGCAGCTAGTTCCTCACTCGAAGGGCCTTGCACCCAACTGCGGGAAGAAATAGCGACGTTGAGGAAGCAGATGGAGCAGTTGAAGGTCCTTATCATGGTTGGCGAGTCGAAAAAATGACAGCGCCTTTTGTCGTTGTCATTTTTCGTATCATAGTTGGCGAATGCAACGACATGACCGTTTTCGACAACACCTTATCATGGTTGTCGCTTGAAAATGTTTGAACATTTCTTAAAATTAAAAAAATTTCCTCCTTTATTCAATCTATTTAAAAAATATTTATATATATAAATATACAAAAAAAAATATATATAAAAAACACCTTTTCCCAGACTGCATTTTTGTCACGTACCAAAACCAAGCGCCTGAAATAGTCACTTGACAGTCGTGAAAAACGCAACTTTGTCTCTTAAAACGCCAACTGTGATACGCCTAAATGCGTTTTTCCCGACAAATGTCAGTTTTTTCGAGAACTATGATTCCGTTTTACAGTCGCCGCGCCATTTCTCACTTCAAGCGCCAACCATGATCAGGCCCGAAGTTCGATCGTGGGCGAAGTTCTTCAAGGTGTAGTGATTCCAGTCGGAGGCGTTACCAAGAAGACACAGCAGGCGATACATCGTTTTGCTTTTACCATAAAAGGTTTGGTGGTAAGGCTAGGCGATGTCGGCAGCCATGCTCATTCCAAGCAAAAAACTAAGTGGTGGGCAGCAAGAGGCGACTGGCCAGCCCGCCGTATTTATTAGTCGCCTTTACCTCACGGAGAAGACAACAAGCAAGCGATTCCTTATTGACACTGGAGCCGAGTAGGGATGGACGATATGCATCGATGTTTCGGAAACATTCGATGTATAAACCCGATGCATCGAACTGAACCGATGTTTTATTAATGCTTCGATATATTCGATGCATCGATGTTTTTTATCCGATGCATCGAATTGGAAATATGCTTTGCCTTTGTTCAGTATTCTTATACGCGAGTCGAAAATTCAACTCAATCTCAACTCAACTTTTCAAGGTATACGTGGTAACTGCTAGAGTATCACACATAAAACTGAATACAGAATTGAGCGGTCATAAGCACCGATAAATGCCAAATGATACAAAATGGTAAAGCTTGCATTCTGTTCAGAATAATCAGGTTGTGTGTAATCTTATTAATTTTGACGTTTATCAGCGCTGGTGTACTTACATGACCGCTCAATTCTGTTTCTAGTTTAAGTTGGAAGGTGCGCCGGAACTATATTTCAAATACACTCACGGATTTCTTGTCACAGTCATTGTCGTAAACATGCATGAACATGTTCGTTGTCGTAAGTTAGTTTAACTGCAAAGGTGCGATTCCTATGCTACGACTGTAACGAATACAGCCGCGTGGCTGGAAAAATTGACTCGTTGTAATGGAAGTAAATGGAGCCATTTCTTAAGGAGCGTCTGGCGCCGCGCGACTTTAGCGACTCTGGTGAGGCGGCTTCAGCCGTACGGCTCAACTGCTGACATGAGCAGTATAGTCGTAACAGTCGTGGCGGCTGGAAAATTTATTTTCACTGTGTTCAAGTATTTTATGTGTGATCAAAGCCGTCTATATTTACAAGCCATGCTGTAGAAAAATATTGAGAACCAATTTCCCCTTAATAGGACTTCAAATCGCCAAATTACACTAACAACATAACGTGACTTCACCGATTTGAAATCCCATTAAGGGGAAATTTTGAGCGCCATTTTTTTTGGAACTGCACTAGTCGCGGCATAAGAATTTTACCGAGCGCCTCGGATCATACGGCTCTGATCACGCGGCTGCAGTCGCTACAGTTGTAGCATAAGAATCGCACCTTAAGACCTGTAACTGCATAAACTTTTATATTTGCGTATATTTTAGACATAAAATTTATTGTAATTTTGAATGAAGTTTGTGGGTACAAGACATCGATGTATTTTGCGATACATCGTCGTGACATCGATGCCACAGAACGATGCATTGCATCGAAAAAAACATCGATGTATTTTCTTAATGTCCACCCCTAGAGCCGAGGTTTCGGTAGTTCCCCCAACAGCAGAGGAAAACAGGAGTCAACCCTCGACACGACTGTTGCATGCAACCAACGGTACGGAGGTTCCCACATACGGACAGCGTTTGATTCAACTCGACTTTTGACTCCGTAGGACTTTCACCTGGCCTTTTATTGTTGCTCGTGTAACGGAGCCCATAATTGGATCAGACTTCCTCGTGAATTTTGACCTGCTGGTTGACGTAAAAGAAGGTAAATTAATAGATAAAGGTACAAAACATTATGCAATGGATGCAGTAACGGCTCGTAGCAGTATGCAGCTGAGTACACACTTAGATCGTGCGCTAAGGGGATTCGAAGACATCACAAAGCCCAACCCAGTCACAGAGGTTAAGCATCGGGTGGTTCACTTCATCCGGACGAGTGGCCCGCCAGTTCATTCAAGGCCCAGACGACTTTCACCGGAGCAGCGGAAGGTTGCAAAGCAGGAATTCCAACTCAGTTTAGGTATCTGCCGCCCATCAAAGAGTAATTGGTCCAGCCCGCTACACATGGTAAGGAAGAGCAACGGTGACTGGAGACCATGCGGAGACTATAGGAGGTTGAATGCGATCACTGTTCCAGACCGCTATCCAATCCCTCATATCCAGGATTTCGCTTACCAACTAAGTGGAAGAAAGGTGTTTAGCACTGTGGATTTAACACGAGCGTACCATCAAATTCCGGTCAATCATGATGATATCCAGAAGACGGCCATCACAACACCTTTCGGGTTGTTCGAGTTCCCAGCGATGACCTTTGGGTTGTGCAATGCCGCGCAGACTTTTCAGCGGTGTGTGCGCGAGGTAACAAGAGGACTAGATTTCTGTTGGCCATACATCGATGACTTCATCATCGCCTCTAGCACAGCGGAGGAGCACAAGGCACATTTAAAGCAGTTGTTTCAGCGTTTTCGGGAGTATGGCATTGCAATAAATTCAGCAAAATGTGTGTTCGAGGCATCGAAGGTCAAATTCCTGGGCCACGAGATTTCAGAAGAAGGAGCAAAGCCACTGCCGGCAAAAGTAGAGGTAATTAGGAAGTACAAGAAGCCTGAAAGTGTGCAGGAGTTACGTAGATTTTTAGGAATGATTAATTTTTACAGGCGTTTCATCCCGAAGGCAGCAGAAATCCAAGCACCACTTCATATGTGTTATGCGGGAAACAGGAAGAAGGACAAGACCGCTATCGTTTGGACACCAGAGCTCAGCAATGCTTTGCAATTAAGCATTGGCTGACGCGGCTCTTCTCGCTCACCCAGAAACAGGTGTGCCATTAGCCCTGGTAGTAGATGCGTCAAATACGGCTATAGGTGCGGTTGTTCAGCAGAGGATTGCGAAAGAATGGCAGCCATTGGGATTTTTTTCGAGAAAGTTGTCGTCGACGGAAGGAAGATATAGTGCTTATGACAGGGAGCTCCTAAGCGCATACGCTGCAGTAAACCATTTCCAATACTTATTGGAAGGCAGACGTTTTACATTATGGACAGACCATAAACCGCTTGTATTTGCATTCCAGCAGAAATCGGAGAGCGCATCACCCAGGCAGGCCAGGCACTTAAGCTACGTTGGCCAGTTTACCACGGACATTCAGCACATCTCTGGAAAGGATAATGTGGTCGCAGATGCATATTCGAGGGTCGAGGCCATATTTCCACCGGCTCCGGTAGATTATGATGAATTGGCAAAGGAGCAGGAAATGGATGAAGAGCTCCAACATCTGCGCGGGTCAGCAACAGGCTTGAGGCTTTCCAGGTATGAACTGGCAGGCGGACAAGGTTTGTACTGCGACACGTCTACTAACAAGATATGCCTCTACATACCAAAAGGGCGTCGAAGAGAGGTGTTTGACGCTATGCACAATTTGTCGCGATCCGGGCGTAAGGAGGACAACTAACTTGGTCGTGGAAAGGTTCGTGTGGCCAAGCATGAAGAAGGACTGCCGGATCTGGTCGCAGTCATGCCTAGACTGTCAAAAGAGCAAGGTATACACGTGAGAAGCCCGATTTCAGACTTTCCGCAATTGGAGGGACGGTTCCAACACGTCCACCTGGACTTAGTGGGGCCCTTGCCTTGCAGCGAAGGTTACACTTACGCGCTGACGTGTATAGACCGATACACAAGATGGCCAGAGGTGATTCCCGTGCGGCGGAAACGGTAGCAAAAGCATTTGTATCCGGTTGGATCGCAAGGTTCGGCACGCCAAAGGAGATAATAACGGACCCAGGGCGACAATTCGAGTCCACGCTTTTCAAGGAATTAGGAAAGGTATTAGGCATAAAGAGAAGCAGAGCATCCCCGTATCATCCACAGGAGAATGGAATGATAGAGCGCTTTCACAGGACATTAAAAGCGGCGATAAAGTGTCATACATCAAGCCAGTGGGCAAGCAAACTCCCTATAGGGCTGCTTGGGTTGAGAGCATCACTTCACGACGATATCAGGGTATCACCAGCAGAGTTGGTATATGGAGCAAAGCTCAAACTTCCGGGAGAATTTTTTGTAGTAGAGGAAGATTCAGGAAATACACCTGCTTTCATCAAGCAACTTGAGGACTACATGAGGGACATCAAGCCAACTCAGCCAATTCGTCATGGTATGCAAAAGGTATTTATACATAAAGGTTTAGAAACGTGTACCCATGTATTTGTGCGAACTGACGCAGTTAAGCGTCCTTTGCAGCAACGTTATGAAGGACCCTATCAGGTGGTGATGAAGGCAGCGAAGCATTTCACCTTACTTATAAACGGCCGGCACAAGGTGATATCAATTGATAGACTGAAGCCAGCCTTGCTGATGAGTAAAGAAGAGGTACGGACGGAGCCCGAGAAGAGAAAAAAAAATGAAGAGAAAGCAGCAGCAGCAAGCCCAAGGACAACTAGGTCTGGAAGAAACGTACGATTTCCGGACAGATATCGTTGTCACTGAAGGGGGAGTAGTGTGGCGACGTACCAGAAACACAATAATATGCAAACACTATACGTACACTATGGAAACTACTGTACAGAACTACTGTACAAATCACTGTACAGTATCACTGTAGACACTGTAGATCGTTTGTTGTAAATAATTCGTAGTTAGAATTAGTTTGATTGAATATAGAGCATTGTAGCACGTTTATGATTCACATCTAGATTTGGATAGAATTGTTTATAACAATTTGTAAACAAAGTAATAAAAAGTGAGAAATCGAGAGTAACAAACTAGTATCAGTAATTACACCGACAGCCCTTTGAAGTTACAGGTCCGGATTCCCCGAAGGACGACGCGGCATTCCCCAGGTTCCAGAAGGACGACACGGCAATCCGCACGGCAGTTTGAAGGTCCGGCTTCCGATCGAACAGCGCAGCATCTCTCATGTGCCCGAAGGACGGCACCCCATTCTCCAAACCTATGTTCTTATTTTATTGAACCTTTCGTTAACGCCCCACGATTTTTTGAAGTGAAAACTTCTATAAGGCCTACCCTAAATGAAAAGTAACGCAGAAGTGAAGTAGAAGTGAAGTAGACGTAATTTCTTTCAAAATTGATATATAAACCCTAATAAAAGGTTCATAAGAAGTGTAGTAAGTGAACAGCCTTACTTTCTTAACTTTTCTTTACTTCTTGTGCGGTTCTTACCGCACGGTTACTTCTCTAAATGACTTTTCGAAATTTTTCGAAAATAAACTTCCACTTCACTTCCATTTTGGTCACTCTCATACATTCATATGCCATGGTACCTAACTTCACTTCACTTCACTTCCCATTTAGGGTAGGCCTATAGGCACGTTGGGCACTTTTTGGCCTGGGGAAAAAACTAAAAACTCGCGTCACGCGCACTTTTTGTGTGCCATCACGCGCACGTACCATCACGAGAGAAAAATGTTTCCTTTGGGGGTTTTAGTTTTAATTATGTAGTATGAATTATATATTATATATTAAATATTATATATTAAATATTATATATTAAATATTATATATTGAATATTATATATTTAATATTATATATTTAATATTATATATTAAGTATTGTGTATTATGGACTATGTAGTGTACTACGTACTATGAGCTATGTACTAATTATTATGTATTAATTATTATGTTCTATGTGCTATGTATTATGAATTATGTAGTATGTACTATGTACTATGCACTATGTGCTATGCACTATGTATTATGTACTATGTACTACACACTATTTACTATGTACTGTATATTATGCACTATTTACTATGTACTATATACTATGTACTATGTATTATGTCCTATGTACTATTTACAATGCATTATGTATTATATACTATGTACTATTTACTATGCACAATGTACTGTATATTATGCATTATTTACTATGTACTATATACTATGTATTATGTCCTATGTACTATGTACAATGCATTATGTATTATATACTATGTACTATTTACTATGCACTATGTACTGTATATAATGCACTATTTACTATGTACTATATACTATGTATTATGTACTATGTACTATGTACTATGTACAATGCATTATGTATTATATACTATGTACTATTTACTATGCACTATGTACTGTATATTATGCTTATTTACCATGTACTATATACTATGTATTATGTACTATGTACTATGTACTATGTACAATGTACTATGTTCTATGTACTATGTACAATGCATTATGTATTATATACCCTGTACTATTTACTATGTATTATGTACTGAATATTATGCTTATTTACTATGTACTATATACTATGTATTATGTACTATGTACTACGTAATACGTACTATGTTCTATGTACTATGTACAATTCATTATGTATTATATACTATGTACTATTTACTATGCACTATGTACTGTATATTATGCTTATTTACTATGTACTATATACTATGTATTGTGTACTATGTACTATGTACTATGTACTATGTTCTATGTACTATGTATAATGCATTATATATTATATACTATGTACCATTTACTATGTACTATGTACTATTTACAATGTATGCACTATGTACTATCCACTATGTACTATGGCCATAGAAATCCTTCTTCTTCTTCTTTAACGGCTCTACAACCGGGATCCGGTCCTGGCCTCTCGCAACTGTTCTCTCCACCGGTCCCGATTCTGAGCCGATGTCATCCAGTTTGGCACCCCTATGCTCTGAGCGTCCTGGTCTACGCCATCCTTCCAGCGGAGGTTGGGTCTCCCTCGCTGTCGCACCCCATAAGTCTTACCGCAGAGAACTTTCTCTGTCGCGATAGCGCTCGTAAATCTCGTCATTGTAGAGTCGCCGGAATCGTCCTTCCTCACATAAGGGGCCAACAATCCTCCGAAGTATTTTCCTCTCGAACACCGCCAAGAGGCTAGAGTGCTTTTTGCTAAGCACCCACGTTTCGGATGCATATGTGAGGACCGGCAAGACCATCGTCTTATATAGTAAAAGTTTAGACATTATGGTTAGATGCTTGGATTTGAAGAGCCTTGACAGGCTATAGTAGGCTTTGTTGGCTTTTAGCAGTCGTGCGCGTATTTCAGGTTCCATGCTATTGTCGGCTGCTACTATTGACCCAAGGTAGGTAAATGATTTTACCACATCAAACTCGTGTTCCTCTACCTTGATTGTGGGACCAATGTTAGGTGTTCTTGCAGACGAGGCCACCATGTACTTTGTTTTGCTTTCGTTGATGTGCAGTCCTAGATTTCCTGCCGCCCGCTCAATCTGGATGAAAGCTTCTTGTACAGCTGTTGATGTTCTTCCAATGATGTCAATGTCGTCTGCGTAAGCCAGTAATTGGGTGGACTTGTGGAGAATTGTGCCCCTTGATGTCACGCCCGAATCTCGGATCACTTTCTC
Organism: Thereva nobilitata; assembly: GCA_963855945.1. Classification (NCBI taxonomy): domain Eukaryota; kingdom Metazoa; phylum Arthropoda; class Insecta; order Diptera; family Therevidae; genus Thereva; species Thereva nobilitata. The sequence goes on from OY979695.1 coordinate 95,190,081, forward strand.
CAACCCCAGGTTGAAAAGGATGTGTTATAAACGGAAAATACACTTTCAATAATTTGGTTCCAAAAAATTTAAATTCCCTAAATTCAAATATTTTCAAAATTCCTTTTTCTTTTTTGTGATTTTATGGGTTTTAGTTTGCTTTATGTATTATTATATATTATTATGTGTTCTTATTTGATTTTGTGTGTATGGATTAATATGTATTTTATATTATTATGCATTATTAATGGTTTTATTTAGCTTGAGCTCGTATATTTCTTTGGTTCAAATCTTGCGACAGCGTCAACTACTAACTACTTCTACCAAACCGATTCTTATGAAACTTTATACACACATTTTTGTTCCCGTGACAATGCAATCTGACAATTTTGTAAAAAAAATCAAGATGGCGGTTCGAATTTTGCAACGGTGTTCCGATTCCATTGAAAATCGGTATCGGGGGGTTTTTAGGGCCACAAATGACGATTCTGTGGTCATAATTTGAAAATTAAAAATGGTGGCGCCAATATTGCGGACGAATTTTGTAATTGCGTTCTGATTCCATTGAAAATCGGTATAGGGGGTTTTAGGGCCACAAATTACAATTCTTTGATTAAAATTTGAAAATACAAACTGGCGGCGCCAATATGGCGGTACTATTTTGCCAATTGCCATTCGATTTCACTGAAAATCTCTACTTTCGGGTTTAAGGACGGAAATAATGAATTTCTTGTCAAAATTAGAAAATTCAAAATGGCGCTGGCAATATGGTATGCATAACAAATCACTTCACCAGAATTTTGTAGAAAGGACTGATTTAAGACTAAAAAGAATACAATAAAAATAGGTAAAAAAACTTTTAAGTTAAATGGTTTTATTTTAAATCATAAGCTGTACCAAAAACTATTAGAACAAAAACATGGACCTTCTTGAGATTCCGACGTCTGATAAGAAATCGTGCAATAGTAGCAGTGCTGTCTTCTTATGTCGTATGTGAAGGGGCGCTGCGTCAGCAGATTAAGTAATAATCTGCGACTTTTAACAGACTAAAATAAAAACATGGGGCGCATAAAATCCGGTATAACGACTGTATAATTAAATAAGAACGACTTTTCTAGAAATATGTGTTTCCAAGTCCGCAAAAAAATATTTCAAATGCGCCCCTATGTACTACGTGCTATGTATTATGTAATATGTACTATGTATTATATGCTATGCACTATGTATTATCTATTATGTTTTTGTTTTTCTTATTTTATTGCGACATCAAGTAACAATAAAATAAACTTAAATAGACATAGACAAAATTTATTGATCCTTGTCCTCGTGTAGAGCTAAGATTGGTTTGGAAATATACACTGGCCATAAAAGTTTTCACTTCCAACGTGTGGTCCTATGCACACCAATTTTTTATATTTAAGTAAGTTATATTTCTAAATTTTACCAATAACTTCATTATTTTCATTCTGAGCTTGATTTCTAAAGGTTGGTTGTTCCCATATACTGGCTGAAGCAATAAAGCCTTCATTTTAAAATAAAAGGTTATTGTTTAGTTTTGTTAAATTATATATTTTTATTTTTTACTTTTTAGTCTATAATGTTTTCCGACACTTTGCAGCAGTCGCGAAATTGGATTTAACGCAGCTTACTGTTTTCTACTCGTCATAGCCTTTCATGTGATACCCATACCGAGGGTGTTGTAAAGAAAAAGTAATCCGCCATTTTTTGTTGGCGGCCATTTTGAATTTGGAACGACGTCACACACCTTACTGTATTGTACTCGTCATACTCTTTCATTTGATACCCTTAAAGATGGGGTTGTCAAGAAAAGGGTTGGCCACCATTTTGAATCTGGAATAAAGCCAGCTAATTGAATTCTACTTGTCATAACCTTTCATTTGATAACCATAACGGGGGTCGGGGAACACAATTGCAAAATTCGCCAGCCATCTTGGAACCGCCATCTTGATTTTTTTTACAAAAAAGTCGGATTTCATTGTCATGCGAACTATGCATATTTGCAAAATTAGAAGCTGATCTGCCATATGAAAGTACAAGATACAACATATACAACATACCACATGCAGGTGAAGCTAATATAAAGCGAATAACAAACAGTAATTTAAGCCCATTAACCATTTTTATGGAAAATCAAGTAAATTAAGTTAACTAATCATTTTCATTAATCAGTTGTTTGTAACTTCCTGTCATTCTGCCCTCAGACAGAATTCTCAGAAATCCGAAAGCTTATCTAAATTGTGGTAAATTTATTCTAGTTAAGAAATTTACTGCCTCAGTAATTTTTTGTGCAGTTTACATTTAATAGTAAAAGTCCTTTTACGTCCTTTTAAACTCTTATGCGTTGCTTTTTGGAAATATTTTTAATAAAATCTTTGAAATATAAATAAAAAATTCAAATGACGAGATCAAGAATTGAACCTGCGACTTTTTCGGAATATCAACGTAGAATATCATACACTCAACCAATTAATCCATTCTCCCTATCTGCAGTTCGCGGCAAATAACATGACTTTTCTTAGATTTCACTTTTTTTTGTAATATTTCCATCTAATTCTCTCTTTCCCAATACAGATCTTTCATACGTTTCGCGAGACGAAATTGTACCTAATCGCTGCAAATGCTAAGCGTCACAGCCTTGAAAAATTATTCTCAACGAATGCAAATATGTTTCACATCAAAAAAAATTATCCTTCTGTCGATAAGATAGGTTTGGACTAAAAAGCCACCACTAATATTACCTAATTTCACACCTTAGGCCACACTTTAGATTAGGCACACCACGCCTAAAGTGTTCTCCTATATCTAATGTTACTTACAATATGTTTTGTTTTCTTCTTCCCGATAACATAGGTTTTTTCAGCGGTCGGTTCTCGGTCTATAACAGATCATCACATCATCACATTGTAGTGTATGTAAGAGCACACTATGAAAAACACTGTAATACAAGTTGATTTAAATTATGACAGTTGAAGTAAACAACTATCGGCTACTGTATTACAAGTGGATTTCATAGGAGAATAATTAATGAACTTAAATTTAATAAGCTAAGTAGGATAAGTTAGGGGAGTTTGGGGGTATAAATAGTTGTAAGGATTTTGTGAATAATCATTAAATTCCCAGTACTCACTCCGAACGTGGCATTAACTTGCCCAGCGGGAATACAAGTTTTATTAAATATTAATAAATATTTTATAATTTAATAACGTACTCCAGTTATTTCTACACAAAAGAAGGCGGCAATAGACGCCAAGCACAAAGGCTGGTCCCTAGCCTAGGTAAACCCAAACACCTAACATTATAACATGTTTATCGACTTCAGAAGTGCCGCGTTGCAGTGGATAGATATTATAGACTAGGCTATAACTAGTCCCTTCCGTCGTACCCTTTCCCCTTTCAACCCATAACCAAAAACCCAACTTATTTCATATAAGACTTTTTTTTACCGCAATTGCAATGGTATGAGAGGAAAACTAAGAAATCTTTTCATTGTCGCGAAATCGTGTTATTTCAATATACTCGTGGTCACCGAAACGTGGTTAAATAATACATTTCTAAATGAGGGGACCCTCTAAACAGGGTATTGATTACCACGAATCGATCACAATTTTTCGAAAAGTTGGCAAATAATTAAATATTTTTCTTATTACAACGGGCGTGGGATGGTGGTAGCGAATTGGGGGAGTCTAGGATTTCACTGGCGCCGATGATGGATTTTGATGAAGCACCCTAAAATAAGACGAAAATTATAAATAAATTTTTTTGATATCTCGCTTAGTTTTCGAGATATTGAAATTTAAAGTTTTAAGTTTTTGTAATTTTCAAAAGTCAAAAACATACTGGAGTATGTGACCCATTGAATAGCTATCAATTTTGGTGTAGGGCTCAGGGCGGGGGATGACAAGCGGGACCCCGGCCCTGGGGCCTACACAATAATTGATAAACATTCGATTTGTCACCACCGCCCCTACGCCTCCACTCCTACCCCCTTTTAACCATCACAATGGAAGTAGGTATTTAACCCCAAAGCCTGCAAAAGCCGCCACCCTTACCATCAATTACCTATTAGTAAGTTTTTGAAAACGATTAAGGCTGGAGTATGTTTTTCAAAATATTTAAAAATTTCAAACTTCAAATATCGATATCTCAAAAACTAAACGATATAATTATAAAAAAAAATTATTTTACAATTTCGTCTTATGTGTGGCCAGGTCATTAGTGCGGTTCTCCCCTGAGTGCCCTCTAGGGAGCTCTATATTCCCCTAAATCTCGTTATTTCTCCCCTAAATTTTTAAAGCGTATACCCATATGAGTTGGGTTGGGTCATGAACCATATTAATAATACGAATTCATAATAAATTTCAGAGGTTGATTTTTTTTTTAATTATTGATTATCAATATACTGACATTTTTCAATTATAACTTGCATGCAATAAAGTTATATTCAAATCAAAGAGATCACATTGTCAATTGTAAGCAGTGATGTACAAGATACCCTATACAAAGTATCTGGAATACAAAATGCAAGATACTTTTAAATTAAGTATTTCAGATTCCAGATACAAATAACTTTCTGGAATGGTATCTTACATTATGTAAGTATATATAAAAATTATTATTCGATAAAACTATATAGTGCGTCTCTTGAAACTGGTCACAAGATTTGGCTTTGGAATAGGCCGGTCCATTAAAACATCAATCTAGTGACCAGTTTCAACAGATACACGCTATATACATGTATAGCTTTTTCAATCAATATTTTGATAAATTTTGTCGGGGATTTCGACAACAAAATCCCTTTTATGAACATTTTCGGAAGAAAACAATTTCATCATCTTTGTGGATGAATTGCGTTTTTCCCGTTAAAACAAACCTTATTGGCGTAATTGCATCCCGAGTCATTATTGACATTCTATTCCGCAACTAATCTTTAACAACCTTTGCAATGGAGCATTCCCCCTCAACTTAGGCATTTGAAAATGGCAGCCGCAACAAAGCGGCTGCAAGTTTGCAAATATGCTTATATCGAGGCACATCTCACCATCTACTCCTTCAAGAACTTTCGCCCAGAACTCGTCTGAAAATCGTACATTTTTTATTTCATTCGTTAATAATTTCATCAACATCGATACTCCGAGGCCAAATCCTTTATGGTGGTATTGTTATGGGGTTTGTCTGCGCTGAAGCCGTGGAAGTGAGAATGCTGATTTTTTCTAAACGAAAGCTATTCTTTGGTACTCTTTTTTCTTCTGTTGGTTTGATCTAAAAAATTCTGCATCGTTGCTTGATTGGAAACAAAGTATTCGAATCGCATTTTTTACTAAATTCATTGATATCATATCCATTAGTCGAGACATTCGCCCGGCATCAAGTTACTACGAAATGGGAATTCACTTAACGAGTTTTTGTAGATTTTTTTCATCCGATGCGGTGTAGGCAACTATTTTTTTCAAAGTTGACTCGATTAATATACGTCAGAATTGCAGTCCACTAGAACTTCCCTTAACGATTTTTCTCCCCTGAAACCTCAAATTCCCCTGGCGAATCAAATTCCCCTAAATATAAGGGAGATTCCCCTGATCTGATAACACTGATCGCAATTCGCAAGTAGTACAACAGATAAATAGTACATATTACTGAGATGTGCGATGCCGAACCTTATTCTCCAACTTAGAACCCAGCAAAGCACACCGTAAAATACCGAAAACGTAAAGTATATTCGAAAGAGGCAGGCTTCTAAGATAAAAAGATATAAATTACAGGATGGAGTACATTATTTGAATAATTGGTAATGGTGTTATAATAATCTGCACAAAAATACCACATACATTATATAATAATACTACGCACATATATCGTTTGTAACAAACGTAGCTTTGAAAATGAAAAATTTCCATCGAAAATATTAAAGACAGTACTGTACATATATGTATGTATATCACAGCAAAGACACAATTTTTTCATCACTTAAATTGAACTTTTACTCCGTCTTTGATTAATTAACCTTTATTAACCCCGTAATTCAGAAGCCATTCCCGGCAAAACACCCCATAACAACAATATAGTATTTATCTTAAAATTATCAATAAAGCGAAACTACTAGGCCGCTAAAGCAAAAATATAATTTCTTTGTTATTTAAATTGAAAACGTGAAGCCGCTTCATTCCCCCTTTCAAGTCGAATCAATTACCTCGAACAGTGGCTCCATGGAAATTCATGTATGTACCTTGCACCTACATTCAATTAATAATCAACAATGAATTGAATTCTCTGAGAAAGAATCAAAATGCATTCTACACTTGCAGCCTAGCCAATTGAAATCGCTGCTCTATAGCCAATCTAATGTAAAATCTGTGTTGTGAATAGTCCACACAAATAACTCCAGTTTAAAAATAATTCAAGAGAGACTAAACTCAGCTAACAGAGCACTTTTAAATGAAAACATCACTTTGGAGGAGGCATAATGTGTGCCATATGTGCGCATACATCTGGTTGACTATTCCATTCGATTCGGGAGACAACTAGTTCTGACTTTCATGAGAGTGGTTTATTGGAGCTTAGGGGCAGCGGTGCCCAGCCGTTTAGTTTTCAGTTTCCAAGACCAATCTAGATACATCGTCAGTCAAGATTCGGGAACTGGCGAGTTCAGGAGCACGACGTCTGAAGGCCTGCGGCGCGTCACTTGTGACGCTCATACATAATTAATATTGTTTGTTGCCAAACTTTCCTACAACCACAACAACAAAAGCCACTCATCAATTTATAATAAAATTTGGCAACGAGTTCTTTGCGTTGAAACATAAAAGAGAATTTTTTAAACACGGGTACTGAAATGCACATTCACCCCAGCTCGCCAAATTCCTCACAATCGGAGGAGAGCGCAGCAATCAAGATTCAGGCAGGATTCAGGGGCTACAGAGTTCGTAAACAATTGAAGAAAAGGCTCAGTAGCAGACGTCGTATACAAATGGACAGCAAGAATCTGGACGTTCCACCAAGAGATGACCGCAGCAGTGAAAGTGATGGATCCGCTGAAGATAAGTGCGCAGCCAAAATTCAAGCCGGAGTTCGAGGGTACTTAGTCCGGAAAAGGCAGAAGGTCGCGTCTGATGCTGCTACCAAAATTCAAGCCAGCTTTCGCGGGTTCAAGGCGCGAAAAGAAGTGCAAAAGTTAAAGCAAAAGTGAATTCTCGGTAAATTTGTAATAAATTTAAAATTAGGCAATTTAATAAATAAATAAAATTACGTAATATTAAAGCAAATTAGAGTTAAACAACAATAAATAGTGTAGCACGTATTCTTCGCGCTAGACCGATTTAGAACAAAGTTAAGGCGTCAAAATGAAGACGAAAAATAAATAAAATTAAATTTTCAAAAGTTAATCGATTCAAGTGCAGCAAATATAGAAACTAAAAAGCAGACTCGAGCAGACATTTTTGTGAAATGGTTCAAGTTGCCTTAATAAGAAAAGTTGGTTTTACGGTGTAAATGTCGAAACTACTGTTAGTACTTGAGTTGCGATTTGCTGTGCTAAAAATTCTCTATTTGTTCGTAACAAGTAATTAAATTTGTACTCGTTGTAAATTCTGTGGGGCAACTTTGGCCGCTTTTCCAAAAATTTATGTATTTATTCGCATTAAAATCGCCGTGACAGTTGAGTTATGTACATTGCATTGAATTAAAATGATCGTTTAACATTGCTAGATTAAGACGAATTTATTGTAATATGAAATATGTTTATGAGATTTGTTTGGAAATTTTTATTCGTAAAAATTATATGCTTTTAGGAACATAATGCTTGGATTTTATTTTGTGCAATTATTTAGTAAAGGAAACATTTGACATTTATTTTTTGTCAAGGTAATATGTATAAAGAAAAAAAGCGACAAACAAAGATCACTTATTGTTTGCAAACTTGACTGGACTATAAACAAATTTCGAAGCCTATAGAAACATCCATTAATTTAAAGATGAGCACAAAGGACTTTCCCACCAGGCTCGCAATAAATAGTTTCCTGCGTTTGTTTTGTCGCGTGCTGTGAATTTTAGGCAGACAGCAATTTTTTTGGATATGTAGGCGTAGTACCAAAATTTTCATTTGAGAGGGCTGGGTTTGACCGCCATGTAATTCAAATAGATGAAAACTGATTTTTATTGTATTTTGCCAAAATTTATTATTTAAATTTAACTAAAAATAATAAAAATTTCGGGTATTACTTTAATCGACATATGTAATGCTTTTTTATCGATATAACATAAAAAATGCTCTTATACGGTTTTTATATTAGTGTTATTTACTTAAGCCTAGCATGCTGTCCGTGTGGAATTCCGCTCTGAAAAGAATCCATATAACCAGTCTGAATTCCGCTTAGCTGGGAGAGTTATGTAGACAATGTAGACCTGGCTGATATAACAGTGACTGTTTGGACACATAGGCCCATTTTACACGATGAAACCCGAAACAAAAAGTTTCATGCAACTTTGCTCGGTTTGAAGGGAAGAGGAGAGAGAGGGCTGGAGGGAACACGTGTTCCCTCAAACCCTCTCTCTCCTCTCCCCTTCAAACCAAGCAAAGTTGCATGAAACTTTTTGTTTCGTGTTTCATCGTGTAAAATGAACCATACACATCACACTGCCGAAACAACTTTTTTCCGCATAAAAGTGATAAACGTCCGCACGAACAGCATACGAGGCTTATTTGGTAGTTTTCGACAAAGCTTAAGTGAAAAACTACTAAAAAGGTACGAAATATAGCCAATTTTAGCTTCAAAATTGCTTATAACTTTTGCTTATAAAAAGTTTGCACAAGGCCCACAGTGGTGCTACAGTTATTGTGAAGTTATTCTCGAAAATTTGCTCTACCAACCCATTTTCATGAAAAGTTTGTGAGAGTTTTGGAATTTTCTCTGTAAGTTTATTTGCAAAAAATGGTAATTTTTAATAAAACAATGTTCCGTAGCTTTAAATTGCTTGCAAATCTGATACGTGATAAATAACGCATTTAATACTATTGACACACATATGGTATCGATACCAGATACTACCTAGTATTCTAACCCCTGACACATAACATTCGTGGTATACATTTGACAGCTCTCAGCCTACTGTTATTTGTAATGCTTTGAAAAATGGAAAACGACTTAGTTTGTGCTCTTTTAAATAAATTTTACATTAATATATTTGAGTTAGCTTATATGAATTAGCTCGAAATCGAAAAAAAACTTCGGTTAGAAATGTTTGTTTTATTTTACAGCAAAAGCACAGCTAAATTTTTATTTACTCAAAAATTTATTTTTAAAAATGTAAAAATATGGTGTTTTTATTTTCCGCTTCTATACAATGGCGTTGTTATCAGTTAAAAGGTCCCTATACCAGGTTTGTGTATAAGGATACTATGGAAAAAACCGTAGTATTGATACTAGCTTTATACTAGGTTGCTCAGTTTGTATAATGCTAGTATATGCTGACACACACATGGTTTACTGGAATACTATAGTATCTATACCAGCTGTGTGTCACGGGTATAGCACTACTGCTAGTTTTTATTTATTTTTTTATTTATTTATTTTATATTAATTTAAGTACATCAAGATTACAATATCTTATATCACTAAAAGCGAATGTACATATAAATTACAATACGGCAAATTTAAAAAAGCAAAAACAATATGGTGTATATAATAATAATATAAAGTTTTAAATAATAGATCACGTGTGGAAAGAAAGATAAATAAAAAGAGATAAAAAGAAAACAAGATCAGAGAGAATAAATAACTAACTAACTGCAAAAAAACGAATGAAAAAAAAACTAATGAGCTGAAGGAATATTAATAAAGTGGCTGAAGACACGTTTCCTGAATACATTCAATGACCCCGCACTCTGTATAACGGCGGGTAAGCCGAAGTTTGCAGAACTTTTGGAATTTTCTTCGCGACAATATTGCAAAATTTCATTTCTTGCAATTATAACAATTTTCCGGACCTCGGCCAAGGTTGCAAAATTTTATAGTTTGTTTTTATGCTCTTCCCGACCTTACATGAAAGTTTCAAAACTTTTGGAATTATTGTTAATTGATTGTCCACACTACTGGCCTAAAAGCAGTAACTACGATGTCTTTTTCCAATAGATGGCATTTAATATTTTCTAGTTTAATAATAATAAAAATATTATAATTTTTATGCTTTATTATTGTACATATAAAAGATTTAAATAAAATAATTGTGAATATGAAAAATTAACAGAAAAATTATTAAAATCTTTTATAATGGTATGATATAATGGAATATTTATTAAAACACTAGCTGGAACCCGGTGCGCCTCACTGCACCCATCATAGCGAAATAAATGAAGTTGTAAAATATATTTGGACAACGAAGATTTCCCTTCCACGTAAGCGCCAAGTGACTCAGGTGGATCCATTGCCATTGGTGCTTCTTTTTTGAATTTTAAAGCCAGTAGGTACTAGGGCGGTTTAGCGTGGGAACCAAAACCTGTTTTGTGAATGTAGGTCAGGGCCCCGCCCGTTGGAATGTGGGTCAAACCGGTCCATTAATTTTTACGACCAATTACAATGACATTTATTGTTTTTACGACTAATTAGGTGTGATTTATGACTATTGGGGCCAATGCCCTTGCAGTCGTGGGGGTTTAGCCGGTGGGCCCGTCCTTGGAATCTAGGTCAAACCCATAAATCACGTATGTAGTTCAGTCTCGAGGTCAATCACCTGTCATCAATCAATCAATCACCTGTAATTGGCCTTGGGATGTAGGTCAAGGTGGTTGACCTTGAGACTCTTAGACGGGTCGGTCAGGGCCGGTGGCTTGGGGCTCAGCGGGGGTCGGCGACCTCGGCGGGGCTGCGGCTGGGGTCCTCGGCTGGGGCCCTGGTGGGGACTCGGCGGGGACTATGGCGGCACTTTGGCCAGACAGTAGTGCCATATGAAAAGGCGCCAGTGTGTGTGTGCCAGACAGTGTTGTCATATGAAAGGTGGCAGTGGGGCAGGTCATTGAACTTGCGACTGGCGCTCATTTCTCCTGCCCCCGCCCCAGACCTTTTGAGAGTTGAACCAGTTATGACGCTCGGGCTAGTGACCTTGCAGCCGGCCACTAGACATCCGGCTCCATTGCCTCCGCATACTAAAGGACTGTTGCTATAGGGCATCTTGAACTCTGCAGGCAAGCAAGTCAATAGGAGCCCGAAACGAAACCTGAAAAATGACTAGGGAGTGACTGTAATGAAAAACAATATGTTACTTGCTGAACATTTTTATTTTATTTTTTAAAACCGGATTTATTATTACACTCAGTTGTGAAATTCTGTTCTTAAACATTATTTTTATTTTGTTTTCTAAAATTGGATTAATTATTACACTAAATTGTAAGATTCTATTTTTAAATCTAAATGCATCCACTGCTAATGTTTCCCAAGGTCCCTTTCGTGCTTTGTGATATGCAAACTTCCAGGTGTACAAATATTTGATGGTAGGTGTGTCGTTAAACCTGACTTGTTTTTTCATAGTTTTCCGTAAAAATATGAGATTTCACAACACATGCCTAGAACGAGTAAAGTACCTGCTAAAAACTTCAAAGTGTTGATAATGTAAATTAAGGCTTTTGATTCAGACTGTTTGGTGATGAGCGGTGTTGATGGAGGTGCAGGTGGTGGTAGTTCTGTCATTGGTAGATATTTACTACATACGTCTTCCCCAATTGATTTAACACGTGCACACCTTGGTGAGCGACGTCTATGATCCCGATATATATCTGATGCACCGCTGGTTGCATCCATTTCCAAGGAACAAAAGTAACATTTAACATGGTCTTTGAAATTTGTGTAAAAAAATCCGTCTTTTGCTAACTGATTTGCTGTGTCTAAATCAATAGCAAGATTATCAAATGTTTTGAAACGATCGTATTCTACTTTCAGGTTTAACATCTTGAATGAATATTTGAGGATTTATACAACGTCTTTTATATATACCCAGCTGTTGTGACTGGGTGAAAAACCAAGCCATTTAACAAAACCCCGGTTTCCGCGTCTTTTTAAAATTTTTTCTACTAGATAGACATCGGGGTTTTTCACTGGAGCTATTTCTTGTTCATAAAATCTGCCTTGAATTATATTTCCTTGGTAATCTTCGAGAATATATGTTGTCGGGTAAACAGGTTTAACTTCTTTTATTTTAAATATCTCAGCGGACCAATTAGGTGTATAACCTTTTTCGAAAACATGTTTATGTCTACTTATACGAACAAAATCACCTGCTTTATATTTAGGCTTTGACTTTATTTTGGGGTACCTGTAGACAGATAATAATAAACGTTTTTCGTTGTGTGGTCCAACATCTGCAGGTCTCATCTTAATCGTACGATGTTTTGTTGTATTGTAGTCGTCTGTTAACTTGGCCAGCATACTAATCCAGTGATAATTGCCATTCATGCTGAATTCTTTCCACATCGTATTTTTCAATGTTCTGTTAAATCACTCTACTATTGAGGCTTTTAAATTACTGTAGCTGGAATAATGGTTTATTTCATAATTTTTCATCAGTTGCTGAAATGGTTTATTAAAAAATTCCTTTCCATCGTCAGTTTGTAAATTTTGTGGTATGCGTCCTGTATTAAAAATAGACTGCATTGCTTTAACAACTTCTGGGGCCTTTTTACTTTTAAGTGGTAAAGCCCATGCATACTTTGAAAATGTATCAATCACAGTAAGTAGAAAACGAAAACCTTGGTTTTCTGACGAGTAAGAACCCATTTCGACCAAGTCTGCCTGCCACAAATCATCTATACCTTTGGTAGTGACATGTCGGCGTTTAAAATTTTTTCTAACTGGTTTATGCAGTTCGTTGATTATCTGTCTTCTACTCATTGCAGCGAATGTATAAATACCAGAGGTTGAATAACCGGTTTATATACAAAGCAAGAATGATCAAGTTTAATCACCCATTTACAATTATGGTTGCGGGACCTTCAGGATGTGGGAAAACAACATTTATAAAAAATCTTCTTAATACTAATCAGATATTTATACAGCCGCAAATTAAAAAAATTATATGGTGTAATGCAGAACATGGTGCACTGCCAACGGATATCAAACTACAAAACATTGAATATTTAAATGCTATACCAGAGGAGTTTGTAAATCATGTAAACGAACCAACGTTGATTGTTATAGATGACATGATGTTAAATGCGTTTAGTAAACAAGTTTGTGAACTCTTCACTAAGGGGTCTCATCATCGTAATTTCTCAGTAATTCTTGTGACACAAAACGTATTTCACCAAGGAAAATTCAGTCGTGACATATCGCTCAATTGTAAATATCTTGTTGTATTTAAAAACCCCCGAGATAAAAGCCAATTTACCCATCTGGCCCGACAAATTTACCCCGAAAATAGTTTAGAACTTGTGAGAATATATAAAGAGATAACTCAAATGCCTTACGGGTATTTGTTAATTGATTTAACTCAGGACATTAACGACGTCTTAAGATTTCGCACGGATATATTTAATAAACACTTTGTAACCTGTTTTTGTCCGCAAAATTCTTTAAATGGTAAGAATGGCATCACGAATGAAACGATTAAGGGACAACAAGCATATGCTATATGTGCTTAAAAAGGCTAAACCGAATCTAAGAAAGTCCATCATACAAAATGCAGACCCTGAGGTTATAAAAACTCTTTGTGAAATTACACTCAACACCTTAAAAGGTAACCATATGCCGCATGGAAATATCTACAACTCACTGTGTAAGTATAAAAAGGACATGCGTAAATTGATTTGCGCAAAGAGATCTGTTGCTAAACAACGTAAAATACTAGTGCAGCGAGGAGGTTTTTTACCAGTTTTATTAGGAAGTGTATTATCGGGAGTTATCGGCTCGTTAATTGAAAAATATGCATAGAAATAATGGACTTAACAAGATGCTACTTCTGTCGCCAGAGGTTTACAACAAGCTTAAAGATGAAATGGAAATGACTTCAAATCAATCCATCTTTGATAGAGCAATGAAAAAAATACTACAGAATAAAGACATGAATGATTCAGAAAAATGGTATAGCTATCGAAATCAACTAATTTCATTTTTAAATCACAAACGGGAATCTAGACGAACCCCTGATAAAAAAACAAATTTATACTTGCCTCGTGAACGCAATGTCAAACAAGAAAATTTAAGAGATAGCGCCACACAAACTAAATTTATATTTAAAGATGAAGTGTCAACACAGACTTCACCGACATCAATGGATTTTCTAGACGAAGAAGTCTTTGAAGAAGCAGGTAGTATAACCCCACCGAGAAGATCTTTATCACCAGCGGCAAAAAGACGATTATCAGCTAGTGGTATAGCAAAAACGCTAAAACCGCCACCAAAAATACCAAGAACAGCATCTGCACCTAACGCACGTGAAAAGGATTATAAAATAATTACGGGTGAAGATGGTATAACACAATATACTGTACCAATGAATATGACTGTCGATGAAGCTAACGATGTTATAGAAGAATTAGAACAAAGTGGAAAACAAACAAAACCAGTACAGAAACAGTCTATATTAAGACCCTCTGAACTAGAATCTGGTCAATATACGCTTTCATTTCCTGTGCGCAAGCTCGGGGTTAGACAGAGTGAACGTTTGAAGAACCCAAAGGATAAACCAAAAAGTACTTCGGACATTCCTTGGGAAAGACTTTAAAAAAATGCCAGTGGATATAAAAGAAAATGATTTCTATGTTTGTCTTTTGAGTAATAACTCTTTAGAGTTTTATCCTGAAAATACATTGTCAGGTTTTACCAATAAGCTAGCCAAGTCGTGTAAACTTAATGACGGGTGGAGTGTTGGAATTACGGAAATCTCATTTCCTTATTTTAATTTTGATAAATCAAAAAAGAAAACAAAACGTTGTATAAATAAGAATAATGAATGCAATAACTCATATAGTAGTAGTAGCAGTAAAAAGATAAAGCGTCAGTTATATAATCCTGAAGAAGAAAAGATTACTATCAGAGTAAATAAACGCTTTGTGCTTAAATGGACTAAGGACGATCTTGCACATCTCGCAAACGATAAAAATGAAATACAGTTTCCAAGATTTTTACAGTCGTTCTCTGGTGCACTGAAATCTGAGGAATCTGCTAAATTATTAGCTAATCTTAAAGTAGATGCAGGACGATTCATCGAAGATAATATGAGGGAAGATAAAATTCCTGTAAAGACGTATAAAAAAGATGCTAAAGATTTCATGTTACATATAGATAGCGTTTTTGTAATTGGAATTTCGATAACCGTTATTTTGAAATACAATCACTATGATCATATTTCTTCGTTTTTGGAAGATATTCTGAGTCAAATTGCTATAGACAAAAGAAGTTATCATGGAATATTTTCTGCTGTTGATACATATATACAACCAACGAAGAGTATGTATGAAGGTACACGAGACCTAAAATATGAAGCAATAGTTCCACCACACCCGTACCCAGAACTACTAGAGGAGGATGAACAAGAGTCAACAGAAGAACAAAAGTCAAAGTCCGAATGTAGCAAGAGCTCGATTGTATACGTTTATACTGATATTATTCAACCCAGAATTATTGGTAATAAGCTGGTAAGATACTTGCGTGTTATACCACTCAAGGAATGTGAGAACATAATAAAATTTAAGCATGTAGAATATTGCCCATTAGAGAAGACCTTTATTGAGAATATTTCCATTAAAATAACGGATCATCAGGGTGAATCAATTGATTTTAAATCAAGCTACATTCCAACCTATGTAATGCTGCATTTTAGGAGACAATAAAAACTATAAATATTCACACAACAACTTGTTTTTGCATAGTATAAATAGAACTACGAGATGAATTCCTATTATACGCGTTATTATTTAATACAAAGCGGCAGTGGTCTGTCGGATATTGGAGAATTATATCGTAGTCCACTTATTTATCAACGTGGAAGAGGTATCGGTAGCTTTTTCAGTGCATTATTTCGACACTTAAAACCTCTAGCTACATCGGGATTAAAAACATTAGCACAACAGGCTGTAAAAGCAGGACAAGCTATAATACAAGATAAAAACATCAACAGCAAATCAGTTAAAGATATTTTAAAAGAACACGGTAGAGTTGCTATTCAAGATTTAGCTCAGAAAGGTATAAATAAAGTGTTTGACGGCATGACTGGAGCAGGTATAAAAAGACCGAATCCGTTTACAACCTTGCATATAAAACCAGCTCTTAAACGCAAGAGACGTGGCAAAACACCTAAACGCACGAGAAATTGCAAAACAAAAAATCAAAGAAAAGGAATAAAAGCAAAAGCTTTGAAAACAAAACGAAAGATACGTAAACGTATACTGGACATTTTTGATAAGTAATAAACATAATGTCGTACAAAGAATGTATGAAATCGGAATTGGATCTTTTTTCCACACCACCAGTTCAAAGCAATATTTTGAAAACAGAAGAAGTAGCATATAAGCCAATAGCCTCACTAGACAACTCCTCCGTTCTAGAGTTTGTAACCTTGGGTCATGGAGATACATACCGAGATTTATCTAGCATCTATCTTCGTTTAAAATTGCAATTAATAAAAATAAAAGATGGGAAAGAAGTACTTTATTCAAAAGAAGGTGATGCTCCAGGTTTAATAAACAACATTTTACACTCCATATTTCGCCAGTGCACCGTATATTTGAATGGGAAACCAATTGCTCAAACCGACCACAATTACAATTATCGCGCTTATATTGAAAATTTATTAAATTATGGTAAAGATGCTGCATCAACCCATTTGGAGTCGGTCGGTTGGTATCTTGACAAAGATGACACGGAAATTGCAGATATCGATAAACCCGTCGCTGAATTACATCAAGGCTATTTAGATCGGCAGAAACTTTTCAATAAAAGTAATGTAGTTGAACTGATGGGGAAAATTCATACTGATTTGCTTAATCAGGATAAGTTGCTATTAAAGGTGTAGATTTACGTGTAGTTTTATCGCTTGAAAAACCAGAATTTTATATTTTATCCAAGGCTGGCGATGACTCACCACACTTAAAAATCCTGGATGCAACCATGTACATGAATCACGTAACAGTCAACCCGAATATTTTATTAGCACATGAGACAGTTCTACAACGTTCAAATGCCATATACCCATACAAGCGAGTTGAAGTTAAAAGCTACACTATTCCCGCAAACACATTTACACTTTCACTGGATAATATAGTCATCGGACAGCTACCGAACTTAATAATTTTTGGAATGGTGGACAATGATGCGTACACTGGCAGAATAACAAAGAACCCCTTCAACTTTAAACATAACAACATTACCAGATTCAATTTATCAGTGAATGGCGTGCAGATACCAAATCAACCTCTCGAATTTGACTACTCAAAGGAAAATCCGATTAGTACACGCGGATACAACACGTTATTCAGAGGAACCGGTATTCATTATTTCGATAAAGGTCATCAAATATCCAAGAAATTATTCGATAAAGGATGTTTTCTTCTTGCTTTCGATTTAACCGCAGACAGTTCATATAACACGACGTGCGGCAATTTACTAAATCAAGGGACTGTACGAGTTGAGGGAAAATTTAGAGACGCGTTACAAAATAGTGTGACGTGCATTGTATATGCTGAGTACGATGGAAGCATTGAAATTGACAAGGATCGAAATGTTTACACAAATTTTTAAATCTATATAAGGCGGCTACGTGCAACAAACTGTTAGTCGACAAATTGCTTTATTACGGTAACAATGAGCTGTTTAATTAATGTGGAATACTTTTGCGGGGGTGAATATACCTTCTTTAAAAAAGTCTCTTTAGCTGGATTCACTGCGCAAAATAAAACGTTTGCGAAGGAAATAATTTTTAAGTATCCAACATCTAGTACAGAATGCAACGAGCAACAACAATCAACTAAATTTGGCAACCTTGAACTGAAACGGATAGATGAAGACCTTATAAAAACTCTGGCGAAATTTAAGACAATCTTTGTTCGTGGTACATCAACTAAGGAGTTTATAAATAACTACGTTACATCTCTCACTAAGGTCATTGATCTAGAGGCAACATTTAGCTGTGAACAAGAATGAACACGATCGAGCTTGCAGCCGCCCTGACAAATAACCGCTTAACAAACAAGTTTTTTAGAGGAGTCTTCCCCTGCAACCATCTACCGCAAAAAATAAAAAAACCCGCATGCGTCATAGCTAATACGGATCCATCACATAAAGGTGGGACTCATTGGGTTGCATTTTATTTTCCTAAACAGGGTCCTGCAGAGTACTTTGACTCGTTTGGAAGATATCCAACCAATAAATTTTTTCAAAAATTCCTTCTAGCTAATTCAAACACGTTTTTAAATAGCAAGAAACGATTACAAGGCCTGTTTTCATCAACCTGTGGACATTATTGCTGCGTGTTTCTGTATTCTCGATGCAGAGGAAAGAGCCTCAAGACTTTTTTAAAACAGTTTACTGCTAGTGACTTAAGATTAAATGACAATAAAGTGATTAATTTATACTTGAAGAATTTTACACAAAGTGGTGGGGATTTTTGTAACCAGTCATGTAAGGCTGAGATCAGCACTATAAAAACCTGAACACAAAGTTTCAATATTCAGTGTGCAAGTTTAATTTGAGTAACATGGAGCCATCAAGCAAGAAGAGACAGAGGACTGTTGGAGGTAAAGGAACGGATAAGCTGCCTAAACCTGAATCAGTACCAGCACCAGCAGTAAAATCTAAGAAGAAGAAGAAGAAGCTGTCCAATTTTGAAGCAGAAGTGGCAGGAGAAAACCTTTTGCTAAACTATACATACCACCTGGACGATTGTCATAACCGGAAAATAGTACTTGGGTTTGATCCATTATCTTTCGAGACGAAAATTGTATTTCATCGTCACGGCTTGTTTCCTGTGTCAGCATCTTTTTCCGAATGGACATCAGTTTACAAACATCTAAACGACTTGAAAACCCAGATGGGAGAGACGATTCCAGCAAATCAGGCCGAGCTGAACAATGAGCACAGGATCCCCATTAACAGCAACTCGAGCATCATACTAAAGCAGACGGAACTTTATAAATTGTTCGAAATGTTGACATTTTTCAATATTATCATGTATCACAACAACAACGCTTCCGAAAGTGTAAAGGAGTACTATAAGAAGTATGCTGAAAAATGTAAAGGAAAAGGCGTATTAACTTTAGCATGTGAAGATTTTTTTATTCCAAGTCGAACTTCCTATGTACACTTGAATTATTCTAGACTTTTTTATGAAATATCTTTGTTCTGTATTAGTAATCTTATTTTTGACACGATAAATTTTCAAGGTATATAAATAAATAAATAAAATAAAAAACTATAAAAAATTCTTTTATTGAAAACATTTATTCACTAACATGTACAAATAAATATTAATACAATTTTGAACAGCACATCGCACTGAAGGTAATTTACCATGGATGGGGCAGTATGTTTCAAAGTGTTCCAGAAGTGTTAGTTTTGGTATTTCCAGTTGTTTTATTTCAGCTTCCAGTAGGTATTTTTGAACAAACCTCTCTTTTTCCAGTCCTTTCACATAGATTGTTGAATTTGAATAATTTGTCAGTATCACTGGTAAATCGTTGTAGTCAATATTGCCGCCGTTCCATCTTAGGCCATTTATCTTGTTAAAGTTGAATTCATCCTGTCTGCGGGCTTTTGGTGTCAACTCGTTGTATGAATATGGAAGCTTAAAAAAGTACAAGTCTGGTAAAAGTGATCCATGACGTAAAACTGCCAACTCCTTAGCAAACAACTGTCCATTAACTCCGCTGGCAAACTGCACGTCTAAAATGATTCGGTCTGAGCTCATGACTTTGACTGCACAAATGGAAATACAAAGCAGGTGCGATTTCATGGCTTTATATAAGAACTCTTTTCCACACCACCTTAAGAGGTAGAGCTTTATTTGGCGCGTTTTTTTTATCATGTGGTTTCCCCAATAGGCCTAATCCACAAATATTATCCACATGTTGGCTCAAAAACACATTTTTCTCTTTAGGAGCTTTTTTTTCTTTTAAACCCATATGGTAGAGAGCTGCGATCTTCCAGAAATCTTCGTTTATTTGAAGTCACTTTATATTTTTTTATTTCCGGTATTGTTACCACTTCGTGATCTTTTGTGCGGCGAATATTTTTTGATAGGATGGGAATATGGTCGTCCTCGTTGTCGTTTAATATCATATTTTTGATTGATTCAAAATTTACATGTTGTGAAGCTTCATAATTCAGGCAGATTCCCTTTACCTTACTCTGGACCTTGATGGATTCATCCCTAGTACTATAAACCGCGTATGCATAATTTTTAGGGCCTCCAATTGCAAAAGTTGTTATATAACTACCAGGTCCGTAGCATTCTAACTCATCAGTCATATCTCCAACGAATTCTCCAGTTGGCGGGTCGAATTCTCCCTTTCTGCTAATGTATATGACTGAATCGGTATCGTAATACAAAACTCTTTCTCCAAGCTGCTCCAAATAGCTAAACAACTTAAGTCGTGCCTGAGTAGTGGTATAAGCTGCAATAGAAACGTTAACTGTCCCCAGAGATTCGGCAGCTTCTTCTCTGTAACTCCAGTTTACAATAAGTGTTTCTTCGTTGATAGGGAGAATATGTTGCACCTCTACTGCAGGATTGATTAACAACTGGTACAACTCCCCTGAACTGTTAATTATGCTCGTCTTTGGCTGGTTTTCCCTCTGTCCAAACTTTCCCCAAAAGGAGTTTAAAATTAGCTTAGCTAGCGATCTTAGTCCGGGATTTTTCTCAACTTCAGCATACTCCAGTTGTACACCTTCATTTTGTCGAAATTCCTCCAAGTATTTCCTCTTTTCATCTTCATTCGAACTGCATTTGCTGGGCCATCCTGATGCCTGCTGTTTCATCTTTATAAATTTGTTCATCATTGAAGTGAATAGACCGCCGGAGAGGGTCGATTTGTCATACGCCTCAGTTTTGTAGCTCCATATTTCATACATATTCAGTATTTTGTATCCCCTACTTACAGCCATCTTTACCTCATCAATTACCCATGTTCCAATCAGAGCTCTTTCCTCATCCGTGTGTGAGCATTCTGGATGTTGGTTTTTCTCATCGCTACATCTTCGGCATAATGGAAACATTAATTTATTATTTTGTTTAATTGGTAGGACGGGGTGATACAAGCCTTCTGGTGGTAAAATCTTACATTTAACTACACCCTCCATTTTATTTAAATCCACCTCTGAGCATGCATCTGTTCCAACATATAATTGAGGGTGTCCGGTCGGGAATTTTCCATACTTACAAACCCATGGATACAAGGAGCATACATCTATGTATTTTATTTTTTCACCTGGCTTGCATTCGTAATGTGTATACGCATTACCTGTACGGCCTCCATAAAAAGCATCTCTTGGATTTAAGGGTGAATTTGTCAGTAAAGGATGGTCTCTTAAAGCCTGAATATCTTTATTCATACCTATCAGTCTGTGAAAATCACACTCCCACATCTCAATAACCTCGTATCCATAGGAACGTAAGCGCTCTGTCTTTGCAATTGTTACTTCATATCGGTGATTTAGAGTATCGTTTTCGTCTTCATGGAGAGGCTGATCTCTGTTATGTTTTAAACATATGGGATGCCCGTGGTAATAGCAGCCATGGAATTCAAAAACTTGATTTGTCTGTGCACAATACCCATCTACTTTTACTCCATTCAGCACAACTTCCCTTTGTTTAGCAGCATGTGTGATATTTATTCCTCTGATCTTTTCCTCAGATATTAACCACTGAATCGCTATTGCTGACTGATTACACTAGTTTACAAATTTTTGCTTAATTGCGTGAACCTAATAAGAAAAGTGTTTTTTAACCTAATTTGGGGTCACTGAAAACGAAAATGACACTCATTTATTTTTCCAAAGAACCGTTATCGAGAAATTAGCAAAACGGCTTTTTTCCATTTTTTTCCATTTATTGCCAGATTCTCGAGAACCAAGAGCCAAGCTTAGCTTAAAAAATGCACTATTTTACGCAGAATACTCCCACCTATCTAAAACTGTAAAAGTTAAGGTTCTACCGTGCCAACTTCCGGAGTAATAAGCCATCAAAGTCAAAATTTTGATTTTTTTTAAAAAAAATGTCAACTTCAACTACCCTTTTCTTCAAAAAATACGTAGTTAACCAATATTTTTTTTTCCAAAATTAGAAAGCTTAGACAATTTCCTATGAATAATGTACGAACAATTTTTGTGTTACGGCATTTGCTGTTGAAGATATTAGCAAAGTTTGATGTTAAAATTGACTTTATTTGGTACTTTTCGACAAAGCTTAGGTGAAAAAAACAGTAAAAAAGCACAAAATAAGGCCAAGGTCTTAAAAAATAAAGCCAATTTTAACATCAAAATTGCTTATAACTTCAAAAGTAAAGGCCGTAGCATAAAAATTCTTTGGACATTATTCATAGTAAATTGTCCAAGCTTTCTAATTTTGGAAAAAAAATATTGGTTAACTACGTATTTTTTGGAGAAAAAGGTGGTTGAAGTTGACATTTTTTTTAAAAAAAATCAAAATTTTGACTTTGATGGCTTATTACTCCGGAAGTTGGCATGGTAGAACCTTAACTTTTACAGTTTTAGATAGGTGGGAGTATTCTGCGTAAAATAGTGCATTTTTTAAGCTAAGCTTGGCTCTTGGTTCTCGAGAATCTGGCAATAAATGGAAAAAAATGGAAAAAAGCCGTTTTGCTAATTTCTCGATAACGGTTCTTTGGAAAAATAAATGAGTGTCATTTTCGTTTTCAGCGACCCCAAATTAGGTTAAAAAACACTTTTTTCATTAGGTTCATTTTTCGTGTAAACTAGTGTTATCAGCATTTCGATAGCCCTTTCTTGGGATAATACCAATAGTATTTGGTCTAAGGAAATTGCGACGGAAAACTAAATTGCATGCAGAGGCAATAGTTGTCGCCTCAACAAATGGGTCAACTTTGCACTCTGTTAACATTAATTTTCTAAACTTTAAGCATGCCTCGGTCAAAATCTGCACATCGCTGATGCAATAGTCGACAATATCACGCTCCATATTAAAGTCGTCATTTTTATGCTGTTCGTACCATTTGAGGAAACTATCACGATCTTCAGTTTTCATTGAGTCGGGACTGTAATATTCTGCAGCCGGCAATTTCCCAACATATTTCTCATTCTCGATTGTGTTAAATAGATGAGGGAAGTATCCTTTTTTATACACAGCTGGTAGATCAAATGCCTTTGGTAGCTGCGCTAGACTCATGGGGAAGTAATTTAGAGAGTCAATAAATTTAATGTTGTCCAACTGCATCATTATAATTTTTGTTCCCCGCATTATTAATTTGGGCTTCAGGTCTGTCTTTCTCAAAATGTAATTCAGTATGAATTGATGGTCAAATGCTTGACCATTATGAGCTATGACTACTAGCTTTTTAAAATTCCGTCTTATCTCCAACAAATCTTTTAAAAAATCACACACCACATCGGTTTTATAAATCTTCAACCTAAATCCACATTTTTGACAAAAACGCAACCTGTCTACTTCAATGCAGAGCTCACAACGCTTTGCAACAACACATAAATTTGGTTCATGCAGCTTCATGTCTCCGACTGATTCTCCTTCTATATATTTTTCACCTATAACCTTCTCCTGTCTTGTCTCCAGATCGTAAAAGATGAAAAGAGTATCTTTCGTCGGGGGTGTTCTGACGTCAGGCTGTATAAAACAGAAATGTCCTTGTTCCACATGTTTATCACAGATCTTGCAAAAATATTCGTCACATATATGGGTTTTGCCTGCTTTATATGTCTTTAGACAATCTCTGCATTTTTGTACTACCTCGCAGACACTTTTCTTATTTAATGACCCTGAAGTTATGTGATTGTTGAAGCAACATTCTCCCCTAAAATGCCGATTACAATCTTTACACAATTTTTCGGGTGAGACTTTAGCACATGCTGGAGTCTGTTGGCAGCAAGGACAGGTTCCTCCACATCTGTGATCGTTTCTTGTATTGTATGGTATATGGCATTCCTCACAATAATAACTACAGCAAAATGCAGCTGTAAGCGAAACTATCACATTATAGTGGTTATTGTGGTATAGTAAGTTTAGTTTTTCTCCGGTATTTTGTCCTTCAAATATCACATCTCTTCCTTTTGCTCCGTATCTATACACTATAATCTTATATTCCTTCAGATGATCTTGAAATTTTTGTAACTCTGGGATTCCAGAACCTTCATTGGGAATATCTATTTTAGAGTCAGCCATCAATTGTGCAACTCGTAGAGTCTGTAACTTTCCAATATCCTGCCTTACTTTGGCGTACTCTGTCTCCTTATTCACTTTAGATATGGCAACAATCAATGCTCGTGGTAGACACAGGTTATCCTTGTTTTTTATTACTACGATACCTTTTCTCTTTGCACATTCCTCATCAAATGTGTTAAACTTCCTTGCTCTATCATTTCCTCTCCCTTGTGGCAGTCTAACTGTGGTAACACTCAAGCAGAATGTGTCGGTACTTAATCCACTTGAATTGCTTTGAAAAATTTTTCCAATGGTGTCCCACACATCAGATACATTCAGTGTGGAGGCCAGTCTGTAGCTTAACCACCCTGGACCTTTCTCCATAAAGGAGGCTCCACAAAAGGTAAAACCAAGGAAATCATCTGGCTGAACTTCTAACAGCACATGTTGAACAATTTCGTCAACTGCACTTTTGATCCAATCTGAGGGTTCCACATGCGCATGTGGGCTATTGATTTTAAAATTAATTTTGCGTCCCCTCAGATTGAAACGCCTGATATGCGTTGCCATATCGCTGGTGATGGAAAATTTACTCCCAAACTCTCTACCCAACAATTCTTTCAACTCGTCAAAACACCTAACATTGACGCTATTCTCGACAACCAACTTCGCGGCCCCTCTAAGTAACTGCTTCGCGTACATGTACTTTTGCACATCGTTCCAATCGTGAACAAGTGCGAACTCTTCGAACTCCTTTATCCACTCTGCGTACTTTTTATCAGTATCTCCACTGAACTTTTGCACTGATTCTTCCACTAATTTCAACATTCTGCGTTCTTCGTCTACCTGAGCCCTACGCATCCAGATTTTCTTCATATTTCAATTACAAAGACACTGCAAAAACAAAAGAAAAGCAGTGTCTTTAATATAGTAATTAAAAAAAAAACCGTCAACTTTTTTCTGATACTAAATGCAAATTGCGGACATAAACTTAAAAACAGATACACGTATTTTATGAAAAACTAGATAATATAGATATACTATATTTGCTTACCTTCTTTTTCAAAAAAAAATATATCAGCTCCTTCTCAAAAACGCTTCCACTTTATAAAAAACACTTTGTAACACACACGAAATCCCAACTAACTTAAAAATTCGAACGAACGAAAAAAAACACTTTTTACACTGTATAAAACACTTTCTAACACGCACGAAATTCCCGCTAATTTAAAAACTACGAAAAAATATAACACTTTTTACGCTTAAAACACTTTCTAAGCAAACAAAATCCCGACTAATTTAAAACTTTTAAAATACACGTTCAACTTTCCGACTCACGTTCTTTGTTTAAAATCAACCTTCGAATGACGGAGATGCATTTGCGAGGGTTTTTATATAGAGGCTTTCCACTAAAAGGAATATAATTTACGATTATTATCGGCATCCGATGCGAAAAATAAATTGCATTAACAAAAATACTAAATGTATTCACATTTAAAATTCCAACCCAGTCATCATAAATTGCAATGGCAAAATATCATCTTCATTAATATGCATCACATAAATTCCTCCTCAAGCCATAAACTTTTACGAACGTCTCCGGTAATAATAATAAATATCCCACTGAAATTGCCATGCGCGCTGTATAGAAGCGAACGAATGAAAGAAAAAAAGGAAAATAATAATAATTAAAATTCCATTCGCATGCGTTCTGTATAGAAGCGATCCTGCAGTGTAGGAAAATAAAATGCATTAACAAAAATACTAAATGTATCCACATTTAAAAAATTCCAACCCCGTCATATCCTTAACGAACATCATAAATTGCAACAGAAAAACATCATCTTCATTAATATGCATCACATAAATTCCTCCTCAAGTCATAAACTTTTACGAGCGTTTCTGGTAATAATCATAAATATCCCGCTGAAATTACCATGCGCGCGGTTTATAGAAGCGAACGAATGAAAGAAGAAAAGGAAAATAATAATAATTAAAATTCCATTCGCATGCGCTCTGTATAGAAGCGATCCTGCTTCAGTTATCTTCCCAGCATGTTAAAATTTATTGCTAATAAAAATTTATTGCTCTCTGATGTACAAGGAATGTTTCCCTGCGGGCATTAAGATTTATAAGAAATGTTTTCCCTGTTATTTTCTCCCACGGTACACAGAATGTATTAAATTTTATATATACAAGGTTTTTTCATCGAGAATAACAACAGTTGGCGGGTTAATGTACGCGGTGGAAGTGGAGGGGATATGATTTCTGTATATAAATCCTCTGTGCTCTGGAGACTGGGAATCAGAAAACTCGAAGCTCTTCAACAGAACATCGGTAAGTGGCCTTAGCCAACCGTAAGCAATCGGCATTTTTGCCAGTATAGTTCTGTTTTAACTTGTTTCTTTTTTCTTTTAGCAGTACAAGCGACAGCAACACCAACAGCAACAGCAGCAAAAGAAACCACTTCAAGCAGAAACCAGCATAATGGTAAGTACTTTTAGACTCCAAAGTTTTTTTAAATTAATTTAATTTTTTTAAATAGAGTACCTTCGAACTTTTGTCTTCGGTTGCCGAAAGTACCTCAACGGAGAACATCCCCATCTCAGCCATGGAGGAGAACAAACCCTACCCCATCAAGTTTTTTAAACTTGTTACAACGAAGTATGGGTCAAGGGTAGTTGTTTCTTTCTTGGACAACACGTTTGTGTATCTGCCGGCGAGATTTGCAGAGAAGATAAAAACGGAAGAGCAGATAAGCGAGCTGAATGCGGAGAGGGGCAAATCCATGATTTTCGAGGGAAAGGACATCAGCAGAGGCGGACTTTTAAAAATAAAATTTATTTAAAAGAGGAATGAAGAATTTGGATATTATAATAACTAATGTTTTTAAAAAAAAAATAGTTTTTAAAAATAAAATAAAAATGTTCAGCCCGGTTTTAAAAATAAAATAAAAATGTTCAGCAAGTAACATATTGTTTTTCATTATAGTCACTCCCTAGTCATTTTTCAGGTTTCGTTTTGGGCTCCTATTGACTTGCTTGCCTGCAGAGTTCAAGATGCCCTATAGCAACAGTCCTTTAGTATGCGGAGGCAATGGAGCCGGATGTCTAGTGGCCGGCTGCAAGGTCACTAGCCCGAGCGTCATAACTGGTTCAACTCTCAAAAGGTCTGGGGCGGGGGCAGGAGCAATGAGCGCCAGTCGCAAGTTCAATGACCTACCCCACTGCCACCTTTCATATGACAACACTGTCTGGCACACACACACTGGCGCCTTTTCATATGGCACTACTGTCTGGCCAAAGTGCCGCCATAGTCCCCGCCGAGTCCCCACCAGGGCCCCAGCCGAGGACCCCAGCCGCAGCCCCGCCGAGGTCGCCGACCCCCGCTGAGCCCCAAGCCACCGGCCCTGACCGACCCGTCTAAGAGTCTCAAGGTCAACCACCTTGACCTACATCCCAAGGCCAATTACAGGTGATTGATTGATTGATGACAGGTGATTGACCTCGAGACTGAACTACATACGTGATTTATGGGTTTGACCTAGATTCCAAGGACGGGCCCACCGGCTAAACCCCCACGACTGCAAGGGCATTGGCCCCAATAGTCATAAATCACACCTAATTAGTCGTAAAAACAATAAATGTCATTGTAATTGGTCGTAAAAATTAATGGACCGGTTTGACCCACATTCCAACGGGCGGGGCCCTGACCTACATTCACAAAACAGGTTTTGGTTCCCACGCTAAACCGCCCTAGTACCTACTAAAGCCTAACAATATTGGCACAATTTATCCACTGGACCGGACCAACCACAACATTAGGTGCATGCTGTGATAGTGATATTTATTGTAATTGAATGTTTCCATCTTAAAATCGGACTGTTCTTAAATGTTGAATGACGTCGGTCTAGGGCCATAGCAAAAAACCCGCGTGCGTTGCAACGCCCTTAAATAAAAACAGTTGATGTGTGCACTGTCCGCGGTAGGAAAAAAGTGAAAGAAACAACAAATCTGGAAAATATGATTTTGGATACCTTTTATATGGTTAATTTCTATTGACAGCTTTTTTTACAGCTGTCATTAGTCAAAACCGGTTTTTGATATGATATTCGTATTCAGTGGTATCGAAAACCTAAGGCACTACTCACACGGGGATACTGAAATCTCGGAGCGACTGCGATACCCGGCGACTAAGAGACCCGTCATATGTAATCAGACGGCGGCACTCATACGGGGATACTCCAGTCGCGGATACTCGGCAACTAAGCAACTAGTTTCTAGGAGACTTGACATGCTAGTCTCCCAGTCGCTCAGTTGCTTGGTTTTTTTCAACTGAAAAAGAAATGAACATTTTGCAAAGGGCACCAAATAAAAAAACTGAGGTATGTTCATAGGAAACTTGCAATTTCAGTCGCGGTCGTGTGAGGATGACGAGCAATTACAGTCTCTAGTCTCCAAGTCTCCGTATCCCAGTCGCCGAGTATCCGAGATTTGAGTATCCCCGTGTGAGTAGTGCCTAAAGATACCAAGTTTCACCTTGAACCGATGGAAATCAAGTGGCCAACGCTTGGTTGAACCTAAAAAAATGAAGACCCATGTTAAATCCTACTTAAAATTAAACCTGCGTGGGGACGGATTATAATTTTTTTTTTTTTTCGGTTAGCCGTTACACCGCCCCTTCTTACTTAGTGTTCGTTCCGAACACAGCTTCCGTCCCGTTCTTACCGATCGAACTTTTTGGATGTGATAGATGGAATCGTTTAAGCTCGTGATGGCAGTGGAGAGTCCTTCCCTTTTCTTTGTAATTTTGGCGATTTACCTTTGATTAGTCGAGCATTTTATAGGTACCCTCGAACGCGTGGCAAACTTCACGACAATAGAGGAAATGACCAAGATACACTATGTTCAATTGGAGCTAGGATGTTAAGATTCAGATTTCCCAACTCTGAGCAACGTGCCTACAGCTGACAGTGAAATGACACTTATTTGCTAAAATTCGTCCGCCATATCGGCCCCGAAATTTTAAATTTATTAGTTTTGATCATAAATTCGTTATTTTCTATCTTAAAAACCCCCAGATACCGATTACAATTGGCAAACTAATCGGCCATATTGGTGCGGCCATTTTGAACTTATAAGTTTTGATCATAAATTCGTTATTTGGAACCTTAAAAATTCCTAGATACCCACTTTCATTGGAATCGGACCACAATTGGCAAATTCGTGGGCCATATTGGAGCTGCCATTTTGAATTTATAAGTTTTAATCATAAATTTGTTATTTGCAACCTTAAAAACCCCTAGATATTAGGGGTGGACATTAAGAAAATACATCGATGTTTTTTTCGATGCAATGCATCGTTCTGTGGCATCGATGTCACGACGATGCATCGCAAAATACATCGATGTCTTGTACCCAAAAACTTCATTCAAAATTACAATAAATTTTATGTCTAAAATATACGCAAATATAAAAGTTTATGCAGTTACAGGTCTTAAGGTGCGATTCTTATGGTACGACTGTAGCGACTGCAGCCGCGTGATCAGAGCCGTATGATCCGAGTCGTCCGGTAAAATTCTTATGCCGCGACTAGTGCAGTTCCAGAAAAATTGGCGCCCAAAATTCCCCCGTAATGGGATTTCAAATCGGTGAAGTGACGTTATGTTGTTAGTGTAATTTGGCGATTTGAAGTCCTATTAAGGGGAAATTGGTTCTCAATATTTTTCTACAGCAAATGTGGCCAACTTTCAGGGTCTACACGGTCCATGCCATATGGAAATGGCCATGGCCATGGCTAGTGTAGACGCTGTGTTAGGAAATGGTTTCATTTACTTCCATTACAACGAGTCAATTTTTCCAGCCGCACGGCTGGAGCCACGCGGCTGTAGTCGTTACAGTCGTAGCATAGGAATCGCACCTTTACAGTTAAACTAACGACAACGAACATGCTCATGCATGTTTACGACAATGACTGTGACAAAAAATCCGTGAGTGTACTTGAAATACAGTTCCCGCGCACCTTCCAACTTTAACTGGAAACAGAATTGAGCGGTCATGTAAGTACACCAGCGCTGATAAACGTCAAAATTAATAAGATTACACACAAACTGATTATTCTGCACAGAATGCAAGCTTTACCATTTTGTATCATTTGGCATTTATCGGTGCTTATGACCGCTCAATTCTGTGTTCAGTTTTATGGGTGATACTCTAGCAGTTACCACGTATACCGTATAGTTGAGTTGAGATTGAGTTGAATTTTCGACTTGCGTATAACAAAGGCAAAGCATATTTCCATTTCGATGCATCGGATAAAAAACATCGATGCATCGAATATATCGAAGCATTAATAAAACATCGGTTCAGTTCGATACATCGAGTTTATACATCGAATGTTTCCGAAACATCGATGCATATCGTCCATCCCTACTAGATATCCGCTTTCATTGGAATCGGAATACAATTGGAAAATTTCGCCCGCGGCCATTTTGAATTTATAATTTCGGATCATAAATTCGTTATTTGCTACCTTAAAACCCCCCGATACCGATTTTCATGGAAATCGGAACACAATTTGCAAATTTGGGTGGCCATTTTGAATTTCAGCCATATTTCGGCGGCCATTTTGAATTAATAAGTTCTGATCAAACATTCGTTATTTACTACCTCAAAAAACCCCAGATACTGATTTTCATAGGAATTGGAACACGATTTACAAATTCGTCGGCCATATTGGCGCGGCCATTTTGAATTTCTAAATTTTGACCACAAATTCGTTATTAGCGACTTTAAAAACCCCTACATACCCAATTTCATTGAAATCGGGACACAATTTGCGAATTCATATTTGAGTGGCCATTTTGAATTTCGGCCTTTTTTCAGCGGCCATTTTGAATTTCGAAAATCGGGCTTCGAGGTGTTTCATGGGAGACCCCCACGGACCTTCGTGCACATACATACATACATACGTACATACAAACATACATACAGAAACTTTCTTTTATTAATATATAGATAAACGTAAATAAAAACATTCAAAGCAAAATCAAATTGCGAAGAAACTTGTCAATGTGGTGGATGGTGGTCGTAAAATATACACTTTGGTCTTTTTCGAGATGAACTACCAAATAAACCACAGTTGGATATCTTTTATAAATGGGAAATGAACAAATTCGCCACATCGCTCTATAGGGGCCCATACACTACAAGGTTTTATGCGTACAAACATGTCCCACAGTACTTGTGACAAACTTGTTTGTACGTTGAGCCTGCCCATACACTATAAGGTTTTACAGCAAAACTAAATAAATAAATACAGCTAAATACTAAAAACACCGAAACAAAATAAACAACACCAGAGCAGACGTTTTTTATGTTATAGAGAGAACTGTCAGAGAAAACCACGAAAAAATCAAAACATTTTGATATTTGGGACAAACTTGTGACAAACATAAAACCAAAAACCAAATTCACCACACACTGTCAATCTTTGTTTGAACGCCTTGTTTGTACACATAAAACCTTTTAGTGTATGGGGCCCTTATTACTGCTAACAGAACGTCCCATTGGGGGTGCTACACAGGAGACTAAGACGCACTATTGAAACCGGTTTTATGGGAGGGAAACGAAGAAAAGAAAGGGGAAAATGGCCTACTTTCCCTTTTCTTTTCTTCGTTTCTCTCCCATAAAACCGGTTTCACCAGTGCGTCTTAGGCTGAACCCACACTGAACCAGTCAGAGCAAAACAAAAGCAAAGAATACAATTTTTTAGAATTTTCAAATTTAAATCCTCACGTTAGAATTAGTGCGCCCCTACTAATTCACACAAGTCAGAGCAAAACAAACAAAGCAGTTTTCCAAAATGTTCGCACCACAATTTGTATAAAGTTTAAATGAAACAACCCCCACTGAGTAAAGCAAAACGGTAGGAAAACGCAAAGCATAGCCAATCCCACACAAGCACACACAGGCACACAAAGCAGTCAAAGCAAACAGACAAAATATACACGCATTCCAAGGAAGCAACCCACAATAGACCAGTCAGGGCAAAAAAACGAAGGCAAGCAAACAAAGCATGCCTGTGATGACTGCTTGGTTTTTGCTTTGCCACACAGTCAGTTTGCAACTTCGATCCAGTGTGCTACTCTGGATCTTTCATTTAAATGATGCACCCAAAACTTTCTTTCCACTTTTTCACTAAACATGACATAGCCCACTCGTCTCACTCCTTCCACCTGCAGCCTGTATTTTCTCGCACTTTACAAACTAGTAATTCGTTTCTAAATAGAGCAACTCGATTGTGGAACAACCTCTCTCAGTCAGTATTTCCCAACTCCTAGAACATCCAAGAGTTCAAACGCAGGTTTCATCGCCACCTTCTCCAACACCCTCCCGAACCCTCATAACCCTTAACCTTCCTCTCCCGTACTAAGCTTACTGGAGTGCATTCAAAAACCTTACTATGGTAAACCACGAGGTAAGCTTTGGTTATGCTGCATCACTTCACTTAACCACGAAAGTTTATGTTTAACCATGGAGGTTTTTGAACGGACCGTGGTTAACTACGAGTTGAAAACACAAAATAATTTTCCATAAAATAATCTCCGCTATTTGCTTCAATTATTTCTTATGGGTCCATTAATTAATTATTTGCAATAATCTAACAAATCCATTGTTTACCATTAAAACAATTGAGTTGTTTTTATTCTTCTTCTTCTTCTTAACTATCGCTAACCATGCTCCCGAACAGGGTTAAAATTTAACTACACCATGGTTAACCACGAAAGTTTTTGAACGCCAAAAAGTTATGCTTGTGGTTATGTTGTAGTAAACCACGGAGTTTTTGAACGACAAAAGTTTACCATTGTTATCCATGGTTAACCAGAGTAAGGTTTTTGAACGCGTTCCTGCTAGACATTGCACCGTGACGTGACAAACGACATAACGGACTGCTAGTACAAAGGGTGACTTATGAGATTGGAACTACCACATAAAAAAAAATAACTTGCCATTACTACATCACTTTCTTCTTCCGATTCCGATTACATTGCCGCATTGACTGGCTACAACCCACATTAAATCAAGCACGTCAAATATGTTTTTGCTTTGTTTTTGTTTTGCTCGATTTGATGTGTTTTGCGAGCTAGTCAAAACAATCACGCTTTGCTTGTTTGTGTGTTGTTCGGTGCAGTGTGGGCTTAGCCTAAGTCTCCTGTGTAGCACCCCCATTGATAGATATTGTGTTATTTCGTCGATCGTATTTGGATGATTCCATGTCAAACCAAACACTGACTTATAATTGATCATCCCGATTTTTTTTAACTTTTGCAGGCGCATTCTGCACATGAAATAATGGAACCCATATTTCTCGACAAAAATTTGCGATTTCTTTTTCAGAAGAAATGGACGGTTGTAAGCTGCAAGACATTTCAAAAAATGTCGCGCGGCCGACCATTCAAATTACTGTATCGTCGAAACCACTAGAGCCGTATAAAAAAATTATATAGGTCGATTTTGAAGGTCTTTAGCCACTCTATGTAGTGGTATATTTAAAATTTGGGTTTGATATTAATAAATTGTTATTATTTGTTTATAAAACTTCATTAATATTTTTCATCATCAACTCACCAACTTTAAGTTTTTGAAAAAATATCATCGTGTTCCCAAAAGAAACAGTGAAAATTTGAAAATGGAACTCAAACGGGGTCATATTTAAAAAATTCTTTAAAAGAGTGTGACCGCGCGGCACGACAGCTTAACATGTCGCGTACACGCAGAATAGGTTAACAGGAACAGACAGAAAATGAATAATACAAGGTCATTTTCAATGCGACGCGACGCACAGTGGTCACTTTTGTCGATCTGAGCGAGCGAAATTATTTTATCTGATAAAACATATAATTAACGCTTGGGAAAATTTACGAAAAGTTAGAAGACTAGTTTAAGTGAATAGTTTGTAAATATTGAAGGATATATTGCTGAAAACACTTAATAATGCGTTAGTTTTATTATCCACTTTTTTTTCATTGTGCAAAACGTTAAATACGTTAAAAGTTGCAGCTAATTTTAATCTAAAACAATTATTAAAAAGTCATTTGACAACTTTATCTAAGTACCTCGACCAATACACTCCAATAAGAAAAGTTTTACTTTATCAAATTTAACAATAGCTTTGTTTCTTTACGCAAGTTTGGGATCCTCCGGGATCAAGAATTCGCACGAACGTACAGTTTTTTGTTTCTTTACTTTCGTGAAATGCCAAAATGAGGGGAAATTACGTGACAACATCGCTTCCTCTATTGCAATAATTTTCACGAAGTATTTTGCTTGGGAACGTAGGCCATTTTTTCTTGGATGTTTTACCGAATGTCAAATGTGACTGGCATTTCAGTTGTGAATTTGAAAAACGTAAAACTACGCATGCTACCTTCCTTTTTTTCACTAATGTTCATTTTTTAGGTTTTATGACTGAATAATTAAATCTTTTCTTTTTAGTTTATATCACTGAATTAAATCTTTTCTAATGACATATAAAAAAAAATAAAATGACATTTTATTTTTCTTCTTTTTATAAAGAATTTGCACGAATGTGTTTCTTTACTTTTTCTTTCTTGCTTGAACTTTCTCCCACCACACGAACAAGTTTTTTCACGAACATTTTTTGCATGAATAGTAAAGAAACAGAGCTAATATTAAAAAAAATAAGTAAATTGTAAAAGCACTTTTTAAAGCTATAAATCTTTACTAATAGTCAACAAATTCTTATTATTCTTAAGCCTCGTTCACATTGGCGAGTACAAAGGGTTAGTACGTGTTGGCTACTGGTTATTGCTAGTGACTGGTATGCCAGTACACGCCTCGTTGGAACACTTATGCTAGTGTACTGTCTTGGTTAGTTCACTAACCTGGTGAGTAGTGCCCTTGCTAGTAGATAGCCCAGGGGGCTATTTACTAGCCCACTATCCTCCACTTCTCTAAACTAACCACTTAACTCGCCTCGTGCGAACAATGAGACGTGGGTTAGTAAACGATTATTTGACAAGTAATTTACGATTTTCTGTGAAGTGATTTCTGAATTTTTGAAAATTGTTTTGTTTTTTTTTTACTTGAAAATGAAGTGGGCAGAAAGTGAAACAATTAAGTTTTTAGAATTATATAGGGGCTTTCAGTGTTTGTGGGACAATGATTCTGTAGATTACAGAAATACTCAAAAGCGGCCGGCAACAGTGGAAACTTTGGTTAACCAAATTTTGTTTTGATTGATATCCACAACTAGTACACTAACCTGTCTACACTGAACTGCGTCTGAACATCTACTCACTTATAACTAACCTTAGCCTTGCCAGTACCTACTAACCAGGGACTAGCCACTAGCCAATTAGCACACGCCAATGTGAACGCTGCTTTAGACTATAAATTGCTTACTTACTTATTTTTATAGGATCCATAGTGAAAACAAAAAAAGGCTCTATTCAGCGTACAATCAATTGTTAAAGTGAAGATGACAGCGAGCCATGGTAAGTGCGAGCGTGTCAAGACTCACGTTTATTGTAGCCTTACCTGACTCCCCGTTCGATGTTAAAAAGTTTTAATTTTTAGATTTATTACTCCCAGATATTCAAGCTTATTTTTATGTAATAAAAAGCTTCAAAATGTCCAATCGGATTTTTTACTTTAGCTCACTCAGATTGGCAAAAGTGACCACTGTGCGACGTGGCGAAAAAGTGCATTCTGCACTTACATCAAAATCATCTTTACGATAACAGAGATTTATGAAATTTGGGAAAAGTAAAATATTTTCTCCAAGAACCCAATTTTTTGTTTTAAAAAGTAATTAAACCACGCTGAAATAAGTGGACGGCGTGTTTCGAACAGTCTGAGATTTCGATGAAATTAAGAAATTATGTTTTCCCGTTATCTTTATAATAAACTAGCTGCACCCATAAACCAATAGTAGTAATCAGGTGATATGAATTTTAATATACAGTAGGAGAGTTTGAAAAAGGCAATTTTTTGGTATTTTTGATTCCAAATAACAAAATGTGAAACTATTAGGGATTTGAAACTTTGATCGAGACAATAAAAACCATCCATTGACATGGCATTTTTCGAGATATACATTTTCATACCCAGATGAAGTGTCTCCATTAACCACTTATTTTTGAAGTTATACTTCTTTAGGCGCGTTTTGAAAATATTATAAGAGTGAATTTTTAGGAATGGAGACGCAACGCGAGACGCAACGGAGAATTTCGGCGAAGGGGTATGGAGGGCAAGCATTTCAACTCCCATTCTTTAGCTGATGTCTGTTCACGATGTCTGTTCACGATGTCGATGGGTGAGGGGGTTTTTATCCTGAGGCTGTGGTGGGAAATAAATTTCTTGTACGATTCATCAGCTAAGCGAAGATTTAGGTTTTTTGTAGGCATGAAGATTCGTAGACGATTTTACTGCGCACGACGTTGCTGGTTGAGGGGTTCTGTCGCGAGGCTATGGAGGGAAATCCGATCCGTGTTCTATTCTTCACCTAAGCGCGAGTTTCTAAGGGCTAGTTTTACAGCAGCCGACTTTTTCAGAAGATTTTTCTTGGTTGCTTGTCGGCCCGTGTGAAACTGGCCAAGATAATAATAAAGCTATATGGCAACTGTACAATAAGCGATAATTATTTACTGTTTTACTAATGATTTTGAATGGTTAAAACTTAATAACTCAATCAGAAATTAGTTTGAATATATAATACAAAATATTTACTGTTATTATTTGGGAAAATAAAACAATGAACAAGATATTAATGCTTTTATTTAGCTTGACCTCGTATATTTGTTTGGGTCAAATCTTGCGACAGCTTTTTCGTCTACTTCTACTGAACCAATTCTTATGAAATTTTGCCCACACATTGAGCTCCCGTGACAATGCAATCTGACAATTTTGTAAAAAAATCAAGATGGCGGTTCCAATATGGCGGACGAATTTTTCAATTGTGTTCCGATTCCATTGAAAATCGGTATCGGGGGGGGGGGGGGTTTAGGGCCCAAATGACGATTCTGTGACCAAAATTTGAAAATACAAAATGGCGGATGAATTTTGCAAATGCATCCTAAATTCATTGAAAATCGGTATTGGGGAGTTTTTAAGGTTAAAAAATCAAACTAAAAACTAGAAAATAAAAAAAATAGGTAAAAAACTTTTAAGTTAAATGGTTTTGTTTGAAATCATAAGCTGTACCAAAAACTAGAAAATAATTAGAACACAAACATGGACCTTCTTGAGATTCCGACGTCTGGTAAGAAATCATGCAATAGTAGCCGTGCTGTTTTATTATGTCGTATGCCAAGTGTTATGTATAAAAAACCACTTCCGCAAAAAAAATCCCAAATTCAAAAATCCTTAACGGAAAATTTTTTATAAACCTAAATTTTTTCATAAAAAATCTAAAAATCCTAAACGGAAAAATTTCAAAGAATTATCTCACGAGAAAAGCCCATTGTAATAGGACACTTCCCTTCACGGGAAACGACGAAGACAGCAACCTGAAAATTTCCTGCGGGAATTTGAAAAGTGCATTGTAACAATGTTTCCGTGTGAATTGCTGCACATGTTTTTTTTCGCTACCTTTTCGTAGTCGAAAAGAGTTTTGATCTTGGACCTTGACCGCGCGGCGTGGGAACCGTTTTTCCCTGTTTGTTTTTAAGAACCACGGCTCAGCGGCGGTGGAAGATAAAAATATTGAGTGTTGTTTAACCAGCGAAAGCGGCGGTCGGTTTTAGGATTCTAGGGGGTTTGATAAATAGAACGCATAGTTCCGCAATAATATAAATATTATGTGTTAAAGTTTGTTAATAAATAGAAGGAACAGTTTCTCTGCCAACTGAGATTTAATATAAATATAATGCCTTAAAGTTAAATAGAATGAATAGTTTCTGCATTAATATAAATATAATGCGTTAAAGTTTGATAAACAGAACGAATAGTTCCGCAACAATATAAATATTATGTGTTAAAGTTTGTTAATAAATAGAAGGAACAGTTTCTGCATTAATATAAATATAATGCCTTAAAGTTAAATAGAATGAATAGTTTCTGCATTAATATAAATATAATGCGTTAAAGTTTGATAAATAGAACGAATAGTTCCGCAATAATATAAATATTATGTGTTAAAGTTTGTTAATAAATAGAAGGAACAGTTTCTGCATTAATATAAATATAATGCGTTAAAGTTAAATAGAATGAATAGTTTCTGCATTAATATAAATATAATGCGTTAAAGTTTGATAAAGAGAACGCATAGTTCCGCAATAATATAAATATTATGTGTTAAAGTTTGTTAATAAATAGAAGGAACAGTTTCTGCATTAATATAAATATAATGCGTTAAAGTTAAATAGAATGAATAGTTTCTGCATTAATATAAATATAATGCGTTAAAGTTTGATAAATAGAACGAATAGTTCCGCAATAATATAAATATTATGTGTTAAAGTTTGTTAATAAATAGAAGGAACAGTTTCTGCATTAATATAAATATAATGAGTTAAAGTTAAATAGAATGAATAGTTTCTGCATTAATATAAATATAATGCGTTAAAGTTTGATAAAGAGAACGCATAGTTCCGCAATAATATAAATATTATGTGTTAAAGTTTGTTAATAAATAGAAGGAACAGTTTCTGCATTAATATAAATATAATGCGTTAAAGTTAAATAGAATGAATAGTTTCTGCATTAATATAAATATAATGCGTTAAAGTTTGATAAATAGAACGAATAGTTCCGCAATAATATAAATATTATGTGTTAAAGTTTGTTAATAAATAGAAGGAACAGTTTCTGCATTAATATAAATATAATGCGTTAAAGTTAAATAGAATGAATAGTTTCTGCATTAATATAAATATAATGCGTTAAAGTTTGATAAATAGAACGAATAGTTCCGCAATAATATAAATATTATGTGTTAAAGTTTGTTAATAAATAGAAGGAACAGTTTCTGCATTAATATAAATATAATGAGTTAAAGTTAAATAGAATGAATAGTTTCTGCATTAATATAAATATAATGCGTTAAAGTTTGATAAAGAGAACGCATAGTTCCGCAATAATATAAATATTATGTGTTAAAGTTTGTTAATAAATAGAAGGAACAGTTTCTGCATTAATATAAATATAATGCGTTAAAGTTAAATAGAATGAATAGTTTCTGCATTAATATTAATATAATGCGTTAAAGTTTGATAAATAGAACGAATAGTTCCGCAATAATATAAATATTATGTGTTAAAGTTTGTTAATAAATAGAATAAATAGTGTTACAACAAACGAAATAATCAGTCTCAATATTTATTTTATAACCTGAAAAAAGGGTTTTGTGCTGAACTTGGTTAATACATGGAATAAATAATATCTGCATGAACGTGAGTATTATAACAAAAAAAGGGGGTTTGTGTTGAACTTGTTAATGAATGGATTAGATGGTTTCTGCCTCAACTGCAGTGAATTAAATAAAAAGTTTATAGAAAGAATAAATAACGAAGATTCAAGAAAAAAGAATATAACAATTGGCGCAGCCGGTAGGATCCGGGCGAGCCTGAAAATTACTGATCGAGTGCTGGATATAGGCACCCTATCCTTGAACTCAGTCTGAGCCGACGCTGAGGGCACAAGATCAGTAGAGGCGACGACCTCGGATCCTATTAAGAATCCACGCTCGGGGGTAACCATCTTACGCGCCTCTGCTCCAGGCGAGCACGCATTTAACCCCCTAAATTATATCATCGCGGGAATTTTAGTGGGCTTCATCACTGCCCAGGACTCGCCCTATGTCCGAGGGCCAACCAGGGGACAGCAGCTATTCTGAGACTCCCCCACCGAGGGACCACCAGCCTCCAGTAAGTGACCTAGCCACACCAGGCCCCTCAACCCTACCAGGGCCCCACGGAACCCCAGCGAACTACCGGGTCATTCAACGAGGGAACACCTCGACACCAACAGCGACCACCCCATCAACAGAACTGCCAGAATCCCCCAGACGATTACGAAGCGGGACCCACATAGGCAAAAACGTTAGTCAAGTAAGTGTAAAAACTCTAAACGATATCCTCAAGCGAGCGCAGGAGACCGGCTAGTTCAATTTAGCTCATTTGGAAGCCGTCGATAAACAAATCAAAATAAAAGTTAAATTAGTAGCTTACAAAGAGGCGGCTTTAAAATTCCAACGCCACCTAGACGAATTCAAAGGCAATCTCCTTCGCCCCCTTGAGGATAATAATTTAGAACTAGATGTTAAGGAGGATTTAAGTGTAAGCCCAGATAAGTCAAATAACGAACCGCCCGAGTCCGATAACGCCCCGTTAGATCTCCTCGCGGACTGGATAGAACTGTCCAGCCGTTCCCTGTCGCTTCTGGAAGAAGAAGAAAGGACCTTTAAAACTAATCCCTTTTTAAACCTTCATTCCTAAAAGAAGACTTAACAGCTATGGCCGACGACTATATAAAAGCCGCCAAACTAACGGCCCAGCTTGTACCCTTATTTTCTGGCGGGCAAAGCCCGACAATAGGGACAAATTTACAGATGTTTCTGGGCTGTTGCCGTCGGGTACTCCAGTGCCTGACGGAACAGGAAAAAGCGGCATTCCTACAGATATTCCCCACTAGGCTCCGAGGAGAGGCCTACCAACTGGTAGGCACCTCCCAACCCGCCACTTTTGAGGAGGCAGAAAACCTCCTAAACAGGACGTACCTCCCCAGGGAAACTTACCAGGAATTGGTAAATAAACTAATTCAATTACGACAATTCCCACTAGAGCCCCTCACCACTTATACAACGCGAATTAAGCAACAGTTGTCCCTGTGTGAAGAGGCGGCCACTACCAAATATGGCGCCCTAGCAGCTCCGGCCGTTAAGAGCCAATTACAGGACTTCGCTAAAAATGCCCTGCGGAGTGGGGTTACCAACCCCCACCTCTGCCAATACCTTTTAACTTTGGGAGAGGACACCCTTGATAGTCTGACTCAAAAGGCACTGGACATGGAGAAACTTCAACAGAACTCCATGTATGCACCCTACCAAATGTCAGTGCCTCTCCCAACCTTCAACCCCTACGGGCAAACAGCCCCAATAACCCAGCTTGAAAATGTTTACAAAGGGGTCCCCGCAATCCAACAACAGCCCACACACACTCAATACACCGCCCCGCCAATAATGACAACACCGAAATCAACACTCCAAAATCCGATCAACCCCCAGGTAATGTACACCACGTACGCCCCACTACCGGAAACCCCGCAAACTACACCGCAGGCGCCATTGCAGAGCGTCCAACAGTTAACTGCTACGAGCCCCTCTCCTAAACCCGTAACCAACCCCTTGGCAAACATCACTTGTAGCTACTGTCGGAATAGAGGGCACACTTATGCAGATTGTCTGAAGCGAAAAAACACTCCTTTCTGCATCATTTGCAGGGCCTTTCACACGATGCGAGGAACTGCCGCCAACCAGCGGAGTCACCCAGGCCTCATTACAGCAATAACAACCGATATCAACAACAGGGCCCATCATTTAGTAATAATAGTCGTTACCCCAATCAAAGGTCTCAATTTCAAAGTAATAACTGTTACCCAGACCAGAGGTCACAACCAGTAGGTAACTACCGCTACCCTGACCAAAGACCTCCCAATCAGGGCGTTAATCGTCAACCAAACAATCGACCCACAAGTAATGTTAATTGCCCTCCAAATTACCATCAAAAACCGGCCAACAATACCAGATCAGTGTTCAATATTAGACATAAGTGTGTTTTCTGCCATAGACGTGGCCACACAGTAGACGACTGCCGTCAAAGGCAGCGTTGGGAGTCGCAGCAAGCGGGAAACTCCCCGCAGTCGGACCAAGAAACCCCGGCCCGACAATAACTTCGCAAAATCCTACTACAGGGGAACCTCAAGAGCCCGCACCAAGTGTCCCACTCGTCACCCTTCCACTAGACATAAGCCTGAACGGCAAAGCCATCCTAGCAGTGGACACCGGCTCTCAGGTCAGTATACTAAAACACAAAAAACTCAAGGATCCCAACCTATTGGATCCCGCTAAAAAATGCACGTTACAAACGCCATACGGCCAAGGAGAAACCCTAGGGAGCTGTGGTGTCTCCCCTGTAATCTCAGAAAAGAATACAAGCTGCCAAACTCAAGATGGGTCAAGATTAGAAGACAGCCTGAACGACTTTGAGACCACCAAGGTCACAAGACATAAGTTAACATGGGATAAACCCCTCTGCCTCCCAAGTCGATCTCAAATGGTGGTCCCTATTTCACTAAGGCTAGAGGAACAAATGCTCTGTGAGTCATACGAGCCGAGCGAAGGAGTATTCCTCGCCAATGCCCACTTGCCATCAGGAACAAGAACAGTATCTGTCGGCCTCCTCAATGTTAACACCCAACCGGTAGCCCTGGCGAGCCTAACTCTTACGCTCGCCCCAGCAAAAGACTACAACACCATTCAACTAGCCCAACCACCAACCCTAAGCCTTTAACGAATGCTAAAGACGAAGGAGGGTACCCTTCAGGCTCTGAACCAGTCGGTCTCAAGAACGCCAGTGCCCCATCGTCCCAAACAAGGTGCAATCCCGCAAGGTATACCCAAGGGTAAACGGGCAAAATTGAAGTTGAGAAAAAGGGAAAGGGACAACCCCCTCTGCCAACTGAGATTTCTATTCCCGGACTTCGAAGATCCGGACCCCGAGCGCCAGTCGCGCCTCAAGCAACTGGACGAGGAACTTAACCTCGACCATCCCCTAACGGCCGAAGAGGAACGGTCCATCAGGGATCTCTGTTACGAATATGCCGATATCTTTCATTTAAAAGGGGACAAGCTAACCTACACGGAAGCCATGAGGCACTATGGTCTACGACCAGTATATTAACCAAAAAATGTACAGGCTCCCTGACACCCAAAGGCAGGTCATAAACGACCAATTAAAAGAAATGTTGGACAACGACATTGTCCAACGAAGTAAAAGCCCTTGGAACTCACCCCTTATAGTGGTCCCTAAGAAACCGGGCCCCGATGGTGAGAAAAAATGGCGGGTAGTGGTCGATTTCCGAAAGATCAATGAAAAGACCATAGGCGACGCGTACCCGCTGCCAAGGATCGAGGACATTCTAGACCAGCTCGGTCACTCGAGATACTTCTCTACCCTCGTCTTGGCCAGTGGTTACCATCAGGTATTGGTGGAACCACAAGACCGCCCCAAGACGGCCTTTAGCACGAATTACGGGCATTATGAGTTTAAACGTATGCCGTTCGGGCTAAAAGGAGCCCCGGCTACGTTTCAGAGACTAATGAATTATGTCCTCACAGGCCTACAAGATCTCGAATGCTTCCTGTACCTAGATGATATAGTCATCTACGGGAAGAACCTTGAGGACCATAATTCCAAGCTCCAACGGGTATTCGACCGGTTGAGGGAGAACAACCTCAAATTACAACCGGAAAAATGCCAGTTCCTAAAGAAGGAAGTAGTCTATCTGGGTCATGTATGCTCCGAAGAAGGAGCCCTCCCGGACCCCAGAAAGACAGAATGTGCCCAAAACTTCCCGGCACCCCGAACAATCCGGCAGGTACGGTCATTCTTAGGCCTCGCCAACTACTATAGAAAGTTTATCCCAGACTTTTCTAAGATAGTACGCCCGCTAACGAATTTGTTGCGAAAGGGCGTAAAATTTTCTTGGACGCCGAAATGCCAGGAACCATTTCAAACGGTAAAGCGTTCCTTAGTCTCCCCACCACTGCTGATCTACCCTGATTTAGATAAACCGTTCAACCTAACAACGGATGCCAGTAGTGAGGCACTTGGAGCCGTGCTCTCTCAAGGAGAAGTGGGTAAAGATTAGCCCATAGCGTATGCGAGCCGCACCCTAAATAAGGCGGAGGCAACTACTCCACCGTCGAAAAAGAGTTGCTAGCCATAGTATGGGCTGTTAAGAACTTCAGGTGTTACTTAATGGGTCGAAAGTTTACGGTCTACACAGATCACAAACCGCTCAAGGGGGTCTTTAACGTCAAAGACCCCAACACTCGACTCGTTAGATTTCACCACAAATTGTCGGAATACGACTACCATATAGAGTATAAACCGGGTAAATACAAC
The DNA here is from genome assembly GCA_963855945.1 of Thereva nobilitata. Lineage (NCBI taxonomy): Eukaryota > Metazoa > Arthropoda > Insecta > Diptera > Therevidae > Thereva > Thereva nobilitata. The sequence continues at coordinate 95,234,557 of OY979695.1, forward strand.
ACGAATGCTGATGCTCTCAGCCGGATTCCCCAAAGAGCAGAAGACCCCAATACCTTCACGGTGGAAGCTCTAATTCATCAACCCGGTGAGCCCCTACCCGTAACCCTCGCGGAAACTGGGGCTCTTGCGCCTCCTACAGAAAGACCGAAACAATGTAACGCGGTCACAAGGGCACAGGCACAAAAACTCCAGGAGGACGAAAAGGACGAACACGTCCCAACTCTCAAAGCCCCCGACATCGAGGAAGGGCCTGAAGAAATGGACCTGATGAAGGAAATACGAAAGCCTCCCGAAGCCTCAGGGGAAGACCCCATCAAGCAACAAAGAAAAGTCGAATTAATAACAAGCCCTGAAGAAATTCAAGTCATTTTAAAGGACTACCACGACTCCCCTTTCGGTGGACACCAGGGAGTCGTCAAAACATATAATAGAATTCGCCAAAAGTATTGGTGGAGACGAATGTTCCGCGACATAAGTCGGTATGTCCAGAAGTGTAAAAAGTGTCAAACCATGAAGGCATCGAGACAATTCCGAATGCCCATGGTTATAACAGACATAGCGGAAAAACTGTTCGACAAGGTTTATTTGGACATCGTAGGTCCACTGGAAGAAACCATTTCGGGAAACACGTATATCCTAACCTTCCAGGATAACCTAACTAAATTCGTCGACTGGTATGCCATTCCCAATGCGGAAGCTCAATCGATAGCACAAATTTTCTTCGACGAAATCGTCACGCGCTATCGCATACCTAAACAAATAGTCACCGACCAAGGGTCGAATTTCCTCAGTGACTTGTTCAAAGGAGTGTGTAGGCTGTTAAAGATTAAAAAGCTCCAGACTTCAGCCTACCACCCCCAGTCCAATGGTGCACTATAACGAGCCCATAGGCCCCTTATCCAGTATGTACGCACCATTGTAGATAAAAGCCCAAATGGTTGGGACCAATTCTTACGTACGGCAGCGTTCGTGTATAACAATAGCGTACACGAGGGAACGAAACTCACACCCATTGACTGCCTCTACGGTTTCACCGCGGACGTCCCGTCCAATCTAAAACGCAACCCGGAACCACTTTATAATAACGAAAGTTATTATCACCAATTGCGGTACAAGCTGCAAAAGTCCTACGTCCTAGCAAGGAGAAACCTGCTAGCCAGTAAGACGCGCTCCAAAGCGTATTACGACGGGAACGCCCGGCCACTATCCCTCCACGTAGGCGACAAGGTTCTCTTGCGCAACGAAGCCCGGAAACACAAATTGTCCCAAACCTGGGCCGGGCCCTACACCGTAGTAGCAGTCCCAAGCGCAGTGAACACCACCATCAAAATAAATAGGAGATTGGTCACGGTCCATAATAACCGCTTGAAGCCGTTTTATGAAAATAAAACGCAACTTTAAGCCACTAAAGCCAGTCCTGCCTACTGACGCCTAACGGTGCTTTACGTATAAAGCACCGACTTAGACGGATGGTATTCCGGCAAAATACACCTGCCCACTAATCTTATTAGTTCAACCGGCCACAAGTAAACGAAAACTAACCTCCTATTTATCATCTCGTTGCAGCAAAAAAATGTGGACGCTAGTATTCCTCCTAGCCCTGCAGATGGCCGCGAGTGAGCCCGGGCCCGTTCCTTATACCCTCACCCCTATAGCCACGCATGGAGTACTCTATGAATTATTAGGAGACCTATGGCTCTATAACCATGAGTGGAACCTGCTAACGGAGTTGGACCTCCAGGAACTGGAAGTACACACTGAGTTAGCAGAACAGGCCGAGGAAGCGGTGCGCCGATTATGCAAGGATGACGGTTCGGCAACATGCCAGGCCCAACAGATAAGTATTCACTCGGTTATCACCCACATAAAGCAACGTACCCAAACAATTCGTGAACTAGTTCCCAACGGGCGGTCTAAACGATCCCTGTTCGACGGCATCGGACATGCCCTACATCTACTTTTCGGGACCATGGACGGCAATAACGAGGAAGAAGTCTATAGCCGGTTAGGAGAGCTGGAATCTAACCAAAAAGCTCTAAATGAACTGGAGAAACTCGAAATAACAGTAGTTAACAACACCCTACGGGAAATTCAAACACCCCTAGCCGCCCTACTAGACCAACAACGTAATATTACGAGTCAGGTGAGAACCTTAGACAACGCAATCGAAGGGGTGGCAAAGACCCAAGTGAGACAGGGGATAGTTAGCAACATCCTATTCCTGGTGATAGAAATTGAGTCCCGACAAAAGACGATTTTAGATATTATAATAGCTAGTAGAAACAATAAAATACATCCCTTATTAGTATCTGGGACCTATCTAGCGAAGATTTACCGCAGGACCCATCCGGAGTGCGAAGACTGTCTGACCCTCCTACAACAGACCACCCGACTGCAGTCCCATATCATTAATGATAAACTAGTAGTAAAAATAACTCTACCCATTTTGGATATCGCCAAAATGCAATATCACCAAATCAGGTGCTTTCCCGTCCTTACCAAATCAGGACATTCAGTGGTCCCGGACATTCCATATTCCCATTTGGCATCGGATTCGTCCAGTCGGGCACAAGAAATTTCAACAAAATTACGGGAAATCTGGAAAGCAATACATACGTAGGGCCATTACGGGTCCCTTTCAGACAGTACCCCGCAACCAAAGAGTGCGCTATCAAACTCCTCCACAATCCCCTAGAGGAGGAAGTTACCTGTCCAACAAAGATACAGGACGCACCACATAACGTGCTGACTAAGTTAGCGCCCCCAACACCTGGCTGTATTCGCTCGTCACCCCGACCAAGTTCACAATCACTTGCAATAAGATGGCACATGAAGTTCTAGCAACCAAACAAGGAATGCTCAAACTGAACGAACCTTGTCAAGTAGCAGTGGGACACAGAACGATACTGTACAACGGCCTTTCAACCCAAACCAGTCGAGTGGTGCACGCACCCTACTTTCCAGAACTGAAGAAAACCAACTTCAGCACCCCCGACCTCGGAGTACCAACAATAAAGCCCAACACTCCAATAAAGTTGTTCACAGGTGACGATACAAATAAGATCATCCAGGAAGGCACCAAGCCCCTGCAAGAGATCTATTCCCAGTTAAATCACCTGACCTGGGAGCGTGCACATACCCAATCAACAGTCGCCATCTCATTCAGCGGCATCTTGATACTGGGCCTCATAGGGTTCACGGCCTACAAATGCGCCCCATTATTAGTGGCTATCAGTAGATATACAAGAGGGGTTCTGAGCCACCCCCTCATATTTGCCTTTCCCGCTCCCCCCTCACCCTCACTTTGAGCTTTCTATGTATGTGTGCACAACACACCCACACACCCATACCCACACACACACACCCATACCCACACACACACCCAAATTCACACAAAAAACCATACCCACACGCACACCCATACCCACACGCACACCCTCTGATTAAGAGGGGTTTATTCCACGACTGGTTGAGCCAAGGTGTGTGATGATGATCTTAATGGTATTCCTTAAATCTTTATGGGGATCCAGGTGGGTGTTGATATTCGGGATCCTCCTATACTGAATACCTGTATAGGAGGATCCCGAATATCAACACCCACCTGGATCCCCACTGAGTTTAAAACACGGCACGTTGGTCTTCATTGTTGCATTCATTTATTTATACTTGATGATATGCGGTGGTAATATTTCAATACTTCTATTATAATACAAATAAAAAACGTTAATCCAAATAAATTTCAACAATATTAAATAATGAAAATGTCTAATAGAAACTGAGAGATATGCTTGGGTTATCGTGTGTTTCTGCCGCTTCTTCGATCCAAACTGAAACTGATCCATAAAAATCTCTGGATGCTGGAATAATCGCACGGTGAAAGTCTGATGGTGGGGAATTTTGATAACGGCTATCTTGTGGTCTGCATCAATCTCCAACATTTCCTGTGCCGCCTTGAAATCCCCGGATTTCAACCATTTCTTGCAACTTCACCTTACCGGTCCAGTGCGCTTGTCGTCATCGTTCTCTCCATGAGTATCTGGAAGGATGCAGCCTTGCTGCGGGGATCTGCATGGAAGGACTAATGTGGGGGAGGGATATGATTAATAATTATATAAAGTTGCACCCAGATTCATAAAAAAAACAAAACATTAATTCATAATTTGACATTCGTGTGCTCGAGGATCTATTTAATTCATATTGTGTGTTGGGGGAGCTGGTAGCTCCTTCGTTGGTTCTAAACATGGTAAGACGCATAATTTGGTTATAGGGCGCTGCAGTTCTCCTGTCTGAGTGCGCAGTGTTACAACCCGTACTAACCCATCACTACCTGGATGGGTTTGTGTCACTCGGCCAAGCATCCATCTGAGAGGTGGTAATCTCTCATCTTTAATGAGTAATATATCGCCGATTCCGATGTTCTTAGAAGGTGTGTTCCATTTCGGTCTTTGCTGGAGTCTTGCCAAGTATTCTGAACTCCACTTTTGCCAAAAATCCTGTTGAAGTTTCTGAAGCAATTTCCACCTTTGTAATGCATTCATAGGGGTGTTGGAATAATCCCTTTCGGGGGGAAGTAGGAGTGATCTACCAATTAAGAAATGGGCAGGGGTTAGACAAGATAAGTCATCCGAGGAATCTAGCATCGGGCAAAGAGGTCGCGAATTAAGACACGCCTCGATTTGAGTGATGACCGTTGATAGTTCCTCATAAGTTAACACCACATTTCCCAGGATACGCTTTACGTGATACTTGAGCGACTTCACTCCAGCTTCCCAGAGCCCCCCGAAATGAGGTGATGCAGGAGGTATGAATTTCCATTCCACGCCTTGATTACTATAGATTTCCGCGGTGGCTCGACAAGCAGTGTGTAAAGATACTCTTAGATCGTGGTCTAATTCTCTTTTGGCTCCCACGAAGTTTGTCCCACAGTCAGAAAAAACTGTTCGGCATAGTCCTCGCCGAGCAACAAATCGCCGAAAGGCGGCTAAAAATGCGGCTGTGGTACAGTCACTTACCACCTCTAAATGTATAGCCTTGGTACAGAAACACACGAAGACACATATGTATCCCTTGTAGGTGTGTGCAGTGCGCCCTTTCCGCGTACGAATACTCATGTGGCCCGTATAATCAACACCAACGTAAGTGAATGGTTTGCTGATGGTAACCCATTCAGATGGGAGATTGGCCATTAGTTGTTTCTGTGTGCGGCCGGCCTGTCGAAAACATTGTACACATTGGTGAACACATCGTCTAATCAGGTGTCGTGCTCTTATTACCCAAAACTCTTGTCGTAATGTCGCGAGCATGAGAGAAGGACCGCCATGTAGGGTGATAAGATGTGTGTGTTTGATGAGTAACTCTACAAAATGATTAGCAGAAGGGAGGATGATCGGATGACGCTGAGTATACGGTAAGGCGGCTCTTGTGAGTCTACCCCCGACTCTAAGAATGCCGTCGGAGTCCTGAAAGGGTTGCAAGGAGAAGATAATACTATTTGAGGCAACTGGTTTGCCACGGATTAGCATCTCGGTCTCCACGGGGAAATAGGTTCGTTGCACCAGGACTATCCAAAACTGTTTGCTCTTAGAGAGCTCGTCTGGGGAGAGGAAGTTGGACAGGTTCGGCTGACCCCTACATTTGGCAATGAAGCGGAAAATATAAGCGCTGACTCTTATCAGACGAGTTAGCGAAGAGAATTTAAATATTAAGAACCCGAAAGCGGTACCTACCTTAAGGTGGTAGATTTCAGTTTGGATTTCCCGCATTTCGGGATCTTTGTGTTGAGATACCTCAGGTCGCCTTTGCAAAGGCCAGGTTAATGGGTCCTCTCGGAGCCAGGAGGGTCCTTGGAACCATAGCGAGTCTGATATGAATTTGTGGGCGGAGGTTCCTCGGCTAGCTTGATCTGCAGGGTTTGTTTCGGACGGGACGTAGCGCCATGGTATCGCCTCTGTGTTTCGTAGGATTTCGGCGACACGGTTGCGTACAAATGTCTTGAGCATGGTTGGGGGCTTTTTAATCCAAGCCAACACTATGGTTGAATCGCTCCATGCTACAGTCTTCTCGACTAAATTAGGAAAGCTGCATTTGACAGTGCGAAGTAGTTTGGAGAGCAACACTGCTCCGCATAGTTCTAATCTGGGTAATGTGACCGGTTGCAAAGGGGCCACTTTTGTCTTTGCACAAAGAAGGAAGGTGTGGACCATTCCACAGTTGTCAACCCTGGCGTAAACGACTGCTGCCATTGCACGCTCGGAAGCGTCACAAAATCCGTGAAGTTGAATGGAAGAAATTGGCGACATTTGCAACCAACGGGGTATGGAAACCTTCTCAATCAAAGGAAGCGTTTCTGAATAGTTATCCCAGACAGAGCTTAGCTCATGAGGTATGGGGTCGTCCCAGGATACGCCAGATTGCTACAGACTTTGTAGCAAAATTTTAGCGACAATAACTAATGGAGCGAGCCATCCCAAAGGATCATAAAGTTTGGCGATCGCTTATAAGATCTTCCTTTTGGTATATGGTGGTAATGTAGGTTCATAGCTAATGCGAAACTGGTACGAATCTGAGCTTGGCTTCCAATATATACCTAAGGCCTTGACCATGAACGGATTCGGTACGGAAACAAGGGAGGGGTCCAGTAATCGACAATGCTCAGGAATATGGTGCAGTAGTTTCGGGTCATTCGCCGTCCACTTTCGCAATTCGAATTTTCCCTTTCGCAAAATATTAATTAGCTCTTCCTGTAGCTGAATGGCTTCTTCAAGGTCGTCTGCCCCTGAATATACATCATCCACATAAACGTCGGTTAAAGGAACCTTTGCTGCCTTGGGATAGTTCTGCTTCTCATGACGAGCTAACTGATGAATCGTGCGGATTGCAGTGAATGGTGCACTCGACGTACCAAAGGTAACCGTCAACAAGCAGTAGTCTTCGACGGATAGCTCTGGACCCTTACGCCATAATAACCTTTGGTAATTGGCGTCTTCCGGGAATACCTTGATCTGTCGGTACATTTTTTCGATGTCCCCGTTAAAAACAAATTTTTTATGACGCCACTCCAACAGAAGGGAGAATATGTTGATTTGTAAGGTGGGACCGGTCAGAAGACGATCATTTAACGAAAAACCGTTGGCGGTGCGACTCGATGCATCGAATACGATGCGGAGTTTCGTCGTTATACTCTCTTCCTTGATGACCCCGTGATGAGGTAAATAACAGTGGTTAGCTGTCGGAGTATTGAGTTCTTCGGGAGTAAGCTTTCGCATATGTCCCAGCGCGAGGTACTCTTCCATACAAGCCGAATATGCTTCGTACAACTTGGGATTTCTGGACAGTCTATGTTCCAGTTTCTCGAAACGCTTAAATGCCTTCGGGCGTGAGGCGCCAAATCTGAGTTCACCAGACGGCAGAGGTCGGAACGGCAAGCGCACAATGTAACGCCCTTCTGGGTCACGTTGATGTGTGGTGGCGAACATATTTTCACATAACAATTCATCAGCGGATAGTTCCCTTTGTTCTGGTACCTCCTCTAATTCCCAGAATTGCTTTAGTGTGTCATTAACCGCACAACACGTGTGTAAACTGAGCACACTCTCCTCAGGCCCTTGAAGCTTAGGTCGGGGTTGCGGAAGCTCACCAAAGAGAATATAACCGAAACGAGTTTTCTGTGCCTTTGGGGTACCAACTGGTCCTGTTATTATCTCGTCCTCGATGACCTGCGCATACACATCGACTCCGATGATGATATCAATGTGTCCCGGGGAGTGAAATTTAGGGTCCGCTAGGTACAGGTTCTTGATATGGGGCCAATAACCAAAGTTCACTCGATTCGGAGGCATAAGCTTGGTCAAGGAGCCTACGACCATCGCTTCTGTCTGAATAATTTCTGAGGGATAGATGATGGAGGAAATCCTTAGTTTAACGACCGAGGTAGATCTTCCCGCCGGTGTTTCTGATATGCTGAAAATACCGACGTCGGTAGGAATTTGTTTCAATCTCAGGAGTTGTAATGTTGCATTCGTGATGAATGTAGCATGACTTCCTGGATCTAATAAGGCCCTTAGTGTTACCCAGGTACCTTCTTGGGACTGCACTCTAATCATAGCCGTGGCAAGGAGGGTGCGTTTAGGTTTGTACAAAAAGAATGAATGTACGTCGGACGTAGAGCCCGTTGGACCTTGTGGTGCAGCGCGAGATGAGCTGACACTAGCAGGGGGTGGTGCCGAACGGGATGAGTTGGCACTATCAAGGTTCGGTTCTCGCTCGACGTGCAAGAGGGTATTGTGTCTCTTCTGACACTTAAAACAAGATTGGGTACTAGGGCACGCGCTAACCATAGGTGGTGGCCAAACAATTGTAACACAATCGCTTTTGGCTGACAGAGTTCGCCCTTTCTTGGGGGGTTAGTTGTTTGAATCTGCGACATTTTCGTAGGGCATGGGGCTCACCACAAAAGGGGCACTTTAGGGTTGGGGTTATGTGGAACACTCGAGCTTGTCTTTCGGACTGGGTGCTAATAGGCTTGGATTTTGGAAGGGTTCGTAGAAATTTTCCCGAAGCCACCGCTTCTAGGGTTCGAAAGCGACTATCGAGAAAAGAGAATAATCTTTCTGTTGTTGGATAAGTGGGTGAATGCCCTAATGATTGTTCCCATAGGGCTCGGGTTTCATGAGGCAATCTATTCGTTAGTACATAAACGATTATGGGGCCCCAATGCTCCACATCGATTTGTAAACCTCGCAATGATGCCAGACCCTCGTTGCTGGTATCTAGCATTTTACGGATTTGATGGGGATTTTCGCTCTGTATGACAGGTTGCGACAAAAGAGTGCCAATCTCAGCATTGATCAACGCCCGATCATTTTGATACCTCTGCTTTATGAGATTCCAGGCTATATCGTAATTGGCATTGACCGTCGTTAAGTGTCGAACGAGGTGCAATGCATCTCCACTTAGACATGATTTTAAATAGTGTAGCTTCTGAACCGAGGGGATGGTCTCGTTATTATGCACAAGCGAGTAGAAGAGATCGCGGAAAGATACCCATTCTCGATAGTCCCCGCTGAAAGTGGATAACCTTATCCGAGGTAACTTTATTGGGTCATATCGCCTACCTGGGCCTGATGGTGGTGTGAGGGGTCCATCATAGGACATTGGCGGGGCGTCCTCATCACTATCTGAAGAATTGTGATCGGATCGAAGGCTTGCAGCTGAATCGTTAATGGGTCGGGGGTTCCTTGCATCCTTCTGTGACACGGGTAGTACTTTAGGGTTATGTGAAGTGGAGGGTATGGGGGCAACAACTGGGGCATTGGGGCTAGATATGGAGCTTAGGTTTTCTAATAGAATGCTGTGATATTCTGAGTGCAGGTCTTCTGAGACACTATACTCTTCCTGTATAAAATAGTCCAAAGTTTCTTTCTCCTTATCGGTTGCAGATACTACAAGTCGCTGATCATTGGCGGTATAATCTCTCCAATGACGCTCTATGTCATTGGCCTTACCTTGTATGTAGGCTCGGGTTAATCGATCCTTTGGGGCCTTCTTATAATTAGACCACACCCCCTTTAACTGACCCATAATACACCGCTGGGTCTTTATTAGATCGACTACACTTTGCGCCATTTGGTAATCACGCGGAAGAGTAGAATAGAGGGTGAAGAAGATTGAACAACAAACACTTTGAAATGAGGCTCAACAAAGGGATGGTGTGGTAATTAGCAATTGCAGCCAATTGTCTAGTGGAGGTATACCCTGAAGATGGTAAGCTCCTCAGAGAATCGCAATCTAACAACAGTAATAGTGAACGGGATAATCTTTCATATTCTTTAAACTCTGCACAGTTATAGACAATCAACAATGTAACCTTGATGTCCAAATTATAAGAAATCGAAATTTCTTCAAATAGTAGCTACATAAATGCACAACTGATTGATTCCGCGTGTTATATTCAACATAAATTTTCAATCAGAATAACAAAGAAAGTTAATTTTATTCAAATGCGAACTACGAGACAATACTAGCAGGATGAATTAGATTGGTGTATGATATTCAACATAAAACTTCATTTATTTCCCTAATGCAACTAATTTAATATTATCCGCGAGAGAATCCACAATAACAACGCTAAAGTTTCATTAGATAATACCTTTAAGAATGAACATAACAACTGTTTAGAATTCTGGCACAATAATATCCAAATGGAAATTCCGCTAATTTTATTATTTAGCAAAAATATCTTCCAAGAAAATCTCAAAGAAGCATTATTTCCTTCCTCTAAAATATCTCTAATGCAAACAATACTTCTACAATACTGGATATCCGTTAATAAACGCAACGGGAAGGAATATTTTCGACAATTCCTTGTGTCTTGATAAGTAACTGTCGCAAAATTCATCAGTCACTGATACTGTGAATCCCATAATATAAAAACATGTAATAACTGCCTCAAATTCTCTAACACAAACGACTGATACTGGATATCCGTTAATACAAGCAACGGGATAGAAATATTTTCGACAATTTTCTTGTCTTCATAAATAACTGTCGCAAAATGCATCACATAATAGGATAACAACGAGCAAATGTCTTCAGCAACACAACAAAATTCCTTTTCTTTCAGTTAGATTCGCAATAACAAACTAGTAGCAAATTATGAACGGAACACACCTTCTATGAATGTACATTACTGGAGTACTGTGGTATTATTTAACTAAGACCGATAAATTGTTAAATCCGGTTTCCGGTTTTGACTGTTAGAACTTTCAGTTGCATGCTTTGCCGAATAATATTTCCAGGTACATATGTATATCATAAGAACTTTAATGACCACTGCAGGGTCCCACTACCAAATGCACTTATTTTCTTGATAATAACTCAAACACAACACGTTGTCAACACAAATTTTATATATTTAATAATATAATTTAAATTCTTTATTAATGGGTGCAATTTTACATAATTGTCACATACCTGGGGTATCGGGGAGAGGCCGGAAATCCGGCTCGAAGGACCAAAAATGATTAAGAGGGGGTTTATTCCACGACTGGTTGAGCCAAGGTGTGTGATGATGATCTTAATGGTATTCCTTAAATCTTTATGGGGATCCAGGTGGGTGTTGATATTCGGGATCCTCCTATACTGAATACCTGTATAGGAGGATCCCGAATATCAACACCCACCTGGATCCCCACTGAGTTTAAAACACGGCACGTTGGTCTTCATTGTTGCATTCATTTATTTATACTTGATGATATGCGGTGGTAATATTTCAATACTTCTATTATAATACAAATAAAAAACGTTAATCCAAATAAATTTCAACAATATTAAATAATGAAAATGTCTAATAGAAACTGAGAGATATGCTTGGGTTATCGTGTGTTTCTGCCGCTTCTTCGATCCAAACTGAAACTGGTCCATAAAAATTTCTGGATGCTGGAATAATCGCACGGTGAAAGTCTGATGGTGGGGAATTTTGATAACGGCTATCTTGTGGTCTGCATCAATCTCCAACACCCTCACACACAACCTGGGGGAGGAGCCACACACACGCCTTCTATGGAAAACACCCCCTCATATTTACCTCCCCCCGTCCTATGCATAACACACACGCCACCTTGTATGGCATACCCCTTCATATTTACCTTCCCCCAGGCATACCCCTTCATATTTACCTTCCCCCACGCTTAACGAGCGCAAAGCTTCCCGCCCAAAGCTTTCTACCCCTTATATTTACCTACCCGCCCGATCTATGCATCACACATACCACCTTGTATGGCACGCCCCCTCATATTTGCCTTCCCGCCCGATCTGTGCATCACACATACCACCTTGTATGGCGCACCATTCATATTTTCCTATTTCGCAACATTATTATTACACCCCTTCATATTTGCCTTCCCGCCCGATCTGTGCATCACACATACCACCTTGTATGGCGCACCATTCATATTTTCCTATTTCGCAACATTATTATTACACCCCTTCATATTTGCCTTCCCGCCCGATCTGTGCATCACACATACCACCTTGTATGGCGCAACAGTCATATTTTCCTATTTCGCAACATTATTATTACACCCCTTCATATTTGCCTTCCCGCCCGATCTGTGCATCACACATACCACCTTGTATGGCGCAACAGTCATATTTTCCTATTTCGCAACATTATTATTACACCCCTTCATATTTACCTTCCCGCCCGATCTATGCATCACACATACCACCTTGTATAGCACGCCCCCTCATATTTGCCTTCCCCGCCCGATCTGTGCAGCACACATACCACTTTCTATGGCGCACCATTCATATTTTCCTATTTCACAACATTATTATTTTCATTTCCCCACATGCGCGAAGAAACTTCAACCGGATGAGTCCAGATATGCACACCCCTTACATTTGCATACCCCGATCCGCAAAGATACCTGCAGTATATTTCACAACATTATTATTTTCATTTCCCCACATGCGCGAAGAAACTTATTTCGCAATTGTTACTTAATTTGTTTATACAAGCGCCGAGCGAGCGATCTAAGAATAGAATATTTATCTTTCTTTCTTTCGGGCAATATGTGTGTATGTGTATGTGTGTACGTGTATGTGTGAAGCAGATATCGACTTGTGATATCGTTGATCGACTGAGTGGAAGCCATGCTGTAGAAAATTTGGCTCTCAAAATTTCCCCTCGAATATTTATCTTTCGGCCAATATTAGTGTGTGCCTTGTATGGCACGCCCCTCATATTTGCCTTCCAGCCCGATCACACATACAACCTTGTATGGCGCACCATTCATATTTTCCTATTTCGCAACATTATTATTACCAAAGATACCTGCAGTATATTTCGCAACATTATTTTGGTGTAAACCATGCTGTAGAAAATTTGGCTCTCAAAAAATTTGTATGAGAATCATGTCTAAGACTGATCGGGCTAAAGAGGCGATAAAAATTAAGAATTTTTGGATGACCGAAATTAGAATTGTCCCTTGCGAAGGCCCGTGTTTTTGGAGATAAAAGCTTTTGCTGTTGTTGTTGTAAAGATCGAAAACGAATGTTGAGGCATACCTGGGGTTTTTTGTTAAGGCGAACGACGAGGTAGAATTTTTATTGGAACAAGCGCCTTGCTGCTGCTACTGTTTTATGATCGCCAGTTGGAATATCATGAAAAATGTTAGAATTGATGATATTGATTCAAATAATCAATAATAATTTCATAAATGCTTATCCATCTACTTATATTCAAATTTCTATTCATGATATAATTCACATGTGAGAAGGTGAGCATCTAGTATAAAATCTGGGCTAATCACCGTCTTAGGAATATTTTGCTCAAACTATATATGTTATGTATTAATATCAATGTTTCGGTATATGGGGGGATCATTCATTGTGTTCATGTATGTACTTGAATTCAAATACCTCAAACATTCAAGGCGATTCCTTATCTACTGTATTAAACATAGTTGGCTTTATTTCGTCATTTGTATTTATTCTGATTTTTAGTTAACTGGTATTGCACAACTACTGAAATTGTTTACACAAATCTCGAAAGCACTGAAACGTGTTTAGACATATCGTTATTGAGTCGGCTAAAACCCCCCTTTCGGGACCATAAAGTAGTAATCTGCGGCACTAGTAAGCCGTAACCTTGAAAAAAGAAGTTGAAATTAGGTATCTGAAACTGGCCCTGCTCCTTTTTTAAAGCGATTTTTACAGCAATCGCCTCTAATTGTGTATATTGCTTCACATGCTACAAGTGTTTCGATATGCTCATGTATGTATGTGTTCATGTGACTTGTCTTAAGGGGCATAGTAGAAATTGTCCGCATGGGGTTATAATTTTAGAATATTGGCGTGGAAATACAGTTTTATATTTATATGAAACTTTTATTTATGGTTCGGTTGGTGCACCAACACCATCACCGGTGCACCAACACCAACTAAGAAAAAATAATAACTTTAAAGAAATCCCGGCAATTAATTTGGGAACAAAATTCACGATAAATAAAAAACACGTCCAATCGATTTTAACTTCGTTCGTGAACTGCTTTATTTTAAACAATTAAAGAATTTAACAGTAAAATATTTACATGTTGGCAGATGCATTTTTTTTCTCAAATTCAATTTCTATTGTTACAGATTTCAATGTTTTTTTTTTGTACATTTCAATTTTATTTACAGAGACTTAATTTTATATATGTATGTGTATAATTTCAATATTTAGTATTTATAAGGGAATTCGTTTATGTATGTGGACAATTTCAATATTTATAATTTATAAGGGAATTCGTTTATGTATGTGGACAATTTCAATATTTATAAGGGAATTCATTTTCTATTGTTTTGATTTTCGACATCCTCCGGCGCGCGCGTTGAAGTTGCTGTCACTTCCAACGGATACAGTAATTGAATCGGTCGACGTAACACCTTTCCATTACCTAACCTGACTTCGCAAGCTCTAATTTTACTATCTCGACCAGGATACACGGTTTCAATAATGCCTAAATGCCAAAACGTCCTAGGAAGAGAAGAATCATGCATCAATACAACATCGCCTTTAGTAAACGTCGATGATTTCTTCTGAGGGCTGTGATGTAACGATCGAAGTTGCTTGATGTACTCCAAAAACCATCGTCTTTTAAAGGTTGATACAGCGTTGCATCTCTCCTTCCATCCTTCCCGTAATTCTTTACCTGTTACCGGTCCTGTGTCCGCCATTGTAGTAGATGGAGGTGCGAGGAAATGGGCTGGAGTAAGTGGAGTTAAATCGAAAGGATCATCGCTTACGTACGTTAGAGGCCGGGAGTTGACAATATTTTCCACCTCAGTTAACAGGGTATTAAGTTGATCAAAATTTAAAGTAGATCGTCCGATTGCTGCTTTAAGAGCATCCTTTACTACTTTAATCAGCCGCTCCCAAAACCCCCCCCACCAGGGGGCTCGCTCGACAATAAATCTCCAGCGTATCTTATTGCCACAAAGAAAATTTGAAAAATTCTCACTAGATATCGTTGTATTAAATTTTCGAAGTTCAACAGCAGACTTCTTAAAGGTGGTTGCATTATCGGAATAAAATTCGGAAGGAATACCTCTTCTGGCGATAAATCTTCTAATGGCCATTAGGCAACTCTCGGTGGACAAATTTTTGTAAGTTCCAGATGGACTGCTCGGACGGCCGCGCACGTAAAGAGTAGAATATAAACCTTAGTCCTCGCTGCATCGGTCTCCGCAACAAACAAGGGTCCAGCGAAATCCAAACCAGTCACGTCAAATGGGCGCGAAAGCGAAACTCGACATCTTGGAATAGGAGCGAATGGTTGCGTGGCAGCCCTTGCCTTCAAAACTTTGCAGATCACGCACTTAGAAATTATTGATTTCACCAACTGCCGACCTCGCATTATCCAAAACTTCGACCTCAGTCGAGTTAATACTGCAGATGTACCCGCATGAAACATTTTATCGTGAGTTTCCAGTACTATTAGTTTTGAAATATGACTGGACTTAGGTAAAATAATTGGATGGATACTATTCTCATTCTCAGATAATTGTGGTAAACGACTACCAACCCTTAAAATCTTTGTTTGGTTATCTAAAAATGGATTTAATGTTAGAATGCTTGATTGTAAAGATATACCTTCTGCTCGCTTCAAAGCAGCAATTTCAGTTGAAAAGTAATGATTTTGTGTTTGCTGTAACCAGTAATTTTCAGCTAGTTCGATATCACACACTTGTAATGAAAATCCTGATGACGCATTTCTTCTTTTGAAAAGATCCACAGCTCGCAGAACATATGCTGTAACTCGAAGTAATCGTATCCAAGAACTAAAGTCTTCTGCTTGTAAAATCGATTCCAATGTCTCTTTTGTTCCGATTTGTGAGCATCTTTCTGTTGAAATTGAGAGAGAGATAGTTGCCTCACTCTCATTCAAGATGGAACTACTAAACATAATATCATTAGCAACAACCAGTCCGGACCACGTGCCCAACTTGTACATTCCGTTAATTCCTTTGGACTGACACCTCTCGTCAAATAATCCGCAGGGTTCCTGCTGCTAGCGCAATGGTTCCAGCTTCTTATATCTGATTTCAATCGTATTTCTCGTACTCTGCATTCCACATACGGAGTCCAACGCCTTTGTGTGCCCATGATCCAGTGCAATGTAATTTGAGAGTCCGACCATAAGAACTCTCGATCTATTTTCATCCTCACATTCTCTCTAATGTATGTTAGCAATCGCACCGCTAACAACGCTGCCGTTAGTTCTAGTTTAGGTAAGGTGAGCTGATGTTCTATTTGATTAGCGGCTTTTTTCTTCTTCAAAGGAGCAATTCGATTCTTCGCGCAAATAAAACTAAGATTAACCTTGCCGTCTGCCGATAAAACCCGCAAATATGCCACCGCACCATAGGCTTGTTTACTAGCATCAGCGAACACATGAATTTCCCTTGCAGCGACTTCAAAATCAGGCATACAACATCTCGGGATCGCTAAACTTTGAAGACTTTCAATTTCAAGACCGCTTTGTCTCCACATCTTCATTAAATCGCTAGGCAAGTTATCATCCCAAGATAAAGATTTAATCCAAGTTTGCTGGAAAATAATTTTTAACTTAACTGTCCATGGACCTAGAATACCAAGGGGATCATAAATCTTTGAAATTATTCCTAAAACTTTCCTTTTTGTTGTGAAAGAATCTTGTAATGTAAACTCCTTGACAATAGAATGCAAGTCGACTAGCAGCTCATCAGTCACTAAACACCACTGCAATCCCAGAACCTTTTGAATATGATGAATAGGATTCGCAGGATCCATAAATTTCTGAATCTCAGCAGAATTAGAACGCCATTTCCGAAGGTTCATGCTTACACTCTTCATCAATGTGTTGGTTTCGCTACATAGTCTCTCCGCTTCATCAAGGCAATCACAGCTTACCACTAAATCGTCCATATAAAAATTACCTTTTAGTTTTTCGTATGTGTCGGGAAAAGATTTGCTCGCCATTTCTAACACCTTTTGAATCGCAGCTCCTAACAAAGCCGGACTGCACACAACTCCAAATGTCACTCTAGTCATCCTATAAGGCACAATATCCAAGAGAGACACATCTTCAGAATTCAACTTATCTTTAAACCATAAGAAGCGATGACTATCCCGATCGTTATCATGCAGAGAAATTTGCAAAAATGCTTTTTCAATGTCGGCCGTAATGCCAATCTTTCCACAACGAAAATTCAAAATCACGGACAATATTTCAGGTAAAAAATTACCACCAACGTCTATGCAGTCATTTAATGATAACGCGTCCAATGCGTGTGACGAGGCATCAAATACTATACGTAATTTCGTGGTTTCCTTATCTTCACGATAAACACCTCTATGCGGTAGATAAAATTTACGTTGGGGGCTGCCGCCGTCAATAGCCCTTTCAGCAAAATTATTAGAAACCATTTCGTGTATCGCGGTATCATAATCGAACAACTTTCCCGTTTTAATTAAATTTCGCACCAAAGTCTTTAATCGAATAAGAGCAACATATTATAATTATCTTTTAGATACTTTAACTGCGAAACCTTCCACGGAATCTGCGCCATAAAACGATCGTTTGATAGATGAACAAATTCACTGATATTTCGTCCATTTTCTGCCACTGATTCTGGTAAAATTCCAATAGACTCTAGCTGCCAGAAACGTTCAACATCTGTGCAAGCGCACACACTTAACACCATTTCCTCACCATTCCTTTTAGGCACATGTCCACTTGCGACCGGACCTTTGAAGAGTCCATCCAAAAATAGTTTTAACAGCTGTTAAATCTTCCGATATTCTTCTAAATTTACCCGTGACAACCGACCAATATCTATCCGCACCGATCAAAACACTAATACCGGGGGCTGTCACACTGTTTATGTTTTTGTCCGCGAGATTTAAATCACAAATTAGTTCACACAACTGTATATCGCACGGTGAGGAAAGGGTATCGACACAGATTTCAGGAACTTCAACAGCATCAATGGTTATAGCATCATTACTCCATTGGCTATGAAGAGTGAATTGCACACAATTATATTCTTTAGCTGCACTTTGTGTCTCACTTCCGAAAGGCAACACACTCAATTTTTTCGTGTCTATAACTGGTAAATCAAGAGCTCTTGCTACACTCCTTTTTATAAAGGACATTTGACTACCTCCATCGATAACGATACGAGTAAAACATGATCGATTTTTTCATGCCTTCCTTTAGTAGCATACACACACGCTGTCTGCAATAAAACATCGTTCGTTTTTGAAGCACCAGAATATAAATTGACAGCATTTTGCCCAGTTGAATTTTCCTCAATTTTATTTTTAATCACATTATCTATAACTGGGTTCTTAAACTTCATAACGGATCCTTTAAATGAAGGATCACAAACACAACTAGCATGACGACCGTTGCATTTCCTACAAACTATGCGCACTTTACAAAATTTTGCACTGTGTCCACGTTTACAACATTTGAAGCAACGACCATCCTTTTGCAATATTGATTTTTTCTCCATAAGAGTCTTGGCACTATCACACTCTTTCGTTCCATGGTTGCAAGATTTGCAAATAAAACAGCAGTTCTCATTGGTTCCAACATATAATCCAACAGCCGTTCTCTGTGATTTATGACGTACCTCGGTCCCGTTACTGGTACGGGTTTTGACATCAAGCGCCTTTTCCAACGATTCCACTTCTCTCTTCAAAAACTTAAGTAGGAAATTCACCTGTTTGTCGTTAATTTGGGCTGAAGAAGAGGAAACGGTTTTCACAGAATCACCGTCATCGCCCATGTCGCCTGCCATATTTCCATCCGATTTCAAATAATCTTCACAATACCTATGAAAGTCAACCCTGAGTTCCTTCGGAAGAGTGCGCAACAAAACTCCTTTTAGCATAACGAAATACGTCGATGTCGGCACCCCAAGATGCTCTAATGACCTCGTGGCAGATCTCACGGTATTGTAGAGCTGTCTTAAGGGGAGGTAGGACCCAAATGGCTAAAATCGGTAATTTCCATTAAAATTACGTGATTTTTTAATATTTTGTTTATGTTAATCCAAATCGTGAGAAAATTGTGCAAAATCCCACCAAAAATGAAAATTTTATCCCTTAAAAAAAAAAAGGTAGAAAAAAGGGGTAAATGCGGCACCACATATTGAGCTCATTTTCAACCGAACTGCTTGAAATTTAACACAGTTCTTCTCCAATATACACTGCGCGACAACTGATTAGCCCCCCCCCCCCATATTTTAGTCCTTTACCGTTAAAAGATGGAACGATTTTTTTTTACTTTTAACACAGGATGCCTTGAGTTAAGAGTAATTATTAGGAAGAATTCCCAAATGTATCTCGTAACGGTATTTTCACATTTTATTTATTTTTCGTTTTTTTGCACTTTTTGGACTGCGACAACTGGATAACCCCCTAGTTTTAATCAGTACTTTGAAGCGCGCATCGCACTTGTTCTTTTACAAAACGATTTTATTGGTTAAATTTACTCTTTTGAAGATTAATTTGTAAAATGGGTCGAGGAAAAAAATTATCAGTGGATGAAATTGGGCAAGTAAAAGCTTATAAGAATTGTAATTGGTCTATCAAGAGGATTGCAAGGGAATTGAGAAGAAGCCCAAAAGTTATTCGGAATTTTTTGGAGGATCCTGAAAATTATGGCCGGAACTATCAAGGTGGAGTTAAATACGGGACAACGGAACGTGAAAGGAGAACATTATTGCGCAAGGCATCCAATAGCGCACTGACATCAAGGCAGTTAGCAGCGTCCGTTGGGATAACAGCATCAGTAAGGACGGTTCAAAGGTTGATAAAGAATTGTCCGACGTTGAAGCGTCTTCGCTTAAAAAAGAAACCAGCATTATCTGCACGTCACCAGGAAGCTAGGCTGCAATTCGCCGCTAACCATATGACTTGGGATAGCGAATGGCAAGCTGTAATCTTTACAGACGAAAAAAGGTTCTGTATCGATGGACCTGACGGGTTTAATTTCTACTTCCACGACCTGAGAAAGGAACATCGTTTCTTAGAGCGCCACCATAGCCGTGTTGGGGGCGTTATGGTATGGGGAGCCATATCATACTCCGGTGTGATTGATTTGCAAGTTTTGCAAGGAAGACAAACCGCAGTAAGCTATATTCAAACGCTGGTAGCAGCTAAATCTCGAATTCAGCAAAAGATGGGAGACCGTCATTGGGTGTTTCAGCACGACCACGCAGCGATTCATACTGCTAGAATCGTTTCACAGTGGTTCCAAGAACAAAATATTGAAGTTCTAGACTGGCCTTCCATTTCGCCTGATCTCAATATTATTGAGAACATATGGGGTTGGTTGTCCAGACAGGTTTATTCCAACGGAACACAATATGAGACCACAGAAGATCTTACTTCGGCGATAAAGCAAGCTTGGAATGAAATACCACAAGACATGATTCACAATTTGTATAAATCTATGCGTCGACGGATATTTCAAGTTATAAATAGAAATGGAAAAAATACAGATTATTAAAAATAAGTCTATTTTGTGCCAAAGCCATTCAAATAAATAAATTTATTAACAAATACAAAACACTTCTTTTTCTTTGCAAGAAAATACTCTTAAAAATTCAGGGGGCTATCCAGTTGTCGCAGTCCATAAAGTGCAAAAAACGAAAAATAAATTAAATGTGAAAATACCGTTACGAAATACATTTGGGAATTCTTCCTAATAATTACTCTTAACTCAAGGCATCCTGTGTTAAAAGTAAAAAAAAATCGTTCCATCTTTTAACGGTAAAGGACTAAAAAATCGGGGGGGGGCTAATCAGTTGTCGCGCAGTGTATAATGGGTGAAATGGAAAATCAGAGTTTTAATTTTTTATTTTGTTTCGAAGTTATGCTTGCTTGAAATAAAAAGTGCTCAAAATACGCACTTTATGGGCTATTTTTCAGTATTTTTTATATTCAAAGTGACGTAACTTTTTTTTGAATGAATTAATCAAAAATCTGATTTTCTATTTCATTTAGTATATATTGAAAACGAAGTGTGTAAATTTTCAAGAGAATCCAATGAACCGTTCTCTTGATATCTGAATTCCCGTGTGAGAAAACACGAAAAATTTGTTTTCGAGATAATCGCGTTTAAAGTTCGGCAATAGTTTATTCGGCTCTTTTCAACTTTATTTCATTCTGTAGCATTATACAAAAATATATTTTTATTCTGCAATGCCTGGACCGTAAGTAATTAGTTTCAAAATTGTTGATGTATATAATAACAAATGATATCATTTATTACTACGAAGAAGTAATATTAGCACCTAAGTAAAGAAAAACTCATTCATGCCCGAGCCGCTCGCTAAACGTCAGAATTATAACGCTGTGCGGTATCGTACGAAATGTTAAAAAAACACGATGAATTATATTTATATTGAAATTTCAACTTTACTAACTTATAGTACAGGGTTGAAAGTATCAGAATCTGAAAATAAAAAAAAAATCGATTTTACGATTTTTCATGATTTTTGGGTCGCACCTCCCCTTAAAGAATTCGTGTCGGACCTACTCGAAATGCATTGTATAGCTAATAATTGCTGCATGGTATAATCAATGATTTTCTCAGTATTTCCATACTCCTCCTTTAACAATTCTATGGCACTGTTATAACTGGCGTCTGAAGGGGTGAAACCGGCAATGGTTTCCGCTGCTTTTCCAATCAATGCCGTCTCCAAGTAACTGAATTTATCAATTGCAGATAGGGCGCAATTTTCGTGTACGAGTGAGCGAAATTGTTCCCAGAACGGGATCCAGTCTTTAAAATTACCTGAAAATTTCCTAAGTTGCAATTTCTGTAAATGCAAGACACTAGATTTCGGCGCTAAAGGGGATAACGGTGTGGCAGTTGATATGGTGGTGGGGCTCATTCTTTCTTGAAAGTATTTTATATTCTTTAAACGTTGTTTTAGAAGAGCCATAGCAGTAATTGCCTTGTCATCATATTCCGCTACCGATTCCGCTTCTTTATCAAAATCTTCGGCCTTGATAACAGATTTCGCGGCGGCGTTCGCTTTTCCTAAACTATCATAAGCGGCACTCAAACGATCTAAAAGCACATTAAGTTCCTCATCACAGTTCATTAAAAAGTCCATATCACTTGCAGCATTAACCGTACATTTTTGCAAAGCGATTTCTATTGAGTTCACGAGTTTCGTAATTTGACCGCGGTAAACTGCACGTGTCGATATTTCCATTATAAATTCGATTTATCCCAATCAATTAAACGTTACGATATATTAGT
Organism: Thereva nobilitata; assembly: GCA_963855945.1. Lineage (NCBI taxonomy): Eukaryota > Metazoa > Arthropoda > Insecta > Diptera > Therevidae > Thereva > Thereva nobilitata. Next base: position 95,256,867 of record OY979695.1, read on the forward strand.
CCCGGGTTTCGGCACCATAAGAAAAAATAATAACTTTAAAGAAATCCCGGCAATTAATTTGGGAACAAAATTCACGATAAATAAAAAACACGTCCAATCGATTTTAACTTCGTTCGTGAACTGCTTTATTTTAAACAATTAAAGAATTTAACAGTAAAATATTTACATGTTGGCAGATGCATTTTTTTTCTCAAATTCAATTTCTATTGTTACAGATTTCAATGTTTTTTTTTGTACATTTCAATTTTATTTACAGAGACTTAATTTTATATATGTATGTGTATAATTTCAATATTTAGTATTTATAAGGGAATTCGTTTATGTATGTGGACAATTTCAATATTTATAATTTATAAGGGAATTCGTTTATGTATGTGGACAATTTCAATATTTATAAGGGAATTCATTTTCTATGTTTTTGATTTTCGACACCAACACTGGTGCACCAATATTGGCGTCACACCAACACCGGTGCACCAACATTGGTGTCACACCAACACCGGTGCACCAACACCATCACCGGTGCACCAACACCAACACTGGTGCACCAATATTGGCGTCACACCAACACCGGCGCACCAACACCATCACCGGTGCACCAACACCAACACCGGTGCACCAGGGTGATTGTAAAACTCCTTACAAAATGGCATGGGCGGTATGGTGCACAAGCTATGATATCAAAACCTAACTTTCATAGCGCATCAATTTTCGACGATACGGACATAAGCGTCATCATCTTAAGATAAACACAATTTTGATACGTAAGCTATTCTTATCTTAATGAGAACTGTTGCCGAAGAAATCTGATGCATCGTTTCCGGCGCTGCCGAAGAAATCTGATACATCGTTTCCGGCGTTGTGTTGAAGGTCTTTTATTATTATGATTCAAAGAAATATGCTGAGTATGAAATTGAACCACCTACGGTTTCCGTTTTAGATAATTAAGTTTTATGAATAGACTTATAATGTATATATAGGAGGAAAAAAATGAATTTTCTTATCTCTTACCCTAACATAAGGCCTTGCCTGCTTGGATTTACTTCGAAGTTATCAGTCTTGTTTTAGCAGTTCAAGAAATAAGCAGCTTCTTTTAGCAAAAAGTTTAATTTGATTTTTATATATCAAAAGCAATGGATTTTTCATCAGCAAGCGAGTTGAATACTGAGGTTGAAATATTGGAGGATTTAAATTCTCACACCTATAAACCAACACTACCCCTGAAGGAAATGGCAATAAATCATCTCTATAAAATCGTAGGATGTAGGTGACTTACAACGAAGTTTGGTCCAAAGATTGTGCTCGATTTGGAGGATAGCCAGCTTTTTTTGCCGAATCGCTTCAACAATATGTCTGAGAGGGGATTCGTCAGCATCAATGAAGGAGGCTACATAATAATAAATAGAGGGCCAATTGCTAAAACCTTTGATTTAGTTTTTACTAAAAGCATAAACACTAAATTTTATATGAGTAATTAAATAAAAGGATTTTTTTTCTCCAATTAAATATTTTTCTGTTTTAAAAAACCCTAATTTATTTCCCCCTCCCCAACCAATTCCAGCAAATGTGTGTTTCAGATTTCAGATATCCAGTTGTGCACCAACATTGGTGTCACACCAACACCAGTGCACTAACATTGGCGTCACACCAACACCGGTGCACCAACATTGGTGTCACACCAACACCGGTGCACTAACACCAATATCGGTGCGCCAACACGACATCACATCAACACCAACATCGGTGCACCGACCCCAGTATATAAATCCTTACCTCGCTCGATATAGTGCAGTAACTTACAATCATTATGTTTGAATGCACGGAATGTCACAAGACAATGGGCGCATCAGCGGAAAAGCCGCTTAGCTGAACAGCACAGCGTAAAAAGTAACTCAGCGGTGTGTGTCGTCTGGATGTGATAGATAGCTCAGTTAGAATTTATTTTGACAACTAAATTTTTTTCCTATTTTATATAACGTCAATTTACTACCGCTGAGCTACTTAGAATAAAATGTTTACGCTGAGAAATTTGCCAGCCGCTGAGCTAAGCTGCTTAGTTCAGCTAGCCATCCAACGAGCTCAGCACTTAGCCGCTGCTCAGCGGCTGAGTGCGCTGGATGCGCCCATTCACTCGTCGAGAGAGTCTTGCTAGACATAAAAAACGATCAACGCACACATCCAGAAACAGAGAATATGTAGATAATGATGGATCACTAATTCATACTGATGAAGATATCTATAATGCTATGGAGTATGGGGATGATAATGCTATGGAGTATGAGGATGATAATAGACATAGCCCCACAGAAAACATTAGAAATAAAATGTCGAAAATAAGAAAAGGCCGGGAATATTTACAAATTCAAACACCAAAAACAGTTTCCAAACATGCTAACAGCGAGAACAATTCTAGTAATATTTTCTCTAAACAAGTGCATATGGATAAATATGTAAAGAATCAAGCGGAACTATATAATAACAAAAATTCATTTCTTGGAACAGATCAGAGCTCAGATATAGAGCCATTTACAAAACGAGCAAAGTTTGATGAAGATGTAAATAAAAATAGTGAAAACTATGATAAAATTCGTCAATACCCATCTAAAAACCAAGACGATGAGTCACAATCGTATACTTCTGAAGAAGAAGATGATGCAAATTTACAAAGTTCGGATTTAGAATCAATTAACGAAGTCACAGCAAAACGAGTCAAGATGGTTTAAGATGCGAATAAATATACTGAAAACTTTCGTCAGTATCGCTATAAACACCCTCAATTAAATATTCAAGATGAAGATTCAAACTTATACGACCCCAATGAGCTAGTTGATCGATTAAGATGCTTAACGTCAACTAAAGAAGGAAAAGAAATATTTTGTATACTTAAACACTTACGAGAGCTTGAGATTATTTAATATAAAACTTATAGCAAAATCAAACAGCTCAGTACCAAATCAAACAGCTCAGTGAACAGACCATTAATAAATCAGTTAAAGGAACCTTTAGCTAAAATGAGTTATGAGAAGGATATTAAATTATTGGAGAACATTGTAAAAATCAAAAATTCAATTAGAAAGAAATATAAAGCTTTACAAGCAGGAAGACTTCAACAAGCAACATATCTGGAGGAAACTTTTAAACCAATCACAAAACCTCTTAAACAATTTGTGACAGATGTAAAATTGGAATTAAAAGATACACCCAAACTCGAGTCAAAAGAAGAAGAGATAAAAGATGAAATACCGCAGAATGATGATGAAACATATACACCACCTGCACGTAAATATTTAAAGCTGGAACCAACTAGCACCCCTCTTCGGAATTATTCTCTATTGAGAGATGATGATGATGGAGAAGCTGACACTGATGATGATGAGGATGAGTTTACCACACCTATACAGTCATCAACATTGAGAGAACATAATTCGCCGATATTAGAGTCCCCACACCAGATACTAAGCAAATATAGAGAACTACTTGAAAATGATAGTACGGAACTTGATAAAACCTATGGAGTGTACTATTATAATGGTGCATGGAATATTGGTAATTCAAGATTAAAAGTTGATAAAGCAATCTTTCTTATAAACGGCAAGCAATATAAGATAACTGAAGGCTTAGCTGCATTAATTTTTATGAAACGTCCCAAGGGTTACTCAAAAGAAGACCTGGGTAATTATCCGGACAATCCTAAACGACACATGTGCCCACAGACGCGATTTTAAGGAAAACCAGCAAGTAAAAGGAGCAAACAGCTATAAATATATAAAGATAATAAAAAAATTGATTCGCACTCCGCATACCGGTAAGGGTATTATGCGAATTTTAAACGACAATATTGATTACATCTATTGGGATGATCCCAATGAACTAGTTGATCGATTACGCATATTGGTAGGATCACAACAAGCCGGAAATAATAGTCATACTAATGAAATAGTGTCAATTATTGAGGAGTTGCGAGAACATGGGATTATTGAATAAATAAACAAAATCAACCGGCCCAGTATCAAATCAGACAGCTCCGTGAACATACCTGATGGAACGCATATTAATAAAGATGTAGAAGAGGGCTGCCCCAATCTAGCAACAACAACAACAACAACAGCAGCAAAATGACTTAGCTTGTATAATACATCAAGACCGATGTGCTCTGAAAAAATGTTTTTGTAATAAAATAAAATAGATTTTTTTTATACATTACAAATATTCTTTTAATTTCTTATAATACTATTTATGATATTCTTCCTACTCGACACCTTAACTGGGTACACTATACAAATTTTAATATACATCCACATCAAGAGGATTCAAGTTTGTAGTGGAATAGTCACCCTAGCTGCTTAGCTTTCTCCAATGTGCTTTCATGTAATTTTATAGAGACTCTTTCACTCCTAGTTTTTCTGCCTCTTTTTCTTTAGTAAGAGGAATATCAAAATATACGTAGTCACGAATTTCATCACCTAAACCGCAACCGGTACAGTTAATGAAGTCATGCAAATTAGAACTTTCTGTATTCAGCACTTGATACTTTAATGCAAGATTATCAGGGAGAAAATCTTTCAAATCCAAAAGAAACTCCGTTAATTTTATGCATGCCAGTAAGTCACAAAACTCTTCTAACTTTATATTATCCTTGAAATACTGGTCGCATAAAATAAGTCCTCGTCGATATACCTCCTCTTCGCCTTTATAATACCGATCATCCCTGCATCCATATCCACTATTTTGGCAAAGTATTGCATCATGTTGAAAATCACTTAGCTGATGTTCAATTCGTCTAATTGCGCTTTCCAAATCCACGGCTTTTGACCAAGATTCAGCTGCGTAGCACATCCACATTATTCACTTGTAATTTTCACTTTGCACTTTGTTTTTGTTGCTGTTTATTCACAGGCTTATAGCTACGAATTGTGAAAAATGAAGATTTATTCGTTCTTTTTATAACAATCATCCGCAGACCTGATCATATGTTTCAAATTTCGGTATTAATTTAGACAAGAATTGGAACCCTCACCAAACCCCCAGGAGATATCCGGCTACTAGATTCTCGTCGAAAATTGATGCGCTATAAAAGTTAGGTTTTGATATCATAGCTTGTGCACCATACCACCCATGCCATTTTGTAAGGAGTTTTACAATCACCCTGGTGCACCGGTGATGTTGTTGGTGCACCAATGTTGGTGTGACGCCAATATTGGTGCACCAGTGTTGGTGTTGGTGCATCGGTGATGGTGTTGGTGCACCGTGGTTGGTGCACCGGTGTTGGTGTGACGCCAATATTGGTGCACCAGTGTTGGTGTTGGTGCACCGGTGATGGTGTTGGTGCACCGGTGTTGGTGTGACGCCAATATTGGTGCACCAGTGTTGGTGCACCGGTGATGGTGTTGGTGCACCGGTGTTGGTGTGACGCCAATATTGGTGCACCAGTGTTGGTGTTGGTGCACCGGTGATGGTGTTGGTGCACCGGTGTTGGTGTGACACCAATGTTGGTGCACCGGTGTTGGTGTGACGCCAATATTGGTGCACCAGTGTTGGTGTTGGTGCACCTGTGATGGTGTTGGTGCACCAACCGAACCATAAATAAAAGTTTCATATAAATATAAAACTGTATTTCCACACCAAAATTCTAAAATTATAACCCCATGCGGACAATTTCTACTATGCCCCTTAAGACAAGTCACATGAACACATACATACATGAGCATATCGAAACACTTGTAGCATGTGAAGCAATATAAACAATTAGAGGCGATTGCTGTAAAAATCGCTTTAAAAAAGGAGCAGGGCCAGTTTCAGATACCTAATTTCAACTTCTTTTTTCAAGGTTACGGCTTACTAGTGCCGCAGATTACTACTTTATGGTCCCGAAAGGGGGGTTTTAGCCGACTCAATAACGATATGTCTAAACACGTTTCAGTGCTTTCGAGATTTGTGTAAACAATTTCAGTAGTTGTGCAATACCAGTTAACTAAAAATCAGAATAAATACAAATGACGAAATAAAGCCAACTACGTTTAATACAGTAGATAAGGAATCGCCTTGAATGTTTGAGGTATTTGAATTCAAGTACATACATGAACACAATGAATGATCCCCCCCATATACCGAAACATTGATATTAATACATAACATATATAGTTTGAGCAAAATATTCCTAAGACGGTGATTAGCCCAGATTTTATACTAGATGCTCACCTTCTCACATGTGAATTATATCATGAATAGAAATTTGAATATAAGTAGATGGATAAGCATTTATGAAATTATTATTGATTATTTGAATCAATATCATCAATTCTAACATTTTTCATGATATTCCAACTGGCGATCATAAAACAGTAGCAGCAGCAAGGCGCTTCTTCCAATAAAAATTCTACCTCGTCGTTCGCCTTAACAAAAAACCCCAGGTATGCCTCAACATTCGTTTTCGATCTTTACAACAACAACAGCAAAAGCTTTTATCTCCAAAAACACGGGCCTTCGCAAGGGACAATTCTAATTTCGGTCATCCAAAAATTCTTAATTTTTATCGCCTCTTTAGCCCGATCAGTCTTAGACATGATTCTCATACAAATTTTTTGAGAGCCAAATTTTCTACAGCATGGTTTACACCAAAATAATGTTGCGAAATATACTGCAGGTATCTTTGGTAATAATAATGTTGCGAAATAGGAAAATATGAATGGTGCGCCATACAAGGTTGTATGTGTGATCGGGCTGGAAGGCAAATATGAGGGGGCGTGCCATACAAGGCACACACTAATATTGGCCGAAAGATAAATATTCGAGGGGAAATTTTGAGAGCCAAATTTTCTACAGCATGGCTTCCACTCAGTCATAACCTTCTATATTTACAAGCCATGAACAAGAATCAATTGAGAGAATCGGACCACCAAATTCTCCCAAATTCTCCAAATTACACTAACAACATAACGTGACTTCACCGAGTTGTAGTCCGATTGAGCGGAAATTCGCTCTCAATATTTTCCTTGTTCATGGCTTGTAATATAGAAGGTTGTGACTCAGTCGATCAACGATATCACAAGTCGATATCTGTTTCACACATACACATACACACATACACATACACACATATTGCCCGAAAGAAAGAAAGATAAATATTCTATTCTTAGATCGCTCGTTCGGCGCTTGTATAAACAAAATTAAGTAACAACAGCCAGAAAGCCTCGATAACCCTTTATAAAAGCTGATGTTGCGAAATAAGTTTCTTCGCGCATGTGGGGAAATGAAAATAATAATGTTGTGAAATATACTGCAGGTATCTTTGCGGATCGCGGTATGCAAATGTAAGGGGTGTGCATATCTGGACTCATCCGGTTGAAGTTTCTTCGCGCATGTGGGGAAATGAAAATAATAATGTTGTGAAATAGGAAAATATGAATGGTGCGCCATAGAAAGTGGTATGTGTGCTGCACAGATCGGGCGGGGAAGGCAAATATGAGGGGGCGTGCTATACAAGGTGGTATGTGTGATGCATAGATCGGGCGGGAAGGTAAATATGAAGGGGTGTAATAATAATGTTGCGAAATAGGAAAATATGACTGTTGCGTCATACAAGGTGGTATGTGTGATGCACAGATCGGGCGGGAAGGCAAATATGAAGGGGTGTAATAATAATGTTGCGAAATAGGAAAATATGAATGGTGCGCCATACAAGGTGGTATGTGTGATGCACAGATCGGGCGGGAAGGCAAATATGAGGGGGCGTGCCATACAAGGTGGTATGTGTGATGCATAGATCGGGCGGGTAGGTAAATATAAGGGGTAGAAAGCTTTGGGCGGGAAGCTTTGCGCTCGTTAAGCGTGGGGGAAGGTAAATATGAAGGGGTATGCCTGGGGGAAGGTAAATATGAAGGGGTATGCCATACAAGGTGGCGTGTGTGTGTTATGCATAGGACGGGCGAGGAGGTAAATATGATGGGGTGTTTTCCATAGAAGGCGTGTGTGTGGCTCCTCCCCCAGGTTGTGTGTGAGGGTGTGCGTGTGGGTATGGGTGTGCGTGTGGGTATGGGTGTGTGGGTGTGTTGTGCACACATACATAGAGAGCTCAAAGTGAGGGTGAGGGGGGAGCGGGAAAGGCAAATATGAGGGGGTGGCCCAGAACCCCTCTTGTATATCGACTGCTATCGTCCGCTCCAAATGTACCAAAAGGCCCGGAAATGCATGTCCTCCGGATGGGAGAACCGCCTCCGAGGACCAAACGGCCCCAAGAGGGGCCCCGATGCAACCCGAACCCACATACTCCACCGTAACGGTAGAAACAATCCCTAGGCCCCTAAGTAGATCCCACACATTACCAAGGACCTCTTCCATACAATTAGTACAACCAGGGTCTGGGACCCCAATAACCACAGGGTAAATCGGGCCGCGAAACCCGACCCTTACTCAGTGGCGCCTTACTAGACCCAATATACGACACTAAACTTAACCGTTAGTATGCAACCTCCACCTAAAACAATAATCGCCATGCACCACGCCTCATTATAATACGTTCCTATGCCTCATCCTACCAACCCATCTTCACACAAAAGGGTTTATAGTCCAGTCATTTTAGACTTAAAATGGCTTCTGATCTAAGAAAATATATCCTTCATTTTTTTTCTTGGAATCGTTTTATTTTGGTGTTTTAATAGAAATGTTAAAAATCGAGAACAATATCACCAAGGCATAAAAAATTCTTCAAGGTCAAAGGTCACGAAAATGAGTTTTTCTCAAATAGCTCATAAATTATCGGTTTTACGTAAATTTTGGCTAAGTGAACTTTGTTCGTGAGATAAATCTGCATAAAAATGTCTTATACAAAATTTATGTAGAACCAATGGTTTTCGAGAAATTGGGTTGACAAGCTACGGAGCAACGCATACGCCACTAGTCTATACGAGTTCATCTATTTGTTGTGTATGCTTGTGTCAGCTTTATGAATGAGATCCTGGAAGCGGGAATTCTTTTTTATTACAAGCCCTCTTTGATTCATATAAAAGGTGGGCCATCTGCTGGGTTCTTTTTGAAATTGTTATTGAAACTACACCTTTAAATATTTTCCAATGAATGTTGTTTTATTGAAGAGAGTACATCTTCCGATTATTTATATAAAAAATTTTCACTCTAATAGCCGCCGCGGCTGGCTAGCCAGTGGCCCATTTTGTTAACCAAATTTTGTTTGTTGCCTTATTTCACGAATAGCTCGACAGGGCATATTTATGCAGGTTTATCTCACGAACAAATTTTACTTAGCCATTTACGTAAAACCGATAATTTAAGAGTTATTTAAGAAAAACTCATTTTCGTGACCTTTGACCCTCCGTAGCTTGAGTATCCGATCAGTTGGCTTTATGGACTATTGGGAAATTATTTGTGACCCCAAAATAAAGAGAATCCCGCTGTAAAATCAGGTTTAGAGGTTTATGTATAAAGTGACTGGGCTAATATGCATATGCCTTGTGCGGAAACTTTGAAGCACATTTTTGCCTAATCTGTTAGTTTTATGTAAAAAATGAAAGAAATCTTTTTTTTGGGGGAATTTAATTGTCTTTCATTTTCATAATAACTTTAACTGGCCTCCGAGCTAAAGAAAGGGCGATATTCGCAAAAAACTGTATTTTATGAACTTCGACCTTGAATAGTTTTTTACGCCTTGGTGATATCGTTCTCGACTTTTAACATTTTTTTTAAAACACCAAAATAAACCGATTCCAAGAAAAAAAATGAAGGATATATTTTTTTAGATCAGAAAATACTAATTTGACTGGACTATTAGGAGATGGCCAGAAAAACTCACTATGGAGTAAATCAGGGAACGAACCATGCCCTACTGCCAAGTTTTTTTCCATAAAAAACAGCATTCCCATAAAGTACTAGGTACGCCCGCCCGGCCTAACCTTCTTCATCTCTTAATTCCCTTCGAGTACGAGAATCGCTCTACTCCGTAGCGATTCTCTTGCTTCAGGGGGGGGAGGAATGTTATGTATAAAAAACCACTTCCGCAAAAAAATTCCCAAATTCAAAAATCCTTAACGGAAAATTTTTTATAAACCTAAATTTTTTCATAAAAAATCTAAAAATCCTAAACGGAAAAATTTCAAAGAATTATCTCACGAGAAAAGCCCGTTGTAATAGGACACTTCCCTTCACGGGAAACGACGAAGACAGCAACCTGAGCTTTTCTGTCTGCGAGATAATATTCGCAAAATTTGCTGCGGGAATTTGAAAAGTGCATTGTAACAATGTTTCCGTGTGAATTGCTGCACATGTTTTTTTTCGCAACCTTTTCGTAGTCGAAAAGAGTTTTGATCTTGACCTTGACCGCGCGGCGTGGGAACCGTTTTTCCCTGTTTGTTTTTAAGAACCACGGCTCAGCGGCGGTGGAAGATAAAAATATTGAGTGTTGTTTAACCAGCGAAAGCGGCGGTCGGTTTTAGGATTCTAGGGGGTTTGATAAATAGAACGCATAGTTCCGCAATAATATAAATATTATGTGTTAAAGTTTGTTAATAAATAGAAGGAACAGTTTCTGCATTAATATAAATATAATGCCTTAAAGTTAAATAGAATGAATTGTTTCTGCATTAATATAAATATAATGCGTTAAAGTTTGATAAATAGAACGAATAGTTCCGGAACAATATAAATATTATGTGTTAAAGTTTGTTAATAAATAGAAGGAACAGTTTCTGCATTAATATAAATATAATGCGTTAAAGTTTGATAAACAGAACGAATAGTTCCGCAATAATATAAATATTATGTGTTAAAGTTTGTTAATAAATAGAAGGAACAGTTTCTGCATTAATATAAATATAATGCGTTAAAGTTAAATAGAATGAATAGTTTCTGCATTAATATAAATATAATGCGTTAAAGTTTGATAAATAGAACGAATGGTTCCGCAATAATATAAATATTATGTGTTAAAGTTTGTTAATAAATAGAAGGAACAGTTTCTGCATTAATATAAATATAATGCGTTAAAGTTAAATAGAATGAATAGTGTTAATTGTAAGCCTTTTTACAATTATTATAATGAAATTTCTGTAATACGAAATGAAAACGCAACTTTGAACCCGACAACTATTTTATTTTTGAAAAGAAAACAAGAATGAACAATATGACCTCTATCTTCTTCTGAAGCTACAACGAGAGTGCCCAAGTGGCTTATATTGAAAAAAAAATTATATAAAGGAAATTGAAATAAGTTCAGTGACTACATTTTGATTATAGTCCAGTAGAATTAGTCGTAAAAATGAGAAAAAAAAATAATTCGTTACAGCAATCTGACAGTGGGATATTGTCGAACAAGCTCTTGTAAAAGAGGGAAAAATAAATCGAACCGACAGCGGTTATCCGGGGAGGAATGGGGGGGTTTTTAGGGGTTTAAAACAGTTCTTCGCAATTTCTGGCTAAACTGTACATTCTATCGAAAAAAGTTAAAAGTAAAAGTTGTAGGAAATAAATGAAAATGTATTTACCATTTTTCCCTAACCTCAAAATTTTTCGAGAAAATGGCGGAAACCCGGTTTTTCGGTTTTTTATTTTTTTCTTTGACAAAAAAATTTCTATGAAGCTGAAACTTGGGCAAAAGATACCTGTTAGTGTTGCAAAAATGCAGTAATTTTTTCAGACGGAAATATTTAGAGGTTGTTGTTAAATTAATTTTTTTTTAAAAAAATAGCCAAATGTTTAACTCCGATTCCTCTTAAAACTACATGTCCTACGGAGTTCTGTTTTGGCACACTTACTCGTTGTTACGTCTACTTCCGATAAATGGTAAAAAAAAGGTATACTGCAATGGAAAAAATGGCCGGAAAATTGTTCTATTCACGTTAACGACGATTATTCAGAAACAAATTATAGATGCCATTGTTATGTTTACTTTATTTAATTAACAAAAAAGTATAGTGTGCCTTCTACGATCGTCGTACATAGGATTGTAATTATCAAACAAAGCGTAAGAAATGCACATCCCAAATATGCATTTACGAACAATTTTTGTTTTTTACTGGAAATCCAAAATTAACTGAACAGCATGTATTCATAGAATAGGTAATAGAGTGGATCTACAATGATACGGGTTTTCGAGAGTGGTTTTCAATCATAAGACAGTATTTGCATGTGGCACGGAACAAGTTTATATTAATAGTATTTTTATAAATCAAAGTTGTAAAAAAATAATACGTCATTGTATTAACTACATTTCGATAGCTCAGGAACACTCTGGAAATCGTTACTACATATTAAATAAAACACAATTCACCTTGTTTTGAGTGGAGAAAAATTCAATTGAATAAAAAAACTCCACCATTTATTTCCAACTGATACAAGTGAGGCCCACATTTCCCTCCTCTCCAAAATCAAATACATAAATATTAACAGCATGAAATAGATACTATAAATGGGGTAAAAAAAATTAATTATTTTTTGAACATGCTTAAAACGCCAAATTGAAAAAAAGTATGCATTAAAGTCTTCTTTATGAATTTTTCTCTAATCTTGCTCTCTGTGCAGAGTGTTGCAAATTTTCTTTGTCAGATGCCACAAAACTGAACGATTCTTCAGTATTTTCGACAGTTTCATTGAGCACTGTTTCAGTCACAGTACATTGATCTGTTTCCATTTCTTCCGAGTCACTTTCGCCTATAGGAAAGTTTCTAAATTAAAGCAATTCAAACACAAGTTGGTACATTTCAGACCATGTTTTCTACAGCCGCATTTTACAGAAGAACGACCCATTTCACAGCTGCAACAAATATTTTTTAGGAGATGATCGGGCATTAATTTATCAACTGTGGTATTCGGCTTAATGATACCTTCCGCTGTTTCTTTCCAACCCTAATCTGTTGCGATTACTTCGTTTCCAAGCCATGTTTGAAGCTGACAATATGCTCTAAAACAATGCTGTTTTGCTGCCCCTTTTTCCAATTTAAAACTTATCTTATACATGTCAAACCTTAAATCATGCAGAGTTAAATTTTGCTTTTTACTGTAAATCCGTACTATTAATTTACTGCCAGCTATAATCTCTTTATCAGCATTGTTTTTGTAAAAAATATCAGCCAATCGAGGAAAATCTGTATTTTGTAGTATTGTTTTTATTGTCTGAATAATCGTCGTTAACGTGAATATAACAATTTTCGGCCATTTTTTCCATTGCAGTATACTTTTTTTTACCATTTATCGAAAGTAGACGTAACAACGAGTAAGTGTGCCAAAACAGAACTCCGTAGGACATGTAGTTTTAAGAGGAATCGCAGTTAAAAATTTCGCTTTTTTTTTAAAAAAAAATTAAATTTAACAACAACCTCTAAATATTTCCGTCTGAAAAAATTACTGCATTTTTGCAACACTAACAGGTATCTTTTGCCCAAGTTTCAGCTTCATAGAAATTTTTTTGTCAAAGAAAAAAATAAAAAACCGAAAAACCGGTTTTCCGCCATTTTCTCGAAAAATTTTGAGGTTAGGGGAAAATGGTAAATACAAAAGTTGTAGATCTTTTTATTTCCTACAACTTTTACTTTTAACTTTTTTCGATAGAATGTACAGTTTAGCCAGAAATTGCGAAAAACTGTTTTCAATCCCTAAAAACCCCCCATTCCTCCCCGGATAACCGCTGTCGGTTCGATTTATTTTTCCCTCTTTTACAAGAGCTTGTTCGACAACATCCCACTGTCAGATTGCTGTAACTAATTTTTTTGTTGTTCGAACCCTATTTCTACTGGACTATTAGTGTGAATATTTACAATGAAAAATGAGACGTTAAATTTTGAATATTTAAATTAAAGGGTTTTTCTTATGCTAAGTGAAAGAATTACAATAAAGCGACTGAACATGCCGCCACCGTTGAAAGGATGCACATCTTTTCAATCACTTCGTCCATTGGTAGAGGCGCCAGTTTGCGCACTGCTCTTTGAAGGATGCCGGCTGAAGTGCGGATATCTGCTACACGTACATGACCATCTGATCCTTTAACTGTCTTAACAACTCGGCCGAGTCTCCATTTGAAGGGGGGTAGGTCTTCTTGATGAACCAGTACTAACATTCCCACCGTGATATTTTTATGCGCAGATTGCCACCGAAATCTTTGTTGAAGCTGACTTACGTACTCCTTCGACCATCTTCTCCAAAAATGTTGCAGTAAAGCGGAAAGTCGTTGCCATCGATGTAAGTAGTTAACTTTATGCTGGGACAAATCTGGTTCTACAAAGCAAGATATGGGAGCTTGTACGAGGAAATGTGAAGGTGTCAATGCCTGTTCATCGTTTGGATCTGAAGAAAGGGGTGTAATGGGTCGTGAATTTAAAGTTGCCTCAATTTGAACCATCACTGTTTGCCAGCTCTTCGAAAGTTAATAGAGACCCTTGAAGCGTGCGATACAGATGGGCTTTTGCTGATTTAATAGCAGCTTCCCAAATCCCACCAAAATGTGGAGATCGAGGTGGAATGTGATGAAAGCTAATGCTGTTATTTGAACACCAGTGGATGATTTCGGACTGAGTTTGTTGCTTCAGAAAGGCATCTCTAAATTCACTAATTAGTCTTCGTGCTCCTACAAAATTAGTCGCGTTGTCACAGTAAATATGTTTGCATAAATTTCTTCGGCCTATGAAACGTTTTAGATCTGCAATGAAGGCATCTGATGTGAGGTCCGATACGACCTCAATATGAACAGCCCTTGTGGAAAAGCAGATGAAAACAGCCACATAAGTCTTGTAAGTTTGCTTTCCTCTCTGGCGGTACGTGGTCTGGAACGGTCCACAGAAATCAACCCCACAGTGAGAAAATGGAAGTGACTGGTTGACTCAGCTTTTTGGTAAATCCCCCATGATCTGCTGAACTAGACGTGGTCTATATTTGAAACAATGAAGACAGGAGCGAACAATTTTCCTGGTGTATTCTCTGGCATTCACGACCCAAAAACGCTGCCGGAGGATGGCTACCAATGCTAAAGAACCTGCATGAAAGTTTTAATTTGTAAGTGATTAATATACGATTTTACAAATGGATTGTTGCGGGAAGGAGGATAGGGAATGTGGCTTCATAGGGTAAATTAGAATTTCTTAGTCGGCCGCCAACTCGCAATAATGCAACACCTGAACTTTCATCCCAGAAAGGGTTGAGATTTTTTACATGACTTTTTACCTCTTTTTTTGTCCTGAAGCAACCTTATCTCTTTAGCGAATTCAGATTTTTGAATACAGGTTACTATTCTGAGAAACCCGATGTCTATTTCTGTGGATGTTATCTCAGAGCTTACGATATTCTGTTTCTCTTTCTTCAACTGGAGATTGTTCCAAAATCTGATTGCCAGTGCGATTCGGCGACAATTCTTCGTGAAGTCGCTGCATTCGTAAATTGTATTTAAAAAATTGTCCGAATTTGAACATACTAGTATAGTTTTCAAATTGCGTCTTTCATGAACTTCTTCTATATTAGTTCTTCGAATTTTGTTAAGTGGCCAGAGATTCGAGGGCTCTTGAAGATATGCTGGCCCGGAAAACCATATAGATGTCTGCAACTCCGCCACCTTAGATCCTCGCGACACTATATCCGCTGGATTCGCTTTTGAATTCACGTGTCTCCATGTCAAACTCTTTGTGAGCTCTTGGATTTCTGATACACGATTGGCTACATAGGTTTTCCACGACGATGGATGAGATGATAACCAATCTAGTACGATTTCTGAATCAGTCCAAAGAATTATGTTTCCAAGCCGGTTGCGTCGTTTGTTCTGACTGCACCGCCCATTACCGCTGAAAAGCTTTTGGACCCCACGTTCTGGCCTCCTGGTACCTTCTCAAAGTATTTCGTTCCCCGTACACGTGTGCATCGCATTCCTGACACTCGACAGGCTTCAAAAAACTCAAGACCCTTTCCCTCTACTACCAAAACGTGAGGGGAATCAGATCCAAAACCCGCAATGTGTTTCTGTCAACTTCGGCCAGTGACTTCGAGATAATCGCTTTTACAGAAACATGGCTACACAGTGGGATTCTTAATGCCGAACTTTTCGATACCTCCTTCCAAGTTTTTCGGAAGGATAGATATATTGACTCGGAGGCTCGTGGAGGTGGTGTACTACTTGCCTGTAGTAACCTTCTCAATTGCTGCTTAATAAAGCTTCCTAGTTTCTCCAACTCTTTGGACATTGAGCTCCTCGCTCTTAAAGTCTCCCTTATCCATAAGAACCTATTTTTAATTTGCTGTTACATCCCACCAGGTATGTTCAACACTCTTGACGATAGAGGTCAAAACCTCTATGATATTCTAATCTCTTGCACTAATCATATCCAGGATATGATGAACTCCAATGACGAACTCCTACTCTTAGGAGATCTCAACTTACCCAACGTTCAATGGGTATCTTCCGATGATGACGATAACTACCTTCCTGAAAACAACCTTAATTTTAGGGAATCCAGCTTTTTGAATTCCTTATTCTCATGCGGTTTGTACCAAATGAGTGGTGTGAACAATATTTTAGGAAGGCGGTTAGATCTCGTATTCTTTTCCGACTCAGACAACATGTATGTTGAGCCTAGCTCAATTGTCTTGTCGCCTGTTGATAATCATCACCCTCCTCTCCTACTGAGCTATTGTTTTGCCTTTACCGATAAGCTAATCCCGGAGGAGTCAACCTTTACCTTCAACTTCAAAAAAGGCAACCTTGAAGTACTGTCATCCAAGCTCACTTCCATTGATTTCAATACCTTACTTTCCTCTAATGAGCTGGATGACGACGTATCAAGTTTTTACTCCGTCTTGTATGAAACCTTCGCATCCTGTATACCTATTGAGCCTCTTAAGTCATCCAGATCATCCCCACCTTGGTACAACAATGAGTTGAGACATACCAAAAACTTGAAGAATAAACTCTGGAAAACCTACCTGAAGAGGAAAGACACTGCGAGTTTCTCCGCATTCCTCAATTGCTATGACCAATTCCATGCTCTCTCCGAAGCTCTCTACAAGGACTACCTCAGTAACATGGAAGGTAAACTGTATGGTGATCCCAGAACATTTTTTCAGTTTATTAACTCTAAGAAAAAGGTTGATAACTACCCTAACACCATGCAATACGAGAACTCTGTTAGCTCTATTTCATCCGAGATTTGCGACAAGTTTGCATCGTTCTTCCGCAAATCTTTCTCGTCCCCTGTCTTCCAACCTGATGAAGACAATTTTCGACATATCAACACAATACAAACGGCTCAAAACTTAGCTCTGTCTATAACCAGGGAAGATATCTTGAAACATATAAATGATCTTCCACAAGATTTTTCGTCCGGCCCTGACGGTGTCCCTCCTGCAGTTCTCAAATCCTGTGCAGGAGCCCTACTATCACCTCTCCTATGTTTATTTCAAAAATCCCTAAATAAGGGGTGCTTTCCAACCTTATGGAAGAACTCTTTTATAATCCCCGTCCATAAAAAGGGTTGTAAGAACGAAATATCTAATTATAGACCAATTGCGAAGTTATCGTGCATACCAAAACTCTTCGAATCTATTATTTATTCTGCTATCGCCCCTATCTGCAAGAGACTTATTTCAACTAACCAACATGGCTTTCTTGCAGCTCGTTCCACTACTACTAATTTACTAGAGTTCTCTTCTCACGCTGTTCGAGGCTTTGTCACTGGCTGTCAAACTGACTGTGTTTATACAGACTTCAGTAAAGCTTTCGACATGCTCTCTCACTCTATTATAGTTCTAAAACTAAAAAAATTAGGCTTTCCGCATACCCTCGTGGTGTGGTTCCAGTCGTACTTAGCCGACAGAACCTACCAGGTTCTATTCCGCGGAGTCAAATCTAAAAACATCGAAGCGTCCTCTGGTGTCCCGCAAGGAAGTCATCTTGGTCCTCTCCTTTTTATTTTATCAATCGATGACATTGTTACCCTGCTAAGGCACTGTAAAATCCTTATTTATGCCGATGACATCAAACTGTACCTTGTGGAAAAGCAGATGAAAACAGCCACATAAGTCTTGTAAGTTTGCTTTCCTCTCTGGCGGTACGTGGTCTGGAACGGTCCACAGAAATCAACCCCACAGTGAGAAAATGGAAGTGACTGGTTGACTCAGCTTTTTGGTAAATCCCCCATGATCTGCTGAACTAGACGTGGTCTATATTTGAAACAATGAAGACAGGAGCGAACAATTTTCCTGGTGTATTCTCTGGCATTCACGACCCAAAAACGCTGCCGGAGGATGGCTACCAATGCTAAAGAACCTGCATGAAAGTTTTAATTTGTAAGTGATTAATATACGATTTTACAAATGGATTGTTGCGGGAAGGAGGATAGGGAATGTGGCTTCATAGGGTAAATTAGAATTTCTTAGTCGGCCGCCAACTCGCAATAATGCAACACCTGAACTTTCATCCCAGAAAGGGTTGAGATTTTTTACATGACTTTTTACCTCTTTTTTTGTCCTGAAGCAACCTTATCTCTTTAGCGAATTCAGATTTTTGAATACAGGTTACTATTCTGAGAAACCCGATGTCTATTTCTGTGGATGTTATCTCAGAGCTTACGATATTCTGTTTCTCTTTCTTCAACTGGAGATTGTTCCAAAATCTGATTGCCAGTGCGATTCGGCGACAATTCTTCGTGAAGTCGCTGCATTCGTAAATTGTATTTAAAAAATTGTCCGAATTTGAACATACTAGTATAGTTTTCAAATTGCGTCTTTCATGAACTTCTTCTATATTAGTTCTTCGAATTTTGTTAAGTGGCCAGAGATTCGAGGGCTCTTGAAGATATGCTGGCCCGGAAAACCATATAGATGTCTGCAACTCCGCCACCTTAGATCCTCGCGACACTATATCCGCTGGATTCGCTTTTGAATTCACGTGTCTCCATGTCAAACTCTTTGTGAGCTCTTGGATTTCTGATACACGATTGGCTACATAGGTTTTCCACGACGATGGATGAGATGATAACCAATCTAGTACGATTTCTGAATCAGTCCAAAGAATTATGTTTCCAAGCCGGTTGCGTCGTTTGTTCTGACTGCACCGCCCATTACCGCTGAAAAGCTTTTGGACCCCACGTTCTGGCCTCCTGGTACCTTCTCAAAGTATTTCGTTCCCCGTACACGTGTGCATCGCATTCCTGACACTCGACAGGCTTCAAAAAACTCAAGACCCTTTCCCTCTACTACCAAAACGTGAGGGGAATCAGATCCAAAACCCGCAATGTGTTTCTGTCAACTTCGGCCAGTGACTTCGAGATAATCGCTTTTACAGAAACATGGCTACACAGTGGGATTCTTAATGCCGAACTTTTCGATACCTCCTTCCAAGTTTTTCGGAAGGATAGATATATTGACTCGGAGGCTCGTGGAGGTGGTGTACTACTTGCCTGTAGTAACCTTCTCAATTGCTGCTTAATAAAGCTTCCTAGTTTCTCCAACTCTTTGGACATTGAGCTCCTCGCTCTTAAAGTCTCCCTTATCCATAAGAACCTATTTTTAATTTGCTGTTACATCCCACCAGGTATGTTCAACACTCTTGACGATAGAGGTCAAAACCTCTATGATATTCTAATCTCTTGCACTAATCATATCCAGGATATGATGAACTCCAATGACGAACTCCTACTCTTAGGAGATCTCAACTTACCCAACGTTCAATGGGTATCTTCCGATGATGACGATAACTACCTTCCTGAAAACAACCTTAATTTTAGGGAATCCAGCTTTTTGAATTCCTTATTCTCATGCGGTTTGTACCAAATGAGTGGTGTGAACAATATTTTAGGAAGGCGGTTAGATCTCGTATTCTTTTCCGACTCAGACAACATGTATGTTGAGCCTAGCTCAATTGTCTTGTCGCCTGTTGATAATCATCACCCTCCTCTCCTACTGAGCTATTGTTTTGCCTTTACCGATAAGCTAATCCCGGAGGAGTCAACCTTTACCTTCAACTTCAAAAAAGGCAACCTTGAAGTACTGTCATCCAAGCTCACTTCCATTGATTTCAATACCTTACTTTCCTCTAATGAGCTGGATGACGACGTATCAAGTTTTTACTCCGTCTTGTATGAAACCTTCGCATCCTGTATACCTATTGAGCCTCTTAAGTCATCCAGATCATCCCCACCTTGGTACAACAATGAGTTGAGACATACCAAAAACTTGAAGAATAAACTCTGGAAAACCTACCTGAAGAGGAAAGACACTGCGAGTTTCTCCGCATTCCTCAATTGCTATGACCAATTCCATGCTCTCTCCGAAGCTCTCTACAAGGACTACCTCAGTAACATGGAAGGTAAACTGTATGGTGATCCCAGAACATTTTTTCAGTTTATTAACTCTAAGAAAAAGGTTGATAACTACCCTAACACCATGCAATACGAGAACTCTGTTAGCTCTATTTCATCCGAGATTTGCGACAAGTTTGCATCGTTCTTCCGCAAATCTTTCTCGTCCCCTGTCTTCCAACCTGATGAAGACAATTTTCGACATATCAACACAATACAAACGGCTCAAAACTTAGCTCTGTCTATAACCAGGGAAGATATCTTGAAACATATAAATGATCTTCCACAAGATTTTTCGTCCGGCCCTGACGGTGTCCCTCCTGCAGTTCTCAAATCCTGTGCAGGAGCCCTACTATCACCTCTCCTATGTTTATTTCAAAAATCCCTAAATAAGGGGTGCTTTCCAACCTTATGGAAGAACTCTTTTATAATCCCCGTCCATAAAAAGGGTTGTAAGAACGAAATATCTAATTATAGACCAATTGCGAAGTTATCGTGCATACCAAAACTCTTCGAATCTATTATTTATTCTGCTATCGCCCCTATCTGCAAGAGACTTATTTCAACTAACCAACATGGCTTTCTTGCAGCTCGTTCCACTACTACTAATTTACTAGAGTTCTCTTCTCACGCTGTTCGAGGCTTTGTCACTGGCTGTCAAACTGACTGTGTTTATACAGACTTCAGTAAAGCTTTCGACATGCTCTCTCACTCTATTATAGTTCTAAAACTAAAAAAATTAGGCTTTCCGCATACCCTCGTGGTGTGGTTCCAGTCGTACTTAGCCGACAGAACCTACCAGGTTCTATTCCGCGGAGTCAAATCTAAAAACATCGAAGCGTCCTCTGGTGTCCCGCAAGGAAGTCATCTTGGTCCTCTCCTTTTTATTTTATCAATCGATGACATTGTTACCCTGCTAAGGCACTGTAAAATCCTTATTTATGCCGATGACATCAAACTGTACCGCCACATAAAGAGTATCGAGGATTGCAAACTTCTGCAAGCAGACCTAAACACCTTCTATTCTTGGTGTTCCAACAACAACCTGGTTCTTAACATCAGTAAATGTGAGGTCATGACTTTTTATAGAAAACGTGGCGTTATAACTTATGACTATACTTTTCTCGATGACAAGATCTCCCGCACTAACTCTGTTATCGATCTAGGGGTTAGGTTAGATAGTAAGTTGGATTTCTCCACCCACATCAATTATATCTCTTCCAAAGGCAATTCCGTCCTAGGATTTATAAAAAGATGGTCCAAGGAATTCAACAACCCCCTCATCACCAAACACTTATACATATCTTTAGTTAGGCCTCTGCTTGAATACGCCTCCCAGGTATGGTCTCCTTACTACTCCTCCCATGTCGGTAAAATCGAATCGGTTCAAAGGAAGTTCGTCCGTTTTGCACTCAGTCACCTCCCGTGGGATGACCCACTTATTCTCCCGCCTTATAGGGACAGACTTAAATTGCTCAACTTGAGCTCTCTGCATAAGCGTCGCGAGGTCGCTGACGTTTTATTCGTTCATCGTTTGTTGAATGACAAAGTTGACTCAGGCTTCCTACGAACCCGTACGTCATTTAGAGCGAACAACTACAACCTGAGAGGTCAACCTCTCTTGTACATTAATTCCTCTAATACCAATTATGGGATGTACGAACCAGTTAACCGCATGCTTATAAATGTTAACAAAAATGCGAGTGCTTTTAGCATGCAAGTTAGCGAAGATGTCCTTAAAAGGACTCTTTTTAATGTGGCGTGACTCCCTGTGTGTCCCACTTTTTCATTGTTTTTGCACGCTTCTCTGTTTGATGTTTCGTGCTCTTAAATGTTGCATTGTTTTTTGTTTTGTGTTTGCATGTCTTAGCCGAGCCACTGTGCAGTGGTAAATGTGACCGCGTTTGTGTGCAAGGACCGGACCGGCTCGGTACAGGAGTGCCGGGGAGGGTTGAGAAGGAACCCGCATTTTCGGTCGCATGCTCGTTTTGCGGTGTTTTTTCTTCTTATACCTTTTTTGGTGCTTTCGGCCGGATTCGGTCCCTGCACATAAGCGTGGCCCGTTTCTCAGCCCAGCTGAGAAGTGTACTTCTGAGCTAGAAGATTAACTCGATTAAAAAATTATGTCGTCTATTTTCTTATCGATGCTCTGGCGCGTCTTATCCAGAAGTTTTGAAAGCAATAGTGCAGCACATAATTCCAGGCAAGGTAAAGATCGAGACTTTATTGGCGCAACCTTCGACTTTGGGGTCAGAAGTTTCGTAGAAATGGATCCATTTATGTCTATGGAGCGGATATATAAACAGCATCCATACGCCCGCACTGAAGGGTCTGCAAACCCATGAATCTGATGGAGCCGTTGGCGGAGAACATTAAACGCTGAATTTCGAGATGCTTTAATCCCTGCAAGTCTAGCATGAAATCTTTCCAACTTTGCTCAAGAAGCAGTGGAAGAGATTCGTCCCAGTTGAGCTTCAGTATCCACAATTCCTGTAAAAATATTTTTGCTTTCACTATAATTGGGTTGATAAGACCTAGCGGATCGAATAAGCGCGAAACCTCTGAAAGAACTGCTCGCTGGGTTATCCTTGAGGAATGGCTAAGACTTTGCTTGAAATGAAATCTAAAGTTATCTGCTGTTGGTTCCCATACAACGCCTAGAGTTTTGACCGCATCGACGTCATGAAATTTTAGTGTTTTTTCTCTTGAATCTTCAGGAATATTGTCCAGAAATGTCTTGTCCTTTGAGTACCATTTGCGTAATTTAAATTGAGCTGAGGCTAATATAAATTCAATCTCATTCTTGATGCGAGGGAGATCCTTCCTTTCATCGGCCCCGGTAAGAAGATCATCCATGTATAAAGATTGTTTGATGATTTTTGAAGCTTGGGGCATCTGATTAACGAAGTCTTCTGCAAGCTGAACTAGACATCGTGTTGCCAGGAATGGAGCCGAGGAAGTCCCATACGTGACTGTTTTTAGTCTGAAAACTTGAAGATCCTCCTTGGGTGAGTCTCTCCACAGAATCAACTGAAGGTTTCTATCCTCAGGATGCACCCAAATTTGCCGGTACATAGCCTGTATATCTGCCGTCAAAGCGTACTTATATGAACGGAAACGAAGCATAATAGAGAATATATCCTCTTGAACCACGGGTCCTACCATTAGCGCATCATTAAGTGATTTATGTGAAGAGGTTTTACAGGATGCGTCAAAAACCACTCTAAGCTTAGTAGTGGAACTGTCTGGGCGAAGAACACATTGATGAGGCATAAAGTAATGTGTATGGGGACGTCTGCCATTGAGATGCTTTCCATATGACCGGACTCTAAATATTCCTTCAGAAATTCTGCATACATTTGCTTTAAGGCTGGATTCTTTGTAAGCCTGTTTTCCAAACTTCGAAAGCGATTTTTTGCAATTTCCAAAGATTCTCCCAGAATCTGCTTTGGGTGATCTCGAAACGGAAGCTTAACCACGAACCGGCACCTGGACATCTCTTTGCATCGTTTCTTTGAAGTTGATTTCACATTTTTTTTTGCTCCTCCGTAAGCGGTATACTTGATGATTCGATGCTATCGTCTTCCCAGAATCTTTCAACTAAATTAAACAATAATTGTTCCGTATTACTTTGAATTGTCTCCGACTCCTCACATATCAGACAGTTATAATTATTTTCCAAAGTTGGACGACTAGAATATTTTCCTGCGACGATCCAACCGAACACCATTTTTTGCAGGATGGGTAAGCCTTCACCCAGCTGAATCTGACCCACACAAAGTAACAGAAAGAAGAATTCCGTGCCAATAAGCACATCGACTCCTTGGGGTTTGAAGAATCGTGGATCGGCTAATTGAATATTTTGTGGAATTTTCCAACTATCGGCAGCGAATTCCCTCTCGGGATGAGCTCCACTAATATTTGGAAGGATGAAAACGTGAAGATTTGTGTGATAATTTGTTACCATGGATCCTATAGACAGATCAGTAGAATATCGAATTCGTGAATGTATATTATTAATGCCGCTAATACTACTTTCCACCTTGTTTCTTGCCAGTTGGAGGAATTGAGCAAATCTCTCTCTTACGAAGTTTAGTTGTGAAGCACCATCGAGTAATGCGCGAGCTTGATATTCGCGACGGAATTTATCTTTGACCTTTATGATGGCAGTTGCTAAGAAAACGTAATCTTCGTCGGTGTCTAAAAGAAGCGTTTGTAGTGTAGTATTATTACTACTTTCCCCCTTTTTTATCGTAGTTTCGGCAAAAGGTTTCGCAGCCGAGGCTAATTGAACGTTATCGACGGTTGTTGGGGATGATGTGTATCTGTGTAGAAGTGTATGATGAGGCAAAGCGCAGACGCGGCATTTTTGCACCTTGCATAGTTTTACTGGATGTCCTTTGAATAAACAATTTATACATAATAATTTTTGCTTCGTTGCTGCAAATCTTTCTGTTACAGGCAACTCCAGAAATTTTTTACATTTGTAAATAACGTGTCCTTTTTCTTCACAGAAGGCACAATAAGATTGTATAGCTGCTAATGAAGTTGGATGGCTACTTGCATGTTTGTCATGCCTAACTTTATTCCTCGAAAACTGATGATGCGAGCTGCCGCTTTCTGAAAAATTAACTTTGACTCCGAGGGATTCTAAATATTGCGAACGTTTGCTTAATATATCGAAGCATTGTTGCCAAGAAGGTAGCTTTGAAAAATCGACTCCAGATTCCCAAGACTCTTGGGTGTCCCTGTCTAACTTTGAATTAACTATATGAATGAGAAAAGCGTTCGCAATATCCTCTGCTGAGCCTATGGAATATAACGCACTTAAATGAGCATTAGCGCTGTCGATCAAACTTCTTAATTGGCTGGCATCATTTTTACTAACTTTAGGCAAGCTAAAGAGTTCCACAATGTGCTCTTGAAAGATAAGGTGTTTGTTGTCGTACCTCAACTTCAGCTGAGCCAAAACTTTTTCATAATTATCTTCGGTTATTTCGAATGCCTTTACCGTTTGTAAGGCTGCCCCGCTAAGGCACGACAAAAGGTGATTGTACTTCTCCAGATTGGAGAGTGAGTCATCCAAATGAACTAATTTAGTGAAGCAACCAATGAAGTTTGGAAATTCAGTATATTTGCCCGAGAATTGTGGCAATCGAAGTTTAGGAAGCTTACTGGTGGAAGTACTACCTACTATTATTTTATTCCCGAAATCTGTGGCCGGTAAACTAGCTTTACGAGAACCATTCATTAACAAAAGTAATTGGGATTTTGTCGCACAATAAAGTTCCTCCAACTCGCTTCGAACTTTATTTCGTTATTGTCGTCAGGGGCAAGTTGTTCGATTGAAGTCTGGTAAGAAAGAGCTTGCTTGAAATACGACTCTAATATACCTAACCTACATTCAAGTTCCGTAGCAGTTAAAAGCTCCGCCCTTTGTTCAACTAAGTTCTTAATGCGCGTAATGCATCCCTTCGTAGATGCTCTTTGCGTTTTAAGTCCTGTCATTTGTACCGCCATTTTCGAAAATTATCTTATTTTATTTCGAAATGAAACCCAATTTTATTTTAAATCACTAGATAAACTCAATGTCAATTTCGCGTGAATCCGTCAATCGTTCGATTTTCTATAACTTTACAGAAGCTACGTATTAGTTCAATTTAACCACTAGAAAATTCACCTATTATGTTATAATTCACAAATTTTGTCTTTTTGAACTTTGTTGTTCAACTCCTATATTTATTTTTAAATATGTCTATATTTCTTCTAATATTAAAATATGTCTTTATATTTCTTGCAATATCAAAATGTTTTCTTTGCACTTTATATTTATATATATAATTTAGTTTGTTTTAAGAATTAACAAAGGTTTTGTACTTGCCCACTACCATAGATACCAATTTTCTTTTTTAGTTTAAATTTTCCTCCTATTATTTTCTGAATTTTTTAATAAAAGGCCAGCAGCCCTGGAATCCGAACTAGCAAAATACCTCAGAAGAATTTCCTAAAAGGAATCTAATTACAAATGTGTACATTGTAATAAACTTTGAAATTTAGTAAAAAAATATGAATAGGCGCAGTCGACATCAACTCTTTGAATCTGCTGCCTATTGTTTTAAAAGTTTAAACAAAAAATGCCAGCAGCATGGAGTCTTTTCTGGTGCTCTTCGATGGAATTCTTTGATGAATCTGCAGCCTATTGTTTTTCCAATTTTTACACAAAATGTCAGCAAAATAGAATCCGTACTGGTAATTTTTGTTGTTTTTTATATGCTTTTACTTTGCTGTTGCACTAAGTACACTGATTACACTCGATTTATTTTTTGGATTCCGCACTTTGCTGTGAAACACATGGGAACCCGATACCACAATTTTTCACCAAAGTTAATAAATATATTTTGATTGTTTTTCGGGAATGTCGGGCGCCAAAATGTTAATTGTAAGCCTTTTTACAATTATTATAATGAAATTTCTGTAATACGAAATGAAAACGCAACTTTGAACCCGACAACTATTTTATTTTTGAAAAGAAAACAAGAATGAACAATATGACCTCTATCTTCTTCTGAAGCTACAACGAGAGTGCCCAAGTGGCTTATATTGAAAAAAAAAAGAATTATATAAAGGAAATTGAAATAAGTTCAGTGACTACATTTTGATTAGTGTGAATATTTACAAATGAGACGTTAAATTTTGAATATTTAAATTAAAGGGTTTTTCTTATGATAAGTGAAAGAATTACAATAAAGCGACTGAACAAATAGTTTCTGCATTAATATAAATATAATGCGGTAAAGTTAAATAGAATGAATAGTTTCTGCATTGTGGCGGCGCAGTAGCCGACATACAATAAAAATTGATTCTGAAAATTAAAACCCTGTAAACGGATAGGTCGTTGAATTCAAATGCCAGGTTTGGTTTAAAATAAATGTAATTTCTCCTATAAATTAACAATTCTAATTAAAAATAATTTAATTCTATAGTTACGTTACTTTACTCAAAATATTCAATTCTAATTCAAGATATACTTAATTCAACTTCTTAATTTATTTGTGTTGTGTGTAATCTGAAAATAAACTGTGGTTATTGTTGTTGTTCAAATATTTATCCAAGAAAAGCTTTGTTTGATCTTTCTTTCTAAATAATTTCCCTTTTTTATATTTTGGGAATTCCTAGGTCTCAGTTGACAATACTGGTGTGTTTCTTCACAATGCTGGAATAACCGCTTTGCTTAATTTGCAAAAAATCGGTCACCCAGATATTCAAATTGTCTGAGATTTCAATATAACCAACTAGAGTCTTGCCCTAGTTTTTGTATGCCGTTGTCTCGGTCTTATTTTAATCTTATCAAAGCTTTCCTTGGTCGTTTTGACCAGAGGTGAACTTGTAGCTACACAGTTCACCCTTGTTCAAAACCTGAATATGTCCCAACTACGTTGGTGAAAATTAGAAACAATTATATTCCTTTCGGCTGTTTGTATGAAGCAAACCCGAAATAATTTATCTTCAAATTCAAGCCAGAAATTGCGGCAGGAATTTAAAGCACCTTTTGGAAACCTAAATCTCGTTAAAAACACCGAACTTACAGTCGTTTTTACCGTGGCTTTCAATCGACAGTAAAGCCTGGTATGCTGCTGAAAATTTCTAGGTCGAAATCTGCGTCTCTATCTAAAAACAATGTAAAAAAAAGGTTGAAAACAGGTTGAGTACTGGGTCGAAAACACTATTTCCGACCAGGAACTTTTGCGGTACGCAGCTGAAAATTTCCCGGTAAAGCACTGAAAAATAGATGATAGATGGCGCTTTGCTTAAAAACTTGTAATTTCTCGAGGTTTTAAATACCTCGGCATATAATTGCTTGAGAAATTTTGACATTTGGTCAGAAACAAGCGTCAACAACCGAAGAAGGACGTATTTTTATGCTGTTTTTAGAAGTGTGGGTTTTTGAATTTCTGTAGTAAGAATTGCTACATTGTGTCGCACCCGCTGTAAATCGGGCTTGGACGGAGATTGGAAGCGCAATGAATAAACCAAGTGATTTATTAATGAAAATGTGAAAATTCAATTATTGAGATGTTGTTTTACAGCTACGGACTGCCAGCAAGCATGGACTTCGCTTCGACAGAGCCACCGATATAGAAAGGTTAAAGGAACCAAAACAAAATCAGGCAGTGAAGGAGGAGTCCACCCGGAAGAGCCAAATATGTCAGAAGAAGAACTAACCGAGTGGGAATTCTCAAAAGATTTGGATTTCCTTCCCGACATTGCCCAACAGAGGAGAACCTACACAACATCATCCGATGAGAGTCATCCGGAGCCGAGAAAGGGAAATAAATCAAATTATGCGTATGTAAGTAAAACACTTCAAAAATATATCTGTATGACGATGTACATCTACAAAACTTTTTTAACCGCTGTCCCTTCCAGACTACTTCTCGGGTATCCTCGATGGGCTCTCATAGGGACGAAAGTGCAGTGGAGAAGTTGGCTGAATCTGTAGGACAGTTAATAAATAATTCGTTAGATGCACCTCCTCCGCCTGAGCAGCCACTGGTTCGACAAGTGGTTTTAGCAAACTTCGACAGACTTATGCAGAAGTTGCCGGAGCCAGTTGTTGAAGACGTTTGCTTCGAAATATATTCAATGCTATATCGAAAAATAAAAGAGCACGAAAACAAAAATAATTCAATTTAAGAGCCTTTTCATATCTTTTATTTTATTACTATTAATAAATATTTCATTACATTTACTCAGTGTACTTGCTTTTTTTACTTTTTTCTATAAAAGCTGCTTCCCTTTGCCACGGAACAGCTCCAATAGGAGAAGTTACATATTCTTTGATTTTTTCTATCACAAATTTTCCAACATCAGTGCTCCTACCACGCCATGAAGGAATGGACGCGTGGTAAAGACTTTCTTTGTTGTTAGATATTACTTTTCTCCATTCGCCTCCAAAGAAATTTCCTTGGTCATCCAGTCGGTCAGCGTACGAAGGCGGGAAATAGTTGAGGTTTCTATTGCTAATACAATAATTGTGGAGCAAGCAACAGGCTGATGTTATTTTTTGAGCTCTATCTGGGCCACAGAGCATAGCCCGTCTTAAACACTGCCATTTGGCACACATAATTCCAAACGCATTCTCGATGCAACGCCGAGCCCGACTTAGTCGGTAGTTGAAAATGATATCTTCCTCTTTTAAGTTTTTATTTTTATTCCTTTCTTTGAAGGGCTTCAAAATCCTTTTACACAAAGGAAAAGCATCGTCTGCCACATAGAAAAAAGGCATCTCCACTCCGTTGACAGTGGAATTCGGTGGGAAATCCTGACCGTCGTTGATGACATCCTGTCCAAATTTGGATGCACTAAATACGTTTGCATCACCCTCACTGCCGTATGCGCCAATATCCAGGTATGTGAAACGGTAACTTGCGTCACATACTGCCATTATGACTATAGAATGGAATAACTGCAAAAAAGGCGATCATCACACAAGTAATTTCTTACTTATATTTACATTACCTTGTAGTTGAAGAACATGCTTCCAGATTTCGGAGGAGCTTTTATGGCTACATGTTTACCGTCAATGGCTCCAATGCAATTGGGAAAATTCCAAATTGCATTGAAGTCATTAGCGATTTCCACAAACGACTTTTTGTTCAATTTCGCCATAGTTGGCTTCATCACAGCACATATTGCGTCACAAACCTGGTCGATTATACTTCCGAAGTGCTGTTTGCTGATTCGATAGCATGACGCGGTGTGCCTCTGCAAATCCCCTGAAGCTAAGTATCTTCAAAACAAAATACTATGTCAATTTGATCACAAAAATTAACTTCTTTCTACTTACTCCAAAACGATAGCCAATTTTTGCTTCGGTGATATGGCATCATGAGGCCTACTGTTTCTTCTCGGTAGTAAATGTGGTTCCAGAAGTTTATACAGGGAATTAAAATATTCAGTGCCCATGTGGAAGTTTTCAGTGAAGGCTTTTCTGAAGTTAACCATATCATCGAACTAGAAATACATATAATAATGAATGATATAATGCTATTTAATGCATACTTACGTCGGTTGCAAATCTTCCTTTCAGATTTCTTTCCAATAAATAAGAATTCACCCGAAATTCAGGTCTTCTTTTTGTTTTTTTATTTTTTTTCAATAATTGAGCAATGAGGACCACACTTGCTCCCAATGCTATTAGTGTTTTGGTTCTGAACATTTCATGCAAAATAAATAATTACCATATAATGTACTTCACTTAAAAATAAATAAATAATATATTTACCTCCTCTTCACATCCATTTGATACAATCTTTTCCAATTTATTCCTATAAACAACTCAGTCATACACTGTCTCTCTGTTTTCGACCTACTGTCAAATTTTCTCTAGCTTTAATGACCTATTCTGTTTTCGACCTAGAAATTTTCAGCAGCATACCAGGCTTAAAGGCTAACTTGCGAAAGCTCTTTTTATCAGCCAGTTGACTACGCTGAATTTGCAGCCGTTTTTCAACTATTTTAATTTTTCCGTTTTACTAAAATTGGAATCTTTCAATTTAAATACGCTGAAATTGCAGCCGTATTTAAATTAAATTGTATTCTGATTCCTATTTTATTTTATGTTTTTAATCTTTGTTATTTCTCAAAATCACCAGGAAATTGCCGGCATGCAACAAGTTTCCTAAAGTTTCAAGAAATAACCAAGTTATTTCCTCCACCTGGACACAATGACAATTCTTTTGATATTCTAGATAAACTATGAAAAAATCAACGGCATACACCGATCGACTATCTAAATCCCTATGTTATGTTTATGGGCTATTTCCTCATAAACGCTTGAAACTACTTACTGTCCGATTGCGGTAACAAGTAAACAGTCGGCTGGAATTCCAGCTGCTTCGAATTATATAGCCAGCGACTTCTGCTGGCGAGCTTTTTTGCTGGGGGGAATTTTTCTCCCCATATTTTGAAGTTGGCGGCGATCAGCTGAGCTTTTTCTTCGTTGGTGAACTTTTTAACAACTGATCTCTCGGACAGATGGCGTGGTAGTTATTTTGTTTATATTATTTTTATTTCTCCTTAGTGTTTAATTTGATTAGTTTATAGGTAGTAATTATTTAAATTAATCATTTTTTTTTGTTTTTAATTTTATTTCATTTTGTTTAGTTTTGCTTTAAGTTTTATTGTCAGTTAAGGTGGTTTTGATTATATTGTGGTTTTCTGCATGTATGTAGTTTGTTTTTATTTTATTTGTTTATGTATGCCACTTATGTTTCGAACCGAAACATACTGCCCCCTGTTGATGCATTGCATCAAGACAATGATATTACGCTAGATTATTTTATTCTCATTAATTCTTTTATTCATATTATTTTTTATTATTTTCAAATCCAAATTTTTTGTTTATTATTTTTTTTTATTTTGACTTATTCTGTCCGTTTCGTATCGTTGGCCTGCTACCCATACCAGATTACTTTGTTTCCTTTGGTGATCTTCAAGCGAACCTTATGGCTATCGCCCAGGAACACCGTGTAGCGTTTCCGCCGTCCGGCCCGTATGCTGGCGTACGGAACTTGCTGCAGCTGTTCGTACGAAATGGTGAAGGTTTTCCCCTCGATGGTAGTCACCTCGTATTTTTTCCCATTCAAACTGGGGTTTTCCGTCATTCTAATGCCTGTGAATTATTAATAGGATTGGTTCTATATTGTTACACGCTCGAACAAATATATTCCATCTATACAATTTTACCTTGGTCACCGGATATTAAGTGCTTAATTCAAAATTCACGAAATCCTTGTTCGCCGTCGCTTACAGTCTGAGACTGACTTTATGTTCTTAAATTCATAATTTCGGTCTCAAATTACGGTACGTTATCCCGATAGAAATAATAAGATCAATACAAGCGAAGACGAATTGAATGTTGTAGGGTTATCATATGTTTACTATTTAATTCATGGATAAATTAAGAAAATGAAATATACTAGACGTTGTAAGAATCAATTTTTTATTTGCCTTGATTTATGCTTCTCCCTTATTATTATTTTTTTTGTTCTAAGGGGGTTCGTATTTCAGTTATGCATA
The DNA here is from genome assembly GCA_963855945.1 of Thereva nobilitata. Classification (NCBI taxonomy): domain Eukaryota; kingdom Metazoa; phylum Arthropoda; class Insecta; order Diptera; family Therevidae; genus Thereva; species Thereva nobilitata. Next base: position 95,289,224 of record OY979695.1, read on the forward strand.
CATCACATTGAAGAATCTTAACCTTTAAATTTAAATCCTGGTTGTTTATATTTCTTATATGTAATTCATTTTAAAGTATGTTGTATTTTTGGTTTACCATTTTTTGTGTTCTAAAGTAGTGTTAGTAAACTTAGCTTAAATTAGTGGTTTTTATTTTGGTTAGGCTTAGCTTGATACCCATGCCATATCAACTTGTTCCCCTTTGTCATCTTTAGACGGACCCTATGGGTATCGCCGAGGAATACCGTATAGCGTTTCCGCCGCGCGGCCCGTATGCTGGCATACGGAATTTGTTGGAGCTGTTTATACGAGATGCTAAATGTTTTCCCTTCGATGGTAGTCATCTCATATAATTTATTGTCCAATCCGCTGGATTTTTGTACAGTAATTCTAGGTGAGGCTGTCACCTCCTCATATAAAGGGAGATTTTTCCCTGGAGTGGGTGGCGGTTCTATGTTTTCTTCGAAGAATTGTGGTTCTGGGGAATGGCACTCGGGTGGTGCCAGTACTTCTTCATCTTCGACTGGGAGGTTTTTTCCTGGGGTGACTGGCACCTCTACCTGCTCCGTGGATGAGTGTGGTGGTGTACTTAAGTACCAGTCTTCGTCGAGGATATTATCCGGCATATCCTCGTCCGTAATTGGCCACAACTTTAAAAATTCGCTCAGCGAATCTTCCTCTACCTGTATCTCACTCATGTTGTTGGTTTATGTTGTTAATGCCTGTAACGTTTCAATATGCTGAATTAGATTATTGTTAAAAGCCCTAAACCATGACATAAAGTTGTACTGGGACACACACTTACTTTACGAACATAAAACATGTTTTTTCTTTCATGCAGTTAATGGACAGAGCTTGGTAATCGGCCTTTTCACATATGTATTCTGTGTCTTGACCGTGACTACTCTGACCATTCCATCGGATCCTGGGTATATTTCTGTAATTACGCCCAGGGGCCACTGTGCTGGTGGGCGATGGATATCCATAATGATGACTACCTGACCTAATTTTAAATTGGGTTGCTTCAGTAACCACTTATTTCGTTGTTGGAGATGAACTAGGTACTCTTTCGACCACTGTTTCCAGAATTGCTGGATAGTTTGTTGGACATACTTCCATCGGTCCAGATAAGTGACCTTATTCGACGTCAAGTCTGGTTCAGGTATGGTTTTAAGATTCCTTCCTATCAAGAAATGCCCAGGAGTTAGTATGTCAAATTTTTGTGGATCTGAAGATACTGGGCACAACGGTCGAGAGTTCAGACAGGACTCTATCTGGATTAACACTGTGTTCAGCTCTTCGAATGTAAGTACCTTTCCATCTATTGTTCGCTTCAAATGGTGTTTGATACTTTTTACTCCTGCTTCCCAAAGCCCTCCGAAGTGCGGGGCTGTTGGTGGGTTAAAATGCCACTGGATGTTGTCATTTGCTAGTTCGCTGGCCGCAAAGTGCGCAGCTTCATCCGTGGCTTGTCTCAGCAAGTGCTTTACTTGCCGATGTGCCCCTACAAAGTTGGTCCCATTATCCGAGTATATGTTTTTACATAAACTTCGGCGTCCTATGAACTTTCGTAGGGCGGCCATGAAGGCCTCCGTAGACATGTCGGAAGCTACTTCGATGTGGATGGCCTTTGTGGCCATGCATATAAATATGCAAAAATACCCTTTGTATATCTTGGAGCCCTTATGCTTTGACATTTTTAGGTCTATGGGCCCTGCGTAATCGACACCAACGTTTTCGAACGGGTTGGTTCGTGTAACTCTCTCTCTGGGTAGGTCTCCCATCAGTTGCGTTGGCGCTGCTGCTCGGTATCTTTTGCATTTTGTGCATTTATATAGTCTTTCTTTGACGGCAGACATGCCGTTGATAATCCACAGTTGTCCTCTTAACGCATTTAATACCATCTGTGCGCCACCATGCATTGTGCTTCGATGGTAATAATCTATGATGATGTCCGTGACATGGTGGCGTTTTGGCAAGATCATTGGATGTTTGGTGTCATATGGTAACGTTGAATGATTAAGTTTACCTCCAACTCTTATAGTGCCGTCTTGTGCTAGAAATGGGTGCAGTTTAGCCAATTGACTCTGGCTGTTGATTACCTTCGCGCTTTCCAATTGGCTATATTCTCGGGCGAATACTTGTTTCTGCACCATCCTGATGAGGTCCTTCTTTGCGTCCTCAACTTCTTTTGCCAGCAGTTGCGAGTCACGTTTGCCTTTTGTGTTTCTGCTGTTGAAGATGAATCGACGACAGTACGCTAGTACTCTGACCGTTTTCATGTATGATGAATACTTTGTCCACCAGTCGTCTGCCGGCGGTTGGATTGCCATCATATTCTTGATTGTATTTTTTGTTTCTAGTTCAGTTTTGAACTCTTTCAATGGTTCCTGTGGCCACTTTTCTTCTGGCTCTCTCAACCAGTGGGGCCCTTGCCACCATTCAGGAGTTACTTGTAACTTTGCTGGCATTGTCCCCCTGGACGCTATGTCCGCTGGGTTTTCTTTGGTGGATATGTAGTGCCACGATGTATTCACCGCATTTTCGTGGATCTCCACCGTCCGGTTGGCCACGAAGGTTTTCCACCTGTTTGGAAGTCCTCTTAACCAGGCAAGGACCACTTTCGAGTCGGTCCAACATTGACTGTAGATATTTCCCAACTTCATATCCACTTTGATTTGTTGAATCAACTTGCTTAATAGAACCGCGCCGCATAATTCCAATCGTGGGAGCGACATGGGTTTTATTGGGGCTACTCGCGTTCTAGCCATGAGTAATTTTGTGTCAATGCTCTCGTCTTCGTGTACAGTCCTCATGTACACTACTGCTGCATAGGCGCGTATTGAAGCGTCGCAGAAGCCCATGAGTTGGTAATTTTTCATTTTGCCAGGGATCTTGACCCATCGCGGTATTTTGATATTGTGTATATGCGGCAGTTGATCCTTGAACTGTGCCCATTCTGAGTGTATTTCTGTATCCACTACCTCATCCCAATCGTAACCTAACATCCATAATTTTTGCATTATTACCTTTGCTAAGATTACGCATGGAGCGATCCACCCGAGTGGATCGTATAGTTTAGCTACCTCTGACAAGATACTTCTTTTGGTTCTTGCCGGTTTCTGAAATTCTGCGAAATTTATGGCATACGAGAAGTAATCTTCCACTGGGTGCCAATAAATACCTAACGCTTTGACTTGATTGTCCTCTTTTACCTGCAATGGTAACTGGAGTTCACGATCTTCAGGTGGAATTGATTTTAGCAGTGTCTCATGGTTAGCGGCCCACTTCCGCAAATGAAATCCACCACCTTTTAATAAATTTCTTAATTCTTCTTGTAGCTTGATTGCTTCTGGTAGAGTGTCTGCTCCTGTGAGTACATCATCTACGTAGAAGTCTGTAGTCGCTACCTCTGCTGCTTTCGGGTAATATTTTTTGTCATCACCTGCTAACCTTTGTAACGTCTTGATCGCTAAGTAAGGTGCCGATGTTGTTCCGAAGGTCACTGTCTTCATTTCATATTCCTCGATAGGTCCATCGGCCTTTTCTCTCCACAGGATGGTTTGGAACTTTCTGTCGGCTGGGTCAACAAGGATCATCCTATACATTTTCTCCACATTTGCCGTCATTGCATATTGGTATTTTCTCCAATTTAAAAGCGTGGCGAACAGTTTGGGTTGAAGTGTCGGCCCTGTTAGCATTTGTTCGTTCAAGCTCTTCCCGTTCGCGGTTTTGGCAGATGCGTCGAACACTACTCGGACCTTGGTTGTAGTACTTTCCTTTACTACTGAGTGATGTGGCATGTAATACCTGTGTGGCTCACCATTTGCCACTTTCTGCATGTGTTGCAGATCCACATACTCCCGTAGGCAAGTGGAGTAAGCTTGTTGCAATTCCGGCCTTTGAGCTAATTTTTTTTCTAATTGTAGCAGCCTAGATATTGCCTGCCCCCTTGACTCACCTAAACTTGGAGGCTTATTATCTTTGAAAGGTATTCTGACCAGGTATTGTCCATTGGACTGGCGTTGCGTGGTTTTATCAAAAAACTCTTCGCATTGCTTTTCTTCGCTGGTCAGTACTCTTTCCATGGGTATCTCTTCCCATTCCCAGAACCTTTTTACCTGAAGGTTTAGTTCCTGCAACGTGTCCCTTGCATGCGTTGTAAATGCAGAAAGGTTCACCTTGCTATCTAGTTTGACCGCTGTGGATAGTTCGCCAAACAGAATCCAACCTAATGCAGTCTTTTGAGCCACTGGCAGTTGCTTGGCTCCTTTCCGCAGACCATTCTCCACAATGTCTGCATACTCTCTTACACCCAAAAGCAGATCTATGCGTCCTGGGTCTGCCAAATTAGGATCGGCCAATTTTAGGCCAGTGATGTGTGGCCAATTTTGCCCGCGCAGTCTCCTTGGTGGGAATGGATTTGTTACCTTCTTTATAACAAATGCTTCGATGGTTGTCTGATATTTGGAGTTTGTTGTTGAGAACAACGTAAACCGTGCCAATTTGTTTGAGGTGGCTACTAGTTCAGCTCCGAGTCCTTCCACTTCTAGTGTTATCGGAACTGTATCTGCTTTCATTGATTGGTAGGCCGTTTCCGTGATGAATGAGCTCTGAGACCCTGGATCTATCAGTGCTCGTAACGTTAGCTCATCACCTTGCCGACCTTTTACCTTGACCAGGGCTGTGGCCAACATCGACTTTGTTACGTTCCTGCTATAGTTGCAGGTTGTGACGCCCAACTCCTTCACGGTGTTGGCTTTTGTCGAGTTCTGATCCCTGGTCTTCTCTTGTGTCACGGATTCATCATGCAACAGCATGTGATGAGTGCCTCCACATTTGGGACATACGTTACTACTAGCGCATGCCTTATCTCTATGCCCCCGCAGACAATTAACACATAAATTGCGTTCAGTCAGCCATCGTTTTCTTGCGTTTATGTTCATTCCTTTGAACGTCCCACACTGAGACAGGAAGTGCCTTTGATTGCACATTGGACAGTGGATTCGTGTTTTACTAGCTCTATTGTAGCTTATGTTACCTTCTTCTCCATTTCTGCCTTGGTTCGCATCTCCATTATTGCAACGAAATCTTCTCCGTTGCTTGGTATGGTGACGAGGAACTTGACTATGCCTGCCTGCGAAACCATTATGCTGATCGGTGTAGTAGCTTCTTACTCTACTTCGTTCCTTTCCAGCTTTATTAATACCTTTTGGCTTATGGAGGTTGATATCCTTAGTTGCTTCCAAGCTCCGATATCTTTCCTCCATAAACTTGCTTAAATCTTTCAACGATGGCAGCTCATCTGATTTAGCAATAAGTTGTTCCCACAGATTGCGTGATTTATCAGGCAATTTTTGCGCTGTCACGTAAACAAATATGGGATCACAATTAGTGATATCCACTTCTAGGGTTTTCAATGCGTGTTGCACACGCTGTAATTCATCTAACGTCGCTCTGATTTCCTTGAAAGACTCTGTCCTAATTTTAGGGTGGCTAAATAGAAGCTTTAATTGGGCGTATATCAGCAGCCTTTTCTTATTGTAGCGATCGCATAGCAAATTCCATGCTGCGGAATAATTCGCTGCAGTCACATCGAAGGCATCTAAGTCTCTACGGGCTTCTCCCGTGAGACAGCTCTTCAGATAGTGCAGTTTATCGACTGAAGTTAACCGATCCGCATTATGTATCAATGATACAAATCTGTCATGGAACATCCTCCATGACGTGTATTGGCCGTCAAACTTCGGTATATCTATTGTCGGAAGTTTTAACGTGACCCTTGCAGTAGTTTCCGAAGGATCATCGGTTTGAGAAGTGCGAGCGTCCAACGCATCCTGCATAACTCCAAAGAATTCCGAATACGCTTGTTCGAATTCTTGATATTGATCACCGCTTAGGTAGGCAACAACAGCAGCTCGCACCTTGGCGTCTTTGATCTCCTCTAGGTCCTCCGTGGCTAATTCTAAATGATTCTCATTAAACTTATTCCATGCGGAGTTAATGGTCTTCATTTTTCCTTGAATATAGCCCGGCGTTCGCCTAGGCTTCGGTGTCTTGTTATAATTTGACAACGCCTGATCGAGTTCCTGTTTGAGAACATTTTGCTGCTGTAAAATGCCTTTCATCTTGGGATTTAAACAGGGTTCGCATGATTTAAATCGTTTGATTTAAATCATTGATTTAAATCGTGATTTAAATCAAATGATTTTTTCATTTAAATGTTTGATTTAAATCAGGATTTAAAAAAATCACGATTTTTTAACAAAAATTAATCAATATCATATTTTTAGAGTAATGAGATTTTACTGTTATATTCTTCAGTCAAGTTCACATTTAAAGTAGTGTGGTTAGTGCGAATCATCGATTAAAAAACATGAATTCATACGAACAAATACATTATTTATTAAGTTACCGCCCGTAGCTGCTTCTCCTCGTTTCGTTAGCTAAGTGAGAGACCGGTGTTACCGCCCGGGTTGGGTAGGTGACATTCTACTATGATAACTTTAAAAGTCTAGGTATTTGTTGCACGCATTTTTGTTAAAATTCTTTAAATGTGAACAAATGAACAAAAGGTAATTTATAAATGCGTTTAAACATTTTTTGGTTTTTTATTGCAAAAATAGTACTGCTTTAACCGAATAATTTCATTAAATAATAAATAAAAATTATTTCATTTAACATGAACAAATAAAATATTTAAACTATTACGGCTTATAATAATAGTATTAGATTTTCTAGTTATATGATTAATTTTTCTTATATGATTACGTCATTTAATTATTAACACTTTTACTCAATTTATGAGTATTGATGATTGGCTCGAGAAAAAAAAATCGCTTTATTAAAAAATTCAAAAAGTAATTACTAACTGAATGAGCACGCACGAAGCGCAAACTGCTCTAGTAACGTAAAAACAATTTTTTATATGACATTTTTGCAATAAAATAAAACTTGATTTAAATCACGATTTTTTTGATTTAAATCAAAAAATCCGATTTTTTTGATTTTTTTTAAAAAGTCGTGATTTTTTCGAACCCTGGATTTAAATTGTTTGTTTAGTGAAATATTTGAACAATATACAACATAAACCGTTTTCTTTACTTTTAATACTTGCTAATTTTAAGGAATTACATTTATTTGACCACGACCTATCCGGCTCGAAGGACCATGTGGCGGCGCAGTAGCCGACATACAATAAAAATTGATTCTGAAAATTAAAACCCTGTAAACGGATAGGTCGTTGAATTCAAATGCCAGGTTTGGTTTAAAATAAATGTAATTTCTCCTATAAATTAACAATTCTAATTAAAAATAATTTAATCCTATAGTTACGTTACTTTACTCAAAATATTCAATTCTAATTCAAGTTATACTTAATTCAACTTCTTAATTTATTTGTGTTGTGTGTAATCTGAAAATAAACTGTGGTTATTATTGTTGTTCAAATATTTATCCAAGAAAAGCTTTGTTTGATCTTTCTTTCTAAATAATTTCCCTTTTTTATATTTTGGGAATTCCTAGGTCTCAGTTTGTTTAGTGCAAAATGAAATTTTTACACTAAGGGAAAAGAAAATATGAAGGAAACACACGTGTCAGTTAAAATTCAATTTGTCTTTATTTCAGTAAACTGTTTGCTTAGGTGCTAACAGATAGGACTTATGTTCAACTTAACTTATCTTACATATATTACTATTACCAACCAATAACACCTTAATAGTAGTGTTCTAGTTAGTAGTTTTTATTCCAGAATATCTTAATATATAAAAACTACGTGTCACAAGCTTTGTTCACGCTAATCTCCGAAACCGCCCCACAGATTTAAATAAAAATTTGGGAATGTGTAGTGTTGGTTCCGGATTGAGAGATAGGATAGTTTTGGTCCAGATAAGTGAAGCTGTTCTCGAAATATAGAGAATTTGAATGTTTCACTGATTATATTTAAGTTGGCGGGGCGAAAAAATAATTAATTTTAATTGTCATGTACATATAAAAAACCGTTAGCTTTAAAAAAGCACTCTGATTTTTACGAGTGACAACGTATGAATTTGTGTATTGAGTGTACTGAGTGTACAGTGTGTACAGTATGTACAGTGTGTACAGTTACACTGTACTGTGTACTGTGTACTATATACTATGTACTATGGACTGTATACTATAACTACCGGAGCACGCAAAAACACACCAGTTAAGAAACATATAATTTATATACAAAATAAAAATATTTTTGAACATTGGGAAACCTCTAAAATACCAGCATCCATTGTTCTTTATATACTTCCACCGAAAAATGCGTAAAAGCTTTTAATTGGTGCGATTAAATAAAGTGTTAATAAGGAAATATATAAATGTCGAGTTTTTGCATTACGCCTCAGATTGCGGTACATCTTGAAAACGGTCAACGTGTATATTTCACTGAAGAAAATGCTCTCCAACGAGTTTTCAAGCCACCAAAAACTACACTTAGTGAATTTTTCACACTGTGCCAAAAACCTGATATTTTCGGACAATTCGCAAAAACATTGTTAAATACCGACGTCCCTCGCTATTATACATGGAACAAATCAGGTAAAAAATGGAAGCTACGTAGACAAGGCGAACGACATCCAACTATCGCACGCGTATTGCAAGCAAAGACATTGGGACGACTTTACACAGTACATCCAAAACAACGTGAATGTTTCTTTTTGCGTTTTTTGTTGCTGAATGTACCAACGTATTTCGAATTTTTACAAACAGTCAATGGTCAAATATTCAATACATTTCAAGATGCATGTCGCGAGTTGAAATTGCTGGAAGACGACAATCATTGGGATCTGAAACTTACTGATTCATCATTTGCATCCACGCCGAATAACATTCGTCAACTGTTCGCAATTATATTGACGACATGATACCCAACAGAACCATCGGTTTTGTGGGGAAAATACAAGAACGGCATGACTGAAGACAAACTTCGCAGAATTAGGCAAACAAACCAATATCCAAACTCTCGAACTTTTATAGGAATAATTGGTTTTTCGTTAATGGTTATAAATATTTGTTGAAGAGTTGAATTTTGAAGATTTGGATTAATTTTAAATGTCTTAAGGTTGGGTGGCAGCGAGCCGGAAAGGTATCATTTTTGTTTATTTACGCGCCGGAAAACAAAACCAAAAACATAGTTTACCAGCAAGTTTTGCAAAAGAATACATACATAGGTAATTTTGGTCACACTTAATATGAAAGCATATTGAATCTAATGTCTCCAAATTTTACAGAAATAAGGATTGGTTCTTTCCTTAGATATTGCGAATAGTTTGATTTTCAATATTTGCATTAATTTCACATGTTTTGACGAACACAATTTCGCAATATAAGAGAAAATAAAAGTTGGTTTTTTGACATTGCTTTTTCCAACTATTAAAGTTTTTCTTTAATGGTTAAGAAGAGTTGAATTTTTAAGGTTTGGTTGATTTTAAATGTTTAAACGTTGGGTGCAGCAAAATGTCAGATCCCTAATAGTTTCACATTTTTTTATTTGGAATCAAAAATACCAAAAAATTGCCTTTTTCAAACTCTCCTATTGTATATTAAAATTCATATCACCTGATTACTACTATTGGCTTATGGGAGCAGCATAGGCGCGCCGGATCCCAACTAGTAATATATATAACAAATAGATATATTCAGATAGCGACTATAGTACTTAACCAAAAGTTTGTATACAAAATTACACTGAGTATATCAGAAGATATAGCCAGACAGTAATTTAATACTTGACTAAGGAAAGATACAGAGTCGTACTGAATATTATCTTTAAAATAATGCTGAAAGAAATACTTGATTAAAACCAAACATGTAACATTTTCCAAAACCCATGCGGCCTGTAGAAAATCTAATGATTGGTGAGAATACCTTATTGAGTAGTTGAAAAATCCCTTTTCACAATAAACACTTGGAAAAAATCTTTGAAGTTACTTTGATTGCGTTCGCTCGATGTACTTTCGTTGACTACTGATAGACAAGAGAGAGTGATGGCTTCTGGGTTCGGGTTTTTATACACTGGAATCAACGGTCCTAGCCTAAACTGCATTGCCATTTTTAGGTGGGGATGGTTATTCCTTGATGATGAATAAAAAATAGTTTCAAACTATTTCCCTTTATTTTTATTCAATTCTAAATATTTATTCTTTTTAATTTCATAAATTTTTCAATTAATTCACTATGATTTTCTTATTTTTCTTCAATTTTTATGATGTACTAAAAATGTCCTTTTCGGCCATTTCCTTATTTTTTATTGCAATATCATAATTTTATTAATTCATATATTCATCCTTTTCCACTATATTTTCTCTTTTCTTCTCATTATCTTTATGCAAATTTATGTTTTATGGAAATATCTTTTTATCCATAAAATATTTCGTTTTTCTGGCATCACCGCTGTATTCTTCGTCAAATTCTACACCGATTTCATAGCTTTGTTCGTTTACGCCACACGGGATCCCGCGGGCACAAATTTTGCTATTTCTCTCTCACTCCCTCTCATGCAAATACGTCAAAACGTCTCAAATCTCGGGATCCCGCGGGATCCCGTGTGGAGTAAACGAACAAGGCTCATGTATCATATGTTGATACAGCATGAAGTTTGACGTTTGCGGTGCGACGTCACGTTTCGCGAGTCGTGGGCGATGTTTTTCGTGAACTAGGTGCAAATATCGTGGTTTGCAGGTGCGTGTGTGACTTTGTTGTGTTCTTATAGTGTTGTGTGTTATTTATACCTCAATTTTGTAGGTGTAAATGTAACTGATTGTCTCTGGACAATCAATTTTATCAAAACAAGGATGTTGTGTACATGTATAGTTTTCCATGTCATTTTACCTGTGTTTTTGTAGTTTGTTTTAATGTTTTTATACAGGTAAAGTGTTCCTTGTTACTTGTTTTATGATTGTGGCATGATACATGCACATAATTTGTGTTGTTTGTGGCGCTTTTGTTTGTTTATTGTGCAGTGTATTTGTTGTTCTTTTTTGCATACAATCACTTTTCTAAATGTAGGGTTATGTGTATGATGTATACCCTTTTTTATGACATTTTTCCTATGTTTTGTGTTTAATTAATGTTTTTCAGTAGTTACAAATGGTTGTTATTATGTGTGTTATTTTTATGCATGTACCTTATGTTATTTGTTGTGCCCTTTTGTGTTTATTATGTAGTACAATTGTTGTTGTTGTTGTGTATGTCATTCCAATTTTTGTTGACAATTTTTTATTGATCTATAATTTTTATATTTTCACGCCGGACTGAGGGCCTTTTTTTGACTATGATTATTAATGACTTGGATTTTTACCTTTTAGGTTTATGATGGGAGAAAACAATAAAGACAATAAATATAAAAAAAAACAAGAAGGAAGGACAACAACGATGTTTAATTTATCATTTATTGCTGGTGAGGTTTTTTTTTTTTATTTTTTGTTTTATTATATTTTATTTGACATTATTAATTTTGTGTTTGTTGTGAGTTTGGGGCTGAACATTCTCGCCCTGTTGAACAACTTTGTTCAACCGCGTATTTATTCTGCTTAACCCTCGTTTGTGGTGGTGGTGAAACACGATGCGTCCATCCGCTTTGACTTGCAATCGTGTCTGGTACCGGTTAGGTAGACTGATTGTTTGCTCCTTCTTTCGTGTCGCTCGTACTTGTTCAAACTTGATCCGATGTATAATATGTTTAGGAAGGTACATGTCTTCCCCTTCCCTAGTAATGAAGCGTTGGAAGGTATTTTCGTATCTCTCCTTAAGCTCCATAATTGTCGTCGTCGGTCGGAGCAACCTTAAATTTTGCACCTGGCGCCCATTGATGATAGCTGGTTCTTGAAGTTGTATATTTGCGTTGGTGTTTTTCGCAACATAATGGTATTGCATGGTTGAATTTACTGGTTTCACTGGACCTGCCAGTTTGGGTTTTGTTTCGGTTGGAGATTCTCCGGATTCGGTGAGGTCAATTATCACCAAGTCTTGGTGTTGTTTGCCCATTGGTATTGTCCCGTTGGCTGCATCTTTCCCTGGGGGTTGTTTTCTTTGATGGGCTTTTCGTGTTCGAGCGGATTGACCTGGTTGACCAATATTATCAGCACTCTGAGTTATTGTTTCTGTTGCGGCTGTGCAACACGGTTCTTCTCGACTCTGGTGTACGTTAGTTTTGGTAGTCGGGATCCGCCTCGGCTGCGTACGAATTCTAATCTCGGGTCCACATGGAGTTACCTCGAAAGATCTTTTAGTAATGGGGCGTTGTGGCGACTTTAGGGTGAACGTGGCTTAACCCTTTTTGGACTTGGCTTCTGAGGAGTTGGTCCAAGTGGGTTTTTGGCCCGCTTAACCACTCTCCCGTGGTGCTGATCCAGAACTGGGGTAATGTTCGCGTTGCTGCTTCGGTTAGCCGGACTTGGGTGATCGACTGCTGCTGCTGGAACATCGAGTAGAGCTGACAACTCGGCAAACTCGGTGTCGAAGTCGCATGTGATATCCAGCACTGGACTGCCTAATGGCGTGGTTGTGCCGTACAGCAGGTAGTTTTCTGCGGCGGCCAAATCTTCTTCAGTATAATTTAGGTTTGACATCTGGAAAAAACTGAATTAATTTAGTGATCTGGAATAGGATTGAGTATTGACAGATGGACAACATTACCATGTACGATACATTTAACACGACGGCACTTGAAGTGTTACTCCCTGTTATGTATTTGGTTCTGTTTCTTGAGAACTTGGTTTATCTATGGGTAGGCGACAAATATTTGTTATTGGTCTTCGAAACGTGTTTTGACTCGTTCTGACCTGCACCACTCGTATGAACCCATCTGGTCCGGGGAACGTCTCTTCGATTATCCCGAGCGGCCACCTTGTGCGTGGCATGTTCTCGTGTTTAATGAGGACTATATCCCCGACCTGTAGTGCGGTTTGTGGAGTATTCCATTTTGGTCTCTGTTGCAACTGATTAAGATAGTCTTTAGACCATATCTTCCAGAATTGCTTGACCATGCCTTGAATATGTTTCCAACGTTGAAATGATGACATAATTTCTGTCTCATTAGTCACTTCAGGAAGGGCGTTGAGAGCTTGCCCAATTAGGAAGTGTCCTGGAGTCAGAATTAATGTGTCTTCTGGATTATTTCGGACCCAACATAGTGGTCTGGAATTCAAACATGCTTCTATTTGTGTTAGCAATGTGGCATATTCTTCAAACGTACACATTGCGTTTTTCACTGTCCTATATATGTGATGTTTGATAGATTTTACGCTTGCCTCCCAGAGTCCACCAAAGTGAGGTGCTGCAGGAGGATTGAAGTGCCATGATACTTGTTTTGGCGTAAAATATCGTTCTGCTTCTTGGTTGGATTCCTTAAGTGCTTGTCGAAATTCCCTGTCTAATATAGATTTAGCTCCGACAAAATTTGAGCCGCAATCGGAATATATGTTTGCACAGTCCTCGTCTAGCTATGAATCTTTTGAGGGCTGCGATAAATGCTGTTGATGATAGGTCTGAAACCAGCTCGATGTGTATAGCCTTGGTTGTCAGACAGACTATAACACAAATGTAAGCTTTTTGTAGTTTTGCATTTCTGATGGATGACGTCTTAATGGTGATTGGTCCAGCGTAATCAATGCCAACATTAGTGAATGGTTTACTAATATTGACTCTTGGGATAGGTAGCTGCCCCATTAACTGCGTCATAGTTTCTCCTCGTTGTTTAGCACATACCATACATTTATGGATCGTGCTTGTGATACATCTTCGTGCATTTAAAATCCAAAACCTCTGACGAGTCGTACTTAACACCAATGAAGGTCCGCCATGTAATGTCTCTAGGTGGATCTTGTCTATGAGTAAGTGTGTGAGCGTATGGTCTTGGGCTAAAATGATGGGATGTTTCACCTCGTATGGTATTGTGGCATTAGTTAGTCTGCCTCCCACTCGTATCAATTTATCCTTGTCCATGAAAGGCGTAAGTTTTAATAAACGGCTGTTTCTTGAAAGTGGTTTCCCTTGTAGTAAATTATTGTATTCTTCCGGAAAAGCCATTTCTTGTGTAAGTCGCAACGTGGTGTTTTCAGCCTCTTTCCATTCTATGGCGGAGAGCTGATTGACTTGTTTATCCTTGGGATTTTTACAATTGTGTTTAAAACGTTTAATCATGGCTACAATATAAATAAGACGTGTTATTGATGAATAACGAAATAAAATGTTGTCCTCAATTTGTGTGAGGAAACTTGTGACGACTGGTTTTTTCGCTTCCAGATCTGTGTTTTCCTTTATTTCTTGCTGCTGAGGCCATTGATCTTGTGGTTTGGTCAGCCAACTGGGTCCATGCCACCATAGTTGATTGTTGATTAAATTTGTAGCTGAGATACCTCTGGATGCTACGTCAGCCGGATTGTCTTCCGTTGAGATGTGCCTCCAGTGGTCGTATCGTATAACATCTTGTATTTCGGCGACGCGATTGGCCACGTATGTCTTCCATCTGGACGGATGTTGCTTCACCCATTGGAGTGCTATCATAGAGTCTGTCCATGCGAATGTGGGGATGTGCGGTAGCTGCATGTCTTCAATTGTGCCCCTTAGTAATTTGACCAAAATTACAGCTCCATTTAGTTCTAGCCTGGGAATTGTTGTTGGCTTGGTAGGAGCCACCTTTGTTTTAGACGTTAGTAACATTGACGAAATTTGTCCATTATCTTCCTCCTTTCGTAGATATAGGACTGCAGCATATGCCTTTGCTGACGCGTCACCACAAAAACCATGGAGTTGTGCCTTTGTATTGGCGCTGTAATTAATCCATCTTGGAATTTGTAGTTTGTTTAGATTGATTAATTCCTGTTTGAACGTTAACCATTCATTTTCTACTTGGGTGGACACTTGTTGATCCCATGAGCAGCCGGTTATCCATAACACTTGCATTAATATTTTTGCAGTAATGATAACAGGAGACAGCCAGCCTAAGGGGTCATACAAGGATGCGATGTCCGAGAGAATATTGCGTTTAGTTGCAATGTTATGTTCTCGCATTGGGATGATAGCGAAGGTGAAGGGATCCGGTCCAGGGTGCCATCGTATCCCGAGGGTTTTCACTGTTTCGTCTGTGTTGAATGTTAATACATTCTTCAGTTCACCATTTTCTGGAGGGAGATGGTCTAACAATGCTTGGTCATTGCTAGCCCATTTCCGTAGGTTAAACCCACCTGACCGTGTGATGTTTATCAATTCCATTTGTAATTGTTTTGCATCATTGATGTTGTCAGCTCCGGTTAACAGATCGTCGACGTAGAAATTATCATGTAGTGCTTTAGAAGCTAACGGCCAAGTTTCCCTTTCGTCCACTGCTAGTTGTTGCAGCGTGCGAATTGCTAAGTATGGAGCACTTGCCGTGCCAAAAGTCACCGTTTTCAACTTGTAGTCTTGAAGTTGTGATGTTTTCGGATTTTGCCATATAATCCTTTGAAATGTTTGATCCTTTGGGTGGATATCAATCATGCGGTACATTTTCTCAATGTCTGCATTCATAGCGACCTTATATTTTCTCCAGTTGAGTAGTGTCGCAAACAGCTTGGGTTGAAGAGTAGGGCCAGTTAACAAGTGCTCGTTGAGTGATGTGCCATTTGTGTCGTTCAATTTCAAACAGCGTCTTTTCCACTTTTGACAATTTTTGAATAAAGTTGTGGCAACGCTTCTTGGTAGCCATATCTAAGCATGCATGTTACAGTTTTATTTCAGAATTTGCCTTTTCACCTATATTTTAATGCGCAAAAATCGGGTTTTATTTCAAAGCGCAGCCTTTTCCAGATTCGGGGATTTACAAAAGTGGCTAATTCCAAAACAAAAATATTATTTTTCAAAACCTGCCTTTTCCCTGTATGATTCTGAATCTGTGCACCATGAATAGTTCAAAACCTTCTTGTTCCATCAGTACTGTTTACAAAACGGTTCTTTTCCATGGAAAAAAGGGCAAAATTTGATATTCTATCATTTTCGGTGAAATAATCGAAACGACAGGTTGTTTGTTCTGCAGTGTTCTTTGATTATAAATAAAATTAATTAAAAAATAAAATTAAAGTCAACAAGTAATGGATTCAAATCAATTTGCTAAACAAGTTCTTGATGGTAGAGGCAGAAAAAGTTTGAAAACCGTTAAATCAAAATCAAAAGTGTAAGTCTGTGGAATTAGTTTTGTTGTGGAGCACCACCCCATAAGTTTGTTTATACTTCTCCAGGTATTCATCCAGCAAATTGCCGAAGCTAATCAACTGCCGGCATAAAGGCAAATCCTTTAACTGTGCTATCGAAAAAAGACATTTACAAATTTTTCAAGGACTTTTATGGAAATAAAACCAAGCTCACCCAAGATGCATTTCTGCTCAGCTACTGCCTACCGCAACCCACAAAAAGGCATGACCGGTACAAAGGTGGCGCACGAAAGAAAGTTTCCATTCAATACTTCGTTCGGACGAGTTCAAAGAAGATAAAGAGAGTTTGCCAGTCATTCTTTCTTAGCATCCTTCACGTTTCAAAGGATCGCATTCAACGCATATGTTCCCGACACTTGGAAACCGGAACTGCTCCTGTAGAACTTCGAGGCGGGGATAAAAAATCAATGAAATTTGAAGATAAACGAAAAGGTGTTATTAATTTCATCAAGACGTTCAAAGTATTGGAAATTCACTACTGCAGGAGCAGAACTTCAAATCGGCAATACTTACCAAGCGAATTAAATATTTGCAAAATGTGGAAACAATATAATCTTCAAGCGGAAAATGCGTTGAAGGTGCGACATAGTTTCTTCCGAAATATATTCTGCAGAGACTTTAATATCGGATTTAAAACACCCAGTTCTGATAAATGCTCCACCTGTATCAGTCTGAAGGAGCAGATTAAAGTGCTACAAAAAACTGGCGATGAGTCCGCCAAAGTTGCAAAAATGACAGAGTATCAAGTCCACAAGGAACGAGGAAAGGCATTCTTTAAACTGTTAGCTGCAAGCAGAAATGACACGGTAACAATGTCATTCGACTGTCAGAAAAACATGGTATTACCGAAAGTACCCGATCAATCTGCGTACTACAGCAGACAGTTATATTTGTACCTGTTCGCAATCGTTGTCGGTGATTCACACAGCAAGCTGACCACAGACAATGTATTTTTGTACACATGGACGGAAAACGACTTCGCGAAAGGCTCAAACGAGATAGCTTCGGCTATCTATCATCGTCTGAACCTTATTGACTTTAAGGATAAACAGACCCTTCGTCTGTTTTGCGATTGCTGCGGAGGACAAAATAAAAATTGCACTGTTGTCGGGATGGTGGCAAACTGGTTCGCCACGAAAGCTCCGAAAAATTTGAAAGAAATTCAAATAATATATCCTGTTCCGGGTCATCCTTATATACCGCCGGATAGGGTCTTCGCGCTAATAGAGAAAGAAGTTCGGCGAAAGGAAGTTATTGCGACGAAGGACGAATACTTTGAAATATACCGGAAGTATGGTCTACTCATTAAATTTGGAAGTGATTGCCCAAATTTGGATTGGAAGACAGAATGCACTAGAGTGCTGAAACCCCCGGGATCTTGGCACTTCAAATTCAAAGCATCGAAACGGTTCATCCTGAAGAAAGGATGTCGCTCAGAAATATTGATTCGCGGTGAACATGCTTACAGAAGTGACCTGGGTGCCAACAAATCTGTATTAAGGAAAGGGATGCGTCTATCTTCCATGAGACCGCGGACAATACAGCAAGGAATTAAAGTTAAAGACGAAAAAATCAAAGACGTGAAAGCCCTGTTACAAAAACATTTTGGAGATCAGTGGTCGCAGATTCCTGAACTTCTGTTTTATAAGGAAGTTTTTGATCGAAATGAGGAAGCTGATGAGGACGACATCGAAAGTTTGTGCGAGATGCCTGATGAAGACATCGACCTAAGGATTTGAAACTTCATACAGAGCTTTCTGCAATGAATTTAATTTTTATTTGATTTTGTTCTTATTTTTTTTTGAATGTATTTATTGTTTGAATTTTAAATTGGTTTTTTTGTTCCTTTCAAACATTGTACTGAAAAAAAAAATAATTAAAGAAAATGTCATTAACCAAAACACTTTTTTTTCCTGTATGTTGTTTTCAGAACTCGCCTTTTCCTGCTCGTTTGAAATCAAACCGCGTCTTTTCCAAAGTGTCGCACCAAAACTGTCTACTTCCAAAATTCAAATTTTAAATCTATCTTAACTGACACATTTTGAAGTTTGTGACAAATGCCATCTAGATGACAGTATTGTAAATAGTTGAAAAGGAAAAAAAACTGGGTATATCGCGCTCGCTTTGTCCCACACAGGTTTTTTGCAATTTCTGACTTTGCGCTTAGGGTGGAAAAGACGGTGTTTGAAATTGGACGACACATTTGTAGTTTTGGCAGATGCATCGAACACGACTCTTAATTTAGTCGTGGTACTCTCCTTGAAGACTGCGTGATGAGGGATATAGAAATGTTCTTCTTGATCTGTTGGGGGTTCTACTTCTTCCATGTGCCCAAGTTCAATATATTCGTCTAAGCACTTTCTGTAATCTTTCTCGAATTCTGGTTTCTTAGAGAACTGCCTTTGCAGCGATGTGAAACGCTTGAGTGCTTGTGGTCTTGATAGTCCTAAAGAAGGAGCTTTGTTGTTTTTAAATGGAAGTTTGACTTGGTATTTTCCATTTTGTTTACGCGTGTGTGTTGTCTCGAAGATCTGCTGGCACAGTTTGTCGTCCTCTCTTAGGATCTGTTTTGCAGGAGGTTCTTCGATTTCCCAAAAACGTTTTAATTGGTCATGTAAATCTAGTGTTGTGACCGTAAATGCTGAGAATTTATCTATGACGGTGTCTGTCGTTGGTCCCACTATTATCCATCCGAAGATTGTGTTTACGGCTATTGGGGCGGTACTAGGTCCCTTTCGCATGCCGTTCTTTAGAATACGTGCGTAGATTCGTGCTCCTAGGAGTGCGTCGATCCTTCCTGGCTTCCAGAATGTTGGATCTGCTAGAGGCAAGTTGTTGAGGTGATTCCATTCCTCCTTGCGAACTACCTTTGTTGGTAGAATATCAGTGATACTGTTGAGTATCAGGAAATTATCCGTCACTGACACCGTATTAGAGTTGTTTGGTTTTAACGTGAGCCTAACTTGTTGGTGTGCAGTAGCTAATGGATTGGTGTTTATACCTGTTATTGCTACAGTTGTATTCGTTCCTGTAGCTCCTAGCTGCTTGCATGCAGCTTTTGTGATAAATGAAGATTCGGAGCCATTGTCTATTAGACACCGCAATACCTTTTCCGTGCCATGATTAGTGCGAAACGTTACCAGTGCTGTTGACAACAATGCATGGTGTTTTTTCATGGTTAGAAAGTTTGGAATTTTGGTTACTCCGTCAGCGCTGTCGGCTGATTGGGATTGAGAATTTGTTGGAGATTGGCTTGGTATGTTCTCTCCTTCTCGAAAATGTTTTTCCTTGGATCCTGTTGATCCCTGCTTCTCTTGTCTGGAGTCGTCGTGTAAGGTAGTATGATGACGCTGCTTGCATTTGCGACATGTATATTTGCTTGTGCATTCCTTTGCCATGTGGCTGTTGGACAAACAATTCAAACAACGTCCAGCTGATAGTGTGACCTTACGTCTGGCATCACTATTCATTTGTTGATACTTGGTGCATGCTCGAATGTAGTGCTTTTGATGGCAAGCCGGACAACAGGTTTGCTTCACTGCATGATACGTGTGTGTGACCTTTTTTGTGATTGTTGGCTTGATTGGTGTTGATGTCCGTGGAACGATTGCATCAGCAATTGATTCTAGTACCCGTAATCTCATTGTCAAGAACTTGCTGAATTGTGAAAAAGTTGGCAATGTTTGATCTGCTCCTTGCTCTTCTTCCCATAATCGTAGTGTTGTGAAAGGGAGCTTCTGTACTAATAAATAAATTAGAATGGCATCCCAAGACGCAGTATCAACACCTAAGCTCTTCAGCTGTTGCAAACATTCGGATGATGTATCTATTAATTCCTTCATGCCCTTTG
This sequence comes from Thereva nobilitata, assembly GCA_963855945.1. Taxonomy (NCBI): domain Eukaryota; kingdom Metazoa; phylum Arthropoda; class Insecta; order Diptera; family Therevidae; genus Thereva; species Thereva nobilitata. The sequence continues at coordinate 95,309,291 of OY979695.1, forward strand.
AGGATTCAGTAGTCAGCTTCGGTATGTTTGTAAAAGTTTTTAGCTGGTGATTTACCAACATTCTTTTATTTTCATACCGCTTCTTCAGTTTTTCCCATGCTGGTGCGTAATCTTCCTTAGTGATTGGAACATGTCGCAATAAGCTTTCAGCTTCTCCAACCAAACATTCCTTTTAATAGTGTAATTTTTGTACTGGACCAAGGTTTGCATTATTATGGACCAACGCAACGAATACATCATGAAATGATCGCCACAAATCGTAATCGCCATTGTATTTTGGCAAACTGATTCTCGGCAGTTGTATTTCATGTGGTGTTGTAGTTGGAGGCTCTGGAGGTGGAGTTGTTTTTACTTGGCATTTTTCCAATCCATCCATTAACTCTCCGAGATACTCATAATATTTGGCTTCTGTGGTTCCGTATATATCACTATTGAGGTACGGAATTGCTGCTTCTGCATTCTCTTGTACTGATGATTCGTCTAATGCTATGTCATTTTTTTGAAATTTCTCCCATATTGCATTTAATCCAGTGATTCTGGATTTGTAGAATCCTAAATTGCGTTTTGCGTGTGCCGTCTTTTTGGCAGTGTTGATATACTGGAATAGACGGAGTTTCAAACGTTCTTGTGCTTGACACATTTGTTGTAGCGTAGTCATTTTGAATATGTTACTCTAAAAACTACCCGAACACCGATAACAAACGAATGAAATTGACTAAATTGAATTCGCTGACACGTAATCCTGGATGGAACCACCAAAATGTTTAGTGCAAAATGAAATTTTTACACTAAGGGAAAAGAAAATATGAAGGAAACACACGTGTCAGTTAGAATTCAATTTGTCTTTATTTCAGTAAACTGTTTGCTTAGGTGCTAACAGATAGGACTTATGTTCAACTTAACTTATCTTACATATATTACCATTACCAACCAATAACACCTTAATAGTAGTGTTCTAGTTAGTAGTTTTTATTCCAGAATATAACATATATAACAAATAGATATATTCAGATAGCGACTAAAGTACTTAACCAAAAGTTTGTATACAAAATTACACTGAGTATATCAGAAGATATAGCCAGACAGTAATTTAATACTTGACTAAGGAAAGATACGGAGTCGTACTGAATATTATCTTTAAAATAATGCTGAAAGAAATACTTGATTAAAACCAAACATGTAACATTTTCCAAAACCCATGCGGCCTGTAGAAAATCTAATGATTGGTGAGAATACCTTATTGAGTAGTTGAAAAATCCCTTTTTACAATAAACACTTGGAAAAAATCTTTGAAGTTACTTTGATTGCGTTCGCTCCATGTACTTTCGTTGACTACTGATAGACAAGAGAGAGTGATGGCTTCTGGGTTCGGGTTTTTATACACTGGAATCAACGGTCCTAGCCTAAACTGCATTGCCATTTTTAGGTGGGGATGGTTATTCCTCGATGATGAATAAAAAATAGTTTCAAACTATTTCCCTTTATTTTTATTCAATTCTAAATATTTATTCTTTTTAATTTCATAAATTTTTCAATTAATTCACTATGATTTTCTTATTTTTCTTCAATTTTTATGATGTACTAAAAATGTCCTTTTCGGCCATTTCCTTATTTTTTACTGCAATATCATAATTTTATTAATTCATATATTCATCCTTTTCCACTATATTTTCTCTTTTCTTCTCATTATCTTTATGCAAATTTATGTTTTATGGAAATATCTTTTTATCCATAAAATATTTCGTTTTTCTGGCATCACCGCTGTATTCTTCGTCAAATTCTACACCGATTTCATGTATCATATGTTGATACAGCATGAAGTTTGACGTTTGCGGTGCGACGTCACGTTTCGCGAGTCGTGGGCGATGTTTTTCGCGAACTAGGTGCAAATATCGTGGTTTGCAGGTGCCTGTGTGACTTTGTTGTGTTGTTATAGTGTTGTGTGTTATTTATACCTCAATTTTGTAGGTGTAAATGTAACTGATTGTCTCTGGACAATCAATTTTATCAAAACTAGGTTGTGTGTACATGTATAGTTTTCCATGTCATTTTACCTGTGTTTTTGTAGTTTGTTTTAATGTTTTTATACAGGTAAAGTGTTCCTTGTTACTTGTTTTATGATTGTGGCATGATACATGCACATAATTTGTGTTGTTTGTGGCGCTTTTGTTTGTTTATTGTGCAGTGTATTTGTTGTTGTTTTTTGCATACAATCACTTTTCTAAATGTAGGGTTATGTGTATGATGTATACCCTTTTTAACCGACTTCAAAAAAGGAGGAGGTTATCAATTCGACGCGTAGGTATTTTTTGGTCCTGTTCACGCATAACTTTGTAACGCAATGACTTTTTTGCTTTTTTTCTTTTTTGTTTGAAAGGGTAGTTTCCCACGGTGGTCCCGTACAATTTTTTTTAAATTCTGATAAAGGAGTTCGAAGGTAGGCGTAAAAAACTGGTAAAATTAGTACACCTTGAACGGATAGAAGTATTTTCAAAGGCAGCGAACAAATTACTTTATTGTTGCGTGCTCGAGAAGAGGCCGGTGGATGAATCGGCAAAGGCGTTGACCCGCAAATAAAAATTGCGGGTTCAAACCCCGGAGGGTAGTTCGACTTTTTTTCTTTTTTTCTCTTTCTAAAATCCATTCTGATTGGATTAATGTTGTAAAGAATTACAAACTCTTCGGTGAGCAATTTCATGCATACTCTACTCATGCAGACTGTAGAGAGTATTCCTTTGGAATGAAATTCTATTTAAAGCAGTTTCTGAAAAGCTTTATTTACGTATTTAGCCATCTTGTTGTAACAATCTCCCGTAGCACAACGACTGAGAGGCTTGCCTCTCGTCCTGGAGGTTGCGAGTTCGATTCTTTGACCTGGAGCAATTCTTTTTTCAATCGACACAATAAATATTTCTTTTTAATTTCCTTTGGGGAATTTTGTTTCATATTAAATAAGTTTTTTTTTAAATTGCTCCGAAAATACGCAAATAGATTACTGCAAAAACTATTTAGCTACTGCCTCAATTCTTTTCGACGGCGCGCGGCTGAGTGTCATACTTCTCGTAATAAATAATTTTTTTTATATGGCCCCCGAAAAAAATCAACGGACTAAAAAGTACGAAATAAAATAAATTTTTAAAAACCGACTTCAGAAAAACCGAAAATAATGCACAAAAAACCAAAAATAATGCACAAAAAAGGATAAAATAATTGTTTGAAATTCTTTACAACATTAATCCAATCAGAATGGATTTAATAAGAAGAATCACTTTTGAAGACGGTGCCAACACCTGTTTTCGGGGTGATGTATTAAGGGCATAAGCCTAACAAAGATATGAATACAATTTTCGCAGCAATAGTTAATGCAATGAAAGTCAACTACTACCTGGCACCGTCTTCAAAAGTGATTCTTCCTATTAAATCCATTCTGATTGGATTAATGTTGTAAAGAATTTTTTATGACATTTTTCCTATGTTTTGTGTTTAATTAATGTTTTTCAGTAGTTACAAATGGTTGTTATTATGTGTGTTATTTTTATGCATGTACCTTATGTTATTTGTTGTGCCCTTTTGTGTTTATTATGTAGTACAATTGTTGTTGTTGTTGTGTATGTCATTCCAATTTTTGTTGACAATTTTTTATTGATCTATAATTTTTATATTTTCACGCCGGACTGAGGGCCTTTTTTTGACTATGATTATTAATGACTTGGATTTTTACCTTTTAGGTTTATGATGGGAGAAAACAATAAAGACAATAAATATAAAAAAAACAAGAAGGAAGGACAACAACGATGTTTAATTTATCATTTATTGCTGGTGAGGTTTTTTTTTTTTATTTTTTTGTTTTATTATATTTTATTTGACATTATTAATTTTGTGTTTGTTGTGAGTTTGGGGCTGAACACAGTTGACAATACTGGTGTGTTTCTTCACAATGCTGGAATAACCGCTTTGCTTAATTTGCAAAAAATCGGTCACCCAGATATTCAAATTGTCTGAGATTTCAATATAACCAACTAGAGTCTTGCCCTAGTTTTTGTATGCCGTTGTCTCGGTCTTATTTTAATCTTATCAAAGCTTTCCTTGGTCGTTTTGACCAGAGGTGAACTTGTAGTTACACAGTTCACCCTTGTTCAAAACCTGAATATGTCCCAACTACGTTGGTGAAAATTAGAAACAATTATATTCCTTTCGGCTGTTTGTATGAAGCAAACCCGAAATAATTTATCTTCAAATTCAAGCCAGAAATTGCGGCAGGAATTTAAAGCACCTTTTGGAAACCTAAATCTCGTTAAAAACACCGAACTTACAGTCGTTTTTACCGTGGCTTTCAATCGACAGTAAAGGCTAACTTGCGAAAGCTCTTTTTATCAGCCAGTTGACTACGCTGAATTTGCAGCCGTTTTTCAACTATTTTAATTTTTCCGTTTTACTAAAATTGGAATCTTTCAATTTAAATACGCTGAAATTGCAGCCGTATTTAAATTAAATTGTATTCTGATTCCTATTTTATTTTATGTTTTTAATCTTTGTTATTTCTCAAAATCACCAGGAAATTGCCGGCATGCAACAAGTTTCCTAAAGTTTCAAGAAATAACCAAGTTATTTCCTCCACCTGGACACAATGACAATTCTTTTGATATTCTAGATAAACTATGAAAAAATCAACGGCATACACCGATCGACTATCTAAATCCCTATGTTATGTTTATGGGCTATTTCCTCATAAACGCTTGAAACTAGTTACTATCCGATTGCGGTAACAAGTAAACAGTCGGCTGGAATTCCAGCTGCTTCGAATTATATAGCCAGCGACTTCTGCTGGCGAGCTTTTTTGCTGGGGGGAATTTTTCTCCCCATATTTTGAAGTTGGCGGCGATCAGCTGAGCTTTTTCTTCGTTGGTGAACTTTTTAACAACTGATCTCTCGGACATATGGCGTGGTAGTTATTTTGTTTATATTATTTTTATTTCTCCTTAGTGTTTAATTTGATTAGTTTATAGGTAGTAATTATTTAAATTAATTATTTTTTTTTTGTTTTTAATTTTATTTCATTTTGTTTAGTTTTGCTTTAAGTTTTATTGTCAGTTAAGGTGGTTTTGATTATATTGTGGTTTTCTGCATGTATGTAGTTTGTTTTTATTTTATTTGTTTATGTATGTCACTTATGTTTCGAACCGAAACAGCATTAATATAAATATAATGCGTTAAAGTTTGATAAATAGAACGAATAGTTCCGCAATAATATAAATATTATGTGTTAAAGTTTGTTAATAAATAGAAGGAACAGTTTCTGCATTAATATAAATATAATGCGTTAAAGTTTGATAAATAGAACGCATAGTTTCCGCAATAATATAAATATTATGTGTTAAAGTTTGTTAATAAATAGAATAAATACTGTTACAACAAACGAAATAATTAGTCTCAATATTTATTTTATAACCTGAAAAAAGGGTTTTGTGCTGAACTTGGTTAATACATGGAATAAATAGTATCTGCATGAACGTGAGTACTATAACAAAAAAAAGGGGGTTTGTGTTGAACTTTTTAATGAATGGATTAGATGGTTTCTGCCTCAACTGCAGTGAATTAAATAAAAAGTTTATAGAAAGAATAAATCACGAAGATTCAAGAAAAAAGAATATAACACAAGGTACCCGTTTTTATTTTAGTCTGTTAAAAGTCCCAGAATATTACTTAATCCGTTGACGCAGCGACACAAAGGGTACCTTGGCAAACGAAATAAGAAAACAGCACGGCTACTATTGCATGATTTCTTACCAGACGTCGGAATCTCAAGAAGGTCCATGTTTGTGTTCTAATTATTTTCTAGTTTTTGGTACAGCTTATGATTTCAAATAAAACCATTTAACTTAAAAGTTTTTTTACCTATTTTTTTGTTCACTATTTCATTTTCTATATGCAGCAAAGACATATGCGAGAAACGATTTTGGAGCATAGTTGTTCTTAACCAGGTTTTTATTCGTCGCATTGCAGAGAAACTCCTTTCGCAACTGGCGGAGCTCACTGGGAGTACTAAGGCTGCCTGAAGCAGTTTATGTATGTTAGGACAGAATTCCTTTCAAATAAGTCTTTTTAAATTTTTTACATTTATTTCACAATTTTTCAATTTGAACATGTTTTTCGTTATTATAGCTTCGGCATTCAGTGCTTCAGAATCAATGTTCAAAATATCTCTATAATTATTAATAAAATCCTCTGCATTCCCTATATCTAATTTCAGGAAGGCTTCTACTGCGTTGGCCAATGGGAGGTTTTCAAACCGCCGTTTTAAATTAACAGTCATGTTGTCTATTACCTGGTTATATATATATTTATCTCCCAATAGTCTTGTGTTTGGGTGTCGGTAGGCAAATCTACGGTGTTGCTTTTGCCAACAGTTGTCTCTGTATAAAAATCCTTTTGTTGACGCCTCCTTTTTGATATTCTGACAGGTTCTAAGGAAATTTCATGCCTTTCAGCAAACTGCTCGATATCTTTCCAAATCTTAAATTCGTTTCTATATTCTTCAAAAGTATGGATTGTACTTCCTATTAAATCTTTAGCTTGAGACAGAGTTGCATTTTTTGACTGAAAAAAATTACTCAGTACATTCACTGTCGCGAGAACTGAGTGAAATAATGCAATGTTATGCTGAACTCTGGTGTAGCCATTGTCGTGAGCAATCCGAGTGCTTCCACAGCATGTTTGTCCCGATTCTCCGCGACCTCTTCATCCAAAGCCAATTTAATGGCTTCACTATTGGTGAGAACTGCTTTACAGTTTTCGAATCGACAACTCCATCTTGTGGTACTCAGACTTCCCATTTCGCAATTGGTCTTTATGCCGAGGGATTCTTGTATCTTTTTAAGATTGGCGTGATGACCAGGTTGTGAAAAATGAATGTATAAAGATTCGATAGCATTGGAAAAAGTCTTTGCTAGCGGAACGCTAGCGCAGGAATCGACAACAACCAAATTCATTTTGTGCGCTAAACAATGGATATATATGGCGTGAGGCTGAGTTTCTTTTATTATAGCTTGCAGGCCTCTATTTTTGCCAGACATGACACTGGCGCCGTCATAAGATTGCGCAAGAATCGGAACATCGCCCAATTGGTTTTTGTTCAGTGTTTCCAAAATTAGGGTTGCCAGTCCCTGCGTGTCTCTAGACGTCGAACAATTAACAAAACCAATAAATCTTTCTACCACGTTAAGGTCGATCGTATATCTAATGGTGATTGACAATTGCTCCTCTTTGTAGCATCTCGCCTCGTCTACACTCAATGAAAAAATTCCACACGCTTTTGCCTCTTTTGCAATTTGCTCTCTAGTTAGGCATGCTATTATTTCTACAATTTCATTCTGAATTTCTGGACTACAATAATTAAAATGTTTTTCAAAGTATATGCGAAATTTTTTGTCGTAGTTTGAGAAAAGCTATTTTCAAGAAATTACCTCTATTTTTGGATGATATGTTCTCTTGATGCCCTCTTAAAGGTAAACCCTGACGGACAAGGGTCATTATTACATCAATAAGTTTCAATAAGTATTCTCTATTTTGAATAACATCTTGTTCCTGTTGATTTAGAACTTGCTGATGGACATCTCCAGTTTTAGGAGAATTTTTGTAGGATACATATTTTTGCGGTCATTCGACATGAAGGAAGATTCTACATGTTTTTTTAACCCCTCCCCCAGTTTCTTCCAATTGTTGTAACCATTTTTTACAAATCTTTCGCGTTGGTCCAGGGCCGGACTATCGCCTACGCCAACAACGCCATGGCGTAGGGCGGCACATTACTAGGGGCGGCAATAATGTGAAAAAAAAAAATTTTTTTTAATATTTTGGAATGAAAATTTTTTTTATTTAATTTTTTTTAATACATACTATTCTACGGTTTTTAAATTAGTACTTTACGAGCTTTTTTCTGAGCAAAATCGTCAATTAACAATTCGACATCTAGAGATCGATTAAGCTCAACTTCAATGCACAATATTGCAAATGAATTAAGTCTTTCGTCTCCTACACTGGCACGTAAATAATTTTTTATTCTCTTTAACACTGAGAAAGATCTTTCACCACTACAATTTGAAACCATTAAACACAGAAACATAGAAAGTGCTATATGAATATGCGGATAAATTTCTAAAAAGTTATTGTCACAGATTAATTTACTTAAATCCAATGCAGATATTTTAACAAGATTAAGAGATGTTAAGTACGCTTTAAAATGCAAAATTTCAATATTCAAATTTTCATCTAAATCATTAGGATAACATTTAACTAATTCGCTAGCGCTTTGTAAAATTTCTTCTTCGTTCAAATTTTGTAAGTTCATCAGAAATCCAAATCTTTCATTTAATTTTTTGTAAGCTGCACATCTTTTTTTTTAAATTTACCAACAAGCTGTCTAAAATTTCTTGCACTCTCACTCGCGTATTTTTCAATGTTGCATTTTTCAATGGCAATATTCTCGTAACGCTTAAATACTTCAGGAGATCGCATATCAGAAATAAATATAACTAATGTTTCATACTGGTTTACAACTGTTGTTAATTCAGCTTGAGATGACTGCATGTATGTATTAATATCACACACACACTCACACGTTTATATATCTATGCATATTAATTATATAATAACTAGTTGGGACCCGGTGCGCCTATGCTATGGGACCCGGTGCGCCTATAGTAGTAATCAGGTGATATGAATTTTGAATTTGGAATGACTCCACACAGAGCTAATAATATTCTACTTGTCATACCATAACTTTCTATATTTACAAGCCATGAACAAGAATCTCAATTGAGAGAATCGGACCACCAAATTCTCCCAAATTCTCCAAATTACACTAACAACATAACGTAATTTCACCGAGTTGTGGTCCGATTGAGCGGAAATTCGCTCTCAATATTTTCCTTGTTCATGGCTTGTAATATAGAAGGTTGTGGTCATACCCTTTCATTTAATACCCATACCGAATGGCTTGCAAAGAAAAAGGTAATCCACCATTTTGCGTTGGCCACTTCCAGCTAACACATATTATGGCCAAACCAGCAGTAAGAATTCGTCCTGCCACCGACCATGCAATTTTCCGGCAATATTCGTTGACATAGAAAAACAAACGACGACTAACTATTTCATATAATATTAGCAACTACAATATTTTCCTAGGCCTACTGTTAAACTATTTTTAAAAATGTGTTGTGTTAAGTGTTTTTACTTCACGTTTATGTCTTGTGACATATGGGTGTCGCTGAGTTCGGTTTCAATTCCAGCAACATATTTGTTCTTCGTCGCGTGTTGCGCGAAAGGGACTTCCTATCTTTGTCGCTGATCCGTTATAATGTCCTATGTGCTTGTTGTGTGGTGCCGTTATCTTCTTCATTTAGTGCTTCTTTAAAGGCTGGTTTTAATCTTACCATCGAAATGTTGGTATGGGTCCCTTTTATGTAATGCGGTGTTACGCTCCATGTCAAAGATTGTCTGCCGCAATGGTTTCGCTAGATGCGGTCTTATGTTATCGGTAGATACATCCTAGACAACTTTCGCTTCTCTACCTAACGTCTTAACTGTTTCAACTTCAGTGCACCAGGGTTCAGTACAAGATTCTTCAATTCTTCGTTTGTGGCTTGTGCTGTTGCTATGTCTTCAACTGTGATTAGATCTGGTAATTCCAAACCGCCTACTATTGATAATGTATCGGCTACCGTATTGTGGCTCCCTGTATTTCTGTTGGCTTAATAAATCCAATTGCCTCTTTTGTCTTTCGAAGCTTTATGTTTGAACGCTTCTGATACATCTCCTGTTGAAGTTTAACATTCGCAGGAATCTTCTTAATTCCATTACCGTTTTCAATTTCGGGAATTCTTGGATCGCCTGGACTATCCCAGGCATTCTAATTTTTCTTGACAACAGTGGCACTTGTTCAATTTTATTGTTATACCATATTCCTTTAGTCGCTCTCTTACGTGCATTAGATAATCATCTCTAGAACGTGGTGCAATTGTAGGAAAAAGTGAAATCGAGTACTGTTAATGCTGTGTCCATAAAGCGTTGAGGAGATTGGGTGAGTCCCAACGACATGACGTTCAATTCATACCACCCGAATGCAGTGATTACAGCTGTCTTTTTTCGGCTCTACGGTCGTAGAATGCGTGCATCTGTGGAATCGTTGTGCGTATTCAGTTAAATTAAGTTCCACACTTTACAAATTACGTAACCACAGCTAGTTAAATTACATACTGCGAAGTTGATCGTGTGGACCGAAAGGGTCAAACCCGTAACCCAACTAGTTTTTGTACTTGAATTAAAAACCTGGAGTGGCAGCACGGAAGTTGTTTCGACCAATTTATTTCGAGTTAAGCTGAAGTCGAAACAAATGTAACTAAAAATTGATCTGTCATTTTCGTGAAAGCGTATTTGTGGTTTTGTTGCAGTTGAAAATAAATTGGTAAAGATGATATTTTTTGAAGACTCAAGCGACTCAGAAGAAGAGGCTAAATTATTAAATAAAGTCTAACGCAAAAATCTGAGAGATAGCAGCAACATTTTTGATTTGCCAACAGAACAGTAAGATTTTTTCCCATAAATGTCGTTCATGGTTATTTTCAAAAATTATTTCAGATTTATGAGATTTTTTAGAGTAAACAAAAATTGTTTTTTAATGATATTAAAAACAATAGATGTTGAAACAAAAAGAACAAATTCTGTTCCTCCAATAATACAACTTGCTGCTACTTTAAATTTACTTGCTAGCGGAAGCTACGAAGTAAATGTCGGTAGCAACAAGTTCCTTGCAATGGCACAAACAACTGTTTCTGAAACTTTTAGAAACGTTATAACTTTATTGGAAGACAAATTTTGTCCGTCTTGGATCAAAATGAATGAAGAAAATTTCGAAGACTGTAGGAAATATTTCTACCAAAAGCACAAATTACCTGGCGTTGTTGGTGTTGTGGATGGAACTCATATACCAATATTGAGACCAAAGGAGAATGAGCACATCTTCTTTAATCGAAAAGGATTTCACAGCTTAAATGCCATGATAGTGAGTAAAACCAGTGAAATCACCTAACACAAATAAAACATTTCAACTTTTCTTGGTGGATTTGTAATCATAAGAACGAAATTATCGCAGTTGATGCAACAAATGGTGGTGCTGCTCACGACTCTGCAGTGTGGAATAAAAGTAATGAATACCTGTATTTCTTTAAAAAATATGAAGAAGGAAATACAAGTATACGGATTTTAGGTAAATTATTTTGGTAATTATATCGTTTTCCCACCTCTATTCAACACAATCGAAGAGGTGGAAATTCAGCGCTATAATTACCATCCTATTATATACATATGGTACTTTTTTACTAGCTGACAGCGGATACCCACTACAACCTGGGATGTTAACACCTTATAGAGGTGCTGCTGACCAAAGTCCTGAAATGCGCTTCAATAATATTCATGCCAAAGCAAGGAGTATAATTGAGCGCACAATAGGTATTTTGAAAGGACGCTGGCGTTGCCTCAGTAGCGACAGAAGGCTTCGGTTTTCACCAGAGCAAGATGCCAAAATAATAAATGTTTGCACCGCTCTACACAATGCCTGCATTTTTTACAAGGTTGAGGTTAATGAAGGTACCATGCAAATGTTAAACGAAAATGATAGTTCGCAAGCAGATTGCAAAGAAGAGCACAAGTTATTAGAGATAACATTAGGAATAATTTATAATATGATGAATAAAAAAACAAAAATTATATAAATAAAAGAATATTGGTTTATTTCTTTCCAAAAGAATAAAGAGCATAAAAAAACAAACATATTATAAAAATAAACTAAAAATAAACAGTCTTCATGACCTTTTATGATAAGAAATAAGATATTTCGTATTTAAAAAATCAATCAATTTTGAATTAGGGTAAACTCATCACTGCAGAATTCAGCTACAGGCTTCAATTGAAAGTCTGTGGCTGAATTCTGCAGTGATGAGTTTTTGAATTTACCCTTAATTATCGTCCTTCAAGTTCTAGTCTTTTCAATCTATTTTCTTCTATTTTAACTTGTATGACTTCCTTTTTTAGCCGTAGAGATTCTTGTGCTTTCTTTTCATATACTTCTAGTTTCCTCTTTTTTAATTTTAACACTTTTTCGTCTACTTCATATCTTCGCTTTGAATATTTTTCTAAGTGTTTCACTACATCAATTAGGGATTTTATATTATTATTTATTCCTTCCGTTTCGTAAAGATATTTTTCCATTAGATCTTCCTTTTTTTTTTCTTGTCCAGAACTCCCTTCTTCAACATTACTGTTATCAACATTATTTATATTTCCCTCAATGACATCGCAAGTTGCTATATCTTCAATAATTTGATGAACGTTGGATGGAAATCTATTGTCTTCTGTAGACATATTAACTGATAAAGGTGTAGCTCCAAATGTTTGAACATTCTTTAAACCTTCCACAGCAGCTTGTAAACCAGCACAATTAATTATATCTTCCTCAAATTCCGATATTTGTTTTTCTTTATATGGTCTTCCACCAGTTTTGCATTTACTTCTCTTATTAAATGATAATTTATTTTTAACTTTATACTTCATATCACTCCAAGTCTACAATTCCAAAATAAATTATAACTATTATATGTACAAACAAAAAGGTATATATGGATGTACCTTTTTCCATTCGTGGTTTTGTTTAATTGGTGGACCCTTTTCATTTAGATCCTCTGTAAGCTGTGTCCACAATGAATTAGAGGTTCTGCGGGCCTGTAAATTTTTTAATCTTCCTTTGGCCAAGTCATTGTTTTTCTTCATAAATGTAATCATATATGACGATTGTTCTTTATTTATAGCTAATCCTTGTTTATTTTCTTCCCTTCTAAAAAACTTCCTTTTAGTATCCCATTTATTTCAAAATTACCTATTTTTTTTCAAAAATAACAAGCTTACATTTTATTTTAGAATCAAAATTTTTATTAATAAAAATCTTTTTTAAGGACAACAATAATTTTAAATACTTATTATTATCTTTAATAATTGGACGACAGCACTTTCACTTTCGGCTAAATTTCTATGTCACAACCTGTCAAAATAAATGAAACTGCCATTACGTGCTACCAATATTAGTTGAACCAAACTATCAATGTGGTCGAATCAAATTACGTGCTGCCATAATAAAGAAATCACGAAACAAATGCTTCGTTACAACTTACGTGCTTCCACCCCTGCTACGCTAAACTGTCGTCTTCGCCTGGGTGTATGTAGGGAATCATGAGGTCACATGCAGTCCACTGCCTGTCAGGGTGATGCCTCAAGTGTTCTTCCCTCAGTCAAACTGAGCAATGTATAGCCTTCATTGGCCACGGCCTGCTGGAGGCCTGTATGTGAATGAGGACCTTAATTAATATAAACATTCTCGGAAGCGGCTATGACGATTTCGATAATATTTGGTCAAGGATGGTTTTCGTTGATGATAAAATAATTGAGCGAGGAATGGTATTGAATATATTTCTTAACATAGTGTCGATTGTTCTAGGGTAGGCAATGTATTTTGTAGGGTGGGCGGTGCCCACCCTGCTCCCCCCCCCCTAGCTACGCCCATGTCACTGAGCCCTATGTCAAATGACCCAGAAGACTGCAGCGCTTTAACTCCAGCCCACTTTCTAATAGGAGATCTTCTAATAGCTCCTCCAGAAAATAATCTTATCGATCTTAAACCAAGCTCCCTTGATCGTTGGAAGTTGATTCAAAAAAGTTATCAAGATTTCTGGAAACGTTGGAATACAGAGTACCTAAGTAGATTGCAGCCACGGCCCAAATGGCTCCAACAACAGCCAAACCAAAGGGAAGGAAACCTAGTACTAATAAAGGATGAAAGAATGCCGCCAACGAAATGGCTACTAGGACGTATCATTGACACTCATCCTGGACCGGATGGTCTAGAAGAGTAGTGACAGTGAAGTGCAAAGATTCGACATTAAAACGCCCTATAGGTACGTCTACACTGGTGCGCTTTATCTTTCAACAAGGGCATGCGCCATAGCGCACGTGGAGGGGAAGTAGAGGCGTGCGCACAGCGCATGCCTCTTGGATGTTGAGAGAAGACAATTCCACCAGCGCAAGCCATGACGCAGGCATATCCAGCTACTTGGATTTTTCGTTCAATTTTGCTTGCATGTTTAGTTTTGTTTGTTCGTTTATGAATTTTGCTTGTTTTCTAGTGAATTAAATTTAAATAATTTGCAAAGTTATTATAATATGCCAATTAATTGTTTATTTAATAACAATAAATAGCTTACAGCGTTGTTTATTATAATAAGACAAAGTTATTAATAATGTCTACTCAGTCCACTGAAGAAACTTTGGATTTTATAGTTAAATACCGAAGCTGGTATTGCTTCTTAGAAATTCGAGTCTTGCTTGACAATTTTGAGCTCAACCAAACGTAAAAGACTGCAGAAGTCGGTTTTTGACTTTCGAAAAAAGCTTCTAAATAGCACTCCATCATCTTTGTATTCCAGTTCATTAATGATATTAAAGTTACGTGTTTTTAAGAAATCTTTCATCCACACTCGTATTCTCTTAACCTTTCGCCTTTTTTAATTACAACAAATGCTGCACTAATTCCGAGTAATAACTCTGCATTCATTTTTAACAACAATGAAAAAAATAATAACTCATTAAATTACTGATCAACTGATTGAAGCAATGTGGATACTTGTTGCATGCGTCAAACCTCCGTTCAATCGTGCATGCAATGTTGAAAAATGAAAGCGCAAGTTGAAACGCATGTTGAATTGAAAGAGGAAGACGAAAGCGCACCAGTGTAGACGTACCTTATAACCAAGATATGTTTACTACCGATAGTAGACAATGAAAGAAATGAATGAGTCCACAACCACATAATTTAGAGTAGCTATAACTATAAAAATATCCTAGATTAAGTAGAACTACGAAGATAGTATAAGACACACCCCTTAAATTAATGTTTCTCCTTTGTAGATGCACATCAGGCATTTAATGACAATAGTAAGCATACTAGTAGCAGTCAACCTCACCGAAGCAATCATTGCCTACGATTGCGGCCACGATCATGTAAATATAACCGCAGTATCCTTAGCTAACTCTTGGCCAGATGTCACAGTCATCCAAGCCATCACAATCACTATCACTGATTATATCAGCACTGTACGATTGGAAGATAACAACATACTAATCCGCAACAATATTGCATGTCCATACCTGACAGGCGCCTGTACTGATCCGGAATTTGGCATCACATTCTGGGATACCGCGATCAATTCATCATACGAAAACAGAAAGTATGACGTTCTGTGGCAGGGGCAAGCTACGAAAATTAGAAATCTCAACAATAGCACATCCCTTCACACCAATGTAATGTACACCGTACGTAGTGATGATATAGTATTCGCACTCGAAGTCAGAAAGGAAATATCAGTCTGTCGGTTCAAAGGATATCAGACCGAACACCCTCGATTAATCATCGTCCCTAAGGCAGGAGGTGAATACTGGTTCTCAAAGAAAACAACAGACGTTAGAAATTTAGATGTCCTAACCTATGTAAATTCAAAATTCGTGTATATTGAAAGACATTGGAAGCTACAAATTGAAAAATTATATATCAGCTTATTATTAAAACGATGTGAACTTGAACGAGAGGTCTTGAAAACGCAGACGAGTATTGCAACCCAAAATCCATCTGAGTTCGCATTAATGCATATGAAGCAATTGGGATATACCACCGTTCACAGAGGAGAGCTCATTTGTATAATCAAGTGTCAACCAGTAGAAGTTCACGTACGAAGTACCAATCATTGTTACAATGAATTACCCGTGACCTATGCTTCTTTATGACTCCTAAAACCCACTTATTGCAGAAATTAAGCACCCAAGTTGAATGTTCATCATTATTGGCGCCAGGGTATCAAATCATGGACAAATCTATCTATCTATCCCAAACCCATAATTCATTGTTTTCCAGTGGTATATCTAGGTATAATTCGTTGCCTGTGGTAGTCAAGCGTTCCGGTACCATCATTCAGGAGTTTATGCTATAAGCACTTCTGCCGCAGATCTTAGTTCTGTGACTGTGATACCATGCGTTTCAATGTCTCCGCAGTGGAGGACGATATAGTGTTTGAGATTTTAGGTTTTTTTACAAAAGGAAGATGGATAAGTCCTAAGCTTCCGTTTTCTGGTGAAAGTGTATTTGGCTAGATATAGCTTAGTTTTTATAATGACTTTTTGCTTTTGTTTTGCTTTTTCTTTTCCTTTTCTTATTTTTTTTTTCCTTTCTTAATTTCTTTTTTGAATATCACGATTGATTTCTTTTTTTTTTGTTAATTTAGTTTTAAGACTAGTTTTATTTTTAACATTGAAATTCTCCATTGTAACTAACGCTGTATATGCCACAAGGTTGTAAACCCTTTTATATACGAATAAACTTGCATTATTATTATTATTATTAAATGGTATGGACTGAGCCCAGATATTCATAAAATTAAATCACCACACGAAGTGCATCCCACTACTACGAAGGAATGGACCTACGGGGATCCAGGTAATCTAATGAAAGCAGGAATATATTCTCCACAAGCAATTAGAGCCCTCAGAAGACAAGCGATGTTTTCATCAGAACGTCAAGCGATAAGCAACATCGTGACTCAAAAACTATTGGGGGAACATGGATCATCAAGACATTAATGTGCTAAATCTGCTAACATCCAACGATATGCACTCCCTAAAATTGAAACTATGGAGCACCCTTCAAGAGATAGGTGGCATCTACTTAGGTATCATCGGTGTATATGTCTCCATCAGAAATTATTAAAGCTATTCTGGCCACGGGAATAAATTCGCACAGTATTTTTGCAACATATGGCTGGAACTGGAGATTAGCAGCAGCTTCGTGGGATGCTCTGACAAACTACTTTATAAAGGTCTACCAGCAAAAACCTCCACCAGTAGAACCAGTCCTAACAAATGTGGCAGTAGATACCTCAGACCAAGGAGCAAACAACAATCCCCAGACCATCACCATACAAACGAGCCTCCAAAACATCAACGACCGCAATCAATTAAGCACCATCTATCCTTCGCTATGCTTTCTAGCCAACATTTTTCTTAAAATCTCATTACCGACAAACCATCAGGAAGGGCGAGTCGAGGCGCCTTAAAACCTCTCACCACTTCACCGTCTCCAAGTCGACAATTGAGGAAATGCTATTTAAACGCGGAACACTAGTAATACTCCATTTGTTTATTACAGAGCAATCGTTTGAAATCTAACAGATTTCAAGGCGGGTAGAATGTTCAGGCGTTCATTCACCCAGGTAAATAATTGACATACATTCGCGTTATGAAGCAATTAATAAAATCAGCAGAATTGCCCAACGCGAATGCCCGGTCAACAATTACATCAAGTGTGAATGAACGACCTGAATATTACAACAGGCAACGACCAGATGAGCCACCCGGAACAACCATCGACGACCAGGATGTGTCGAGTGACAAAAATCTGAGGACGGCTGTAATGCCATCAGACACAGCACGTGACAAATAACAAAAGAAAACATTAATTAGCCGTCTTGCACTAAGCGTCAACAGATGTACAAAAGTATGCAATCTGACGCCGCCGGACGTGTGAAAAGTTTTCAAGTTCATGGTTGCGCGCGAAAACAAAAATAAGTTTTCAAGTACATTGCGCGCGAAAAATAAACGAAAAAGTCAAGTGCATCCGACTGACCGGTAATATGAACCCTTTAATGTAGGAAGTGTATGGGTGCCCCAATAATGCATAATATAAATTAATAAACAACAAGAATTTATTTGCACATAATTGGGAAATTTTAGAAATCAGCAAAATGTTG
Source organism: Thereva nobilitata (assembly GCA_963855945.1). Classification (NCBI taxonomy): domain Eukaryota; kingdom Metazoa; phylum Arthropoda; class Insecta; order Diptera; family Therevidae; genus Thereva; species Thereva nobilitata. Next base: position 95,327,188 of record OY979695.1, read on the forward strand.
GTTTTGAGGTTTTTGGGGGGGCAAGATCCCTGGCCATTGGTCGATGTATGCCTAGAATGTAAAATTTAGGATAAGAACTAGTATAAATACCCGAGTATCAAAAATAAAGACACAGTTAATAATTCAAATCTGAGCATTGATTACTAAAATTAAAAAAACCTTTCCTGAGAAGAACTCTTGAAAGAGGAAAAACCCTGCGAACTCTTCCGCACTTAATCTAACACATATGTAATAAAAGACTAGCCAAATCAAAAAAAAACTTCGTAAAATTAAATTCAAATAAAAAATCAAAGTTATCAACGAAAAAACTTTACATGGCGACCCTGCCTCCCGGACAACTGGACCAGCAATTCTTTCATCAATTCATATGGAAGAGAACGTGCCCTCGCCGTATCACCGGAACCAGCAAGCTGACAAAAGAAGAACAAATCCCAGAAGCAGCCAAAGAAGAAATTCAAAACATCCTCCAAAAGTCTGACGAACACAAGAAGATACCAGCAAATAAAATTCTGAAGTTAGAATTAAGCCTGAAATACATTAAGAGGCAGTGCGTCGCGTCGCGTCGCTGTGCGCCGCAGTGTTTGATTAAAGTATGAACGTTAACGCACATTGAAAGCGCTGCGCGTTTTTTTGACAATTTGATTATTCATGTATTAAAAGGCAAATAATTAATTAAAAAAAATATGTTGAGACGAAACCAGGTTAAAAGAAGATTGTAGTCTCGATGGCTTTTATTAATAACATTAATTTGCCGCGTACTAACTTAATTAACCTTTCTTCTTCCATGTTATCGGTGTGATTGACGACAACTGTCAAAAGAAGCAGTATTTTAGAAATTAGCCTAAGCCAAAGCAGCGCGTCGCGTCGCGGTGCGTCGCAGTGTGATTAATGTGACTCGACACATTCTGTAACTATAAATCTAAATTTTACTGCAACGCGACGCGACGCACTGCCTCTTAATGTATTTCAGGCTTTAGAAACAAACTCGAAAGCAGGCCCCCGACCCATCACCATAGATCAGTGGTGGCGAACCTATGGCACGCGTGCCAGAGATGGCACGCGTGCCAGAGATGGCACGTACGAAAATTTTGCTGGCACGTGAACGATTTATTATTAAATTGGATTTAATATAAATTAATTTTAAAATTAAGCCATGTTTTGGATGAAGTTGCGTGTGCCTTTTTAAAATGAACCCGCCCAGTCATTGCAAAGTGTACAATCATGTACTTACATTATAATCCAGGGCCGGATTCCGCAAGCGCGAACACGACTGTGTGCACAACGAAACAAAGGCAGTTTCCTTGGGGAATCCGAAAACCCTAATGACTAATACATCGATAGATGATATCGCTGACTCATTTTCTCTCTTGCTTTGCACTTCGTGCTGCTTTAAAACAAGTCTAGAAGATGTGGGTTTGACCCTTTTGGTCCACACGATCAATTTCCCAGTATGATTAATGTTGAATATTATGAAGTGATAAATCTACAGGATTTTTCTAGAGAATTTGTTTTTCCTGAACGTTAGCAAACGAACATTTCGTTTGTACTTCGTTCGCGACACTAGAGCGCATGGTCGATGGTGGAAAACAATTCCCTGTCCAAAAATTACTGATCTAAGGTTTGTAAAATTCCTGATGTTTGTAAAGGGTAACGTAATTTTTGCACGATTTTGCACGAAAGTGCTCGGATTTTGACAAGTGATGTCTAGTTGGAAAGCTATCGCTGTGCGGAATCCAGAACAGGTATCTTTATTTAGAATGGATTTAATTCCAACGAGTTTATTAGATATTAGAAAAACAATGCTAAACTATTGCTTGTGATTCTTAACGAAGTCTTTTCATTTAAACAAAAAAAGGCCCTAACCGAATGTTATGAATTTTTTTCAGAGCATGTTTTCGTTAATATGCTTCGATCGGCACCTCAAAGAATTCGATAAGTTTTTGGTTCGTGCGATATCGTGCAGGTACAAAAATCACAACATCGTTTAAACAAAAAAGGGCTCGACCAAATTTTATGAAAGATTTATGTTAATACTTTATCTATGCCGAAAGTTTTTTCTTAACGGAATATTTAACAGCTGCCCGAATAAATCGCGTTGCAATTTCAACTCGATGACTTTTCCGTCCACTGCCTTACTTTTCTTTGGCGATCATTTCAGTAAATGTACGTTCTTTCAATCTACGTCGAGGGGGCTCGAAACGATTTTCATTGGTAGCACTCTCATCAATACAATGCTGACTTGAGTTCTTCCCTTTTTGATCAACATTGAGCAAAAAATCTGCGATTAATCGCTCTCGTCGATATATGAAATAGCATATTTTTATAAATATCGTTCGCGAAAGTATTGACCGTTTGCTTCAATGCTGATAACAAGGAGTTTTTGTGGCTGTTATTATGTGCAACTTTGCAACGCTTTAGATCCTCTGTTACATGGCTTATTGTTTTCGCAATTTTCTGGGAAATTTTACATAATCAGCAGCGTGTAAGGACCATTTTGCAGCCTCCGCCAGGTCTAAGAAATGGGTTTTCGTTATTAGTTATCCATAATAGGGTGGGTCAAAAAAATCAATTATTTTTTTTTTTACAAGTGCCACGGAAAAATGGGTTGCTGGACACCTTACAAAAATTCTCACTCAATATGAGCTCTTAATTTTAATAGGAAGATCCTCCGCATCGCAGTTTTTTATTTTTTCCTCAATCCAATAGAAAAAAATTCATACCTCATCATGGATTGATTGTACAGAAAAATGTTTTCGGAGAATTTTGTAGGAAATTTAATGCTCTACAAAAAAGGTATATTATATTTTTTCTGTAAACCTCACCATTTGGAAGATATTGAAGATTTAAGTTTGATTATTTTAAGACACATTTCATTTTTGCTAAATAAAAAGATAACGGTGCATAAGTGCCAATTTTTTTCCAAAAAATAAATTGTCCAAGTCAAAATACATAATGTGTGGAAATTTATCAATATTGGTGAAATAACATAGGAGTTATCACCTGTTAAATCATTGGAATTACGGTACTTTGGAGTGGAATTACAGCGAAACGGGACTTGAGCGACACTTTTTGTTAATGCAGTTGATTTGTGCATAGTTAACTGTACATTGTGTGAAAATTTCATCAAAATTGGAGGTGGTCATGGTATACTGGAGATTTACCGAAACAAAAATGAAATTGGGAGATTGGGAGATTTTAAAGGACGAATATCCCAACGTCTACAATCAAGCGATGAAATATTTACCTACACTGTCTACTTCGGTCTCTAGTGAAAGACTTTTTCTGTTGTAAAATTAGTGCGTAATGAGTTGACTCGGTTGACTTGTGATCATTCCCTCCAACTTGTAGTGTTGGGATCACTCAGCGAAACTCTGTGGTCAAAATATAATCTTAAGTAACTTGCTTCTAGATTGATAAGTAATATACTCTGTTATCAAAAATTATTATTCTGTGATCGTTTCAGATGTATATTTACTTTTATATTTGACTATATTTTATAATAAAAATCTTTATTCTAAAGAGTTGTAAAATTTCTTAATTGCATAATCATTACCAATAATTTAATTTTGATAATTTTATATTACTATATTACTTTGTACAACAAACAATTAAAAATAACAGTAGAAGTGTTTTTATTAATTTTTATTAAAAATTATTCGATTATTACATTAATCGATTATTTTCGAACGATTAATCGATTAGAGATAATCGAATGAACCGATTAATCGGCATTCGATTAATCAAAATTTTTTTAGTAATCGGCCATCCCTATACGAGATATTTGAGAAAAACTGATTTGCATGACCTTTGACCCTCTGTAACTTGAGTGCCCGGTCAGTTGGCTTTATGGACTTTTGGGAAATTGTTTGCGACCGCAAAATAAAGAGAATCCCGCTGTAAAATCTCCAGTTGTATTTTTTTAGAGGTTCATGTATAAAGTGACTGGGCTATTGATGGAAAATTCCAATATTATATTAAATTTAAAAATGTTTGATTTTCCTGCAATTTAATAGGTATGATGGTTCTGGCAATTTTGATTCTGGTAATATATTATTTTAGTTTTTGAAATTCTCCAAATAAAATTCTGAGCCACCAAAATTAAAAACTGTCTGGCACGCCAGCAACACGATAAATAATATTTGTAATTTTCTGGCACGCGCACCTAAAAAGGTTCGCCACCACTGCCATAGATGATTACAAAAAACGACAGGCAGCAAAGCAACAACAACAGCAACCAGTTCAACAAATAATAACCTAAATTAAAAAACCACGGGGAGGAAAACGTGAAAAACTGAGGACACAAAGAGCAGACGCCTTCAGGATAGCAGCATTGGCGGTAACACAGAAAGATCAAATCATTCTTTCTCAATAAAGCAAACGCAACCTACCAACTAACCAACAATGGTAACAGCAAAATGCAAAGAGCAAATAAACACTAGCATTGAATTAAAATAAAAAAAAATAATAATAAATAAAAATTTTTAAAAATAATATATGCACATAAATAAAAAAAAAATACATATAAATAGATATAAATAGATATAAAGACAAAAATGTTGTTAAAATCATTATAAATAATAAATATTAATAAAAACTAGTTGGGAGGTGGCTTTTGACCCTTTCGGTCCACAAGATTAACTTCCCAGTATTCGTTCAAACAAAAAAACGACTCGAACGATTTTTATGAAAATCTTTTCAGATCATACTTCCTTTAACACGCTTTGAACGGCATCTTAACGAAGTCGGTATCTTTTTTGGTTCGCGCGAAATCGTGCTGGTACAAAAATCACTTACGTCGTTCAAACAAAAAAACGGTTCGACCGATTTTTATGAAAATCTTTTCAGATCATATGTCCTTTAACATGCTTCGAACGGCACCTTAACGAAGTCGAAATCTTTTTTGGTTCTCGCGAAATCGTGCCGGTACAAAAATCACTTAAGTCGTTCAAACAAAAAAACGGCTCGACCGATTTTTATGAAAATCTTTTCAATTCATATGTCCTTTAATACGCTTCAAACGGCACCTTAACAAAGTCGATATCTTTTTTGGTTCTCGCGAAATCGTGCCGGTACAAAAATCACTTAAGTCGTTCAAAAAAAACGGCTCAACCGATTTTTATGAAAATCTTTTCAATTCATATGTCCTTTAATACGCTTCGAACGGCACCTTAACAAATTCGATATCTTTTTTGGTTCGCTCGAAATCGTGCTGGTACAAAAATCACTTAAGTCGTTCGAACAAAAAACGGCTCGACCAATTTTTATGAAAATCTTTTCAGATGATATTTCCTTGAACACGCTTCGAACGGCACATGAACGAAGTCGATATCTTTTTCGGTTCGCGCGAAATCGTGCAGGAAAAAATGACCATATACGTACGCACACACACACACACATACACATATTTCTTCTCAAATTTTTGCTTAAAATGCTATTGGGACCTTGAAACGTGTAAATACATTGAAAATTTCGAATCCGATTTTCGGACCGATTACAATAACTTCCTACTGGGAAGTTAATAAAGAAAAATATATAGGTATATCAATATCAAATGAGTTATGTCGTTAAATAGAGTCAAAAAAATATTAGAAGAAGCTGATAGAATTCGATTGAATTTTAGGAAAAATCCTACAAGAAAAGAGTCTAGCACCACTTTATTAAGAAAAGAACTTGCTATACATGAGCTAAAAACCGAATTATCTGAATTAGCACAAGAAATTAATGTGCAGCAATACGAAGTACAATTCAAGCGAATATATACAGAAATTAAAGAATTCATAAGAATTAAATCAACAGAAAATCTAGAAGCCATAAGTGAAGGAAACGAAGAAGATTTTGAAGGAGAAGAAGAAAATGAAATAGAAGCCATAAGTGAATAAAACGAAGAAGATTTTGGAGGAGAAGAAGAAAATAAAATAGAAGCCATAAGTGAAGAAAACGAAGAACATTTTGAAGAAAAAGAAGAAAATAACATAGCTAGAACAGAGAAAATAACTAAAATGGCAGCACTCGATATTATTACCACGCTAAAAATTGTCCCAACGTATGAAGGCGACGCTAAGGAACTCACGAAATTTCTGAACATAATAGAATACATAGCTGAAACACTGTCTAACAGTGAAGAAATCCTAAAACTAATAAAAGTTGTGTTAAAAGCAAGAATATCAGAAAGAGTGAGAGTAAAACTAAGTTCCACTGAATCGCTAACTGACTTTGAAAAATTCAAGGAACATTTCAAAAAACGATTCCTAGGCAAAACGAATCCTTTGAAATTACAGAATGATATGGCAAGAATCCAACAAGGGGATCAATCGGTCCAAAATTTCGCAACACGAATTGAAAACCTCATGATGCAGTTAAATGATGTTCAAATCTCTGAAAAAGGGGAAGGACATAGGATAATTATACAAGAGCTGAACAACCAAACAGCACTTAATGCATTCCAGCCTGGCTTAAGTGAACCATACAAGACAACAGTATTTGCAGCCATGCGAAAAGCGTTCGATGATGCTGTAAAAATAGCGTCTCAGGTAGAAGCGATTTCAAGCCCGACACGAAAATTAATGCAATTTAATGTGCGCGTAAGAGGGAACTTCCGTCCAAATAATTACAGGCAAGGATATCAAACCTGTAACCGGCAACCGAGGTATGCTACCTATACACAAAGGCAGAATGCAACCAATCAAAATAGATAGCAGACGTATCGGAACCCAACAGCAAACCAACAACATCAGCTGAGAAATCAGCAGCAATACCCCAGTAGGAATTCTAGGTAGCACTTACCGATGGAGCACTGATATAAGTAGTCATCTGGTAAGGGGTACTCATATTTTCTTAGGTGTTTGAAGACCCCTTATATAACGCATTACAAGAGAAGGCAGATGGTAAGGAGTGACTCAAATACCATTACAAAAATACGAAAACAAATGAGGAGCGTCGGAACAAAAACCGATATATCACATTTAAGTTTTTTTGGGAAATTGAAAAAATCTGTGCAAGTCTATGGCTTTATAATTTAGAGGTGAACGAAGTTTACCAATTTATTGGTGTTGATAACACTGTGTGGAAACCTAAATGTCACATTCTTGTGTGCGGTACCTGTTGAGATATTATAAAGAACAAAGTGGATTTATCGGGTTTTAATCAGACTAATTGGATATATCATTGGATATAATTGGATGCCCTTGGCCCAATCTACACTATTATTCCTTCAGCAGCAGCAGAAACGGGTTTTTATGAGAGAGGTATAGATAGAAGATAAGAGGTTAGTGTAGTAACATGTTCACCAGAAAAATTCGGCGTAAAAACTTAACCCATACACAATATGCTTCTGCTTACTCTTATTACTCGTTGATAGCAAATATAATTATCGAAACGCACGTAGATATCTCCGCATAAAGACAAGAACGTTACTCGCGATGAAATAATACCAGTATAGACCTAGATTAAGTTGTAAAACCGATTCTGCTGCTGCTGAAGGAATGCTAGTGTTGACACACTCAATGGATTTATCGGTTTATGTTCAGGACAGTGATTTTGGGAAGGTTTTTGAAGCGGATTTAGCCGTATCTGAACAGGTTCGATAAACGGTGGTTATAGATACGTACGAAAACAACCAATTGCCATCATAAAAAAAATAATGTCAAAATGGGATTTATCGGTTTTTGTTCTGGCGCTCCTCAAATGAGTCATCGTCCAATTTCTGACTTCTTTGGGTCTAATTCTGGATTACTCCTTACCATCTGCCTTCTGTTGTAATGCGTTATATAAGGGCTCATCGATGAACAGTTCTGTACGTACTCAAAGGTAAGTACTTATATCACTCTAAGGAAGGTAAAAAAGTAAGGCCTTACCTCCTATGACATCGTGTGTAAAAATAAGTACTTCTGTAAGGGGTATGGTAAGGCTTACCCCTTACTAGTAAGGGCTCATTTCAGTACTTCTGTAAGCTTACAAGTCCTACTGGGACACGCCCAGTACACAACGATACAGAAACAGGCCACAGTACAATCGGGGATACAGGAACCGAGGAAGAAGCTACACCAACAGTAGAGCGGTAAATGTTTTAGTGTCGGAAAACGATCACCGTAGAAAATATAGAATAGAAATTTATGCATTCAATAATGTTCATAATTTAACGAATTATGTGACAGTTAAAATAAGCCATGCAGACGAACAGATAAGCTTTCTAATAGATTCAGGTGCAGAAATCTCAGTCATAAAAAGAGGTACTCTACAAGAAGAAGCCAATATTAAAGAAGAATTTTGTAAAATAACAGGAGTCACAGAAAATGAAATCACCACCTTAGGAACAATAACAACGGAATTACTAATAGAGGGACAAAAACTAAAGCAAAAATTACATGTAGTTCCAGACAACTTTGCAATAAGAGCTGATGCAATCTTGGAGATAGATTTCTTATACGCACGTAAATGCACACTAGATTACGACATATTCACATTAACAATCCCAACAAGGAACTCCGACCTAATTTTGCCTATTCACAACAATCTACCACAGTACGAACACGTAAGGATACCACCAAGATCGCAGATTACACAAGCAATCACTGAAAAAGTCACAGAAGATAGTCTAGTCCTCAACCAAGAAATAGAATCAGGAGTTTTTATTGCTAATTCAATAATACCAGCAAAGGGCGTATCTCATGTTAAAATTCTCAATGTGAATGAACACGAGGTTATACTGAAATTACCAGCTTTAAAAATTCATCCTTTAAAAAACTACCATATATTCAACCTCAAGAAACAACACAATACTACGAGTTACTACAATAAAACCAAAAGAGGTCAGACATTATTAGAGGAATTAAATGTTCGAAATCTCGATCCACATGCTAAAGATGCTCTCCTAAAAATTTGTACAGAATATGCGGACGTATTCTACCTAACAGGTGACAAACTCACTGCAAATACTTTCTACAAGCAGAAGATAGGAATAAATGATGGAAATCCCGTTTACATAAAAAACTACCGACTTCCACAGACGCCGTGTGAGGAAATTAATAAACAAGTTGAGAACCTAATGACTGACGGCATAATAGAACCATCTACCCTTATAACTCACCACTACTCGTTATACCAAAGAAAACAGAGGATGGAAACAAAAAATGGGGAATGGTTGTTGATTTCAGGCAACTCAATAAGAAAATAGTAGACGATAAATTTCCGCTCACCAGATTGGAAGATATATTAGACAATCTGGGAAGGGCAAAATACTTTTCCACCCTTGATCTTACAAGCTCATTTCACCAAATCGAGTTACATCATGACTCAAGACCCCTGACAGCTTTTTCAACAAACAAAGGTCACTTTCAGTTCTGCAGACTCCCTTTTGGTCTTAAAATCTCCACAAATAGTTTTCAGAGAATGCTCTCTATAGCTCTCGCGGGACTCGACGCAGAGACTTTTCTCTACGTCGATGACATAATCATATTCGGATGTAGCCTAGACCATCACAACCGAAACTTAATAAAAACATTTCAAAGACTAAGAGATTATAACCTAAAGCTAAACCCGCAAAAATGTAATTTCCTGCAGACAGAGGTTGTATATCTTGGACATTTAATAACTAAAGATGGTGTTAAAACTGATCCTAAGAAATACGATACAATAGTTAATTATCCAGTACCCAAAACTGCAGATGAAGTGAAGAGATTCACTGCCTTCTGCAATTACTATAGACGCTTCATACCGAACTTTGCATTAATTGCAAAACCACTTAACACATTTTGCAAGAAAAGTGTAGAGTTAAAGTGGACAGAAGAGTGTCAATCTGCATTTAATGAGCTTAAAAACAAACTCATAAATCCACCCATTCTACAGTACCCTGATTTTGACAAACCATTCATCCTCACGACAAACGCATCAAACTACGCAGTAGGAGCAATACTATCCCAAGGTGAAATTGGAAAAGATCTACCAATATCGTATGCCAGTCGTACATTAACCAAGCATGAATTAAACAAGCCCATTATAGAAAAGGAGCTATTAGCAATTCATTGGGCAATAAATCACTTTCACCATACCTCTATGGAAGAAAATTCATAGCAATAACTGACCACCGACCTCTTATAAGTCTGTTCACACATAAAACCCTTCTTCGAAGATGACAAGAGTCAGAATGGATCTAGCAGATTATAAATTTGACATTGTGTATAAAAAAGGATTGCTGAATACGAATGCAGACGCGTTATTGCGGATAAAATTAGACTCAGACATGTTAGTAGCAATGATGCCTACAGAATAGACTACAAGCCCACGGCAATTTTTGGGGGGTCATGTGAAACAGCACGAATTATACGCAGATCGATACTCCTAAATGAGGCGTAAACTTCAGGCACTATGCCGTCACTTTTGCGCGGTACATGTGACCACAGAGGTAAGTTGAATATTCCATCCGGAGGGTGCTTTTTTGGTCAAATATTCTTGTACGGCAATTCTCATATTGATATATTATATAAAAAATAAGCTCGTAGAACCTACTGCCGTACAAAAATAATGGTACTTGAAACCAGAAGATTTTTTTAATTTCTGCAAATTTATCCCCCCCACAAAGGTGATTTATTCCTGTACGGCTTTTGTACATTTCGATTTCTATGCTTTCATAGAATCATTGTGTGGCTATGCCGTACATATTTGGTGGTTAAAAGATGAGAAAACCCCGACTCAACACGCTCTTCTTAGTTAGTACAGAGGTGGTCATTTGAACCATCATCAAACTCAATGATCTTTATGCTATTTCATGAAACGAAAACATTTTTTATATTGCCGTACATTTTTCATGGGACATATGGCTACGACAGGAAAATTAATTTTCCTCCGAAAAGGATTATTTTTAATGCTAACAATATTTTGTGCGCCAAACGTTACGTTAAAACTTAAAACAATAATCAATAAAACCTAAATGCCGCATAAAAAAATGGTTCAAGATGGCTGGAAAAGTATTTTTTCACCCTGAAGAATTCATTTTATTATATCTTACTTTAAGTACATAGGGCAACTTCAAATAAATGAAGTACATAGATATTTCAAATAATTATATTTCAATACAAATACGAACAAAATCTTACCTTATATACTTGAAACTTATACCTATATTATCACTAGTCAATTTTGAAAGTAACCTATTAAATCCTCCGGCAAGACCCTTTTGGACCATTCCCTGGTGATCTCGATGTCTCAGAAAAATGCATTATTTGCCGTATTGTTTTTCTTGCGTTTCTGTTGCACCAAACCATTGCCTAAACTAGTTCCATATATACAAAAATTGCGGTTACTATTTCTGTTTTTGATGGTGCACGAGTGGCGATTCTTATTGGCTGTGCATTGTTGGTGCTTTCTTGAAGTTCCTGTGCAAATTAACCATTGAGGGCGGCGAGGAAGTAATCTCTCCATCTTTGGAGCTGCCGTCGTCGCTGCACAGCAACCTTCCATCCGCACTCTCAACGGCATCCTTTTTAGTAGAGTGCTTTCCCGAGAGCTGTTTCCTGTATTTGCCGCGTTTTCCCCTTTCTCTGCGAGCTCGTTTATCTGCTGCCTTTTATCACGCCGGATACTTCTCTTTACCTTCCGGTGTAGTTAGTTACATACAAGCTGTAGAAAAATTTCTTGCCGTACTGGTAAAAATGATCTTGTGTTCAAAAAGTAGGGTTCAACTCGCAAATGCAAGTAATTCTTTATTTATAATTATATTAACCATAACTTTTAGACGGCACAACTGAAAATAGACGGCACCTGTTTTTCTTCGTTGTTCTATCTTTGAAGAATTATAATCAGCAATAATATTGAAACATTATTCTTTTTGCTAATGCACAGAGCATTTGGAAAATCTTATAAATTGTTGAATTTTGCTGTTTTGTTTTTTATGCATATTTTCATTGGGTACAGTTAATTATAGATGGCTATATTGTAAAAAAATAATACTTAGTTACAAGTTGTAGAAAAATTTCTTCCCGTATTGAAATGTAACGAGCGGCGCTCCGCTCATTACCTTTTACTCACCCTTTTCATACCTAAAAAACAAACCCACACATGCCATAATGATACCACGCATGCAAGCATGCCATCGTCGACAATGATGACCTTTTCGGGCCTTTTCAAGTGCGTTCTCTTTGCACTGCACAAGCCTAAATTTACCTAAAGGCACGCTTTGACAGGAAACAAATTCGGAAACTCGATATGAGTTTCCGCCTGATCCAATATTCTCTAAAGTTCTCCAAAAGATTCCCACATGCATGCCACTGATGACCTCTTCAAGTACATATATTCAATAATTTCTAAAAATCCACTAAAAGGCACGCTCTGGCAGGAAACCAATTCGGAAACTCGATATGAGTTTCCGCCAGATCCAACAATTCTTCAAAATATTTGCCATCGGTAATAATGACACAAGTCAATGATTTCCACATGTCGACAGCCTTGAAAGGCCAATTTGCTTCGCGCACACTCTTCCCCCAGGGAACAGCCACAACGCCCGATCACTTGAATGATCCAAGCTTCCCCATGTTTTCCAAAAGCTTCCCTCGCTCTTACTGAGCTTTTCGACTGCATTCATCGCGAGCTTGGAAAAGCTCCCTTGATACCCAACTCAAATCGATATCGGTCTGGAGGCTTACAAAAGGTGAGAACCGATACGCGATCGAGGAGTATCCGTTTGACGGCAGAGTAATTAAGTAATTTTTAAAAGTTAACTGCAAAGTGATAAAGTAATTTAAAAGGTTAAATAACAAGTGCCTAGAATTATATGTGAAATGTTAGCATAAGCAATAATAATTAAATAAAAAGATAGTAAAGAACCGAAGATTAGTCGAGGAAATAAAGCACTGAACCTAGGATTTTTTGAACAGTAAGATGGATCTTAATGCGGTTTTTTGTGTTCGATTCGTGAGAGCGTCTACAAACTTTGTGACCGATAGTGATGAATTCATTTTGAAAAAATGCATTTCCTGCAACAAAAATATGCATTTTAGAAGTGCATCTGAAAGAGACATTCTATCACTCGGTAAATATTGATGGAAATGAGTCGACTTTTGCTACTCGGGGGTTTTTGGGGTCGCTGAGCACTAAAAAAATGACGGGAACCGCCTCCGAGGTACCTGGTACCCGGGGGGGACTGAAACACCCCTTTTTAAGGGTTTTTATCGATAAATTCAATAATAATGAAAAATAATCCAATGAAATACACTTTTTTCAATATTTATTTACCAAGTGGTTGATTTAGACTAAATCATGCCAAATTTTACGATAAATGATAATTTTTAAGGGTTGAAACCACCCCTAAATCGACTGAAAATAAAAAAATGTGTAAACATTTTTTTTTCAAGTTTATGCTTTAAATTCCATTGTATGCGTATTTTCAGGCAAAAATAAATTTATTTTTAACTCTTAAGGGGTTAAAACTACCCCTACAATTTGAAAAAAAAATAGCAAAAAAAAAATTTTTTTTACTATTTGCTTGAAATTTGCTTCAATAGTTATTATCAGCCAAGAATATATTATTATCAACCCTTGATGGGGTAAAACTACCCCTAGATTAAAGATAAATTTGAAAAAATATTAAATTTATTTTTTTGCATATAATTTTTATTTTTGATGAAATATTATTAAAAAAATTGGGAAATTTATTCTAACCCCTCCAAATCACCCCTAAATCGAAACAGAATAAAAAATACATTAAAGAAAAATTTGTTTTCGTAGATAGAAATAAAATTTAAATGCAAAAAAAAATTCAATCTTTTTTCAAATACAACTTTAATCTAGGGGTAGTTTTACCCCCTCAAGGGTTGATAATAATATATTCTTGGATGATAATACCTATTTAACCAAATTTCAAGCAAATAGTAAAAATATTTTTTTTTTGCAATTTCTTTTATTTAAAGTTGATTTTTCAAATTGTAGGGGTAGTTTTAACCCCTTAAGGGTATAAATCAACCACCTTCGCAAATAAATATTGAAAAAAGTGTATTTCATTGGATTATTTTTCATTATTATTGAATTTATCGCGAAAAAACCTTAAAAAGGGGTGTTTCAGTCCCCCCCCCGGGGACCAGGTACCTCGGAGACTGTTGCCGTCGTTATTTTCGTGTTCAGCAACCCCAAAAACCCCCGAGTAGCAAAACTCGACTCATTTCCATCAATATTTACAGAGCGGTACAATGTCTCTTTGAGATGCACTTCTGAAATGCATATTTTTATTGCAGGAAATGCATTTTTTCAAAATGAATTCATCACTACCGGTCACAAAGTTTGTAGACGCTCTCACGAATCGAACACAAAAAACCGCATTAAGATCCATCTTACTGTTCAAAAAATCCTAGGTTTGGCACTTTTTAGTGCTTTATTTCCTCGACTAGATTAAAAGACAAGAGCCAAGAATAACAAGTAGAAAGTGAAATGTAAAATAAGAGAAATAATAATAAAAATGTTCAAAAGATTAACTAAGAGGATATGTAGAGACATCGTCCTACTACTTCCGGTCTTACTTGGCCAAAGAGACTTGCTATTAAATCAAAGTCAGCCAAGGTCAAGTAAGAAATAAAAATAATAAAAAAGTGAGTTAGTTGTCAAACGAAAAACTTTCGAGTGAGATTAAAAAATAATATAAACAGCAATACATAGTTAAAGTAAAGTAAATAACCAAAAAGTATATTAAATAAACAATGTGTAAGAAGTTGTAAGAGTTATAAATAAATGTGTAAAAGTTTAAACGAGAATATATAATTTACAATTAACTTTGAAGAATTTCAAATTGAATGTTGGTAAAGAACCAACAATTGGTGACCCCTGACATTAGGACACGGAAAGTAAGAGGACAAAGAAAGTTACTATTCTTGGGCGAAGGCGTATATCGGCAGCGTTAAGATAAGTGAGAAGTTTCCTTTTATTTTTATTTTTTGAAAGAAGCAAGACTAAAGGGCTTGGCAAGCAAATACGAGATTGAATCCTGATAGGTGATGAGCAACTTGGCTTGAGGTCCACAGGAGAGGATATTTGTTTGTTACTAATAATAATTAATTAATTAATTTCAATATAAAGAAAAAATTATTTTTGATTGATAAGAAAAATTTGAATTATTAAATTTTAATTATTAAGTTATCAGTTGGTAATAGTGTTTCTTGGTTATTTTCTTTTCTCTAAGTTGGTATAAATTATTTAGGTCGCCTTAACTGATCTACTATTCTTTTCTTTAGTCGAGTGCATTTAATAATAATTAATAGAATTTCACGAGTTCCAATTTTGATTTTTAAAAGTATATTTCGAATTCAGACTTCATGAACGATTCATTTATTATCGATATGGACGAGTCGTTGCCCAGCCTGGAGGAAGGGCTGCCGGGGCGACAGAGGGTCCGGGCAGAGGTTGACGTGGCCTCTACAGCAAGATTCAACCTGCCCGAATTCCAACAAAGCGACCCGGCAGTCTGGTTTTACCAGGCTGAGCCCCAATTCGGTCTGAACAACATCAGCAGCGACAAAACCAAATTGTCGCATATTGTATCCGGGCTGCCCACGGAGGCAGCAAGGATACTGCTGCATGCGTTTCCGGACCTCAGCGACGCCAGCTATGCGGAGGCTAAGAGTCTTCTACTCGATCGATACGGGTTATCGACGAGGAACCGCCTCGAGCAGCTTCTAGCGGCGCATGAGCCCGGGGATCGGAAACCGTCAGATTTTCTGAGGGGATTACAGAGCCTGGCCGGGGATAGCCTTGGAGAGAGCGAGGGCCTCATCAGGGGTCTTTGGGAAAGGAGACTTCCCAAAGACATCCAGGTGGTGCTCGCGGCGTCCTTAGACCAGACTCTGGGACAACTATCCCGTCTGGCGGACAAAGTGTGGGAGGTGACAGCTCCCCAAGCCACATCAGCTCAGGTGTCAGAGGTACACTCGTCGGCTTCCCTGGAGCGAACAGTACTTTCCCTTCAACGCGAGATGCGCCAGTTGAGGTCCATGGTGATGGAGGGGAGACAGGGTCAGCGACAGGAGTCGGCGAGAGGGTCTACTGGTCCACGACAATGGAGCCGCTCACCGGCTAGACAGCCGAATACTTCATCGGGGGGGACCAGTAAACCCACCCAACAAGGGGCAATACCTAAGTCCTCCGCCGCACCAGCGCTGCCGGGGACGCTCTGCTACTTCCACTACCGCTTCGGTAGTGGGGCAGAACGGTGCACACAACCCTGTGCATTTAAAGGTCCTGGCCCATCGGCCAAGAGGGACCGTAGGGTGAAGGGACCACAAAAAAAAACTAAATTGGCGGGGAGTCGCCACATTCACGGGCGCTTCTCAGCAGAAGCGTTCGTGCAGATTATATGTCCGTGACCAGCATAACCAGATCGATTTTTTAATCGATTCTGGCGCGGACATATCATTAGTACCAGCACACACTTTTAGGGTACAAACACATGCCCTAATTTACTTCTGCGAGCCGCAAATGGATCAACGATCCACACTTTTGGCATGAAGTTGTTGGAACTGAATCTAGGCCTTCGCCGACGGTTCATCCACAATTTTATTATTGCCAATACCAACAAAGCCATACTCGGTGCGGACTTTCTTACGAAGTTCGAACTTATACTCGATTTTAAACATCGAAAACTAGTTGACTCACAGGCCAGTCTTCGGACTGACGTCTGTGCAACTGGTGAGTATGAAGTCGAGAGTTTCGAATGCCAACATCTTGGTAAATATAAAGAATTGTTAACGAAGTACGCTTCATTAACACAACCCCCTAATTTCAACCTACCGGTTAAACACAATGTGCAACATCACATTGTTACGAATGGGGAATTACCTTTCGTTACCGCTCGTAGACTTCATCCTGAGAAGCTCAAGGTAGCGAAATTGGAGTTTGAACATATGGTTCAACTAGGGATTTGTCGACCTTCGTCGTCTCCCACAGCATCTCCACTTCATCTGGTCCCTAAACGGGATACAAATGATTGGAGGCCATGCGGCGACTATCGTCGCCTTAATGCAGTCACAGTGCCAGATAGATATCCAATCCCGCACATACATAACTTTTCTGTGAACCTTCACGGTTGCACGGTTTTTTCAAAGGTGGATTTGGTGCGTGCGTACCACAACATCCCCATTGCACAAGAAGACGTGCATAAGACTGCCATAATAACACCCTTTGGTCTGTTCGAGTTTACTCGCATGCCATTTGGGTTAAGAAATGCAGCCCAGTCATTTCAAAGATTTATGAATGAAGTCACAAGAGACCTAGACTTCATTTATGTTTACCTAGATGATATTCTTATCGCTAGCAGATCCGAGGATGAGCATCTCACTCACCTCGAAGAACTGTTGAAACGGCTTGATAACTTTGGGTTAACCATAAAGTTATCAAAATGCGTTTTTGGGGTCAGTGAGATCATGTTTTTGGGACATCGTATCGGCAAGGATGGAATTCTTCCATCACCCGAACGAGTCCAAGCAATTAATGACCTCACAACACCAACAACAGTTAAACAAATACAGAAGTTTCTAGGAATGGTGAATTTTTATCACCGATTCATTCCTAAACTTGCACAAATGTTAGTGCCGATAAATGATCATTTGAGGGAACTCCTCAATGGTCCGGCAACCACAAAAAATAAGGAACAGCTTCCTTGGCCCGCAGAATGTGAACAAGCATTCCTAGAGATGAAAGCCGCAATGGCTGCAGCGGTAGTGCTGATTCACCCTCTTGAGGATGCTAAATATAGCGTCACAACTGATGCTTCCGATTTTGCAATCGGAGCCTTACTGGAACAGTTTAACGGGCACAGATGGCAACCACTAGCCTTCTATTCGAAGAAGTTGTCGTCTGCTGAACGAAATTATTCTGCATTTGATCGCGAACTACTCGCAATATATGCAGCAATAAAACATTTCCGGTACTTTGTCGAAGGAAGAAATTTTGTGGTCTACACTGACCACAAGCCATTAGTGCATGCCCTTCACACAAATACCGAGAGATCTCCCCGCCAAACAAGACACCTGAGCTTGATTTCCCAGTTCACAACAGACATCAGACATGTGTCTGGGAAACAAAACGTTGTCGCAGATTATTTATCTCGCTCATTAGCGGCCGACAACGTTGACACAATCACCTTCGATTTGCCACATCTGGTAAAAGCACAGGAAGGTGACAAGGAGTTACAACGACTCCAAGAGCATCCCAGCCGTAGCTCAAGGGTAAAGCTAATACTCACACCAATTCCATTCACAACTCATGGGGTTTGGTGTGAGATTAGCACGGGTACATTACGCCCTTATATACCCGCCTCATTAAGAAAATTGGCATTCAATGCCGAACATAGTTTGTCGCATCCAGGCATACGAGCCACAAGGCAAGCTATTAATAAAAAATATTTTTGGCCAGCGATCAATAAAGACTGCAACAACTGGTCTAGATCGTGTATAGGTTGCCAAAAATCTAAAGTTTCGAGACATACCAAATCTCCACATGAAACTTTTAAACAAACAAACAATAGATTTGAACATATCCATATGGATATAGTGGGACCATTGCCCCCAACTCGAGGATATTCATATATCCTAACAATCGTAGATCGATTTACGAGATGGCCGGAAGCATATCCAATTAGGGACATCTCAGCTTCTACGGTGGCCAAGCATTTTGTCACCGAATATGTCCCAAGATTCGGCGCACCACTTGAACTTACAACAGATCAAGGGTCGCAATTCGAATCTAAATTATTCAAGGAAGTCACAAGACTTCTAGGTACGCACAGGATACGTACAACCGCCTACCATCCACAAGCAAATGGGATGGTGGAGCGATTCCATAGGCAATTGAAAGCGGCCTTAATGGCAAGGGACAACACTACTCACTGGAGTGAGGATTTGCCCTTTGTCTTATTAGGTATTCGCTCGGCAATTAAAACCGATTTACAATGCTCACCAGCTGAGCTTGTCTATGGACAGAATCTGAGGCTACCGAATTCAATTTCCATCCCAACGGATGAGAACCCGATAGAGGACTCAGAATTTCTAACTCGGCTTCGTACACACATGAAAGGTCTGTCGGCAACACAGCCCCGACATTCCGCACAGAAAGATGTGTACGTGCCGAGCGCCTTAGAGAACGCGAAGTACGTCTTCATACGTACCGACCGTGTTCGACGGCCTTTCGAACCACCATACGAAGGCCCATTCAGGGTAATCAAAAGATTACGCAAACAGTTCGTGGTCAAGCTAAATGGCACAAACAAGTCGATAGCTATTGACCGACTGAAACCTGCTTTTGAGTGTGACCGAGACGGCGAAACAGCATCGATTCGCTCGGTACACTTCAGGTAACGCTACGCTGGAAGGGGAGTATGTAGAGACATCGTCCTACTACTTCCGGTCTTACTTGGCCAAAGAGACTTGCTATTAAATCAAAGTCAGCCAAGGCCAAGTAAGAAATAAAAATAATAAAAAAGTGAGTTAGTTGTCAAACGAAAAACTTTCGAGTGAGATTAAAAAATAATATAAACAGCAATACATAGTTAAAGTAAAGTAAATAACCAAAAAGTATATTAAATAAACAATGTGTAAGAAGTTGTAAGAGTTATAAATAAATGTGTAAAAGTTTAAACGAGAATATATAATTTACAATTAACTTTGAAGAATTTCAAATTGAATGTTGGTAAAGAACCAACAGATAATAAGTGATAATTAGATAAAGGATAATAAGTGATAATTAAAGAAAGGATAATAGTTAAATAAAAGGATAACGTGTTTGATTTACTAAACGCAACAAGAAAACAAGGGGCAGGTGTACTTCCCGTTAATTCGAAAGCACTCCCTTGTCCCTGTCATGCGATAGACAACCGAATAGGAAAGGCACGACAGGAAAAAAGGAGCTTGTGTCCAAAAAGTGGGGTTCAACTCTCAAGTGCTGGTAATTGTTTCTTTATATATATATTAACCAGAACTTTTAGACGGCACAGTTGTTAAAAATTAGTTTAGATGTTGACTAATATTTTGGTCTTGGTGCCGTACAGTTTTCAATGACCTTGCACGATACTGATCTAGGAGCGGGTTGAGTCGGGGTTTTCTCATCTTTTAACCACCAAATATGTACGGCATAGCCACACAATGACTCTATGAAAGCATAGAAATCGAAATGTACAAATGCCGTACAGGAATAAATCACCTTTGTGGGAAGGATAAATTTGCAGAAATTAAAAAAATCTTCTGGTTTCAAGTACCATTATTTTTGTACGGCAGTAGGTTCTACGAGCTTATTTTTTATATAATATATCAATATGAGAATTGCCGTACAAGAATATTTGACCGAAAAAGCACCCCTCCGGATGGAATATTCAACTTACCTCTGTGGTCACATGTACCGCGCAAAGGTGACGGCATAGTGCCTAAAGTTTACGTCTCATTTAGGAGTATCGATCTGCATATAATTCGTGCTGTTGCACATGACCCCCTAAAAATTGCCGTGGGCTTGTAGTCTAGAAGCTGATGTTAGAGTAATCACAAGATCAGCAAGCAAATTAAACCCCCATCAAGACAAAAACATAAGTGCCACACCAAAGAATGTAGAGACAGGCCATCTGTACATTTGGGAATGCACTTCAATCTCCGAAAGTAGGAATATAACGAAACTAAAATTTATATACTCGAGTACAAATGTGAAAAATGAAATGCCATTAAGAAAAGAATCGCAAAATAAGAAAATGAACACAACTAAAATAAGCATGCAAAAGAAAGAAATAGTAATAGAGATCAACGATAATCCAGGACTAGATTTGGGTCTAGTCCTTGAGAAACTGATACTCTTCGCTAAAATAAATAATATCAATAAATTAGCCATGGCAAAGAATGATTTAATATTACAGCGATTCACAAGGAAGAAATTTGAAGAAGAATTCAATAACTTGCAAGGTAAAAAGAGACATGAACTGACAATAATGATATATGAACCAGTAACAAGAATCACTGACAAAAGTGAACAAACACACTTAATAGAAACATTCCACAATACACCACACTTAGGTGAACATTCTGGAGTTAGAAGGACGATTAATAAATTAAAGCAGAGATATTGCTGGAAAAACATGAGCGAAATACATACAGGCAATCCCAATTGAAACAAAGGATGCAAAAACTATTGCACGCACACTCGTTGAACATGTCATCTTAAGGTTTGGAACATTTGAAACCATCCGGACCGACATGGGTACAGAATTCTTGAATCAAACATTTAAGGACATTTGCCAAACACTAAACATTCAGCATGTGACATCAACACCATACCACCATGAAACACTAGGTGCAATATAGCGGAACCATAGGACCCTAAACGAGTACTTACTGTCATTCAGCCAAGGACATGACTGGGACGAGTGGTTACCCTATTTTGTTTTCTGTTATAATATAACACCACACAATGACACAGGCATTTCGCCTCATGAATTGGTCTATGGGAAAATAGCGAGTCTACCTGGAACAATAACAAATCAAGAACCGCATACGCTGTACAACATTGAAGATTATAATAAGGAGTTAAGGTGGCGTCTGAACCAAGCGCACCGAACGGCTCAAACACTGTTAAATTTAGCATGAGAAAAACGTAAAGCCAAATGGGATGACAAAGTAAACCCACTACACGTCTCACCAGGGGACTGGGTCTGGTTACGTGTAGGTAATCAAAAGAAGCACCATGCACCATATAATGGACCATATAGAGTCATAGATACAAATAATGTTAACACTAAGCTAATGATAGATAACGTAATAAAGGAAGTACATAATAATAGAATTAAAAAAGATACAACTAACAAGATTTTAAGGAAATAAACTAAAAGGTGAAATTAGTTAACTAAATATATCAAAATGACATATAGAAACAAAATAGTTAAGAGAATTAAGAATTATAAATTATAAAAACATGTATCGATACATTAGCATAATTAATAATAAGCATACATTGGCAAAATCAAAACCTAGGTAAGAAGAATGTAATAGCTATTAAAAATGTAATTAGATATTAGATTGATTACTAAAATTAAAAAAACCTTTCCTGAGTTTACTCTGCCTGCGCGGAAGAACTCTTGAAAGAGGAAAAACCCTGCGGACTCTTCCGCACTTAATCTAACACATAATAAAAGACTAGCCAAATCAAAAAAAAACTTCGTAAAATTAAATTCAAATAAAAAATCAAAGTTATCAACGAAAAAACTTTACACGGCGATCACTTGAAAAAGAAGTTGCGTTGCGTCGTGTGATTAAAACCGTGCCCTGTATTTACCATTAATTGTAATTTGAGTCGACCAAAAAAAAACTTAATTTTGGTGTAAAAATTAGACTATTCCGTGTATATAAAATTTTATGAATTTGTGTTCTTTTTGTCGCTGTTAAATACAATTTTTAATTATTCCTGGTAATTTGTGTTCTTGTTTTCATTTCCATCCCGTGTTTTCCTTTTTTGCGTGAACACATAGAGTACTTCAATTAACACGAAAAGATATCTTCTGCCTAATTAAAGATGCTCTTTATACTGAATCTGCTGACGAATTAGCTCTCACTATTGAGAAGCACATGACGCTCCAATTGGGATTCGCATACTTCATGACTGAAGAAGTGAAGAAAAATTTTAAATACGTCATGTACAAATTGCGTACTTTATGGAAAGAGGAGTGATTTTTCAACAAGAATGCGGATTGGCTGAGCGGTCAATTGATGCTATCGGAGGACGGATCTTCTCAAAGTACTGCGGAGACAAAGGCAATCGGTGGTCGACCTTCTTCAAGTTTTTCGGATAGCAGTGAAAGGTCAAAAAGGCGAAAACCGAGGAATTGAGAAA
The DNA here is from genome assembly GCA_963855945.1 of Thereva nobilitata. Classification (NCBI taxonomy): domain Eukaryota; kingdom Metazoa; phylum Arthropoda; class Insecta; order Diptera; family Therevidae; genus Thereva; species Thereva nobilitata. Next base: position 95,350,018 of record OY979695.1, read on the forward strand.
AGACCACAGCCTAGAAGAACTCTCTTATGCTACGCGGACGAGCCTACGTGCAAGTGGGAAAGTTGCCGCTACGCAGGTACATATTGAAGAAAGTCACAGCGGGGAGTCCGTCTAAGGCATCGTCCTACCTGTCGTCTTCTAACACAATTAAAGAAAGAACAATGACGCCGGAAGAAGCATTGCCAATTTTGGTAGAAGGTAGATTTTCCAAAAGTCAGTATTTAGTGGTACGATCAGGCTGTAAATTAGTTCAAAGTAAGGCGTATCCGTCATACAATGTACTGCAAAAAGCCAAAATTGCTTGTTATCCACCGATAAAAACAATTACATGTACAGAAAGACGCTCAGCTATCGATCTTCATTGTTAGATCTCACGGTGAAACGAATCGTTTTAGCAAAAGAAAGTGTTGTACAAAATATGTCTCCCGGTGATTTGCTTAAAATGAATTTAATTTGTAAATGGGGTTGCGATGGAACTTCCGGTCAGAGTGAATATAAGCAAAAATTTAGGAGTGATGATGGCACATTCACAGACGCAAATATTTTTTTTACGTCATTAGTTCCTTTACAACTGTTTTATCTTGATGAGAAAAACGAAAAAATTGTTGTTTGGCAAAATCCTGTGCCTTCTTCTCCGCGATATTGTCGACCAATTAAAATAGAATTCCTAAAAGAAACAGCATATGCAACGAAAGCTGAAGTTAAATATGTGGAAGATTAAATAAAAAATCTAGTTCCATTTTCAGACATGGTTAACGGAAGATTAATAAAAGTAAATTGGAATCTTGGTTTAACCATGATCGACGGAAAAGTGTGCAATGCATTGGCGGACAATCCAGCTACTCAACGCTGCTACCTTTGCAAAGCCACGTCAAAAGATTTTAATAATCTTGACAAAATGTTAACGCTGTCAGTCAATGAAGAACATTTTAACTTTGGTCTCTCTTCGTTGCATTCGTGGATACGCTGCTTCGAGTGCTGTTTGCATTTATCTTATAAATTAGACATTAAAAAATGGCAAGCACGATCAGAGAAAGAAAAACAAAATGTAAAAGAACGAAAAACAGCCACTCAAGAGTCTTTTAGAAAAAACCTTGGTCTAATTGTTGACAAGCCAAAGCCAGGATTCGGGAGCACAAATGATGGTAACGCTGCTCGTCGCTTTTTTGAAAATGCCAAAATTTCATCCGAAATAACTGGAGTAGACCTTCGTTTGATTACCAGATTTCATTCCATTTTACAAGTTGTTTCATCAGGACGCGAAATTAATATTCAAAAATTTAGAGATTACGCTTGGGAAACTGCGAAACTATTTGTTGAATTGTACCCATGGTTCTTCATGCTACCATCAGTTCATAAACTGCTCATTCATGGCCCAGAAATCATTGCTGCGGCTTTGCTTCCAATCGGTCAGATGTCTGAAGAAGCCCAGGAAAATTGCAATAAATATATTAAAAAATTTCGTCAGGACTTCTCGCGCAAAAGCAGCCGTTCTTTGACAATGAGAGATGTATTTTGCCGCCTTTTAATTAGTTCTGATCCTTACATTTCAAGCGCAAGAAAACTTCCAAAAACTAAAAGATAACAAGTGTCGTCTGATGCTAAAGATTTAGTTGTACCCGATGACAGTGACACTGAAGATGAAACTGATGTGTCTACTTTAGATTCCGACATCGATTTATGTGATAGCGATAGCGAATAGATAGAGCCTATGTGTTAAAAATAAAAATGTAAATTGTAAACTGAATTATTATTTTGCATTTATTTGTACCTATTCCTTGTGTACGATACTATTTTAATGCTTCTGAAATTTTTTTAATACGATGAATTTCTATTAAAACTAAAAATATCAATTTTTTATATGACTGTCCGCCATATTGGATCCGCCATTTTGTTTTTTGAAAAAATAATGTCAAATTCGTAATCAGCGACCTCGAAAAACCCCGGGTACAGAATTTCATCCGCGAATATCCATTTTTTCATGTAGTCCGCCATATTGGATCCGCCATCTTGTTTTTTGAAAAAATAATGTCAAATTCGTAATCAGCGAACTCGAAAACCCCCGGGTACAGAATTTCATCCGCGAATATGCATTTTCTCATGTGGTCGTCCGCCATATTGGATCCGCCATCTTGTTTTTTAAAAAACATAATGTCAAATTCGTAATCAGCGACCTCGAAAACCCCCGGGTACAGAATTTCATCCGCGAATATGCATTTTTTCATGTGGTCGTCCGCCATATTGGATCCGCCATCTTGTTTTTTTGAAAAAATAATGTCAAATTCGTAATCAGCGACCTCGAAAACCCCCGGGTACAGAATTTCATCCGCGAATATGCATTTTTTCATGTGGTCGTCCGCCATATTGGATCCGCCATCTTGTTTTTTGAAAAAATAATGTCAAATTCGTAATCAGCGACCTCGAAAACCCCCGGGTACAGAATTTCATCCGCGAATATGCATTTTTTCATGTGGTCGTCCGCCATATTGGATCCGCCATCTTGTTTTTTGAAAAAATAATGTCAAATTCGTAATCAGCGACCTCGAAAACCCCCGGGTACAGAATTTCATCCGCGAATATGCATTTTTTCATGTGGTCGTCCGCCATATTGGATCCGCCATCTTGTTTTTTGAAAAAATAATATCAAATTCGTAATCAGCGACCTCGAAAACCCGCAACTAAGAAATTTCAAAGCGATTATTGCACGTTTTGAGGTTTTGGCCAGCTTTTTGGGATTCTGTCCCACTGTGCGGCGTGAAGCTTCCGAAGTTGCAGCTAAAAACAGTTCAGAGCAGTTCAAGACCGCCGTACATCAAAACAAAGCTCTAAATGCGATCGATAAGTTCCATTATCTTCAATCAGTGCTCAAAGGAAAGGCGGCCGAAGCCCTTTCTGGATTTACTCCTAGCGAATGTTACTATGACCAGTAGCGTACGCAGGATGAAACCATGGGGGGGTTTCACAAAACATATTTTGTACACATATTGGGTAAAAAAAAATTTTTCTCATGTAATAGGCTAAGTACTTATATTATATTTTATGTTATTTCACTATAAAAATAATTACCTATAGGTATATTTTTATCGCATTTTTTTTATTGAAAATTGTGAAGAAACATAAATATTAATTTTTGACCATTTTTCGAATATCACAAAATGTCTTGTTTTTCTCCAAAAATCATGGTCTCGTGGTGTGCGCAGGACTTTAGACTTTGATTTATAGTACAGTCATTTGGTTCTAAAAAAAAAGGTTACCTGGAAAGTTTTCCGGGAGTTTTGAAAATTTGTAATTTTATAGATTTCGATGTGCTCTTTCCGAATTTCAACTTTGCCACCTCGTATCTTTGCCGCTCGCGCCGCCATGTTGGAAAAATGACGCCAAAAAGCAGTTTTTTGACAATATCTCCTTTCCGGCTCACTTTACGATAAAAACACTTATATACAAAATGAAACTAGAGAAAATTTCCTACAATTTATGTAATAACCTTTTTTTTCGTAAAGTCAATAGTTTTGGCGTACGAGCGCCGCAAACCCTTATACATCTACGCCAACCCGTCACATTTAATTTTACCTGAAATCTACAGGGTGTACTACGAAAAGTTACAAAGAGGCAGGCTGTGGATAGGTTATGGATTGACGAACAAAAAATCGTACGGGTGGGAGGAGGAAGTCGTAACGGTTTAGCCGCTAGGGTGTTTTGAAGTTTTTTATTTAGAGGTTTACATATCACCCTGTATTTTTGTAACCCTATGACCTATTTTCATGAGTAAAGTATCAGTCTGCGTAGAATACTCCCACCTATCTAAAACTGTAAAAGTCAAGGTTCTACTCTATCAACTTCCAGAGTAATGAGTCATCAAAGTCAAAATTTCTGTTTTTTTAACCAAAAATTTAAACTAAAACCACTCTTTTCTCCAAAAAATACGTATAGGTACCTGGAAAGTTTTCCGGGAATTTTGAAAATTTGTAATTTTATAGATTTCGAGGTGCTCCTTCCGAATTTCAACTTTGCCACCTCGTATCTTTGCCGCTCGCGCCGCCATGTTGGAAAAATGACGCTTAAAAGCAGTTTTTTGACAATATCTCACTTTACGATAAAAAAACTTATATACAAAATGAAACTAGAGAAAATTTCCTACAATTTATGTCACCGCAAAGTGTAGTTCAACACGCGTTTTGGCCAAAAAACAGTAAGCAGCGCGTTTTTTTATCGTGGTGTTCCCCGTAGGCCTAATCCACATGCAATTCGTTGTTCCAAAATTTAGCGCATTCTCCTTTGCTTCGCTGTTTTTGATGGACCAGGTGTTGCGAGTTCATTGTGTTTAGTACCTATCAAAACCGAAATTTTTCCACATCATCCGCGATCGGATTACCAGTTTCATCTTCGTTCTCAATTTTATCGAAAGTTTGCCCGAAAATAGTCTCCGTTTCTTCCTCTTCATCGCTATCTTGTAATGGAACTTGCGAGTGGGTGCAGAAAGGCTGGGTTAAAGTGCTCCGTTATATGCACGAATTGTAATGGTACCTGTGATAACTCGCAAGTTCCATTACAAGATACAAGAGACACAATGAACTCGCAACACCTGGTCCATCAAAAACAGCGAAGCGAAGGAGAATGCGCTAAATTTTGGAACAACGAATTGCATGTGGATTAGGCCTACGCATGTGGATTAGGCCAAAACGCGTGTTGAACTACACTTTGCGGTGACATAAATTGCAGGAAATTTTCTCTAGTTTCATTTTGTATATAAGTTTTTTTATCGTAAAGTGAGATATTGTCAAAAAACTGATTTTAAGCGTCATTTTTCCAACATGGCGGCGCGAGCGGCAAAGATACGAGGTGGCAAAGTTGAAATTCGGAAGGAGCACCTCGAAATCTATAAAATTACAAATTTTCAAAACTCCCGGAAAACTTTCCAGGTACCTATACGTATTTTTTGGAGAAAAGAGTGGTTTTAGTTGAAATTTTGGTTAAAAAAACAGAAATTTTGACTTTGATGACTCATTACTCTGGTAGTTGATAGAGTAGAACCTTGACTTTTACAGTTTTAGATAGGTGGGAGTATTCTACGGAGACTGATACTTTACTCATGAAAATAGGTCATAGGGTTACAAAAATACAGGGTGATATGTAAACCTCTAAAAAAAAAACTTCAAAACATCCTAGCGGCTAAACCGTTACGACTTCCTCCTCCCACCCGTACGATTTTTTGTTCGTCTATCCATAACCTATCCACAGCCTGCCTCTTTGTAACTTTTCGTAGTACACCCTGTAGATTTCAGGTAAAATTAAATGTGACGGGTTGGCGTAGATGTATAAGGGTTTGCGGCGCTCGTACGCCAAAACTATTGACTTTACGAAAAAAAAAGGTTATTACATAAATTGTAGGAAATTTTCTCTAGTTGCATTTTGTATATAAGTGTTTTTATCGTAAAGTGAGCCGGAAAGGAGATATTGTCAAAAAAACTGCTTTTTGGCGCCATTTTTCCAACATGGCGGCGCGAGCGGCAAAGATACGAGGTGGCAAAGTTGAAATTCGGAAAGAGCACATCGAAATCTATAAAATTACAAATTTTCAAAACTCCCGGAAAACTTTCCAGGTAAAACTACCAAATGACTGTACTATTAGGGCATTTTTACAATTTTTTACCGAAAAGAAGGGAACTACTCTGAAAACTTGGTGGCGCGTAGTTTTTGAGTCAGAAAATCGATTGGTGACATGAAAAAAAAATTTAAAAATTCCTTTTTTTTCAAATTTTGGCCAAAAAAGGCCAAAAAATTGGCCAAAAATGCGTACAATTGTTTTTTGCGTAATTTCATCTGAAAAGACGGAAAATTTCCTACAAAAATCTATATGGCCATCCCGAAACTCAGAGTTTGTCGAGAGCTATAAATAAATGAGAAATACGTGATTTTTGAAAAATCGCGTTTATTTCAATAAAGGTCCCCACACACCGGCGCGAAATTTTCGCAAGGATAGCGGCGGCGAAAATTTCGCGCTTGTCGCGGAAGCGAAACTCGCGTGCATCAACACACCAAAGCGTCTCTGACAGTATTCAAATTCGCGAATTTGTTATGTACAGTCGAATTTTAAATTTTTTTTTGAAAGTGTATTTATCATCAGATGAAGAATAAGAGAAGCCCTTTTGTTTTTAATGTTAGATGAAAAGGAAAATCACGGGTCAGTACGTTGTCACATGAAAACTATATAGTTAACAACAGACATGTTTTATAAAACCCTTTTCAGAAAAACAAAGAATTGGATCCATCCTATAAATCTAAAAAGACTTCGAAAGGATAATAGGCGTTTTTATATTTATTTTAAGATGACTAATGTTTGTTTTGATGAAATATTAAACTTTATTAAGGATGATATTCGAAAGTTTGATACTTAACCGAGAAACTATCCCACCTGAAGAACTGCTTGCAATTGCCCTACGGCAATCCCACCTGAAGAACTGCTTGCAATTGCCCTACGGCAATTAAAAAGAACTGAATTACTTTCGTTACAGTTATTTATTATAGCAACCAATGAATTAAAAAAAACAGTGCTGAGGAATGTTGTTACTATAATTATTAATTTTGACCAAATCCGAATGTAGTAAATGCTTGAACCGTCAAGTGTCCAAATAAAAGCGGATCCAACTACTGGTGTTATTTAAACAAATTTTCTATAGTGCTCATGGCTATTGATGCGCCCCGATTATAAATTCATATGCGTTGATATTGGAGGTTTCGGGAAAAATACCGATGATGGAATTTTTGAAGTTTCCCATAATGGAAAAAGGTTTGAGAGGAATTTACCTGGCTTTTACCTGGCCAAAGTGAACCTTCCCCGCCCGTTTTTATTGGAGGCGAGGCTTTTGCTCTCAAATCATATCTTATTAGACCCTTTTCATATAGGCAATCAAGGACAGATTGTCGGAAAGAGAAATATAATGTTAGTCTCTGTCGTGCAAGAAGGGTGGTAGAGAATGCCTTTGGCATATTGGCTCAAAAATGGCGAATATTTTATAGACGGATAAAAACGAAAGTAGCCACTACAACCCTAATTGTAAAAATAGCGGGTATCTTACACAATTTTCTCATTTCTAAAAAGTGCGACGATGATTTTTTGGAATATTTAGAGCCTTCAGAGCCTGAATTAAACGCTTTTACGAATTGTAATAACGACCCAAGACGCGCATCAGGAATAGTATTTGACCCAAGAGAAAGGTTTGTCAATTATTTTAATTCGTGAATGTGAATGCCGATATTACTATTTTTATGTACAAGTTTGTAATAAAAGAACAATATTATATTTACCTACTAATTTCATTCAGGTCCTTCCCAATTTTATCCCTGCTTATGGGCGAAATTCGCACCGATTGCGATAAAAACGCTGACTGCTGCGAAAATGATTCGAGGCGGATAAAATTCCTTGCAAAATTCGCTAGCTTAACGGATTCGTAACGTGCCGGTGTGAAACATTCCATTAGACGCTGTGTAAACAAATTATTGCGAATAATTCGCTGCGAAATTTCCGCAGCGCGAACGAATATTTCGCGCCGGTGTGTGGGGACCTTAACAGTTGTAACTCGGAAAGGGCGCACCCAATTGCGCTAAAAAAAATTTTGGTATATCACATCGAGTTCACGAACATATTCCCAAAGTTTGAGAGATATTTATTTTTTTGCTATCCCGTTTGAAAAGAATCCACCATATATTATACATCGTTATCCGGAATATTTTGTTAATTGTTTAATAAGTTGATATATTTATTAATTATAATTTTTCCTATTATTATTGGAATCATGGGGGGGGGGGGGTTTAACCCCCAGTAACCCCCCCCCCCTGCGTACGCGCCTGACTATGACGCTTTGTTGCTGGAAGAATTCGGCAACAACGAAAAAATCGTTAATCAACATACCCAAAAATTGCTTTCCATAAAGCCGGTCACATTGAAAAACGATTCAACGGGATTACGTTATTTATATAACTCGGTGGTGGCATGTACTCGTTCCTTAACCGCTTTAGGGGTACCTTACATAAGGCTGCCAACTTTCCTAAATCGAAATGGGGGACGGAACGAGGCTTTTCTATGCGATCATGAAAAATATAATAACCCTATATAGTCCGGGGATATTAGCAAAAAAACGCACGAAAGGAGACAAAATTACAAAATGGCTGAAAATTGGTCCACAGCTTCCTTGGGACTTTTTAAGAAAACAATTTCGGAATCACAAAAAAAACATGGCCGCTGGAGATATCACTTTTTGGCCAAAAAATCACTCAAAAATTGGTAATTTCTTGTAATTTTTTCGAAAACCTTGGCCTTTCCGAATTTCCGACCTTGAATAACTTCGAAATGGTTAGGTTTTCGAAAACATTACAAGAGGGCTTTTTTGTAGGCAACAACTTTTCGTATTGACTGATAAAAAAAAATTTCGAAAAAACCAGTTTTGAGCGATTTTTTGGACAAAAAGTGGCGGCCATGCTTTTTTGTGATTCCGAAATTGTTGTCTTAAAATGTCCCAAGGAAGCTGTGGACCAATTCTCAACCATTTTGAAATTTTGTCTCCTTAAAATGCTAATTTCCCCGGACTAATAGTCCAGTCAAATTCGGGTTTCACCTCGAAATGAGGGGTAATAATAGACCAAGAGCCAGCGACGTATTTTGTGTTGTCATTTCATCCCTCATGAAAATTTCCACACTAAATCTTATATGCCTGCTTAACAATAAAACATACTTCTGGCAGCCCCCTGTGGCCGGGATGAACTACCCCAAAATTACAAAGAGGGTAAAAAATAAAGTTCAATTTTGTTATAGTATTACTCATGAATTTTCTGGAGATTATTTTTGATAGTATTCTCTATTTATAAAAATTAATGCCAGAACATTTACCCTTCACCTAATGCTTGCCAGAACGCTCTAAATATTTATTTAAAGGGGTTTATTGCATAAATAGTCCATTCAAAACGCGAAGGGGGGTGTTCCAATATAACACCATTAAGAAAATCGAACCCTACATGTATTTTGGGTCGCTGATTACGAAAATCGGGGTCCTGCGGTCCTAAAATATGGGCGTCACCCTTAAAAAGGAAAAAATACCCCTTTTTAAGGGTTGTTCGCGATAATTTCTATAATAATGAAAAATAATCCAACGAAATACACTTTTCTCAATATTTATTTGCGAAGGTGGTTGATTTATATTAAATCAAGCCAAACCTTATAACAAGGGATAATCCTAAAGGGTAAAAACCACCCCTAAATCAACTGAAAATAAAAAAATTGTAAAAAAATTGTTTTCTAGTTTATGCTCCAAATTCGATTTTATGAGTATTGTTAGCCAAAAATAAATTATTGTCAACCCTTAAGGGGTTAAACTACCCCTACAACTTTAGAAATCAACTTTAAACAAAAAAATAAGCAAAATTTTTTTTTCTGCTTAATTATATTCAACACTTTACCCCATTAATGCCCGATTTCTTCACACTGGGTTATACCTCTGCTAGCTTTATCCGTAGTATATCTAGAGAAATTGGTTTTCTTCACTTTTGCTATCGTTGGGTTAAGACTTATCGGCGAGTTAAAGTTAACTGGCCAATTTTGAGGGTTTATCTCTTGGTTAGTGTTAAAACATTTGTTGTTGACATTTTTTTAAATATTTAATTATATTAAAAATGGACGCATTTATAAATGTTAATATTTTCTCGACCGATGAGAGCGAAGAGGAGAATTTAATGGAAAATATTACATTAAAATTAGAAAAAATACGTTTTCATTCATAAATGAGAACATTAATTTAAGTATTAAGTATTAAGTAGGCGGAAGTATTTGCCTGTATCCCAATTGCAATTTAAATATTTTTTAAATTATTTCATCGTTTGACGTCAAAAAAAAACCGCCAAATTATAATTTTGCGTTTTTTTAACGAGACTTGCGCAAAAGCCAAACATATCTCAGCAATTTGCAGAGATGCCATATGAATGGTAGGTTAACTATCTGTAGAATACGTCTTTGGATTCGCGTGAAGAAAACCGTCCCACATTTAATCGAAGTTTATCTTTATTCGAAAGTTAGAAAACCCGTGGATAAGTTTAAAGTGAAGAAATCGGGCATAAGTCAGCCAAAAATTTTATTTTTTATGAAATAATTATTAAAACATTTGGAAAATTTATTTAAAATTTAAATTGGAACCTACGAAAAGAACATTTTTTCAATGTATTTTTTTTGTTTTGATTTAGGGGTACTTTAATCCCTTTAAAAGGGGGTAAAATAAATTTTCCAAATGTTTTAATTGTATTTCATCAAAAATAATATTTTAATGTAAAATAAAAATTCAATTTTTTTCAAATTCAACTTTAATGTAGGGGTAGTTTTACCCCCTTAAGTGGTGAAAATAAATAATTTTTGGGTTACAATACTCATACAATCGAATTTGAAGCATAAACTTGAAAAAAAATTTTACAAATTTTTTTATTTTCAGTTGATTTAGGGGTGGTTTTAACCCTTTAGGATTATCCCTTGTTTTAAAGTTTGGCTGATTTAGTATAAATCAACTACCAAATCGCAAATATGTATAAAAAAATGGATTTCGTTAGATTATTTTTCATTATTATAGAAATTATCGTGAATAACCCTTAAAAAGGGGTATTTTTTTCGTTTTTAAGGGTGACGCCCATATTTTAGGACCGCAGGACCCCGATTTTCGTAATCAGCGACCCAAAATACATGTAGGGTTCGATTTTCTTAATGGTGTTATGTTGGAACACCCCCCTTCGCGTTTTGAATGGACTATTTATGCAATAAACCCCATTTAAATAAATATTTAGAGCGTTCTGGCAAGCATTAGGTGAAGGATAAATGTTCTGGCATTAATTTTTATAAATAGAGAATACTATCAAAAATAATCTCCAGAAAATTCATGAGTAATACTATAACAAAATTGAACTTTATTTTTTACCCTCTTTGTAATTTTGGGGTAGTTCATCCCGGCCACAGGGGGCTGCCAGAAGTAACTTTTATTGTTAAGCAGGCATATAAGATTTAGTGTGGAAATTTTCATGAGGGATGAAATGACAACACAAAATACGTCGCTGGCTCTCCCTCTATAAGCTGAATATATGTACGAACCTTTGTTTTGGCATTCTAAATGATGTGTCAAAAGTCTCATATAATCTCGTGTCCGCGTCTTGAGATATTAAAGGTAAAACGTCACAAGTATCAGTTTTTCGCAAATATCTCGTAAATTATCGGCTTTACGTAAATTTTGGTTAAGCAAGGTTTGTTCATTAGATAAATCTGCATAAAAATGTCCTGTGCAGAATTTACGTGGAACCAAAAGTTTTAGAGATATAGGGCTGAAAAATCTTGGCATCGGGCTGCTTTCATTTCCGCACCACCTCTGAAGGAGAATGGAAAGGGCGCTTTTTACATGGTGTCTCCCGTAGGCCTAATCGTTGGGTTACAAGATATAATAAAATTCTGTTGATTTTCTCTCTATCTCTTCTATTTTCACTTCTTCCATATTGTCATCTTCATCTACAATCATCTCAGAAGAAAATAATGAAATGTGGTCGGCGTCATTATCGTTGAACTCATATTTAACGGTTGTATCCTCGGACATACTATTGGAACACGACTGGCTCTCTGATACGCTACGGAACATGCAATCTTACTTTTCTACATTCACTCAGGGAGCTTTAGTTGCGCACCCCTGAATTACAGTCTAATTTCTCTCTTTAAGGGCCTTTAGGCTTAATACGCAAAGTGAATACGAAGAGAAGGTACTACCTAGACGGAAAAACATTGCATATACATTAGGGTGGGACAAAAATGGCAAAAAATTGTCGAAAAAACGTGCACCCCCTATCTTAAAGTTCAATTCAAATGATGAATTTTGGCGGCAACCGGAGCATTTTTGGTTGAAACTAACACATCGCGCACCGCAGATGAAGTCACGAACAACAACATATTGCATTTTTTGACAATCTATGTATATACTAGTTGGGACCCGGCGCGCCTATGCTGCTCCCATAAGCCAATAGTAGTAATCAGGTCATATGAATTTTAATATACAGTAGGAGAGTTTGAAAAAGGAAGTTTTTGGGTATTTTTGATTCCAAATAACAAAATGTGAAACTATTAGGGATCTGATCGAGACAATAGAAACCATCCATTGACATGGCATTTTTCGAGATATGAATTTTCATACAGAGATTATTTTCTGTATTTGGATAGCTGGGAACCATTGCGCCTCGCTGCACCCAACGTTTAAACACTTAAAGTCAATCCAAACCTGCAAAATTCAACTCTTCTTAACAATTAACGAAAAACCAATTATTCCTATAAAAGTTCGACAGCTTGGATATTAGTTTGATTGTCTAATTCTGCGAAGTATGTCTTCAGTCATGCCGTTCTTGTTGACGAATGTTATTCGGCGTGGATGCAAATGCTGCATCAGTAAGTGTCAGATCCCAATGATTGTCGCCTTCCAGCAATTGCAACTCATTCAGAACATTCAGCAACAACAAACGCAAAAAGAAACATTCACGTTGTTTTGGATGTACTGTGTAAAGTCGTCCCAATGTTTTTGCTTTCAATGCGCGTGCGATAGTTGGATGTGGTTCGCCTTGTCTACGTGGCTTCCATTTTTTACCTGATCTGTTCCATGTATAATAGCGAAGGACGCACAGTGGGCTCGAACTCGGCAAAACGCGCGCATACGCATTTACGGACGCAGAAGTCATATTAAAATTGCTATACAAACACTTCTTTATGTTTTTGAGGTCGCTGATTTGGAATTTGAGGTCAAAAACGTGTTTTAACCAATTATAGGTGGCGCCACCGTCGATTTTTTATATTAATTAAAATATATTGTGCTGTTTGATGTGGTTATATAGGTTTTTGAGGTCGCTGATTCCAAATATGAGGTCAAAAACGTGTTTTGGACAATTATAGGTGGCGCCACCGTCGATTTTTATATTAATTCAAGTAGAATGTGCTATTTTATGTGATTATATGGGTTTTTGAGGTCGCTGATTTTAAATTTGAGGTCAATAACAAATTTTGAACAATTATAGGTGTCGCCACTGTCGAGTTCTGTTGAATTTTATTACTCGAAGCAATTTGGTATGTTTCTACAGGTTTTTCGAACTATATTCATTCTAAATTTTAATGAAAAACAACAATATAGTAAAAATATTTTTTTTATTCTATATCCAGCAATATTTAATAAATAATTAACTGTTCGATCTATAAATTAACAAGTAAGAAGACAAAATATTAACGTTCAAAGTGTACTTATTGAATCATTTGAGAGTTTCAACAGTAATTCTAAAATTTCAGTTAAAATAGTGAAATTTGTACTTTCATTAGTACCTACAAGACTTGCTTTATATTTCATCCTCACTATCTATCACTACAAAACATCAATTAACAACAATATAAAATAAGAAAACCATAATGTAACCTGTTTTCTCCATTTTTTAGATGTACAACTTCAAATTTTAACTATTAGACACTTCTTCGACCACTCGGTGCGAAAAAAGTTGATGCTAACTTCCTCTGAATGCATAAACAAACTTAAACTTTGAGAGCCACAGCACTGGCATTTAAAAAACAAGGGATGAGACTGTGAACACTACTTACCGACAGATGGTAACTTAGTAGATGAAAAATCATATATGGTGCAAGAAAAAAGCATTTCAATACGTATATGTTTTCCTTTTAACACGTTGGAATATTTTATTTTACCAGAAACAAAAAGTATGAATATTTGATTTTCGGTATTTCATAAAAATGAAAATGTTTGGACCTCCACCACGGCCAATCTTGCAGGTCTTTGCAGCTGGAAAATTGATGACATGTTTTTGAATGTTAGAACTTTTTTTTCGTACAAATCTCATCGCTGCACTCCACTGCACAAAAAAGGTCTGATCTTTTTAATTGTAAAAAAACATTTTTCTTTACAACAATCAGTTTAATGCAGCCAATTATATCCATGCAAATATTGGCTCATGAAACTTTATGGAATTATAAAGCAAAGATAGACCCTTATTTTCCTCAAAAAATCATTACCGCACATCATTGCATACAAAAAATACAGTATTTTTTCGAATTTTCAAAAATAAGAAAAAACGAAAAAAATTAAAAACTGTAGAATTGACGTTAATTTTACACATCACACCATAGTCAAATGACCTTGATGTGACAATTTCTGATCTTCATAATAACTGATCTTAAAGAATTCGACATTAGAACCCGAAAAAATCGAAAGTAAGTTTTTTACTGTATGCGCGCCTTTTGCCGAGATCGAGCCCACTGTGGGACGTCGGTATAAAACAATGTTTTTGCGAATTGTCCGAAAGTATCAGGTTTTTGGCACAGTGCATTGGCACAGTGCAGTTGGAGAGCATTTTCTTTAGTCAAATATACACGTTGACCGTTTTCAAGATACACCGCTATCTGAGGCATAATGCAAAAACTCGACATTTATATATTTTCTTATTAATACTTTATTCAATCGCACCAATTAACACTAGAAAGGCCGGGCTTCATACTATACCTTCAAAGACCGCAGCGGTCAATTTGACGGTACTAAAGATTCAGTCAGAATACTTATGAAATTATTGCGTATATTGTATTAAAATAAAATAAAAATAATATCAATTTATTATTTTATTAATAATAAACAATTTTAGCACTTAAACTGAGTAACATTTGTAACAAGTAATAGTTTTTTTGAAATCTTTTATACATTTTCCACAAACAGCTTTTTTACAGATAGTGCAGTTTTCACACGTTTTATTTTTTTTACAATTACGATTGACTTGACATTGCCGCCTCTTATTGTTTGTAGTACATCGTTCACTTGTTTCAGAATTAGTTTCTTGTCTTTGAGTCGCAGTTGAAGTAGATTTTTTTTTCACATACTCTGCACGTAGATCGCTCACTAGTTGAAGGATAAAATCATGCCGAGAAATTTTTATTCCTGTGACTTTTCGGTACAGAATCCACGAGTTTATAGCTGCTAAATCAAGTATATTGTAAAAAACGTGAACAGGCCATCTCCGACTTCCAGATCTTACGGTGTACTTGCGTGCCATTTGATCGATGATGTCTACACCAAATTTTGTTCCATTATAAAATTCAATTGTCTCAGGTAGCTTTTTTTGATCAGTACCTATGCTCACGTTAGGGTGCAGAGTACTCAAAATAAGAACATTTTTTCCTGGTTTTCCTTGATAGACAGTAAGGGTTGTATCGGTCTCGGTTTTCATTATAAAAGTTTCATATCTTGTAGTACGAATACTTCTACAAATCGGCGGTACTTCTCGTCTTGCACGCCACATTGTTCCAACAATACTAGTCTTTTCGACCATTAGTTTTTTAGCCAAATTTAGAGACGTGAAAAAGTTGTCAGTGGTAATGTTTCGGCCCTTTTTCAAATAGGGTTGTACCAGATTCAAAACCACATATTCGGGTAATGAAATATCGTTTGAACGGTTGTCGTCTTTTCCAAGATACGGAAATCCTCCACATAGATACTTACTCTCGACATCCACAAGCAGCCAAAACTTAATACCAAATTTATCGGGTTTATTTGCAATATATTGTAAAAACGGACAGCGAGTTTTTGATGGAAATAACTGCTCATCAACTGTCAAATTTTCCCCAGGAATGTAACACATTTGACAATTATCTATAAATTTGTTCCATATATCCGAAATCATCGCAAATTTGTCATTAGCTAAGCGAGCAGAACGCGTACTTCTCAAATCAAAACGTAAGTATTTCATGATCTCCTTGAATCTATTTTTACTCATAGTATTTTTGAAAACGGGTGGTCCCCAATCTTGCGTCCACAAAATGTCTAAATCTAGGTGGCTCATGTTATAGGCTCCACGAGCATAAATCAAAGCAATAAATGCATCTAGTTCGTCTAGGGATAAGTTCCAAGTATCATCTTGACTCTTGTCATGTGCTTCCTTTTCAGTACATTCTTTTATGCGTCGTAGAATATACTCATGAATAAATAGCCTCCACGCAGAAATTGGCTTGTTATTTTCAATGTATCGTTTGGCGTATGGAGTAGGTCCTGAGATTTCTCTAAGTATATTTTGCTGGCTTCGTCGTCCTACTCCAGTAGCGTCTGCAGAAATACAAGTCCATTCTGTGCCGTTACTTGCTACTTGTAACATACCGACTTCCGGTACTGAGGTCCTAGCTGAACGTCCACCGCGCGCTATTCGCCCGCCGCTAATGGATCTACGAGATACCTCGCGTCCTCTGCGCGAATTTACAATAGTATTGTTAGTTGTAGCAGAGGAATCTACCTCGGAGTCTTCTGATGAAGAAGTGACCTGTTCCGGCAGAAATTCTGGATCACGGGTTTCACAAACACTGTCTGATAAATCGTCACCACTTTCATCACCTGACACATCTAATTGTATATCCCGATATCGCAACAGTTCTTGTTCTATTTGAGAACTACTGAGACGGCGACTCATTTTTTTTATAACAAATTACGACTGCTCACTAAACGAAACCAATGTCTACTAAATGTAATGCAAACAAGCTAGACAGTAACAACTTACTCAGAATTCAACATAAATAAAAACAAAACGACCTTCATTAATTTGAAGAAATCGTTGTTTACTATTCTTATCGCTGCCTTGGTATGCCGTCACATTGACGGTGTGCGGTCTTAGTAGGTATTTGTAAAGGAATCTCATATACAACATATAGTTTAATATTTTTTTATATAGATTTAGCCTAACAATAGCAAATTAGGAAAAGTCATAAAATATGAAAAGAAACAAAAACATAGTTTGTAAAATATTTGAGAATGAAATCGCCGTGCGGTCAAATTGACGGCCTTGGTCTTTCTAGTGTTAAAAGCTTTTACGCATTTTTCGGTGGAAGTAGATATATAAAGAACAATGGATGCTAATATTTTACAGGTTTCCCAATGTTCACAAATATTTTTATTTTGTATATAAATTATATTATATTATATTATATACTGGTGTGTTTTTGCGGGCTCCGGTAGTTATAGTATACAGTCCATAGTACATAGTATATAGTACACAGTACACTGTACACACTGTACATACTGTACACTCAATACACTAATTCATACGTTGTCACTCGTAAAAATCGGAGTGCTTTTTTAAAGCTAACGGTTTTTTATATGTGCATGACAATTAAAATTAAATATTTTTTCGCCCCGCCAACTTAAATATAATCAGTGAAACATTGAAATTCTCTATATTTCAGCAACAGCTTCACTTATCTGGACCAAAATTATCCTATCTTTCAATCCGGAACCAACCCTCAACATAGCCTAATTTTTATTTAAATCTGTAGGGCCGTTTCGGAGATTAGCGTGTACAAACATTGTGACACGTAGTTTTTATATATTAAGATTAATACGCAAGCACTTTTTTGTACAGCACTTTAATGGGCTTCCACTAAACCGATTTTGCTCAAACTGGTTTTATATGTAAGTCGTAGTCGCAAAGGTGTGCACAAAACTAGAATTATTCATTTATCTCGTTTCTGTCACTCGGAAATGAGTATTACATTTCCCAATATAAAATGATAAAATGATAACAATATAAGGTAGAAATTACGGTTAGCATATAAACAGGCGAATATAAAAATTTCTTATTAAGGTTTGTGAATCGACTAAATTTCATAAGCCTAGATTCAGATTGCTAAGCGAAAGTTTGCCGTACCCTCCTTTTCACTTCGCTTTAAACAAATTAAATTGGCATTTCAAAATTTAGTTTGTTTTTGTTTCAAAAAATTAGATTAGAAATAAATGCATATACATCGCAATACGGCAAGAAAAGTGACACATCAGGAGAGCTGAAACCGTCACCTGGCGGAAATAACTCAAAACAGCAAATTTTTGAGTTTTGCCACTTTTCTTGCCGTAGTCCTTAGTGCGATATTTATGTCAGCGTCATTCTGCTTATAAAAGGTTTTTCTTTCTGTGGAGACCGTCTCGGCAAATTTTAATTAAAAAAAATAACAAAACAAAGTTGAAATTATTATCAAAATATATCACGGTAAGCGATGGTGTTTTTTAAATGAAGAAAGTTTTGTTCAAAGATGCGATTTTAGATGATAATGTATAGCTTTTAATTACACTTTTTTAATTAAAACAATTTTTTTTATTTTTTTTTTAGAACTGAGAGAAATTAAAAAATGGTAATAGTTCAATTAAATTATTACTGAGTTATTGAAATGCGTAGACGTCAAACGGGAGAGAGGGTCGAATTTCGACCAATGGGCAATACTAGTTTTTATAAAATTACGCGAAATGTCGTGTTATTAGGGGTTTTCGAGGTCGCTGATTACGAATTTAATGTCAACTTGAAGGTTTGACATATGACAGCTGTGAATCTCAAAAACTTCATCTGCGGTGCGCGATGTGTTAGTTTCAACCAAAAATGCTCCGGTTGCCGCCAAATTCATCATTTGAATTGAACTTTAAGATAGGGGGTGCACGTTTTTACACGACTGCCCCAAAAAAAGGAGTGTAATGTGTTTAGGTTTGTTGTGTGTATGTACGTTGTTTTCTACCACCATAACTTCTAAACCCCTGAACGGATTTAGATGACTGGGGTACCGTTAGAATCGTTTAATGAGTCTGAGTAACATAGGCTAGGTTAATTTTTAAAAAAACAATATGGTGCCCGTCAGACGCAATTTACATAACGCCCAATTTAATTTTTTTTTTTCTGATTGGGTCAATATGGGTATCAAACGAAAGGTAAAATTGAGACGATTTCAAATATATATAACACTTAATAGATATGTGTTAAATGATCGCGAATTTTAAGCTTAAATAAAATTAAATTACTCAAAACGTCTTTTATTAACCCATCACCATGAATGAACACTTAATAGTTAAGCCTAGTATGCTGTTGAGGCGAAATTAAAATTCCCTAAACAAACGCTATGTAACACGACTGCCCCAAAAAGGAGTGTAATGTTTTCAGGATTCATGTATGTATGTTTGTATGTTTCTTTGTTCCACCATAACTTCTAAACGCCTGAACGGATTTAGATCGCTGGAGTACCGTTAGAATCGTTTAGTGAGCCCGAGTAACAAAGGCTTTAATTTAAAAAAAACAGTATGGCGGCCGTCAGACCCAATTTACGTCACACCCGATTTATTTTTTTCTTCTTCTGATCGGGTCAATATGGGTATCAAATGAAAGGTCTCAAGAGACGATTTCTGCCCAATCTATCAGCGTGTCTAAATTTAGATAGAATAAATCAAACTTCGATAACTTTACTTTTGCATTAAAACTGTATCTCAATAGATGTAAGTGCTATAATAATAAGAAGTAAAATAAAATCTGCATTGGTTTACGAATTATAATCACTAAAATATCATAAAATAAAAAACAAAATAATTAAAAAATTAAAAAACACGACGCCGAATTAAAAAATGAACTAAAAAGTCAAAAACAAGTTTTAAGTACTAATGTAAGACAGAAACAAGGTAGAAGATATTTTATTTATTTTGTTAAGTATCACACAACTATCGTATATGTATAATCTGTATTTTTGCAGCCGGGGTACAAAATGTTACGAGAATAAGTACAATTAAAACTGTACCCGACTGAAAAAATACAGATTATACATATACGATAGTTGTGTGATACTTAGCAAAATAAATAAAATATCTTCTACCTTGTTTCTGTCTTACATTAGTACTTAAAACTTGTTTTTGACTTTTTAGTTCATTTTTTAATTCGGCGTCGTGTTTTTTAATTTTTTAATTATTTTGTTTTTTTCGACAATTTTTTGCCATTTTTGTCCCACCCTAATGTACATATGCAATCATGTATATAAACGCAACGTTTGTTCATATGTATTAATATTTTTCCGTCTCCTTAGTCCTTTCCACCTGATGCACAATATACTATTTGCACAAAAACAAAATGCGGGACTTGTGGGACGAATTTGACGATTGGTGACAATGTGGGACGCTTTTAATAACGAGGAACAATACAAGCAAATGCGGGACTGTCCCCCCTAATGCGGGACGGTTGGCAGCCTTAACCTTACAACAGCTACTCTGTTATTTTAAAGACTCTTCTATTGAAATGTTCACCTAGAGAATTGCGAGTAGACCACTGACATATAAGGCGCGTTCCATTTTCATTGGAGTACGTACTCCGGAGTAGTTCAGCGCACATTCAGCTGTGGCAGCATCTACTCCGATGTGCGCCCAACTACGCTGGCGTACGTACTCCAATGAAAATGAAACGCGCCTATAGATATGGACTGCTAAATAAGCAAAATCCCATACATAAAAGTGGCATCAAAAACTATCGTTGTCTCGTTCCCCCGTTAAAATCCTATGAACTTTAATCGGTTTTAAAATAAAAAACAGTTCAGTGCATGACAGCGATATAAACATAATTAGAAAAAACTAGACAGCTATAGAGTTTTTTCTTCTTTCTCTACTTTCGCTATTTTTAAAAGTTCGTTAAACAGAGGGAAACAACCCTCACATATTTAAAAAAAATACATTTATTTAACGAAAAAACTGCTACTAAATAAAAAATAATGATGGAAAATTATTTCTATCAATTATAACATACGTCTTATTACTTATTTTCCTCTAAATTCGAAAAAAAATTGTTTACATAGGAAAGGTCTTCTTCTTCTGGAGAAAAATGGTGCCATTTAAAGTTGTCAATTAGCAGTCCATATCTATATGTCAGTGGAGTAGACTTTCCCAGAACCTATGAAACGAACGAAGACGGTGGTAGTGGCGAAGAACATTCAAAGAGACATGACATTAATACTAGTAGTAGTAGTTTGCGACTTGGTGATCGGAAAATGAAGGCTCTTTTGCAATATTTAAAGCGAGAAGTAGATTCTCTTGAAAAGGCAGGCGAAGTTTTACGCAATTTTTCGAATTCCAATAACGCGAAAGCATTAAAAACAGCTGCAGGGCTGTTCACGACGACATCCTCTAAAGTGCATTTTTATTTTTGCAAATCTCAGAAACATTTTACCAGTGCATGTGATAGTGAGCTTTCGATTGAACAAAAGAAAAACCTTTTAATTCGAGATGGCAGATGTTTCCGTTGCACTAGAAAAGGGCATAATTCCAAGTCATGTCAAGTCCGCAATGTTTCTTGTATGAAATGCAAAATGAAGCACGCTTCATCAATGTGTGAGCCTCTTTACAGACAGCGTTCCAAGTCAATTCCGCAAAAAGTGTGCGAATTGCAAAAAGATCAGTGCATTGCCTCTACCAAGCCCATCGAAACTACAGGCCTGGAAACAGACTTTTTGGTTGTGTCTGTGCCGGGCTCAAAATCGTCTGACAGTCGTGGAATTAATGTGGCCGAAGCCGTACGAAGCAATTTTTTAACTTTGTTTTTGCAATAAAAAGTGGTAAAATATTGTATTTTATCACTTTTTACTGCACACGGATTATCAGTGATAAGTTATTTAGTGATCTGAGTTCATAA
The DNA here is from genome assembly GCA_963855945.1 of Thereva nobilitata. Classification (NCBI taxonomy): domain Eukaryota; kingdom Metazoa; phylum Arthropoda; class Insecta; order Diptera; family Therevidae; genus Thereva; species Thereva nobilitata. The sequence continues at coordinate 95,371,513 of OY979695.1, forward strand.
ATTAAAAAAAAATGAGTGGGTAAGTGTATTTTAAAAGTGTTAATTGATTAGGTGACCATTTATGTTTACATTCGCGGTGGTTTTTTCGTGTTAATTTAGGGAAAAAATGTTGAATTGTAGTAATGGAATTAACAGTGAATTTAAAGTAGTTAAAAATTATTATAGAAGAGTTATTAAAAACATAAGTGCAAGTACTACCACACAAAATGAATAACAATAACTTTTTCACTTTTCCTTCAAATTTTTCTGCACTTATGTTTTTAGTAACTATTCTATAATAATCTTTAATCACTTAAAAAGCACTTTTTATTATATTACTACACAAATTCAACATTTTTTTCCTAAATTAACACGAAAAAACCACCGCGAATGAAAACAAAAATGGTCACCTAATCAATTAACACTCTTAAAATACACTTAACCACTCACTTCTTTTTAATTTTTTTTATTAAATCACTAAAGCACTAATCACTGATAATCCGTTTGCACCAAAAAGTGATAATATACAATATTTTACCACTTTTTAGTGCAAAAACAAAGTTAAAAAATTGCTTCGTACGGCTTCGGCCATTTTACCACATCAAACTCGTGCTCCTCTACCTTTATTGTGGGACCTAAGTTAGGTGTTCTTGCAGAAGAGAACACCATGTGCTTTGTTTTACTTTCGTTGATGTGCAGTCCCAGATTTCCTGCCGCCCGCTCGATCTGGGTGCAAGCTTCTTGTACAGCTGTTGTTCTTCCAATGATGTCAATGTCGTCTGCATAAGCCAGTAATTGGGTGGACTTGTGCAGGATTGTGCCCCTTGATGTCAAGCAAAAAGCACTCTAACCTCTTGGCAGTGTTCGAAATACTTCGGAGCATTGCTGGCCCCTTATGTGAGGAAGGACGATTCCGGAGACTCTACAATGACGAGATCTTCGAGCGCTATCGCGACATCGATGTTGTGAAGAAAATAAAGCTCGGTAGACTCCGGTGGGCAGGACACCTAGCTCGTATGAGTGAAGATGAGCCTGCTCGGAAAGTTCTCTGCGGTAGGACCTATGGGGTGGACAGCGAGGAAGACCCAATCTCCTCTGGAAGGATGGCGTAGACCAGGACTCAGAGTTTAGGGATGGCAAACTGGATGACATCGGCTCAGAAACGGACCTGGCGAGAGGCCAGGACCGAATCCCGGTTATAGAGCCGTTAAAGAAGAAGTTTAAAATTAATCTAAACTTATTTTCTTTGTAAATAACACAATAAAGTTTATTTTTACAATTTAGGCTGCTAATATTTTATATGAAAAAAAATGCAACATGTCCAATTAAAATTAATCATACTAATTCTTCAACAGTATCTGTTGAACCATTAGAAATATTTTATCGAACATGATCATTAAGTAGCGTGAGCAACCTGATGAAATAAGCCGTGATAGACGTTTATTTCTTCCAGTATTAAAAGATTTATCTAACAGTCCATTTGCTTATAAATCAGGCAAAAATTTATAGTAAGAATGCTCGCATGCTAGAAGTGATAGGCCACATGCGGCAGCATATTGGTGTAATGAGCGATTCGTCAGTGGTTAGATGGGCATACTTCAGATAAAGGAGGGTAATTGACAGAGAAACTCATGCAAATTTGTTTTTTATAGGCTTAAACTTGTTGTGGGAGCTTTGCAGAGAAATAGAGACAGTATTCAGCATACTTCAGATAAAGAAGGCTAATACAGTGTAATTACACGGCCATTCACTTTGAACTCACGTCAAAAGTTTTGTGTATGATTTGAGTATTGAACGATGCATCTAATTTTCTGCCTCTTTTTCGTGTAACGATTCTATTGTCTATGTGGTTGGGTACAAACATAACCTTCTATATTACAAGCCATGAACAAGGAAAATATTGAGAGCGAATTTCCGCTCAATCGGACTACAACTCGGCGAAGTCACGTTATGTTGTTAGTGTAATTTGGAGAATTTGGGAGAATTTGGTAGTCCGATTCTCTCAATTGAGATTCTTGTTCATGGCTTGTAAATATAGAAGGTTATGGTACAAAGCAACAAAAATTCTCATAATTTTCGCAGCCCCAGAGAACAAAATTATGCTTGTGTTAGTGTAATTTGCTGTGACACCGAAATTTTTTTTGGATTCGCAAGTGAGGCCAACACGTAGACTTCCCTGCGCCCCCTTGTCTAAAAAACCGGTTTATTGGAAGTGATTGGAAAGTGAGTCTGGAAAGTAATAGGCCGTGTAATTTGGCTCATTGACATTCATTCAAATTTGCTTTTTAAAGGCTGGAACTTGTTGAACTTGATCTGAGCTTTGCAGAGAAATCGAGTATATCGGCGTAACAATAGTACACAGTACGATCCTGTTGATCCATTTATTTTATACTTATTTTGAAAAGGCTTTTAAAACAATTCTTTAATACTAGTTGTATAATATGGGCGAATATTACAAGTTGTAGGCTGTAGTAGGTAGCTCTTCACAGCCAAGCTCATTAATTTACATTTGTTCAGCATAAAAAAATTTAGCGTAAATAAAAGATGAAAGTGTAAAATAAATGATTTAATTCAGTAAAAAATAAATTATAAATAAACAAGAAATTATAAAATAAATTATGTAATCCAGTAATAAGTAATTATAAAATAAAAAAAGTATAAAAAAAATGATTTAATTCAGTAATTATTCGTTTCGTTTCCATTGGTTTAAATTTTACTTAACGAGCTCCTCCAAAACTTGGACGGATCCAATATTTTTCTTCCACCACACGAAGACCACACATATATAATTTTTATACTTTGATTTTTAATGTTTATAGAAAACACCACGGGCGGCACCCAATCCGTATGGATAGATGCAGTCGTACATGTAGGAGATGAAGCCGAAGGTGGGTAAATGCCTTCGGTTGAAAAAAAATCAAATGATGTGGACTGAGATTTCCGAGAAGTTGTGTGAGGCAGGATACCACTTCACGGCGGCTCAAGAAGATAACAACAATAGGACAGGCAGGGATAGAAAGAACCTATAAAAATCCAATTAAAAACATCACCAATTATCAAACGTTATCAAAATTACCTATTTCATGCGGTTAAGCATGGCCCTTAAAATTTGATTTTCTTCTTTCATTGCGAGGATCACTTTTGCATTGTTTTCCTTCTGTTCCTTGAGCATTTGGTCCATGTGTCTCGCTATGCGGTCATAATATTTTTCGCGGGCAACGGCATTTTTAGAAAGGACGTCCATAAGCTGCTCGTGCTTTCCCCTTTTCCCCACCGAGCTTTCTACATCCACATTGCCACTACGCGATGCGTCCATAGAAAGCTCGGCCTCGCTAGTCTCCGCGCTGCACCCAGCATCAGCGAAGGCGTCCTCCTTCGTACTTTGTTCCTCCGGACGGGACCCTAACAGGAATTGGGGAAACACTGAGTCCTTCTTCATGAGCTTGAGGCTACGCTCGCTGTGGGGTAAAAAGTGAAATTAAAAACTAAGATTTTAACTGTAAAATTGTTTGCCTACCTTTCATAAGGACAGGTTTTTTTACCCCTGCCTGTCTTATTCTTATGGGTCTTTGTTTTTTTATAGGTCGTTTCCAAACCTCTATATTTGTTAACCACTTGAGCCGCCGTGAAGTGATATCCTACTTTACACAACTTCTCGGATATCGTAGACCACATCATTTGATTGGTTTTCAACCGAACGCATTTACCAACCTTCGGCTTCATCTCCTCCACTAATGAAAGGAGGAGCTTGACGGCGGCATCTATCCATACGGATTGGGTGTCGTCCGGTGTGGTTTCTATAAATACGCATTAAAAATTATAACAATTTCAACAATTGTGTAGCAAGTAGAAACGAAATCATCAGACGAAAGCCCGGGCTGGTAAAACGCCGTTAAACTAAGTCTAAGGTCTTCCCATGGCTGCGAGCGGTCTCTGTCATATAAATTTTATGTTCAAGGGCATGAAATGCATGGCTTATCTAGGTTGCAGACTCAGGGTTTATCAACATTACAGGAAAGTAGAAATATAACGGGCAATTGATCACTAGGCAAAGGAACTACCAGATTCTATAAAAAATGCAAAATTGAAGAGATCGGAATGTTTATTTAAACGACAAGGACAAATACTTTTGCAGTTGTGGCAAAGCGAATAATTTCTACAGTTCACAATGCTGAAATTGTTGATGCTGAGAAGATTTGCAGAAAAACTAGCCGACCGATTACAAAAACCCGATATGCTCTTGACTATAATCACCATATCGGGCTGATCAATATGTTACTTAATATACACAAAGGCAATAAAGACATTCCTGCTGGCTGCTGCATACATCGAGATACTGGCTGCAAGACACAGGCACCGAAGAGAGGCATTTTGAAAATCCTACAACATCGACACATCGTCATGATGATCCACGTCACCGATTTTCTGGAAATTTAAAACACCATCAACTGAATCAAATTTCTCCAACTAACAAACACGACAGAAGAAGTCACGTGTGCTATTCATATCAAATGAGAAAACTACAAATTTTATGTGTAAAACTTGTAAAGTTGCGCTGCATTTGGGTTGTAAAAAATATTGAATAAATGCTAAAATGCAAGCTTTATAAAAATATCTATATTATAATTATACTAGGAAATCTCTTTTCAGTACCCCTTAGGGTGAGTGCAGTACGCAGCGTAGATGGTAGAGTAGAGCATAGGGCATTTTCTACCCACACATACAAGACAGCCGCAAGGTACACAAAGTTTTGAGAGCTGATATTTCTCATACATTTTGTTAACAACTTGGCGGAATTTTCTTAGTTTTTTCTATTTTATCATTAATTTATTCAATAGAAAGTAAGTTTTATAACATCAAACTAATTCAGCAATTGAAAATTATTTGTATGTCATGTAATTTATGTTACCAGTGCCTAATATTTGTGCTGTAGTTTGATGTAGTAAGCGGGGTGACCGGGACAACGAAAAAATTTTCAAATTTCCGAAAATTTATAAAAGAACCGAGAAAAGGGTATCATTATTGTCAAAATTAAAGCAGGAAAAGTGGTTAGCGGCTCTTAAACGAAAAGATTTAAAGGCGGGGATGTTTTGGTTAAGAGTTTCCAGTTTTGGCATTTTTACTGCCCAAGTACTGGATCCATCCTTCGAAGGTTTTATATATGCTTTCAAACCGTTAAAAGCTCTAAAACTTTCTCTGCTATAAGCACTTTGCCGATCTATTAAATATTCTACGATATCAAATTGTACATTTTTTGGCAAAGCACTTCGAGAGAAATTGTTATCATTCAATTTATACAGATACAGGCCATCGCAATAATTTCCAATTTTACACTCATACCGATTTTGAACACTACAATAAACAGAAACGAAAGCACTTAATCAAAAGATGAACTGGTATTTAGATTTCATATTAAAAATGTGAGCTGTTATTTCACATTTTATTTTCTAAAAATAACTAATATTTAGTTTTTTCCAATAAAAATATTACCTACTCCACACTTTCCCTATTCATCTTGCCGGCCTGTCATCGTGTGTGTGCCTTGCGGCTCTACAATACATTGTCATTTGATGACGTGTCAGAAAATGCCCTATAGCTGCGAATACTCGCTTATAGAACTCTCAATGGGTTTTAAATGGGTGTGTGCATAACGCAGCTCGCTTTCCGCTCGCAGAAAAAGCGAGCTGCGTTATGCACACACCCATTTAAAACCCATTGAGAGTTCTATAAGCGAGTATTCGCAGCTATGCTCTACTCTACCATCTACGCTGCGTACTGCACTCACCCTTAGGAGGTTTTTTCCATATTGAAAAAATGGAAATAGCATATCGCCGCCTGATTGCAAGAACTAGGTATAACTCAGAATTCTGTAAAAAATAAATTTCTCTAGTTACCTATCCGTAACATGATAATAAGTGCGGTATTTTCATTTGTCCAATTTTTACATTGTCTAATAAATGTTGCCAGTTTGCTTTAACAAGTTGCCGGATCTTTGCATTAAATACTGCTTAATATTGACTACATGAAACTATAGATAACTCAAAATCACAAAATTTGGAGTTACCTAGTTCTTACAATCAGGCGGCGATATAATATCATCTATACTTATGGAAAGCTTTGAAAGTTCACTCAAGCTTTTCGAACGGCAAAAACCATGGTATATACAAATACTACAAGGTATGCTCTTACGGAGAGCTTTTATGGTGTAACGTCACTCGTAGCCGATTTATGAAAGGAGACTGGCCATATGAGCCGCAGGCCCGGCGCAAAAGAAAAGTATCTCAGATTATCGGTTATAATGAGTATTGAAATTCTGCATAGTTTCTATATACGGTAAATGTGGCAAAGGTGTTAATATTGGCATTTCTGTTTATTCAGGCGAAATACCTAATATCTTTCTGTATTTTTGTAACGCTATAACCTATTTTCATGAATAAAGTATCAGTATACGCAGAATACTCCCACCTATCTAACACTGTAAAAATGAAGGTTCTAACCTACTAACTTCCAGAGTCAAGAATCATAAAAGTCAAAATTTTGTTTTTTTAACTAAAATATCAACTTCAACGGCCCTTTTCTTCAAAAAATACATAGTTAAGGCTAATGTCATATGAGTCTGAATTCAGACTCTGAATTTTTGAGACTCGGATTTTTTCAGCTCAGATTTTGGTGTCACATAAGTCTGAATATTTCATATACCGTAGCTAGGATACCAGTGTTGTGGGAAATTTTGTAAAAAGTGTTTTTTTTATGTGGAAGGCTAAGTTCAGGTGTCACCCTTTGTACTACCAGTCCGTCATATCGTTCACGTCATGGTCAGATGTCTGGAATAAGAAAGGTTAAGGGGTGTCTGGGGTGTATGAGGAGATAGCGATGAACCTAGGATAGGGACGAATGTAAGATTTGTAGATTATAGCCCTGGCCGACGCGACGGCTGGAGGAGGAAATTGTACCCTTTGAGAAATCCCAAGCATTGTGAAGCTTGTTTTGCAATTTGGAATATATGATTACTCCAACGCAGATCTTGTACATTTAATTTTTTTAATTTCCGATGAATTCCAATTTTAAATAAATGGGATGGTTTATATTTCAATGCACGAAAGTAAATTTTCGCCGTCATTTTTTAGTATAACCTTACAGACGCACGCCTTTTGTTTAACTGAAAAGTTCAGACTCATCTGACATGGCGCGATAAGGAAACATGTAAGAGAGCGAATTTGCACAACATGGCACAATTCATTTCTGTGCATTTTTAGACACTCTGAAATATTCAGAGTCTGAATTTAGACTCATGTGACATTAGGTCAATGGACTCATGTGACATTAGGTCAATTTAGACTCATGTGACATTAGGTCTAATCTTGTGCAAATTCCTATTAATAATGTCCGTACAATTTTTATGCAATGGCCTTTACTTTTGAAATTATAAGCAATTTTGATGTTAAAATTGACTCTATCTTGTACTTTTCGACAAAGCTTAGATGAAAAAGTAGTAAAAAAAAGTACGAAATAGAGCCAATTGTACAGGGTGTCCGTCCTGGCTTGCCAAGCAATTAATTAAGACAAAAAATGATCGACAAAAAACCCAAAGGGGAGGGGCTATGTCTGCCCGTTTTCGAGATAGGGCGTTTTGAATTTTGGTTTTGGAAAAAAAATGAGGCTGGTCATGGCCCATAGAAAATTACCCCATGCCCCGGGGCAAATGAAACTTATCTCAGAATTTTCATAAAATTAGGTAAAGTAAAATCTAAAAAGTCCGCATGTCTGAAATCAGTGGCAAACACATTAAAATTGCCTAGTCTTTTTGTCCAGGATCTATTACTATAAATATACAGGGTGTCCTACGAGCAATAACAAAACGGCCCGCTGTGGATAGGTTATGGATAGACGAACAAAAAATCGTTGGGGGGGGGGCGTCGTAACGGTTTAGCCGCCAGGGCGTTTTGAAGGTTTTTTAGAGTTTTACATATCGCCCTGTATTTTTATAACCCTATGACATATTTTCATGAATAAGGTATCAGTGTACGCCCATCTATCTAAAGTTGTCAAAATCATGGTTCTACCCTATCAACTTCCAGAGCAAACGGAGAGCTTTTATGATGTGACGTCACTGGTAGCCGATTTTTGAAATTTTATTGGGAAATAAATTGTTTTTAAATTTTCACGTGAAAACGACTGCACCGATTCTTTGAAATTTTGCGTGGTAGTCGATGTTAGACCGGTTAAGAATATATGCTACCAATAATTTTAATTGTTCAATGCATTCAACAGATATAATGGTGTTTAATGATTTATATGAGATAAATCAAAAGTGAAGTTTCTGATTAAGTGGCAATCTTCTTTAATTTGTGTTTGCAATGGTTTTGTTTATTTGCAATAACATTTAAATTTTTGTTCTAAAATAAATGGGGCTTCAGAAAGATAACTCCTTGCATTTTGCAGGAGCTGCAATATTTTCTGAAACTTTAAGAATGTATTTTAACAAATTTCTTTTAATAATTGTACTGTACTATCCCCATAACTTTTTTGGAAAATATTCTCCAATTGTTTTATTTTTTCCTTGATGGCTTTACCAAACCACATTAATGATGGCTTTACCAAACCACATTAATTTGGAGAATTCGTTTACCTACAACCAAAAATTCGAGCTATCCCTAAGTGTTTAACTTACTTAGGCATTTAATAATATATCCAGCTAAATTGCCCAGTGCATCTTCTTGCAATTCCTCGAGTTGGACACTGGAAATGTCCTAGCAAGTGGAATTCATTGATGCTTTAACTATTTACACTCACGGATTTCATATGGTGAAAACGTAACAAGAAAACAACAAGAAAACATAAAAAAAGGTTGCATAGTTTTGTTACTACGAAACCTTTCTATTAAGAATGGTTTGTGCTAGTGATGGGCGATTCTCAAAATTTAAAATCGATCTTCAGAATCGATTTGTGATTTTAATGAAATCGATTTTTCGATAAAATTGTCTTAAAAAATCGTTTTTATAAAAATCGAGTACAATATTTTAAAAAATACAAAATACAAACATTTCATAAAATATAAAAAACAAAGAAAAGTAATTTTCATTAATAAATCAATAAAAATAATTCAATTTTAATACACTAAAGGCATCTACTTTAATCACAAGTTTCATCCGGAGCGACAACCAAAAACATGCTGAAAACGTTCGTTTGAGGAGAAGAGGGCGAGAAAAAACTGGCCTACACAAAACGACCGGTAACGTCCTCGTTTATGCGGTTATTTTGTACTTGTTTGATACTTTGGACCGGTTCGGTCTTACATATAAACTATAATACTATAGTCTGTTATACTATACCCGCGGTCGGAAACCTATGGCACGCGTGCCACTAGGTGGCACGCGAGAAGATCTTTGATGGCACGCCACGAAAGTGACAATTTATTACAATTTATGTTAAGAAAGTACCTAGATGCTGACATGAAAAGGTATGCCGACAATCGTGTCGGCATGCCCTTTCATATTCATGCGCGACTGTTATGCCGGGTTTTCATTAGTAGAATTAGTGGTCGAGTAGTATACTGAGCGAGTACTAACTATTCTGTGAACTCGCCTAATGAAAATGTAACTGGTAGAGTACTTGGTTATAGTAGAGCAGAGTGGGATAGCACCGTGGTAAAGTTACTCTACCACTTGTTGTCGGCTTAAAAGTACGCCAGTTACTCTATCACTAATTCTACTAATGAAAACCCGGCTTCATAGACGCATGCGCACTTCCCAGCGGGAAATAAAGCAACTCCACTCGAAGCTTTAGTGATGCGCTTCTAGAATATTACGAATCGGAAGAAGGTTTGGTGCATGCTGCGAATTCTCTTTATTCTTTGTATACATGATGTGACAATTCGCTCTGGAATTAGATCAGTTTTCGTCAGTCTGCGCAACTGATTAGTATGATTAGTGAAGGAAACTTTCTGTTTTTATGTATGAAATATTTATTCTCTCTTTAGCACTTTTCCTTTCCCCTTCAAAAAAAGCTTTCAAGCTTCCCATATCCAGGGCGAACAATAATCGCTAGCTTACTGTTCGACATTGCACTCTATACGAAGAAAATAGATTGTAGACAGTACAAAGGGCTTTCCCTGAGCTCTAGTTTTCCACATAAAAAAAAGTGCTTCCCGCTGCATCTATTTAACAAGCTTCATAAGCGCGCTTAAGGAAAGAAAGGGGAATCGCATCTTTCTGATGACATCCACATGTAAAAATGCAATGAAGTGGAATGGAACAGGCAAGCACTCCATGCTTTCAAAGCGCATTAACTGCCGTGTGGAAGCGCTCTTCTTCTCCGCTGGGTTGCTACTCTGATACATATGTATCAGAGTACACAGACGTACATACTATGTAAGGAATACGTTACCGCAGCCGCCGGGGACACAGTTCACTTGAAGGTTGATATAAAGGCCCCCTTTCGCTTTCACATACAGGCCGCCGGCAGGCCAGGAAAACTGACAAAAATCTTTATCACTATGGGTATTTATCATCAGTCCGGGCCTGAAGATCTGAAATTTTTGTTCAGGCCATGAAGATCTTTGCATTTGAATTAACAACCTGCTACGCTAAACTGTCGTCTTCACCTGAGTGTACATATGTAGGGAATCATAAGGTCACCTGCAGTCCACGACCTGTCAGGCGGATCCCTCAAGTCCTCATCCCGCATACACACTGAGAAATGTGTGGCGTTCATCGGGCCGTACCTGCAGACCTGGCCTAAAAGGTCACGGCCTGCCGGCGGCCTGTATGTGAATGGGGCCTTAAAGTTGCTTTGTGAAAGTTTTTACTACACAAATAAAATTATCTTCATATATGATTTTTTTGTTTTTTTGGTGGCGCGCTTAATGTGCAGTAGTTTTAATTATCTGTTTTGTAGCACGCTTATGCATTTGGGTTGCTGACCGCTGTTGGTTCAATCGAATGACGGCTATGTGGTGAAAAAAGTAAGCTGCCATTGATGATTACCATTCTCGAAAAAAGATTTTCTTAGACGAAAAAATCGATTTTTTCTAAAATCGATACAGAATCGCACATCACTAGTTTGTGCAATGGAACCAGATTACCTATTCGGGACTTTCGCGCGAATGTAATCCAAGCCGAATCTCTTACAACTTACAGGATCGCAAAGAGGCAAGATTCACTTTATCCCACGTATTTCCTTGGATACCTCAAACGACCTTCCACTTAATTTCAAGCGTCATCAAGTTCCCCTGCGCCTATGCAATGACAATAAATAAGTGACAAGATCAAACATTCGAAAAAGTTGGTCTTTTTCTTCCGGAACCATGTTTCAGGCACGGTCAGTTGTTGCATGCTCAAGCGATTGTAAAATTGATGCATGGAGAATATACAAGGAGACAAAACTCTTATGGGGAAAATGACAGGAAATGGATGGGTAGAAGAAACTAAACTTCTAGTTCATTTTTGGCCACAGATGTCACCTTTGTCCGATGTACCCCGCATGAATTTGATAAAAATTCATTGGAAACATCAAAAATTGATTAATTACGAATAATCGCATTCATATAAAATCGAATTTAGAAGCTGGTAAACAGCTGTAAGCTGCTAAACGTAAAATATATTAGTAATAAACGAACTTTACCATGAACCGGATAAATACAATCGGCCATGTTTTTTGGGGTACATTTGACTGCAGCGCCACCAATAATCAAACGAAAATTGACAACAGGGAGTTTTGTCTCCTTGTATAGCCTCCATGAATTGATGTCTCAAGTGGTCTAAAACAGGAAGTTACCCCTCACGGAATTGTCACTGACAACTTGGTTTATAAAGAAGTTTTAATGAAATTAAAAAATAAACCAGGAGAGAACTCTTCCTTTTTGAACAGTGCTCAAGCGATTGTAAAAGTCAAGTGCGAAATGATCAAAACAGGAAGTTACGGCATGAGGAATTATCACTCTGGGGTTTTGGTATAATTAAAATAATATATACTGTGCACAATTGTGCAGGGGCCCGACTAGTATTTTATAATTAACAAGAAGAACTAGCAATAAACAGCTTTCCAAAAAAGTGCCGGCAGCAGGGAAAAAATGAGCGTGCAAGAAGAAAATGTTTGTGAACCGTGTGGACGTGAGTGTTAAATTGAAATTAGGAATTATTAACAATGAATTATAATAACCTGTGTAATCTTCTTCCATTGTAGAACAGAAATCATTTACAGCTGCCTCGGCTGTTACACAGCGCTCTGCTGAACTTGCCTCGGCAGTATTGGCTTCATCCAAGTTTTGGAAGAGTTCCTTGAGTAAATGAGGATCTAAAATTCAAAGGAATGGGCTAATAAGTCGTTTGTCGCCTTTACGAATTAATTTTACCTTGTTGGACTCGAGAGAATGTCCCTGAGGAGTAACTTAGAGTGATATTTTGCATAATAGAAACTTAAAAACAACTCTTGACTTAAAAACACAAACACAAATGACACTTGCGTTCTTCTTTTTGATTTCCAACTTAGATAGAGAACTACAGGAAGGGCCCTCTCAGAATTTTAGCGTTGTGAAATTCAATCTGCACACTTCATTGTTCTTTTTTTCAATTACACTAAAAACAAATTCTTAAAACTTTCTTTCTTTTTTGATATTAGTTTTTTAAAAAACTGCAACTAAATTTTATAGAAAAACTCGTTTTAAAGAAAGTGCCGCGGGAAATTTTGACATTCAACTGACCCGAAATTATACCAATTTGACAGTCGACTGACCCCAGATTTCACTACGCTCAAATACATGGATTTAATACGCGAGGGCCTTTCCTGTAGTTCTAGTTTCTAAGATTTCCAAAATAGATCCCAGAAAGCGTTTTCTTAAGGTACCTTTACATTATAGGATTTGTCCTATGACTTTACCAGCGAGCAATAACAGCGTGCAATAATAATAAGAGTGATGAGCTAGAACAAATTTTTAAAAATGTTTCAATGCCCTTGAGATCAGCTGATAAAAATTGCGAAAATCGTGAATCTTTTTTTCTCTTTTTATTTATTCGACTTCATATACCATTACAAAAATTTAACTTAAAATAACTTGTTTCACAAAATTTTGATGGACTATAATGTTCAGTCCATTTGACTTAATTCATTTTAATACTGCCAAGCTTTGTACAATAATTATTATTTATTTAACACATTTGCGACTGATGCGTCTTGAAATTTATGAAAAACTTACATCTAACTTAACCTAAAGAACACGGCATCTTGGAAAAGCATTACAAGTGTATTAGAGCAAGTGCTCCGCACACAAGAGTTGACGTGGTCTATCATAACCACTGACATATAGATATGGACTGCTAAATAAGCAAAATCCCATACAAAAAAGTGGCACCAAAAACTATCGATGTCTCGTTCCCCCTTCAAAATCCTATGAACTTTAATCGGTTTTAAAATAAAAAACAGTTCAGTGCATGTCAGCGGTATAAACATAATTAGAAAAAATTAGACAGCTATAGAGTTTTTTCTTCTTTCTCTTTTTCTTTATTTTTAAAAGTTCGTTAAACAGAGGGAAAAAACCCTCACATATTTAAAAAAAATACATTTATTTAACGAAAAAACTGCTACTAAATAAAAAATAATGATGGAAAATTATTTCTATCAATTGTAACATACATCTTATTACTTATTTTCCTCTAAATTCAAAAAAAAAAATTGTTGTTTACATATAAAAGGTCTTCTTCTTCTGGAGAAAAATGGTGCCATTGAAAGTTGTCAATTAGCAGTCCATATCTATATGTCAGTGATCATAACCTTCTATATTTACAAGCCATGAACAAGAATCTCAATTGAGAGAATCGGACTACCAAATTCTCCAAATTACACTATCAACATAACGTGGCTTCACCGAGTTGTAGTCCGATTGAGCGGAAATTCGCTCTCAATATTTTCCTTGTTCATGGCTTGTAATATAGAAGGTTATGGCTCTATCACAGTGTAACCTGTATATGATATCTGACTTTCTTATATATTAGATTAAAGGGAGTACATCCCAATACATGGCAAGTTAACTCTTGTGTTTCCTAAGGCTGATGATACACGAGTCAATGTATTGCTCAATTGGAACTGTCACTTGGCAGTTAGTAGGCCGTCGGAGGGAGCAGGGGGAAATTTAGGCGATTGACCGAAAATAGAATCGCTTTCTATTTTTCTGCCAATTGCATGGAGAATGTTTATGTGTGTGTAACCGTGAATTTTATATTTTAAACGTCAACCGAACAAAATATTAAAATTCGATTTTTAGTTGACGTTATTTTTTCAGATATATGTATGAAATAATTTTTTTTTATTACTATTAGTATTTTTAATTATTTCTTTTTATTTTGTATGAATTTTGCTGTTCCTTTTGACTGAAGGAGAAATATATACACATATATAAAATTTAGGAAGACGAATTCTGTAATTAATATGTATAATTAATATGGAGATGAAAACCCAAAAAAATAAATGGAATATGGAACAAACGGAAAAATTTATATTTATAAGAATTTATACGACATCAAAGGATATTAATTATCATAACCGTGATGTTCGAGAAAAAACGTTACGCGAAATCGCGGAGACAATGAAAAAACATAGGGAAGGCGTCACAACAGAAGATTTAAAAAATAAAATTCGGGGCTTGCGGACACAATATATGAAGGAAAAGCGAGAATTCGACAAGAACAAGAAAAGTGGAGCTGGCACGGAAGACCTTTATGTTCCAAAGCTTTGGTGCTTTGACCGTCTCTCATTTTTTAACAAGTATGCCGATGAAAGGGCAGGAAGCTCAAATATTGTTGAAGTAAGTTGATTTATTTAAATTTACATGAAATTGTAAAATAATAACGTTTCTTGTTTTCAGGAGCCAGATGTAACATTACCTTCAACGTCGGATGAGTGCAGTATTAAAACTCGGGAGGTAAGCTTCATTCAAATTTCGAATAGGTTGCGCATAAATCATCACACTATTATAAAATGCTAATGGAAATTATTGTATTTTTAGACGCCAAAGAGAAAGCGCAAAGATGGCATACAGGAAAAGGCGGAGTCAGCTTTAACTCTGGCTGTAAATATTCTGGAAAACAAGAAAAAAGAAAACGCGGAGGATTGTTTTGCTAAATTGACCGCAAAAGAATTAACAAAATTTACCAATGAGAAAATTTTAATGGAGAACAAAATAAAAATATACCAAACCATTGCTGACGGTATAGAAAGAAATGAGCAGACAGGATGTTGTAGGTCAGGGGTCTTCCACATTTTTCCGCGTAACAGCACATTATAGAATTTTTGAAATATAAATGCTAATATTAAAATTGTTTTTATTGATTTATTTTATTTTATATTTCACCCTCATTCGCGAAATACTTGGCGAAAGTGTCGCGTACTTCACCGGCTTTCTCCGAATAACGACTCGGTCCACTGTGACCATTTCCTGCAATTTCTTTACTTCTGATGTCTGCCGGCTGGTCAATTGATGCTATGTTATGTTGTAGCAGAAAGTTGTGCAAAACACAACATGCCGTTACGATGTCTTCCACAATTTCGACATTCAGATTTATGGTCGTTTGCAGGACACGAAATCTGTTCGCTAAAATTCCAAAGGCACGTTCTACAGTATTTCTGGTACGACTGAGACGATAATTAAAGTTTATCTTTTCAGATTCTTGTGATTTATAAGAAAATGATTTCATTAAGTGCTTTGACAATGGAAAAGCATCGTCCCCGACGAAAACATAAGGCAGTCGACGTAACATCAGGTAACATCAGGTGGTAGTTTGTCATCGTTATTTATTATATCCATAAGTCCACTTCGTCTTAGCACGCCGCTGTCGTTCATTCTGCCATTGCAGCCCACGTTGATGAATGTAAATCTACAATCAGCATCGACCGCAGCCAAAAGAATTATACTGTTGAATCCTTTATAGTTGAAATAAAGTGACCCATCTTCTTGCCGCGCACGAAAAGCGATATGCTTTCCGTCCAATGCTCCAACACATAAAGGGAAATTCCAACGACGTTCAAATACTTCCGCGATTTCCTTCCATTCCTCGTGAGTTTCTGGAAACTGGATAAATGGAAATTAAATTTTATGTTTTTATATACTTGTTTCTTAAAACACCTTCATATACTTTTCTCGCAAATTCTTGTAAATGGCTTTGCATATAATTGGAATATTTTGTCCAATAAACGACCGAGAAATACGGGTCGAATATTCCAAACTCTGGTAACTTTCACCAGTTGCTAAAAATCTCAAGCATAGAGCCCCTTTCTCTTCCACAGAAATAGGTTCCCTCATCCCTGTTGTATCTTTCATTAAATCACTTTTGATGAGAGATATTAGTAGTTTGAATGTGATGTCGTCCATTCTTAAAAAATTGGTAACAGTGGAGCGGTCCTCTGGTTCAGTTAATTCCTTCGTTATGAGTAGTAGAGCTAGGCCGGTACGGGGCCACCTCTCAGGTACCGGCCTTGGATTTGGGGGGTCTGAAAGCTCTTCTTCTACGTGTACGAGGTGTTTTAGGTTTGTGTCTTGGATAAGACGGCCCAGACCTGGCATAGGACTTGGTGGTGGTGGTCGCTTGAAAGCTCTTCGTCTACGTGTATGCGGTGTTTTGGGTTTGTGTCAGGATGGAAGTGGTACAGGGTCCCCATGGGATTTGGGTTTGTTGATGGGTGAAACTCTTCGTGTTTGTCTTGGATGGAGATGGTGCAGGAGTGCCGGTGGTTTTCGTCTACGCGTGGGGCTATTTTGTGTCTTTGATAAAAGGTAATGCGAGGTGTGAGCGCCACCTGTGTGAAACTAGTTGAACTTCGGATGGATGGAGATGGTGCAGGAGTGCCGGTGGTTTTCGTCTACATGCGGGGCTGTTTTGTGTCTTTGCTAAAAAGTGATGCTAGGTGTGAGCAGCACCTGTGTGAAGCTAGTTGAACTTCAGTGCCGCGAAGGCGCTTACCCAGATCAAACCCCAGACTTATGACGCATCAATCATGAATTGTTACTGTGAGCCAGATATTCCCAAGTGAAGTGTTGAGTGGAAAAACACATGAACGTAATCTTACAGATGGGCTGTGGGCTGAAGGCTGTGCATACTGCAATCATTTTCAGCAGTATGACTATAAAACAAAACTAGTTGGGATGTGGCTTTTGACCCTTTCGGTCCACAAGATTAACTTCCCAGTATTCGTTCAAACAAAAAAACGGTTCGAACGATTTTTATGAAAATCTTTTCAGATCATACTTCCTTTAACACGCTTTGAACGGCATCTTAACGAAGTCGGTATCTTTTTTGGTTCGCGCGAAATCGTGCTGGTACAAAAATCATTTACGTCGTTCAAACAAAAAAACGGTTCGACCGATTTTTATGAAAATCTTTTCAGATCATATGTCCTTTAACATGCTTCGAACGGCACCTTAACGAAGTCGAAATCTTTTTTGGTTCTCGCGAAATCGTGCCGATACAAAAATCACTTAAGTCGTTCAAACAAAAAAACGGCTCAACCGATTTTTATGAAAATCTTTTCAATTCATATGTCCTTTAATACGCTTCGAACGGCACCTTAACGAAGTCGATATCTTTTTTGGTTCGCGCGAAATCGTGCTGGTACAAAAATCACTTAAGTCGTTCAAACAAAAAAACGGCTCGACCAATTTTTATGAAAATCTTTTCAGATCATATTTCCTTGAACACGCTTCGAACGGCACCTGAACGAAGTCGATATCTTTTTCGGTTCGCGCGAAATCGTGCAGGAAAAAATGACCACATACGTACGAACACACACACACACACACACACACACACACACACACACACACACACACACACACACACACACACACACACACACACACACACACACACACACATATTTCTTCTCAAATTTTTGCTTAAAATGCTATTGGGACCTTGAAACGTGTAAATACATTGAAAATTTCGAATCCGATTTTCGGACCGATTACAATAACTTCCTACTGGGAAGTTAATAACAGTTAAGAATTTTCATTATTATGTTTACTACTTCGGTCGGCCGTTAGTGATAAGACGGCACCTGTCGCGAGAATTTATCAATGCTGCAAGTGTTGTGAAATTAAAATGTCAAAGTTGTGAAATTAAAAAAGCCAAAGTTGCGCTGCTCGGGCTTTGAACCCGCGATCGGTAGCCCTTAAGAGGCCTGTGGGTGTTGTTGTTATTTAATTTGTGTGTATACAAGCGCTGAGCCAGCGATCGAGCGATCTAAAAATAGAATTTTCTTATTTTTCTTTTGATCATGCTGCGTGTGCGTGTGTGAATGGAAATAGCGATATGTTTTATGATGCGTGTGAAAATTAGGATATTACAGTGACATGCGCTTTGTAAAAATCTTTGATTCAATTATTATGTATATAAGCACCCAAAGATTGAAATGTAAGGTTAGTTTTCAACTGGTTGCGGTGATGAGCGGTTATAAGGATTCTACCAGATTGCTTGAGGAAAAGGGTGATAAAGGAAGCAAAGTAAAAGAATTAAAATATCAGCTAAATTCTCTATCAATTAAATCGGTGCAATCATCATCATCATCATCTGGGAGTAAAGATACTTCTTCTTCTTCCATACGATATCAGCAGATAAAAGATAAGTAAATATGAGCGTTCCAAAATTTCTCGAAGAATAATCAAGCGTTCTGCTGGAGGAGCATAAGGATAAAATAGGGAAACTGTACAGATATGTTCAAGAATATGAAACTGCTGGAAAAGTTAATTCAATACATGGAGTACATTACAATAACTGTCCATGGTCGAATGATAAGACAACCTGCGGACCGGATACATGTGGATGATGTTTTGTGGAGCGGTACAAAAAGGAAGTTCAACGCCTAGTAAATTTTTATGCGCGGATCACCAAAAGCGGCTGCAGAGAATACAGAAAAGGGTTCGATTTATACTAGCGCCAGAAGTACACATCATGCATGTGTGGGATTTTGCTTTTAGAGCTAGCCGCATGGGTCAATGGCATGTATGTGCCCTTGATAGATGCAGATTTCAACAGAGAATCATCAATACAAGTAAAATCCTGGAACCTATATTGAACCAACAACATCGTGAGAAAATATGTAATACTAGATTTGAAAATAAAACAAATATGTTTTAAAAAATGTCTTTTTTTATTTAACTTATAATACATCATTAGCATTTATCCAAGAATTATGTTCTGGTGAAAACCCTAGCCATTTAACATAAATTTGATCACCACGCTTTTTCAATATTTTTTCAACAAGGTAGAGATCTGGATGTTGAGCTTTCTGCAATTCTTTTTCATAGAATCCTCCTTTAATGGGGTTGCCCTGGTAGTCCTCAAGTTGATATGTCACTGGATTAGTCAGTTGAACTTTGGAGATTTTGAAGATTTCAGTTGTCCAGTTTGGTGTGTAGCCTTTATCAAATACATGTTTATATTTGCTTATACGGACGCGGTCTCCTATTTTATATGCCGATGGAGGGGCAATTTTGATGTGATTATAGGCTGTAGCAAGAAGCAGCTTCTCATTTGCCTTATTGACATCACAAGGGCGCATTTTGATTCTTCGATGTCTTTTCGCATTGTATTGTGATAGCAGCTTTTTCACCATAGAAAACCATTTGTAGGATCCATTCATGCTAAATTCCTTCCACATCATGCTCTTTAAAGTTCGATTGAATCTTTCCACTATTGATGCCTTAAGCGTTGTATATGTTGAGTAGTGGTTAATTTCATATTTGCTCATGAGCTGTTAAAAGTGTGAGTTGTAGAATTCCTTGCCATCATCTGTCTGCAAATTGTTAGGTGTACGTCCTTCTTTGAATATTGATTGCATCGCTTCTGTAACTTCTGGTCCGGTTTTTCTTTTAATTGGCATAGCCCAGGCATATTTAGAAAATGTATCAATTACAGTCAGTAAGTAGCGGAATCCTTTGTTTACATGTTTATATGCATCCATTTCCACCAAGTCAGCCTGCCACAAATCATCCAAACCTTTAATGATAACTCTCCGTCTAGTAAAATTGCGGCGAGCAGGTTTGTGGAGCTCATTCACTACTTGCCTCTTACTCATAGACGCCATCTTGCGGTGTTTTAATTATACTGGAGAATATAAATTTTTCAATTTTTTCAATTTCACCATTTATATACAGCGTGAGATTTTGTACTGCTTTGCTCACGCTTTTCTGTATTTCATCATCAACATAGTTTTTAGTTGCAGCGTCAACCTTTTCTTTTGGATCGCCTAGGTTTTTGATTCTTTTCAAGGCAAGATCATAGTCACTATCTAACGTTAAATTAAAACCGTGTCCTTTTGCCCCCTGGAGCGCGTTCAAAAACCTTACTATGGTTAACCATGGTTAACTATGGTAAACTTTTGTCGTTCAAAAACTCCGTGGTTAACTACAACATAACCACGAGCATAACTTTTTGGCGTTCAAAAACTCCCGTGGTTAACCATGGTGTAGTTAAATTTTAACCCTGCTCGGAGTATGGTTAGCGATAGTTAAGAAGAAGAAGAATAAAAACAACTCTCTGACAGTTGTTTTAATGTTAAAAACATGAACAAATTAAAGTGGGATTTGTGGGCATATTGCAAATAAATAATAAATGAAATAATTGAACAATTAGCGGGGACAATTTTATGGAAAATTTTATTTTTATTTTTTTTATTTTTCTTTAATCTGTAGTTAACCACGTTGCGTTCAAAAACCTTCATGGTTAAACATAAACTTTCGTGGTTAAGTGAAGTGATGCAGCATAACCACAGCTTACCTCGTGGTTTACCATAGTAAGGTTTTTGAACGCGCTCCTGTTCGCCTTTGGGGCCAGCAGCACCGTCTTTTCCAGGAATTCCAGGAATTCCAGGTGGGCCGCGATCACCCACTGCTCCAAATTTTTGCCGTTTAGAAGATCGACCAAACTTGTCAACGCTCATTTCCGAAATGTAAATAGTTTATGTGTGCGCGAATATTTATACTATAATGCCAGCTTCCCGTAACTCCTCAATGATTGACACTATTTCATTACTATGGCTATTATTCCCAGCTGGCTGTGATGCTACCAATATGCGGAGCCTATCAACTAGCTCATTGGGATCATCCCAATATATGTAGTCGACATTTTTCTTCGGAATTTGCATTATCCCCGTTCCAGTATGAGGAGTGCGAATCAACTTTTTTATAATGTTGCTATATTTGAAGCTATTTGTTCCTTTTATTTGCTGGTTTTCCTTAAAATCACGTCTGTAGATGCATGCGTTATTTGCAATTTCTTGATAATTGGTCATATCGTCCATTGAGTAACCTTGGGGCTTTTTCATAAAAAGTAGTTCAGCCAAGCCTTCAGTTATCTTATAATGCTTTCCGCCTATGAGAAAATTTTCTCTGTCAACTTTTAAGATCGAGTTACCGATATTTAGCATATCGTTGCGATAGTACACTCCATAAATTTTATCAATTTTCGTGCTATCATTTTCAAGTAGTTGTTTATATTTGTTTAGTATCTGGCCGGGCTCTTTTGTGGGCGTTACAAACTCTTCATCCTCATCATCATCATCAGAATAATTCCTAAGAGGGGTGCTAGTTGATTCCAGCTTTAAATATTTACGTGCAGGCGGTGTGTTTGCTTCTTCATTGCTCTCTTGTTTAATTTCTTCTTCTTCTTTTGGCGGTTCAAGTTTCACTGATGCTGCTGGTGTTGTGAGCTTTTTCAGCGTGGCGGTTATTGGTTTAAAGGTTTCCTCTAATTGAGCTTCTGATTCAATTTTACCAGTCTTGAGAGCTTTATACTTTCTTCGTATAGCATCGCGTGTTTTTATAATATCTTTCAACAACTTTTCATTCATGTTGCTAGACTGGTGGTTACGGCTACAATGATATACAGCTATGCTAATAAGCACTTATATATAGATCCTGACAAATCAGCTATACAAGCCAGACAGACCTCGTAGACCTGACCAGCTGATTAGATTGGTTTCTTTATAGGCTCATGAAAGCATCAAAACCTTTTCGATATCGACCTTTATCCATGGGGCTGTCCTTATCAATTACTAAGAATCCACATTTGTCTTTCCAACAGTTTGCACACGCTTTTCTGAATTTTGCAAAGTCCATATCACTATTTACATGATCATTGTGTACATGCTTCAGGTTCAAATCATCTTGTTTGAATATGATTAGAAAGTTTGCATTATCGCGGATAAGATGCTTTGGTATATGTGTATATGTCTGACAGAGGTAAAAGCTATCAATGCCGTTATGCCGTCCCATACAAAAGTAGACTCTAATATTATTTTGTTTATCGCAGGCCACATCATCAAAGATGAAAATTGAGTTTGGCTTTGCTTCCTCTGGCGGTATAACGTCACAGTTGTTAGAAAAGGTATAATAGCCCAAGCCTGATATGTGAGCTGCAACTTCTCCTAAATATTGGTATTTCGGCTGACTTAGCGACTTTGAGTAAATGTATATATTCTCGAATCGCAGGCCGTTAGGATGCTCCAGTAAACTTAGCATAACATTTGTCTTGCCGCAATTCGATGGTCCAACAATAATTCCTCTTATACTGTTTGGAAGCAGCACTCCATGCTTCTTCTTCAATGCACTTGTAATTTCCACATCAGTATTTCTAACTGGTAGGCACGCTTGCTGCTTAATAAACTTCATGTTGAACACTAACACAACCCCTATAAATACCAACACTTTTATAGATTTTTATCAGTCTTGCTGTAAATCTATAAAATGATGAGCGAGAAGCGCATCATTCACCGAAAAGCTATCGAAGGGAGAGGTCTATTAAACTCACTTATAAATAAGTTACCATTTGAGCTTCATCTCCCGGGATATCAATACTGCGGCCCAGGAACAAAGTTAGCTAAACGACTAGCACGTGGTGATCCAGGCATCAACCCACTCGATGCAGCCTGCAAGCAGCATGATATTGCATATAGCTGACCGTATTTTAGAAGAAAAAGCCTGGCAACGAGTTACATCTAGAGACGCTAGCTTTGCAGAACGTGCTAACGCGCTATTAATAACAAACGCCATGAAAGCTAAAATCAAAGTTGGAATGGGCGTCAAGGCAAAAATTACCTGCTCGAAGAAGAAGAAGAAGAAGTTACGTCCATCATTTCGTGTAGCCGTTCGCAATGCTCCGAAAATTTTAAAGCCGAAAAAACCAACAGACCTGTTGGAAGCTACTAAAATTGCCCTAAGTGCAGCAAAGACTGTTATCAAGGGAAGAAAAAATCATACACTACACCTAGAGTGATACCAGTGCCTAAAGTAGGAGGTGTTTTACCGTTCCTCGTCCCACTTTTTGCAGGTCTTTCAGCCGTTGGAGCGCTATCTGGAGGTGCAGCAGGCATAGCTAAAGCTGTAAACGCTGCAAGCAGTGCACGTCAGGAGCTGCAGGAAGCGAAGCGTCGCAATGAGTCAATGGAAGCTGTAGCGCTAGGAAAACGCGGGCAAGGATTATTTCTAAAGCCATACAGGAAAGGACTGGGACTTTTCCTCGACCACCAACCAAAAAACGACTAAAGTCGCTACCCAAAAGAGCACTCAATGAAAATGATCTGCGTAAATATGCACAGCATATAGCCCACTTTCGAGGAGTATTTATGCGCGATCAATTACCTAGAAAACCATGGAAAAATGAGAGTGGCATTGTGAATCTAGATGTTTCATCTGGACCTGGAACCCATTGGGTAGCGTACAAGAAGAATGGCAATATCATAAATTACTTTGACAGTTTTGGAAACCTGCAGCCGCCGCGGGAAGTTGTAAATTATTTGGGCGATGCAGTCACATACAACTATACTGCTCATCAAAATTTCAACTCAGTGATTTGCGGACACTTGTGCTTAGAATTCTTACATAATGTATAAATAAAGACGTTCAAGTGTAAACATAGGCATTTCATAACAAGTAGCTATGTCGATAACACTCTCTCTTACTGGCAATACATCGGTTCTCACCGCCGAATACTTTCCTCCGTTGGACTTAGCTGGAGACTACATTTGCGAATTAATTGATTTTCAAACATACAATTCTCTACCGAATATTGATGAGAGCAACAATTTAATGCATGTGGGGGATGCATGTATCGAAATACCTGTCATAGCAGCTTCAGTGCAGCAAAGTTTAAATAAGAGCGGCAGCAGCAAGGCGGCAGTGTTAATAAGAGCAAACAATAATACCTTGAAGAGTGAAATAAAAGCCTCTGAAGTTATACATTTTGATAAAGAGCGATCTATCGCACCGCTGTTGGGATTTAGAAAACGTGTATTGGATGCAAATATACTGCACACATCAGATCTACCAGTCAATATTATAAAAGTTAATATATATACGGATTGAATGTAACATCATATCAGGCTCATACATCAACAATAAACATGTGCATATGCTGCATGAATTTGCTCCAGCTGTGGGACCAGGCTATAAAATAGTAGAGGTTCCCGCGAATGTAATCTATTTACCTGTGAACGTCAAACGTGTAGGTTCACTCACACTAAAGCTCGTTGATCAGGACGGAGATTTAATAAATTTTCGAGGTGAAACGATAACTATCAGACTACATTAAAAGCCTGAGAATGATAATCTACGACGACAACGGGAGCAATAAGCATATATACAGGACGAACTTCCGGGAAAACATTATTCAACCGACGACCTTGAAGCGAACAAGACGTCAACTGAGAGCTGATAATATACAATTTCTAAAATCAATTGGACTACATTTGAAGCAATGAACAACATCTTGAACATTACTGAAGGCACAAGCCATGATAATAGCATAACAAAAATTGACTACCACACCAACTCATCGTTCAC
This sequence comes from Thereva nobilitata, assembly GCA_963855945.1. Classification (NCBI taxonomy): domain Eukaryota; kingdom Metazoa; phylum Arthropoda; class Insecta; order Diptera; family Therevidae; genus Thereva; species Thereva nobilitata. Next base: position 95,396,315 of record OY979695.1, read on the forward strand.
CTCATCATTCAAAAATAGCGATGAAACCCGCATTCCAGTGCAAAACCAAGACCTGTATATCCTGCCAGCTGAAAGTTTCATATACATTGAGGGAACAGTAACTAAACCTGATGGAACAATATCGGACACTGCAAGGCTAGTAAATAATGCTGTAGCGTTTCTCTTTGAGGAAATTCGCTATGAGATCAACGGTGTTGAAATTGATAGAACTCGAAATCTTGGAATAGCAACAACACTAAAAAATTACATATCATTAAACCAAAATGAGAGCCGCATGTTATACAACGCTAGCTGGTCACCGGATAAATCAATTACATCCTCCAATGGATTCTTCAATTTCTGCATCCCTCTAAAAACATTGCTAGGCTTTGCTGAAGATTACAAGAAAATTATCGCCAACGCTAAACATGAACTCATATTAATACGAAGCAGGACGGATGAAGATGCGGTTATATCACCGACAGATGACGTAAACATTTCAATATCGAAACTTCAGTGGCGCATACCCCATGTTAATGTTGCCGACCATGAGAAAATTGGTTTATATAAGATCATTGAAAGCGGCCGTGAAATACAATACCATTCAGGAGCTGGGACATATACGAGTACCCCACCCTACCAGCAGCGACTCATCATACGTGGTCTGTCAAAACGTCATCACAGTTGGAAAAACCCCGATATGTCATACTAGCTCTACAAACAAATCGTAAAAATGATAAAACGAAGGATGCCAGCAAGTTTGACCACTGCAAGCTGACTGATGTTAAAGTGCACTTGAATTCGGAATCATTCCCATATGATGATTTGAATCTGAAATTTGGTGCTGATAAATATGCTCTCCTATATGATATGTATATAAAATTCCAAACCTCATACTATGGACGCCAGTTCCAGGCGCTACTCTCAAGGGAAGAGTTTATGCGTGATGCTCCGATCTCGGTCATTGATTGCTCCCGGCAAAACGAAACCATCAAAACAGGTCCTGTGGATATAAGGCTGGAATTCAAAACGTCGGAAAACGTCCCCGCCAACACAACAGCATACTGTTTATTGCTGCATGATCGAATTGGGGAATATACACCTCATCATCAAATGCTTCTCGAAGTAAGTGCATCAGACGTGATCTCTTAAAGCGGATAATTCTAAACATTATTTCATTGTTGCGGTTATTAATCATTATGACTGATAAAATTGCTAATGTTTGTGCTAAATGTAATGAGGTGCTCTTTGAAAAAAAGAATGTGTCGTGCTTAAATTGCGGGCGCTTTTTCCATCGACGCTGTTCTCGGCTCGATGATGAAGTTTTAAAACTAATTGAATCACATGACTCATTATTTTGGAAATGTGCTAATTGTAATGTGTTGCCCATCAGTGGATTGCTAACTAAAATCTGTCAACTGGCCAGTGATGTTGCTGAGCTTAAAAGTGAATTTTTTAAATTTATTAAGCAGAGTAGTAATGGCTCTGCTGTAAATGCACCTAACAATCGTCGTTCCGTGTCTCTGTCTTCAGGAGGCTCATTACGTTGCCTTTAAAAATTCGCCAACGGTTTTGCCGTCCAAAAAAAAATCATCTTCGGCACTCAAAGTCGATGCTCTCGCATCCAGCTCTTCAATTGGTGGCGTAGTGTCTGTTACTGATGGAGTGCCTCCTGTCGATGCTATCTATTCCGATGATAGTGAATCTGTTTTTGGGCGTGCTGCTGGCGTTTCTGCTGCTGCTGGTTCTGGCGCTGTGTCTGAGAGCGATATTATTGCGGATGGTGTTTCTGGAAATTCGTATGCAGCTGTTGCTGCTGCTACCGTTTCTACTCCCGCTGCTGCTGCTGCCGCTTCTACTACTGCTGCTGCTATTGCCGTGCATGCTGATGTAAGAGCGGCCCCTCTAAATAGGAGTTCTAATTTTTCTGAATTTAACAATTCTATCGTTGGATGTGGATCTACATGTGCTTTATCTGCTGCTGTACTTGATGGTAGCCCGAAATCTAAATGGCTGCATATTTCGAGGCTGAACCCACAAACTACATCTGCTGATATAGTAAACTTCATACGCGAAAAAAGCACTCCAAATGCTGGCGATATGGGCATTTTCTGCAAAGAACTCGTCAAAAAGGGAGCTGATGTATCGTCTTTAAAATTCATTTCTTTTAAAGTGCGAATACCACATTCTTTATTCAGTGCATTATGGGATGCAAATTTTTGGCCGAAAGGAGTCATTGTACGTCCATTTAAGTTCATTCCAAAAAACTGGGTGGCTCTGCCTCACATGACGTCGCCTCCAGATCAATCTTAGATGTTGGTTCCATGGATGCTGCCTTGAATGTACCAAATTTTGCGATCTATTATCAAAACATTAGAGGAATGAGTTCGAAAGTGAATGAGATATTCTTAAATATTATTGAAGGCGATTACGACATTATTGTGCTTTCTGAAACGTGGCTTACTGCTAAGGTATCTTCTTCTGAATTCTTTAATGAAACTTCCTATATTGTTTATAGAAAAGATAGATGTTCATTGGCCACTGGTCTTTCGAAAGGTGGAGGTGTATTGATTGCTGTGAAAAATCGCTTAAGTTCGAGACGAATCACACTTCCTAATGATGGACCGTTAATAGAACAACTTGGTGTATCGATCATTGTTCCTGAAATTGGCATGTGCTATATTCTTGTCAGCTATATTCCACCTGTTTCATCTTTTGAAATCTACAATTGTCACGCGGAAAATATCTCATTGATTGGTGATATCTGTGCTAAGGAGAATGATATTTGCATCATTACGGGTGATTTTAACTTATCCAGTGTCAAATGGTGTGATTTGGATAATGCTATTGGACTATGCCCACTAAACGTTCGTCATGATTTTGAATATAGTATTATCAATTCGGCTAGTAGGTTAAATTTAATTCAGATTAATAATTTATTTAATTTCTTAGGTAAAGTTCTTGATCTTATTTTTATTAATAGTGATCTAAAATATTGTCTTATGGAACCTCAAATTCCATTATCTAAAATTGATTTATATCACAGACCAGTTCTCATTCATATTAATGCTTATATTTTTACTTCTTTTAAGGAAAGGTCGTCGAAGCTGAATTATCGCAAGGCTGATTATCAATCAATAAATGCAGCTTTCGAAATTGTTGACTGGTCAACTCTCCTGGATTCCCATAGGAGCAATCTTGACGATGCGTATAATGCATTTTTAACGATCATTCACGACACCATCTCGAGATTTGTTCCATTCTGCTCTTCTACTAAACTTAATCATCCTCCCTGGTTTTGTAAGGGCTTATTGCGGTTGAAAAATGCCAAGAATAAAATGCATAGGCGGTACATCTTAGCGAGAAAGGATGAAGACTATATTATTTTCTCCAGGTTGAGGAGAGAATACAATTACTTGCACAGATTTCTTTTCAACCAATACATCGTGTCCATTGAAGCTGACATTAAAGTGAACGCAAGAGCCTTTTGGTCCTTTCTGGATACCAAGCGCTCTTCATCAGCAATACCTCTGGCCATGCATTATAATGGCGTGTCATCTGTCAGTTTAGAGGAGAGTGTAGAATTGTTTGCATCTTTTTTTAGCTCTGTCTACAATCATAATATCAATCACTGCCAACTTGCCTCATTTAGTAACAATTCTCAGATAGATATTTCTGTCCTATCTCTTAGCACCGACGAAGTATTACAAGCTTTGTGCAATCTGTCCGATGATGTATTTTATGGAGATGACTTAATTTGTAATCTCCTACTAAAAAGATGTGCTAAAAATTTGGCTCTCCCGTTGACGATCATTTTTAATTACTCTCTAAGTCAAGGCCAATTCCTCGATTGTTGGAAACACTCCTTCATCAAACCACTGCATAAATCCGGCGCTCGCGACAATGTTTGTAACTATAGAGGCATCGCCAAACTCTTACCGGTCCCTAAACTGTTTGAATCAATTGTAAAGGATAATCTTTACTTTTGTGTAAAGCATGTTATTGATGATAGGCAGCATGGTTTTATTAGTGGTAAATCTACTGTCACAAACTTGATTTTATTTAAAAATCATGCCATGAATATTATAGAGAATGGTGGTCAGGTCGATGCTATCATGACGGATTTCTCGAAAGCGTTCGATAAAGTAAATCATGATCTTCTTGTGCCTACACTAGAAGCATACGGTTTTCATGGCAGTATGCTGCTATGGTTGGATTCATATTTAAGAAATCGTAAACAGGCCGTTTTAATCCAGTCTACTGTCTCTTCATATTTCGAGGCGCCTTCTGGGGTTCCCCAAGGAAGCCACTTAGGGCCTCTTTTATTTATCCTATTTGTAAATTCTGTTTCAACTCTTTTTAAGCATGCTTCTGTACTCCTTTATGCCGATGATATTAAGATTTTCGCCCCCATACGCTCTGACTCGGACTGTGCCCTACTTCAGGATGAACTTAATGTATTTCTGGAGTGGTCTAAGGGCATCGATCTGGAGCTAAGTAAATCTAAATGTAATGCATTTTCTTATTTTCGCTCAAAAGACCCTATAATCTACCCTTATTCGCTCGATGGCTATATACTTGCTCGTCCGGCGACTATTAGAGATCTTGGGGTTTACTTTAACCACAAGTTCGACTCTACGGTCCATATAGAAGTGACCTGCAATAAAGCCAATCAAATGCTTGGTTTTATTAAGAGAAACACTGTCGCTTTTAAGAACCCCTTGACACTAAAGACTCTTTTCGTTTCCTTGGTCAGGCCGATTCTTGAATATGCATCCGTTGTATGGTCTCCATATACGAAAGTGCATGAGGATCGAATCGAAGCTGTCCAGAGAAATTTCTCAAGGTATGCTTTACGCAAGTTAAATTGGACATCGCATGTTCCATCTTACAGCGCTAGATGTCAACTTCTTGGACTCCAAACACTTAAATGCAGACGTATTTTGGCATCTGTTATGTTTGTGAGAGATACTCTTTGCTTTAAAGTTCAGTCTTCCTCTCTTCTCGCGTTGTTCAATATTTATGCACCTGAGACGCGCCTTAGATCTAGACCTTTACTGTTTGTGCCGATGCACAGAACCAAGTATGGGCAAAAGGAGCCAGTCTCGAGAGCGGCGTCATGTTTCAACTCAGTCTATGATCATCTTGATTTATCAATGGATAGACAAATTTTTAAAGAAACTGCAATGTTGCACTTGCAGTCTGTCCCTTGCGATGGTTCCGCTTGATTTATCTTTCTCGATATTTTCAATTAATTGTAATCCTTTATTTATAAAGTTTATTTTATTGTATATTTTATTAATAATTTGCACTTTTGTATTGTTAGTTCCATAGAATTCTTTTCATTATGTTATTGTTCTTAGTCTGTAAGTCTCATAATGTAGATGTAGACTGTATAAATAAATAAATAAATAAATAAACCAACGAAGTCAGGAAAATTGCTTGATATGGATGCCATTATTATCGACATTCAAGGATTCAAATTACAAAACAATCAATTTATTTTCAAAGAATTGGCCATTTTAAATTGTGAAAATCAAGTGCAGCACTACATATTCCAGCCACCATTTCACCACAAACATCTAACTCGATCTGAAAAGAAGCAAGTTGAATGGCTCAGACGCAATCACCATGGATTCAGATGGGGTGATGGATACATCCCTTACCGCAAACTATATTTAGTTGGCGATCTGCTGCACAATAAAATAATCTATGTTAAAGGAGCTGAAAAGAAACAATGGATTCAGGAAATATTTGAAGAGGAACCATATATGATGTGGAAGAGGAGGGCTGTTCCAATCTAACAACAACAACAACAAATGGCTTTTCTTGCATAATACACCAAGGCCGATGTGCTCTGAAAAATGTTTTTGTAAAAATGGATTTTTTAAATAAAAGAAATTTTTTATAAAACGTTATGAATATTCCTTTATTCATACTATATTTGCATATTTGCACGTGTGTTTTATTCTACACCCAAGTCTCCTTGCTGCTGCTGCTGCTGCGCTGAAAAATGTCCCCATGGCAGTGTGTCGATCCCGTTGTCCATAATGCAGCGTTTATCATCCTGCTGATTTAAAGCGATCTTTGCTTGGTTTAAAGTGTACACTTTATGGCTATATGAACGAATGCTTTTTTGCTCTGCTATCTTGCTTTTTGAGTTTTTCAAACATTCAATGTAATCGCTAATGTGCACAGTTTTCTCCACAACGTTCTTCTTCACTCCTTTTGCTTTTTTCACCTCATCAACATCATCTATTTTAAGGGCGTACATTTTCGACCTTAAACCTACAAACAATGTCATTATTCGACCATTTAATTCGTCTTTCATCAATCCAGGAACTTTTTTATTTGCTTGTGGCATATTATACTGGTTGTTCATAGGATAATCACTAGTATCAAACTTATCAATGTTTCTTTTCATTATATTGTATACATCAGCATTTTTTATTTCATATACTAATGAATCCGTATCCATGTACATTATTTTGCATTTATCAGCATCCAAATCTTTTGGCATAAAATCATAATGGAATTCGTATAGTGCTATTTTAGAAATATCGAGAATTTCCATGCCGATGTATAATGGTTTATCGAATTTAACAACCAGTTTTCTTAATTCAACTGCTACTAAATTTTCATTGAATATCGTGCGACTATGGAAATTCGGTGCTGCAATGAGGTTTCTAGCACCATGCCGCCCCTCCCACTTTGTGCATAGTTTTATGTTTGAATATTTTCGCACGTTTTCCATAGTTTTCCCAAAAACAGCATTAACCGTTTTCTTATATTGGTTCTTCTCATAGGCATTTTTGGCTTGTTGTCTTTTATTTGTATTTAAGTCTACGTATGGTTTAAGCCATGCTGATTGATCGAACTGCAGGATGCGGTGAATTTTCTTCAGTATTAGTCCATGTGATAAACATTGTTTTAGGTTGCGGTAATGTATGACATATTTTTCTTTGGTGTATAAAGTGGTTAAAAGTTTACCTTGTTTTGATCCTGGCGGTGTTGAATGAGTGGGGCAAAATGGAAAATCTTTATGCAAATTATGCAGCTCCTGCGGGTATTCAAGATCTACCTCCAACATGTAGCCGATCGGCGAATTATCATCAACATTCATAACATCAACATTATCAATCCATTTAAAATTTCCGGTTGGAAGATGTTGCGACATGGCCCACCCATATAAATTATTCACGTCGTAGTACATCAGATATTTTATTTCTTCATCCGGTTTAAATATATCCATATATTTATTGTTGGCTTCACTATATCTGCAGCAGCATTGGCTGATTCCACCTCGGCAAGATTTTTCAATAAATAAGAGAATATCAACATCCATTATCCTTTCTAAGCTCACTCTCGTGTAATACAGCATCGCAGCCCATGTATATCCAGGTAGTGTGAAGACGTGTGCCGGGTCAAGTTTGTAAGTCTCGAGTGCCACAGCTCTAAAATTTGTAAAAATATCCACCAGCAGAAGAACATCCGTTTTTAAATACAAATCTGAATACTCTCCCAGGCTTTTAATGTTAAATTTTTCCCACACTTTTTGCGCATGTTCATAATCTTTTTCTGTTATCGTTTCAGGATTCATCCATAAATCTATAGGAATCGATGAATCTCAGCTTGATGATGCTATTTTCAATGTGTTTCGTAAATGAAATGTACCGCTCTTTGTTCAACGGCAAAAGATCCACTTTTCCTGGTATCGTTAATGCTACATCCTTGATTATGAAATGTGCATCATATCCTGATAAATTGTGGAAAATGACTGGGACGTTGCGGCAATCATTATAATTGAGGTTGCATCTGTTGTGTGCAGGCCCACGGTATTTGCCCGTGAGGTGACAGTGGTCTCTCACTGGGGCTTCATCATCAAGGAGCAATGATTCCTCGCATATATGGCAGCATGGATGATTTAATTGAATATATTTTTCCTGTGCTGATAACGGTGCTAGTGGTTTTTTATTCATTATTTTCTGCTCAGCTATAGTTGCGATTTCCTGCAGTTGTAATGTAAACCACTGAAGACATGTTTTTCCACGATTTGATCGGTAAAATGATAATGATTCATCGTAGTAGCAGTGAAAATATAATCCGATGCTATGAACTTCATGTTCTTGAATTTTCCTCGTCTTATCCCCATCACTGTCACCATCGGTAATAGGTATCAATATCGACTCCAAATCTGTATATACTGTAAATGGCACTGGGTTCTTGTAATTATAGTTTCTAAACCTTATTGCTCCTTGTGAAAAGCAACTTTACAGTCATTCACCTTTTCACACTCGGGCACGTGCGCTGCGAGTTTTTCCTCAGTATTAAAATAAAATAAACATCTATCGCAGATATATTTTTTGTGGTCCTTTTTAGACGTTTGCCCGCTCACCAACCGCGATAAGTCTTTGATCCAACAGAAATGATAAACAATATCACTATCACCAGAACTATCACCATCATCATCATCATCATCCTCACTGCAGTCATAATTTGATTTTATCATTAGCAAATTAATATGTTTTTCTAATTTCTTCTTCGTTAAGTAAGCTGGAACAGTCGTGTATGCATTTGTCTTCTCCTTTTCCAGTATGAAAACATTAATCGATAATCCATTGTTTATTTCAAATGTTTTTAATTGATTCAGCGTAACCGGAAAGGTGATGCCACTCAATTTCAGTACATTGCTGTAGTGTGGGTACTTTGTTGTTCTATAAGCATGACCCCCATGCTCCACTGGATACAAAGCTGAGACCACTGCCCATGCAAAACATGCATTATCGCTATTCTTTACATTTATGCATGCTTGCTTAGCTGCGATGCTTTGCGGCAATTTTATATAGGATGATCCCCTTAATGGCTCGAATTTGTTAATATGTACCATTAAGTTCACTATCGCATGTAAAGCCCAACCACTATCTTTTTCCTGAAACTCTTCAAGCTGGGTTAATAAGTCCTCCTGCACGTTTTTCAAAAACCACACTTTCAAATCATCGGTGCTCCCAATAGCGCCAGTTTTGGTGTGTAAATATTTAATGTCGGTGATATTTTCACTGTCATTAACACCATGCTTGATAAATTCACAGCTCAGGGTAGTTGAAGCTTTCACAAAATGATGCTTATTTAGCGAATTTCTTATTCGTGCTGTGAATAAAGCACATGCATCTGCCAAAAATCGTGCAGGATCAATGTGTTTGATGTTAACAATTGTACCAGTCCGAATCCTGACAGCAAATGCATTATTTAATTCAACCCAGCGTAGACGTGCACTTCTTTTTTCACTTCTTCCTCCTTCCTGCGCACCTCCTCCATGGTGGTTGCCGCCAGCTTTCAGCAACACCTGCAGCTAGGGTTCGAACTATCGGCTTCTAGTATCGCTACCAAGTACTAATAACAGAATCAAACCGTGGTATCGATACCAAGAAAGTATCGGGCTGGAAGTATCGATACTACTCAGTATCGAGTGCTTTTTAAAATACATATATTTAAGAAAAAAATATTTATTTAGAACAAAAGCTCGAGGATGTGAAGACGTTGTTGACAAAAATTTACGTAAATAACATAACCCAACGGTATGAAGACTCCGTCGACAAAAAAACAGCACAGACACATATGAACAAAGGCATGACTAAGGCTCGTTTTCATCTTCAGCCCAAGATGGAAACGCAAATTGAGCATGTTCACATGTTTGGTAGAACAGCATACAAACTTCTGTGTGATAGATGAGCTCTATTTTGGGTTCCCACAATGCGTTTGCGATGTAAATGCTCCTTTAAAAACAGCTACTGGTTAAAGCTGCATTCACAAATAAACGTAACTTGTATGTAGCGACATCTTGAGAATATTCCGATTTTTTCGGTTTATCAGTAGTGCATACAGTGGCTGTCAAAATTATTGGCACACCCAAGAAATTTTACAACTGAGAAAGATATTACAAGACTACACTATGTTACCAAATTTTATTGATTAAAATTTTATTATTTAAATTATAAATAATAAATTTAAAAAAAAATAATTGAATTCATTTAATAATATTAATTTAACAGAAAAAAGAGTTTAAAATACTCGATACTTTTAATGAGTAGTACTTGACGATACCATGATCTTGGTATCGAGTGCTTAGTATCGGTTTTCAAGACGACAGTATCGATACCTACTCAGTATCGAGAGTATTGTTCGAACCCTACCTGCAGCCCTCTTAGTTGCGCAATGCAATTTTGGAAATTTTGTTTGGTCCCAGTGCGCTGTTCGGCTATGCATGCTGCTTTAATTTTTTTAATGAATATACCACACGCCTTGACAATAATTACACTTTGCACAGCGTCTCCATCCCTTAAGCACTCTGCCGCTTGCTTATTTAGCCCACTCATAATGCTGCATGTATCCATTTTAATAGTAGTAGTAGTAATTAATCACAAAAAATATAGTTTAAAAAACTAAAAAATACGCTTTTATTTTAAAATGAACTAAAAAGAAAAAAATTATATTGAATGTAAATTTTTTTATGGCTCCAGCCAGTATATGGAAACAACCTACCTTTCGAAATGTAAAAACCTTTCGAAATGTATACGCGAACTATACTTATATGCAAAATTTGAAGTTGATCAGTTATATGCAAGTGGGTGAAAATCAAGTTGCAAGATTTGCCCTCATACATACAGGTGAAGCTAATATAAAGCGTATACAAAAGACTTTCACTTAACGCTTCACTTCGCTAGATGCTCGTTGCGATTTTAATAGTAGTAGTAGTAGTAGTAATTCACACTTCACTTTACAATGTTGGGGAGCGTTCCAGCAGTGAGCTGCCGGTAGTGCCTTCTCGGTCTTATGTTTTCCGGGTTAGATTGTAAAGTAAAGTCTTCATTCTAAGGTTCCCTATTTATATTCAAAAACTTTCACTCTACTCTACCCCCACCTAAATTCTCCAAGTCACAAGTCAATTTTCCATGCCATCATTCTTTTCCAGGTCTTTCCCAATTTCCCCAATCTCACACCTCGCCGCGGTGACCGCGGCTTCGTTGCAGGTAGAGCGATGGCAAGGGAATTTGGGAATTTGGAGTTCATTGCCTTTTAGCAATTGGAAAATTTCCGCTGCTCTACTTTGTTTCACACTTCGTCGCGGTGGTCGCGGCTTCGTTGCAGGTAGAACGATGGCAAGGGAATTTGGGAATTTGAGGTTCATTGCCTTTTAGCAATTGGAAAATTTCCGCTGCTCTACTTTGTTTCACACAAGTTTTGTTTACATAGGCGCCCGACAGGCGCCAGTCGCCCGAGCAGAAAATCTTTTTCGGAAATCCAATCCTCAACAGGTCTCGGGCGGGAAATTTTTACAAATCGCTGAGTTTAACTGTGATGCCCTTAAAACTGCCGCAGTTTGACTACAATATCGGCCTCAATCTGCGGCACGGTTTAACTGCGATTGTCGGCGATGACTCATCAAAGGCATGCTATACCATATATTTGTGATGATGATGTCTCGAGCGGAAAATTTTTTTCAAGATCGTGAAGAATATCGAATGAGTCATAACTCGTGTTATCATCTGGGTTTGGGATACCATATATTCATGATGATGATGTCTCGAGCAGAAAATTTTCTCAAAATCGTGGAGAATATCGAATGAGTCATAACTTGTGTTATGATCTGGGTTTGGGACAAGGGTATTCATGACCAACCTCCACATCCCTGCGGGGATTCATGGACAAGTTCAATCATGTTTCTAAATTGAGGTATATAATGAGGATTGTGAAGAAGATCGATAGCAGTTCAACCCCAACCACCTGGAGATCAAGAGCATCAGCAGCAGCAAGAAGACATGGATACAGCAGCAGAACTTAAAAGTCTGGAATATTCGCCTTACTTAAGGATGTCGGAAATGCAGTTTGGAACTCCATACAAAATCAAATCTGCCAGCAGGCTTGAAACGGTGTATGGCGTTCGAATTCGCCTGGACTTGGAAGAATATCAGATTTTGCTACCGGCCAGGTACAACTCACTATCAGATGCAGCCTTACAGGACATCAACAATAAAAAAAAATTTCCACGTAATTAATACTGGACCGCATGGGAAGACATATATATTTAAGTTCATACAAATTGATGTCCCCCCTGTTAACTATAATAATAATAATTTTTACGCTGAAAATGGAAGCGGAAACCATAATTTTTACGGTTCTAAAACAAATATATAAAATGCGCATCATATCCGAAACAATAAAAAGCCCCTCTGCAACCCATTGTGGTGTAATAAATAACAATTGTACGATTTTACAAAAATAAAAAATAATATTTATTCTATTTAATAATTTTTTTATTTAATATCCTAATTTTCAGACGCATCATAAAACATATCGCTATTTCCATTCACACACGCACACGCAGCATGATCAAAAGAAAAATAAGAAAATTCTATTTTTAGATCGCTCGATCGCTGGCTCAGCGCTTGTATACACACAAATTAAATAACAACAACACCCACAGGCCTCTTAAGGGCTACCGATCGCGGGTTCAAAGCCCGAGCAGCGCGACTTTGGCTTTTTTAATTTCACAACTTTGACATTTTTAATTTCACAACACTTGCAGCATTGACAAATTCTCGCGACAGGTGCCGTCTTATCACTAACGGCCGACCGAAGTAGTAAACATAATAATGAAAATTCTTCGCTGTTATTTTGTTTTATATTCATACTGCTGAAAATGATTGCAGTATGCACAGCCTTCAGCCCACAGCCCATCTGTAAGATTACGTTCATGTGTTTTTCCACTCAACACTTCACTTGGGAATATCTGGCTCACAGTAACAATTCATGATTGATGCGTCATAAGTCTGGGGTTTGATCTGGGTAAGCGCCTTCGCGGCACTGAAGTTCAACTAGCTTCACACAGGTGGTGCTCACACCTAGCATCACTTTTTAGCAAAGACACAAAACAGCCCCGCATGTAGACGAAAACCACCGCCACTCCTGCTCCATCTCCATCCATCCGAAGTTCAACTAGTTTCACACAGGTTGCGCTCACACCTCGCATTACCTTTTATCAAAGACACAAAAGAGCCCCACGCGTAGACGAAAACCACCAGCACTCCTGCACCATCTACATCCAAGACAAACACGAAGAGTTTCACCCATCATCAAACCCAAATCCCATGGGGACCCTGTACCATTTCCATCCTGACACAAACCCAAAACACCGCATACACGTAGACGAAGAGCTTTCAAGCGACCACCACCACCAAGTCCTATGCCAGGTCTGGGCCGTCTTATCCAAGACACAAACCTAAAACACCTCGTACACGTAGAAGAAGAGCTTTCAGACCCCCCAAAACCGTAGGCCGGACCGGGCCACCTCTCAGGTGGCCCCGTACCGGCCTAGCCCTACTACTCACCACGCTTTTTCAATACTTTTTCAACAAGGTAAAGATCTGGATGTTGAGCTTTCTGCAATTCTTTTTCATAGAATCCTCCTTTAATGGGGTTGCCCTGGTAGTCCTCAAGTTGATATGTCACTGGATTAGTCAGTTGAACTTTGGAGATTTTGAAGATTTCAGTTGTCCAGTTTGGTGTGTAGCCTTTATCAAATACATGTTTATATTTGCTTATACGGACGCGGTCTCCTATTTTATATGCCGATGGAGGGGCAATTTTGATGTGATTTTAGGCTGTAGCAAGAAGCAGCTTCTCATTTGCCTTATTGACATCACAAGGGCGCATTTTGATTGTTCGATGTCTTTTCGCATTGTATTGTGATAGCAGCTTTTTCACCATAGAAAACCATTTGTAGGATCTGTTTGAGACTCTGGTAACCCTAACTTCTACTCTGAAGCTTGGATCTGCTCCGGTTACGATTTATTGTTTGAGACGCTGGTAACCCTAACTTCTACTCTGAAGCTTGCATCTGCTCCGGTTACGATTTGTGAAGCACTTGAATTGTGGCGCTTGCCCGACGAACGATATACTTACACGCAATAAAGCTTTATAACGTTTACTGAAACTTTATATTCTTTTATTTGTATCCCAAAATTTGTTAATACCCATCCTAAGTTCGAAATACAAGTAGTTGTTGGAATGAAAAGTGATCATATTATTTCTGGTCCTTTGAGCCGGATTTGTGGATTCTTGTACCGGCGATAAACATTAACGCGTTTTTTTTGTTTCTAAGTGAATGCCAAGCACCTGCGGTGCACGAAATCAGCATAAAATTACTTATGGACATTAAGCGGAATTATGTTGGTGAGTTCGTTCCATTTTAAGTAACATTTTTTTTGCTAAAAACTAAATCAGAACATTAAGAATAGTCGTGATATCGGTACTTCGTTAAAGTCATGTGGATGTGCGAACAATAATACACCATTACATATTCAAGTGTCGGACATAACAACTATTGTACGGTGCATTTGGAGCTGTCATTCGGTCGAAACGTGACCATTCTTTTGAATATACAGTTCGGGAAAAGAGTGTATTGACACTGTGAATAGGAAACTAGAACAGTGAAGGAAGTTGTTGCTCAACGCATATTGTCACAAAATTATCATATGCTTATATATGTATATACATTTACAGCTCCTGGTTATAAATAAGTTTTTTGAGTTGATCGTTTTAACATTAAATTTATAAACATTTTTCAGTTACTTTGAATTTTCAGCTAGACGTACATTATCAGAGATAATCTTATATATTATTACATAATCAATTTCTGAGTTCGACTACGGTTATAAAAAAATATATATATTGACACTGTGAAAAGGAAACTGGAACATTTTGAATGAAGTAGTTGTTCAACGCACATTGTCACAAACTATCATATGCTTATATGTAGTGCATATATGTACATTTACAGTTCCTGGTTATAAAAGAGTCTTTTATTTGATCATTTTTATATTGAATTTATAAACATTTTTCAGTTACTTTGAATTTTAGCTATACATACATTATCAAAGATAGTCATATATATTATACGTACACATTTTTCTGAGTTCGACTACGTGTAAAAAAATGTTTGGCAAGCTAAAAGAAAAGACGATTTGTCGTGCAAATTGGATCACAAAATTCGTGGCCAACACTCAAAAGACAGGCAAGGATAAACGCCTTAAGGCCCGCATACAACTGTTGGAAGGATATTGGACTGAATACGTAACAGGTTATGATGCACTAATAGAAATTGCGAACGCTGACCAAAAGGTTAAGGAGAACGTACTACAAGAAGATGTTTTCGCAATTGTGGAACAAGCGTATAGCGAAGCATCTAGCTGGCTTAATGAGCAATTAGCACCATTTCAAACATCACATGACTCATCGATGTTGGCTTCCATACCAATTGCTGCTCAATCTACGACAATGCGATTGCCCAAGATAGATTTACCCCACTTTAGCGGTTCCTATCGCGAATGGCCTTCTTTTTATGACACATACATGTCGTTGATTCAGAATAACACGTCGCTTAATGATGTTCAGAAACTACACTACCTAAAGTCAAGCATCACAGGTGAAGCATCAAAATTGCTGAAGCACCTTTCAGTTACAAATGCAAACTATGACGCTGCCTGGAAAATACTAACAGAGAGATATAATAATCAACGACTCCTTGTGAATACAAACTTAAACGTGTTGGTTACTTTATCGGGTATGGCTTCGGAGTCACCTGTTGAACTTCGTAGAGTCATTGATGAATTTAACCATTCAGTACGAGCCCTTGAAAATTTATTGCGTCCTGTGGAGCATTGGGATGAATGGCTAGTTTATTTTCTCACTTCTAAGCTAGACCGTAGCACTCGCAAAGACTGGGAAACGTCATTAAGTTCATGCACCGCCGTGCCTTCCTTTGAAGCTCTTCAGCGATTTCTGGAAGGGAGGTTAGATGCATTAAATGCATTGAAGGACAACCACGTTTACTCTACTTATTCACCAGCTAACTCATCAAGATCATCCAAGTTAATCACGCGTACTCATTATTCTTCGTCAGTAAAGGTCTGTCCGAGTTGTAAGGAACGTCACCTACTCTTGTTTTGTCCTCAATTCAGGGCAAAGTCCGTCGAAGAACGAATAAAATTTCTACATATTCATCAACTCTGCAGTAATTGCCTTAGATCTGGGCACACTCTCAATACATGCTCATCACAAAACCGATGCAAACATTGTCATCAAAAGCACCACACGATGATCCATCAAGCATCTACTGTGCCAACTTATCACCAAGCTTCTAATGGTGATACGTCTTCATCACATCAAAGTCAAGTTATCACTGCAACTAGCTCTCACTTGACCAACAACACTCTTCTCAATCAACCATCAAACTTACTAGCAACAGCATGCGTTCTTGCACAAGCAGCAGACGGGCGACGAATTAAAGTGCGAGCTCTAGTTGACCAAGGATCCGAATCAAACTTTGTGACATCATCATTAGTCAATCTACTTGGAGTACCGAAACAAAGAACAAATGTCACGGTATATTGTATCGGGAAATACAAAGCTGGTGTCGCTAACGTTTCAGCCACATTTGATATTATTTCTCTCGTCGATCAGTCTTGGTCCTATACTATCGACTGCTTCGTAATGCCAACGCTTACTCAGTTACTCCCATCGCGCCCAATAAGTAGAAACAATTGGACGCACACTGCAGGTTTACCACTCGCCGATCCTGATTTTGACAACTCATCAAAAATAGACATAATCCTAGGTGTGGGAGTCCATAGTAGAATCATCCAGAGTGGTTAGAGGAAGTGCAGGGACTCATTAAATGGTCCTGTAGCACAGGCTACTACGCTTGGCTGGATCAAGCAGGACAAGTAGAATGCGGCCCAAGTCAGACTTCTCCCACAGTCACCTGTCACATAACTACAAGTGAACTAAGTAACTTTCTTCGCAAGTTCTGGGAAACAGAGGAGCCTCCATCATCATCGAGGCTAACACCTGATGAAGAGGACTGCGAAAACCACTACCACAAAACACATACACGAACTCACGAGGGTAGATATGTTGTGAGATTACCACTGAAAGTAATAAATGCATCCTTAGGAGACGCACGAGGTGCAGCTATGCACTCACTGCTACAAATGGAACGCAGATTTCTTCACAACATAGAACTACGTCAATCTTACTCACAATTCATGACAGAGTATCTGCAGAAGAATCATATGGAGTTAGTCAAGGATGAAGCTTACATGGCTCACAAGTGTTTTTACCTACCTCATCACGCAGTTATCAAGCCCAGCAGTAGTACAACAAAATTGAGAGTTGTTTGTCTGGTTTGTCACTTAATGACATTCTTCACACTGGACCCAAGTTGCAAAACGACGTGTTTTTGATTCTGCTAAAATGGAGACTGTATCCATTCGTTCTAGCTGGAGATATCGAGAAAATGTTTCGACAAATTCTCGTCGACAGGGAGGATACCGAGTTGCAAAGAATACTATGGCGGTTCTCACCTGACGAACCTATCAAATGCTACAGACTTCTAACGGTGACATACGGTACCGCAAGCGCGCCATATCTCGCGTGTAAAACTCTACTTCAATTGGCAAATGACTATCAATCGCAGTATCCGGACGCTTGTCAAGTCATCAGAGACAACTTTTATGTGGACGATGCCTTGTTTGGGGGCTTTGATGAAGCTACTACCACTAACCTACGGAATCAGCTTATTGCCGTATTACACTTAGGTGGGTTCAAACTAAGAAAATGGCTGTCGAAATCACCATCTCTTCTTGCTGATATTCCAGTACAAGATCGGGAACAAGTGTCGTCTATGAAAATGGTTTCAGATTCACAAGTCAAAACGCTCGGCATTGCTTGGTGTCCAACTACAGATATTTTTCGCTTTAACATCACCCTGCCAGACTCCGAACCGGTTACAAAGCGATCAGTCCTTGCCGATATTAGTAGACTATACGATCCGCTCGGATGGTTGTCACCGGTAACAATCACAGCCAAAATATTTCTGCAAAGGCTCTGGCTGACAAAAATCGATTGGGATGATGAGCTACCTCACGATCTTCACATCACTTGGCTCAACTACCGACGAGACCTCAGCTTTTTGAGGAACTTCACATTAAATCGCTGGATAGGTGTAACTACTTCACAGCTGACTCTAGAACTGCACGGGTTCTGCGACGCCTCGATGAATGCATATGGCGCCGCTGTGTATCTTAGAGTAGTACACGACTTTGACAACATACAAGTATCACTAATTGCTGCTAAGACACGTGTTTGCCCTATCAAGACCGTGTCACTCCCACGATTAGAGTTATGCGGAGCTACCCTGCTCGCTGAGCTCATGGCCTATGTCCACACTCATCTTAATCTAGACAATGCATCAATACACCTGTGGTCTGACTCTACCATTGTCCTCGCGTGGCTTCGAGAACATCCGTCAAAATGGAAGGTCTTCATCGCGAACAGAGTAGCCTTAATTCATGAGAAGATGCCCAATGCCACTTGGCATCACATACCTTCAACTGAAAATCCTGCCGACTGTATCTCACGTGGCATTCCAGCATCGGACCTCGGACACTTCAACTTATGGTGGTCAGGACCCCCGTGGCTCCGACAGAATTCTACACAGTGGCCTCATTTTCCGACTAAGCCACCGACACCATCCATGGAGGAGGAATTGCGCACGACATGTGTAAATATTACAGTGCAAAATGACCTCGATGTGGCGTTGTTACACAAATTCTCGGATTTGATGAAGCTCCTACGAGTTACGGCTTATTGTCTTCGTTTTGTCTCCAACTGCAAGAGCCCACGCTGTTTAAGGCGAATAGACGCATTAACGCTCGATGAAATAAACATAGCTCGTAATACTTGGATCAAATTGGTTCAAGCTCATTATTTCTCCAGAGAAATCGACTACATCTTCAAAAAAAAACCGCTACCATCCTCAAGCAAACTGTTGAATCTTAATCCACTTTTGGACGACTCGTCACTCTTACGAGTCGGAGGGCGACTAAAAAATGCATTGCTGAATTGCGATGAAAAACATCCAGTTATTTTGCCAAAAGAAAGCTATTTCACAGAATTAGTCATTCTGCAGTCCCACAAACTAACTCTACCTGGCGGGACTCAAGTAACTCTGCATCACTGTCGCGAAAAGTATTGGATTCTTAACGGAAGGAGCAGGGTTCGTCAACTAATTCGACTCTGTGTTATCTGCGTGCGGTATCGAGCCAAAACAAAAGCTCAACTAATGGCAGATTTGCCCATCGATCGAGTTCGCCCATCCAAGCCATTCCTACACACTGGAGTAGACTTCGCTGGACCATTCCTTGTTAAGCCATTCAAAGGTCGTATTCAGAAAAGGTTTAAAATCTACGTAGCCGTATTCGTATGCTTCTCTACCCGAGCATGTCATCTGGAAATGGTAATGGACCTCACGAGTGAAGCCTTCATTGCGGCCTTGTGAAGGTTTATTGGACGACGAGGTCGATGCACCAAGATATATAGTGACAACGCTGGAAACTTCACAGCAACTGCTAAACAACTCTCCCAATATCTCGACCAGATGATGGCTGACCCGAACATCCGACACTTATTGCTTAATGAAGGCATCGAATGGCATTTTATCCCGCCAGCCTCACCGCACTTCGGTGGACTTTGGGAGGCTGGCGTGAAGTCAAGGAAATACCTACTACGTCGTGTTGTCGCAGATCATACCCTGACCATAGAAGAAATGCTAACCCTGTTATCCCAAATTGAAGCGTGCTTGAACTCGCGCCCACTGTACACTCTATCCGATGACCCGCAAGACTTGTCAGCTTTAACACCAGGACACTTCTTGGTAGGAGAGAGCCTGAAAACTATACCAACACCAAGCACCTTGCAGCTACCTCAGAACAAACTTAGTCGCTGGCAACTCATCCAACAGATGTATGAGCAGCTCTGGCGACGATGGCATAAGGAGTATCTGACTGGTCTTCAACTCCGCAACAAGTGGCAACGCCCTCACGAGGACCTACGCGTGAATGACCTAGTTCTAATCAAAGAAGATCACGCACCTCCAGCACGATGGTCTTTAGGAAGAGTTACTCAGCTACATCCTGGCAGTGATGGCCATGTTCGAGTCGTAACGGTGAGACAGAAGAATGGCACCTGCAAGCGACCTATCGCCAAACTCTGTGTGGTGCCCGTCACTGCAAACTAAATTACACCATCTATCTTTAATCAAATTTTAAAACATAATCTTCACTCACTATCTTGCTCTTGATGAAATTTTACTATAAACATCAGGTTTTTCACACTTCATATTTCGTTCCAGAATTAGCACATTGCTCCGACCACTCACGGCGGGCGGACCAATCGAGATGACCATTACACATCACCCTATAGCAGCTCTGCGGTATAACCAACCTAATCCATTCGTGACACTGCACGAGGCGAGCGGAATGTTTGAGACTCTGGTAACCCTAACTTCTACTCTGAAGCTTGGATCTGCTCCGGTTACGATTTATTGTTTGAGACGCTGGTAACCCTAACTTCTACTCTGAAGCTTGGATCTGCTCCGGTTACGATTTGTGAAGCACTTGAATTGTGGCGCTTGCCGACGAACGATATACTTACACGCAATAAAGCTTTATAACGTTTACTGAAACTTTATATTCTTTTATTTGTATCCCAAAATTTCTTAATACCCATCCTAAGTTCGAAATACAAGTAGTTGTTGGAATGAAAAGTGTTAATCAGGATCCATTCATGCTAAATCCCTTCCACATCATGCTCTTTAAAGTTCGATTGAATCTTTCCACTATTGATGCCTTAAGCGTTGTATATGTTGAGTAGTGGTTAATTTCATATTTGCTCATGAGTTGTTGAAAGTGTGAGTTGTAGAATTCCTTGCCATCATCTGTCTGCAAATTGTTAGGTGTACGTCCTTCTTTGAATATTGATTGCATCGCTTCTGTAACTTCTGGTCCGGTTTTTCTTTTAATTGGCATAGCCCAGGCATATTTAGAAAATGTATCAATTACAGTCAGTAAGTAGCGGAATCCTTTGTTTACATGTTTATATGCATCCATTTCCACCAAGTCAGCCTGCCACAAATCATCCAAACCTTTAATGATAACTCTCCGTCTAGTAAAATTGCGGCGAGCAGGTTTGTGGAGCTCATTCACTACTTGCCTCTTACTCATAGACGCCATCTTGCGGTTTTTTAATTATACTGGAGAATATAAATTTTTCAATTTTTTCAATTTCACCATTTATATACAGCGTGAGATTTTGTACTGCTTTGCTCACGCTTTTCTGTATTTCATCATCAACATAGTTTTTAGTTGCAGCGTCAACCTTTTCTTTTGGATCGCCTAGGTTTTTGATTCTTTTCAAGGCAAGATCATAGTCACCATCTAACGTTAAATTAAAACCGTGTCCTTTTACCCCCCGTTCGCCTTTGGGGCCAGCAGCACCGTCTTTTCCAGGAATTCCAGGAATTTCAGGTGGGCCGCGATCACCCACTGCTCCAAATTTTTGCCGTTTAGAAGATCGACCAAACTTGTCAACGCTCATTTCCGAAATGTAAATAGTTTATGTGTGCGCGAATATTTATACTATAATGCCAGCTTCCCGTAACTCCTCAATGATTGACACTATTTCATTACTATGGCTATTATTCCCAGCTGGCTGTGAGGCTACCAATATGCGGAGCCTATCAACTAGCTCATTGGGATCATCCCAATATATGTAGTCGACATTTTTCTTCGGAATTTGCATTATCCCCGTTCCAGTATGAGGAGTGCGAATCAACTTTTTTATAATGTTTCTATATTTGAAGCTATTTGTTCCTTTTATTTGCTGGTTTTCCTTAAAATCACGTCTGTAGATGCATGCGTTATTTGCAATTTCTTGATAATTGGTCATATCGTCCATTGAGTAACCTTGGGGCTTTTTCATAAAAAGTAGTTCAGCTAAGTCTTCAGTTATCTTATAATGCTTTCCGCCTATGAGAAAATTTTCTCTGTCAACTTTTAAGATCGAGTTACCGATATTTAGCATATCGTTGCGATAGAACACTCCATAAATTTTATCAATTTTCGTGCTATCATTTTCAAGTAGTTGTTTATATTTGTTTAGTATCTGGCCGGGCTCTTTTGTGGGCGTTACAAACTCTTCATCCTCATCATCATCATCAGAATAATTCCTAAGAGGGGTGCTAGTTGGTTCCAGCTTTAAATATTTACGTGCAGGCGGTGTGTTTGCTTCTTCATTGCTCTCTTGTTTAATTTCTTCTTCTTCTTTTGGCGGTTCAAGTTTCACTGATGCTGCTGGTGTTGTGAGCTTTTTCAGCGTGGCGGTTATTGGTTTAAAGGTTTCCTCTAATTGAGCTTCTGATTCAATTTTACCAGTCTTGAGAGCTTTATACTTTCTTCGTATAGCATCGCGTGTTTTTATAATATCTTTCAACAACTTTTCATTCATGTTGCTAGACTGGTGGTTACGGCTACAATGATATACAGCTATGCTAATAAGCACTTATATATAGATCCTGACAAATCAGCTATACAAGCCAGACAGACCTCGTAGACCTGACCAGCTGATTAGATTGGTTTCTTTATAGGCTCATGAAAGCATCAAAGCCTTTTCGATATCGACCTTTATCCATGGGGCTGTCCTTATCAATTACTAAGAATCCACATTTGTCTTTCCAACAGTTTGCACACGCTTTTCTGAATTTTGCAAAGTCCATATCACTATTTACATGATCATTGTGTACATGCTTCAGGTTCAAATCATCTTGTTTGAATATGATTAGAAAGTTTGCATTATCGCGGATAAGATGCTTTGGTATATGTGTATATGTCTGACAGAGGTAAAAGCTATCAATGCCGTTATGCCGTCCCATACAAAAGTAGGCTCTAATATTATTTTGTTTATCGCAGGCCACATCATCAAAGATGAAAATTGAGTTTGGCTTTGCTTCCTCTGGCGGTATAACGTCACAGTTGTTAGAAAACGTATAATAGCCCAAGCCTGATATGTGAGCTGAAACTTCTCCTAAATATTGGTATTTCGGCTGACTTAGCGACTTTGAGTAAATGTATATATTCTCGAATCGCAGGCCGTTAGGATGCTCCAGTAAACTTAGCATAACATTTGTCTTGCCGCAATTCGATGGTCCAACAATAATTCCTCTTATACTGTTTGGAAGCAGCACTCCATGCTTCTTCTTCAATGCACTTGTAATTTCCACATCAGTATTTCTAACTGGTAGGCACGCTTGCTGCTTAATAAACTTCATGTTGAACACTAACACAACCCCTATAAATACCAACACTTTTATAGATTTTTATCAGTCTTGCTGTAAATCTATAAAATGATTGACCATAGCGAGAAGCGCATCATTCACCGAAAAGCTATCGAAGGGAGAAGTCTATTAAACTCACTTATAAATAAGTTACCATTTGAGCTTCATCTCTCGGGATATCAATACTGCGGCCCAGGAACAAAGTTAGCTAAAAGACTAGCACGTGGTGATCCAGGCATCAACCCACTCGATGCAGCCTGCAAGCAGCATGATATTGCATATCGCGATCATAAGGACTTAAGCGACCGACATATAACTGACCGTATTTTAGAAGAAAAAGCCTGGCAACGAGTTACATCTAGAGACGCTAGCTTTGCAGAACGTGCTAACGCGCTATTAATAACAAACGCCATGAAAGCTAAAATCAAAGTTGGAATGGGCGTCAAGGCAAAAATTACCTGCTCGAAGAAGAAGAAGTTACGTCTATCATTTCGTGTAGCCGTTCGCAATGCTCGGAAAATTTTAAAGCTGAAAAAACCAACAGACCTGTTGGAAGCTACTAAAATTGCCCTAAGTGCAGCAAAGACTGTTATCAAGGGAAAGAAAAAATCATACACTACACCTAGAGTGATACCAGTGCCTAAAGTAGGAGGTGTTTTACCGTTCCTCGTCCCACTTTTTGCAGGTCTTTCAGCCGTTGGAGCGCTATCTGGAGGTGCAGCAGGCATAGCTAAAGCTGTAAACGCTGCAAGCATTGCACGTCAGGAGCTGCAGGAAGCGAAGCGTCACAATGAGTCAATGGAAGCTATAGCGCTAGGAAAACGCGGGCAAGGATTATTTCTAAAGCCATATAGGAAAGGACTGGGACTTTTCCTCAACCACCAACCAAAAAACTACTAAAGTCGCTACCCAAAAGAGCACTCAATGAAAATGATCTCCGTAAATATGCACAGCATATAGCCCACTTTCGAGGAGTATTTATGCGCGATCAATTACCTAGAAAACCATGGAAAAATGAGAGTGGCATTGTGAATCTAGATGTTTCATCTGGACGTGGAACCCATTGGGTAGCGTACAAGAAGAATGGCAATATCATAAATTACTTTGACAGTTTTGGAAACCTGCAGCAGTGTTAATAAGAGCAAACAATAATACCTTGAAGAGTGAAATAAAAGCCTCTGAAGTTATACATTTTGATAAAGAGCAATCTATCGCACCGCTGTTGGGATTTGGAAAACGTGTATTGGATGCAAATATACTGCACACATCAGATCTACCAGTCAATATTATAAAAGTTAATACTATACGGATTGAATGTAACATCAAACGTGTAGGTTCACTCACACTAAAGCTCGTTGATCAGGACGGAGATTTAATAAATTTTCGAGGTGAAACGATAACTATCAGACTACATTTAAAGCCTGAGAATGATAATCTACGACGACAACGGGAGCAATAAGCATATATACAGGACGAACTTCAGGGAAAACATTATTCAACCGACGACGAACAAGACGTCAACTGAGAGCTGATAATATACAATTTCTAAAATCAATAGGACTACATTTGAAGCAATGAACAACATCTTGAACATTACTGAAGGCACAAGCCATGATAATAGCATAACAAACCACGTCACCTCATCATTCAAAAATAGCGATGAAACCCGCATTCCAGTGCAAAACCAAGACCTGTATATCCTTCCAGCTGAAAGTTTCATATACATTGAGGGAACAGTAACTAAACCTGATGGAACAATATCGGACACTGCAAGGCTAGTAAATAATGCTGTAGCGTTTCTCTTTGAGGAAATTCGCTATGAGATCAACGGTGTTGAAATTGATAGAACTCGAAAACTTGGAATAGCAACAACACTAAAAAATTACATATCATTAAACCAAAATGAGAGCCGCATGTTATACAACGCTAGCTGGTCACCGGATAAATCAATTACATCCTCCAATGGATTCTTCAATTTCTGCATCCCTCTAAAAACATTGCTAGGCTTTGCTGAAGATTACAAGAAAATTATCGCCAACGCTAAACATGAACTCATATTAATACGAAGCAGGACGGATGAAGATGCGGTTATATCACCGACAGATGACGTAAACATTTCAATATCGAAACTTCAGTGGCGCATCCCCCCGTTAATGTTGCCGACCATGAGAAAATTGGTTTATATAAGATCATTGAAAGCGGCCGTGAAATACAAATACCATTCAGGAGCTGGGACATATACGAGTACCCCACCCTACCAGCAGCGACTCATCATACGTGGTCTGTCAAAACGTCATCACAGTTGGAAAAACCCCGATATGTCATACTAGCTCTACAAACAAATCGTAAAAATGATAAAACGAAGGATGCCAGCCAGTTTGACCACTGCAAGCTGACTGATGTTAAAGTCCACTTGAATTCGGAATCATTCCCATATGATGATTTGAATCTGAAATTTGGTGCTGATAAATATGCTCTCCTATATGATATGTATATAAAATTCCAAACCTGATACTATGGACGCCAGTTCCAGTCGCTACTCTCAAGGGAAGAGTTTATGCGTGATGCTCCGATCTCGGTCATTGATTGTTCCCGGCAAAACGAAACCATCAAAATAGGTCCTGTGGATATAAGGCTGGAATTCAAAACGTCGGAAAACGTCCCCGCCAACACAACAGCATACTGTTTATTGCTGCATGATCGAATTGGGGAATATACACCTCTAAGGGCGCGTCCATAAATTACGTGAGGGGATTTTAGCGATTTTTCGACCCCCCCTCCCCCCTTGGTGAGATTTCGTGAGATTTGGCTTGACCCCCTCCCCCCCCCTTCAATCTCACGTGAGATTTTTAAAATTTTAAAAAATTTGTAGGATTTACACTATTATGCGTATTTTTAGTGTAAATACCTTAATCTGTGCTTGATTGCGTTGGATTTATTTAAAAAAACATAATTTGTGTTGAAGAACAGTACCACAAAATCATAACAGCACCAACTCGGCATGCACCCAATATAAACTACAATACCTGTGGATTACCATTTAGCAGGTGATTCTGCCTATCCTTTGGAAACCAACCTCATGGTGCCTTACAGGGATAATGAAGGTTGACTTTGGCATCCACTGATTCGTTTTTAGAGAGTAACGACTTGACTGTTTGAATAGTAATGGTAGAGCCATTTATGACTCTGGAGATATACAAACTTCGGAGCATTCTTCTATAGATGTCATCTTTGGGTAAAAAACCTGTGACTGAGTAACCCGGGGGGTTATCCTGGAATGCGATTCGAAAGTCATGAAATTCGGAAATAAGAAAATGGTATCCTCCACCAACGCGAATTCGAATTAAATTTGTCTGCCTGTTATCGGATTTCAGTCCGCGAGTAAAGCTATTGCCGCATGCGCTGTATTTATTTGTTTGTTTTAAAATATTCTTAAAACTCTTTAAATATTCTTGAAACAATTTATTGTTCGCATCAAAATGTCAAATTAAGTTAATAAATGAAGTTGGTTGGCTGAAAATAATTTCTTTTCGAAGATTTATCAGGCATCCGTTTGCTTTCTACTTTCGTATCGCCTTAGAAAAGCGGAGTCTGAAGGCACAGCCAGCTTCTCAAATTGACGTTTGAGCCGCCTGTACATCAGGATATAGATTCAAGAAGTGCGGATCTGTTAGACTTCCATTCTTCACAACTCTCGATAATGATAACAAAAGGTTTTCAAAATCTATCTTGGCCTCTAGTAGGTATGTCAGAGCAGATGGTCGTCGATTCAAAATTCGAGTCCTGTAAGACGCTTAGATAACTAATTATGTCGCCTGGTGCAAATGTCTGCTTTTTGTAGTGACAATGCACCGCAGATAGCATGTGTTCTGACTAATGTGAAAAGAGCCGATTCTTAATATAATCTCTATGATTGCAGTAGGATTGAGTACATAATGCACTTGAGATACTTAGGAGGGCATTAGGTTCCAGGTTTTTCAATTGGGCTTCTAGGCCTTTTTGTTTTGTTTAAGCTTAGACCCCCCACACTAGTTCATCTGTCCAAAAATGGTCGTATAAGTCAATGCATACATTACTTTCGCAGTTTTTCCCAGACCATTGTATAAAATGATAAGAATTTTTCATCACGTCATACACTCTTCATTCCCAGATATTTAAATTATTTTCTTTACTTTTTTTTGGATGTTCCAGTTGGATGGTATTTAAAACAAAATTAAATTTATACCCATTTTGAGGGCTAAAACCCCCTAAAAAAAGGGCTTCTCGGGGTAGAAAATCGGTAGACTTTATAACCCCTTATTAAGAAGCCTAAAAAGAAGCTCTCTACCAAATTTCAGCCTGTACCTAATTATTTCCGCTATATCGCTTTTTTCGGCTTAATTAACCTGTACTATTAATTTAACCCAGTTTTCTCGCGATTTTACACTGTTTCTTGCGGAAAAAAATTACGTGATATTTGCGGAGACCCTCCCCCTCCCCCACGTGAGATTTGGTGAGATTCTGCTCGACCCCCTCCCCCCCTAAACACCTCACGTAATTTATGGACGCCCCCTAACCAACGAAGTCAGGAAAATTGCTTGATATGGATGCCATTATTATCGACATTCAAGGATTCAAATTACAAAACAATCAATTTTTTTTCAAAGAATTGGCCATTTTAAATTGTGAAAATCAAGTGCAGCACTACATATTCCAGCCACCATTTCACCACAAACATCTAACTCGATCTGAAAAGAAGCAAGTTGAATGGCTCAGACGCAATCACCATGGATTCAGATGGGGTGATGGATACATCCCTTACCGCAAACTATATTTAGTTGGCGATCTGCTGCACAATAAAATAATCTATGTTAAAGGAGCTGAAAAGAAACAATGGATTCAGGAAATATTTGAAGAGGAACCATATATGATGTGGAAGAGGAGGGCTGTTCCAATCTAACAACAACAACAACAAATGGCTTTTCTTGCATAATACACCAAGGCCGATGTGCTCTGAAAAATGTTTTTGTAATAATGGATTTTTTAAATAAAACAAATTTTTTATAAAACGTTATAAATATTCCTTTATTCATACTATATTTGCATATTTGCACGTGTGTTTTATTCTACACCCAAGTCTCCTTGCTGCTGCTGCTGCTGCGCTGAAAAATGTCCCCATGGCAGTGTGTCGATCCCGTTGTCCATAATGCAGCGTTTATCATCCTGCGGATTTAAAGCGATCTTTGCTTGGTTTAAAGTGTACACTTTATGGCTATATGAACGAATGCTTTTTTGCTCTGCTATCTTGCTTTTTGAGTTTTTCAAACATTCAATGTAATCGCTAATGTGCAAAGTTTTCTCCATAACGTTCTTCTTCACTGCTTTTGCTTTTTTCACCTCATCAACATCATCTATTTTAAGGGCGTACATTTGCGACCTTAAACCTACAAACAATGTCATTATTCGACCATTTAATTCGTCTTTCATCAATCCAGGAACTTTTTTATTTGCTTGTGGCATATTATACTGGTTGTTCATAGGATAATCACTAGTATCAAACTTATCAATGTTTCTTTTCATTATATTGTATACATCAGCATTTTTTATTTCATATACTAATGAATCCGTATCCATGTACATTATTTTGCATTTATCAGCATCCAACTCTTTTAGCATAAAATCATAATGGAATTCGTATAGTGCTATTTTAGAAATATCGAGAATTTCCATGCCGATGTATAATGGTTTATCGAATTTAACAACCAGTTTTCTTAATTCAACTGCTACTAAATTTTCATTGAATATCGTGCGACTATGGAAATTCGGTGCTGCAATGAGGTTTCTAGCACCATGCCGCCCTCCCACTTTGTGCATAGTTTTATGATTGAATATTTTCGCACGTTTTCCATAGTTTTCCCAAAAACAGCATTAACCGTTTTCTTATATTGGTTCTTCTCATAGGCATTTTTGGCTTGTTGTCTTTTATTTGTATTTAAGTCTACGTATGGTTTAAGCCATGCTGATTGATCGAACTGCAGAATGCGGTGAATTTTCTTCAGTATTAGTCCATGTGATAAACATTGTTTTAGGTTGCGGTAATGTATGACATATTTTTCTTTGGTGTATAAAGTGGTTAAAAGTTTACCTTGTTTTGATCCTGGCGGTGTTGAATGAGTGGGGCAAAATGGAAAATCTTTATGCAAATTATGCAGCTCCTGCGGGTATTCAAGATCTACCTCCAACATGTAGCCGATCGGCGAATTATCATCAACATTCATAACATCAACATTATCAATCCATTCAAAATTTCCGGTTGGAAGATGTTGCGACATGGCCCACCCATATACATTATTCACATCGTAGTACATCAGATATTTTATTTCTTCATCCGGTTTAAATATATCCATATATTTATTGTTGACTTCACTATATCTGCAGCAGCATTGGCTGATTCCACCTCGGCAAGATTTTTCAATAAATAAGAGAATATCAACATCCATTATCCTTTCTAAGCTCACTCTCGTGTAATACAGCATCGCAACCAATGTATATCCAGGTAGTGTGAAGACGTGTTCCGGGTCAAGTTTGTAAGTCTCGAGTGCCACAGCTCTAAAATTTGTAAAAATATCCACCAGCAGAAGAACATCCGTTTTTAAATACAAATCTGAATACTCTCCCAGGCTTTTAATGTTAAATTTTTCCCACACTTTTTACGCATGTTCATAATCTTTTTCTGTTATCGGCTCATCAATCATTTTGTTATAAAAATGCTCCATGCCGGGTAAACTATTGCACTCCAATTTATCCCATCCGTCGATGTAGTCATATGGAAAAACTCCTTTGCGCGTGAGAAGGTTGAAGCTTTCATCATCCAAGTCTTGCCACTGAGCTTTTGTTATTTTTAATTTTTCCTTCGGCAGCAATCCTGCTAATTTATCCAAAGATTCATCCATAAATCTATAGGAATCGATGAATCTCAGCTTGATGATGCTATTTTCAATGTGTTTCGTAAATGAAATGTACCGCTCTTTGTTCAACGGCAAAAGATCCACTTTTCCTGGTATCGTTAATGCTACATCCTTGATTATGAAATGTGCATCATATCCTGATAAATTGTGGAAAATGACTGGGACGTTGCGGCAATCATTATAATTGAGGTTGCATCTGTTGTGTGCAGGCCCACGGTATTTGCCCGTGAGGTGACAGTGGTCTCTCACTGGGGCTTCATCATCAAGGAGCAATGGTTCCTCGCATATATGGCAGCATGGATGATTTAATTGAATATATTTTTCCTGTGCTGATAACGGTGCTAGTGGTTTTTTATTCATTATTTTCTGCTCAGCTATAGTTGCGATTTCCTGCAGTTGTGATGTAAACCACTGAAGACATGTTTTTCCACGATTTGATCGGTAAAATGATAATGATTCATCGTAGTAGCAGTGAAAATATAATCCGATGCTATGAACTTCATGTTCTTGAATTTTCCTCGTCTTATCCCCATCACTGTCACCATCGGTAATAGGTATCAATATCGACTCCAAATCTGTATATACTGTAAATGGCACTGGGTTCTTGTAATTATAGTTTCTAAACCTTATTGCTCCTTGTGAAAAGCAACTTTACAGTCATTCACCTTTTCACACTCGGGCACGTGCGCTGCGAGTTTTTCCTCAGTATTAAAATAAAATAAACATCTATCGCAGATATATTTTTTGTGGTCCTTTTTAGACGTTTGCCCGCTCACCAACCGCGATAAGTCTTTGATCCAACAGAAATGATAAACAATATCACTATCACCAGCACTATCACCATCATCATCATCATCATCCTCACTGCAGTCATAATTTGATTTTATCATTAGCAAATTAATATGTTTTTCTAATTTCTTCTTCGTTAAGTAAGCTGGAACAGTCGTGTATGCATTTGTCTTCTCCTTTTCCAGTATGAAGACATTAATCGATAATCCATTGTTTATTTCAAATGTTTTTATTTGATTCAGCGTAACCGGAAAGGTGATGCCACTCAAGTTCAGTACATTGCTGTAGTGTGGGTACTTTGTTGTTCTATAAGCATGACCCCCATGCTCCACTGGATACAAAGCTGAGACCACTGCCCATGCAAAACATGCATTATCGCTATTCTTTACATTTATGCATGCTTGCTTAGCTGCGATGCTTTGCGGCAATTTTATATAGGATGATCCCCTTAATGGCTCGAATTTGTTAATATGTACCATTAAGTTCACTATCGCATGTAAAGCCCAACCACTATCTTTTTCCTGAAACTCTTCAAGCTGGGTTAATAGGTCCTCCTGCACGTTTTTCAAAAACCACACTTTCAAATCATCGGTGCTCCCAATAGCGCCAGTTTTGGTGTGTAAATATTTAATGTCGGTGATATTTTCACTGTCATTAACACCATGCTTGATAAATTCACAGCTCAGGGTAGTTGAAGCTTTCACAAAATGATGCTTATTTAGCGAATTTCTTATTCGTGCTGTGAATAAAGCACATGCATCTGCCAAAAATCGTGCAGGATCAATGTGTTTGATGTTAACAATTGTACCAGTCCGAATCCTGACAGCAAATGCATTATTTAATTCAACCCAGCGTAGACGTGCACTTCTTTTTTCACTCCTTCCTCCTTCCTGCGCACCTCCTCCATGGTGGTTGCCGCCAGCTTTCAGCAACACCTGCAGCCCTCTTAGTTGCGCAATGCAATTTTTGAAATGTTGTTTGGTCCCAGTGCGCTGTTCGGCTATGCATGCTGCTTTAATTTTTTTAATGAATATACCACACGCCTTGACAATAATTACACTTTGCACAGCGTCTCCATCCCTTAAGCGCTCTGCCGCTTGCTTATTTAGCCCACTCATAATGCTGCATGTATCCATTTTAATAGTAGTAGTAGTAATTAATCACAAAAAATATAGTTTAAAAAACTAAAAAATACGCTTTTATTTTAAAATGAACTGAAAAGAAAAAAATTATTGAATGTAAATTTTTTTATGGCTCCAGCCAGTATATGGAAACAACCTACCTTTCGAAATGTAAAAACCTTTCGAAATGTATACGCGAACTATACTTATATGCAAAATTTGAAGTTGATCAGTTATATGCAAGTGGGTGAAAATCAAGTTGCAAGATTTGCCCTCATACATACAGGTGAAGCTAATATAAAGCGTATACAAAAGACTTTCACTTAACGCTTCACTTCGCTAGATGCTCGTTGCGATTTTAATAGTAGTAGTAGTAGTAGTAATTCACACTTCACTTTACAATGTTGGGGAGCGTTCCAGCAGTGAGCTGCCGGTAGTGCCTTCTCGGTCTTATGTTTTCCGGGTTAGATTGTAAAGTAAAGTCTTCATTCTAAGGTTCCCTATTTATATTCAAAAACTTTCACTCTACTCTACCCCCACCTAAATTCTCCAAATCACAAGTCAATTTTCCATGCCATCATTCTTTTCCAGGTCTTTCCCAATTTCCCCAATCTCACACCTCGCCGCGGTGACCGCGGCTTCGTTGCAGGTAGAGCGATGGCAAGGGAATTTGGGAATTTGGAGTTCATTGCCTTTTAGCAATTGGAAAATTTCCGCTGCTCTACTTTGTTTCACACTTCGTCGCGGTGGTCGCGGCTTCGTTGCAGGTAGAACGATGGCAAGGGAATTTGGGAATTTGGGGTTCATTGCCTTTTAGCAATTGGAAAATTTCCGCTGCTCTACTTTGTTTCACACAAGTTTTGTTTACATAGGCGCCCGACAGGCGCCAGTCGCCCGAGCAGAAAATCTTTTTCGGAAATCCAATCCTCAACAGGTCTCGGGCGGGAAATTTTTACAAATCGCTGAGTTTAACTGTGATGCCCTTAAAACTGCCGCAGTTTGACTACAATATCGGCCTCAATCTGCGGCACGGTTTAACTGCGATTGTCGGCGATGACTCATCAAAGGCATGCTATACCATATATTTGTGATGATGATGTCTCGAGCGGAAAAATTTTTTCAAGATCGTGAAGAATATCGAATGAGTCATAACTCGTGTTATCATCTGGGTTTGGGATACCATATATTCATGATGATGATGTCTCGAGCAGAAAATTTTCTCAAAATCGTGGAGAATATCGAATGTTATGATCTGGGTTTGGGACAAGGGTATTCATGACCAACCTCCACATCCCTGCGGGGATTCATGGACAAGTTCAATCATGTTTCTAAATTGAGGTATATAATGAGGATTGTGAAGAAGATCGATAGCAGTTCAACCCCAACCACCTGGAGATCAAGAGCATCAGCAGCAGCAAGAAGACATGGATACAGCAGCAGAACTTAAAAGTCTGGAATATTCGCCTTACTTAAGGATGTCGGATATGCAGTTTGGAACTCCATACAAAATCAAATCTGCCAGCAGGCTTAAAACGGTGTATGGCGTTCGAATTCGCCTGGACTTGGAAGAATATCAGATTTTGCTACCGGCCAGGTACAACTCACTATCAGATGCAGCCTTACAGGACATCAACAATAAAAAAAATTTCCACGTAATTAATACTGGACCGCATGGGAAGACATATATATTTAAGTTCATACAAATTGATGTCCCCCCTGTTTACTATAATAATAATAATTTTTACGTTGAAAATGGAAGCGGAAACCATAATTTTTACGGTTCTAAAACAAATATATAAAATGCGCATCATATCCAAAACAATAAAAAGCCCCTCTGCAACCCATTGTGGTGTAATAAATAATAATTGTACGATTTTACAAAAATAAAAAATAATATTTATTCTATTTAATAATTTTTTTATTTAATATCCTAATTTTCACACGCATCATAAAACATATCGCTATTTCCATTCACACACGCACACGCAGCATGATCAAAAGAAAAATAAGAAAATTCTATTTTTAGATCGCTCGATCGCTGGCTCAGCGCTTGTATACACACAAATTAAATAACAACAACACCCACAGGCCTCTTAAGGGCTACCGATCGCGGGTTCAAAGCCCGAGCAGCGCAACTTTGGCTTTTTTAATTTCACAACTTTGACATTTTTAATTTCACAACACTTGCAGCATTGACAAATTCTCGCGACAGGTGCCGTCTTATCACTAACGGCCGACCGAAGTAGTAAACATAATAATGAAAATTCTTAACTGTTATTTTGTTTTATAGTCATACTGCTGAAAATGATTGCAGTATGCACAGCCTTCAGCCCACAGCCCATCTGTAAGATTACGTTCATGTGTTTTTCCACTCAACACTTCACTTGGGAATATCTGGCTCACAGTAACAATTCATGATTGATGCGTCATAAGTCTGGGGTTTGATCTGGGTAAGCGCCTTCGCGGCACTGAAGTTCAACTAGCTTCACACAGGTGGTGCTCACACCTAGCATCACTTTTTAGCAAAGACACAAAACAGCCCCGTATGTAGACGAAAACCACCGGCACTCCTGCACCATCTCCATCCAAGACAAACACGAAGAGTTTCACCCATCATCAAACCCAAATCCCATGGGGACCCTGTACCAGTGGCGTAGCGTAGTAGGGGCGGCGGGGGCAGTCCGCCCCGGGCGGCACCTTTAGGGGGCGGCAAAATTTCACAATAAATGATAATAATAGATATCTCGTAAATATTGTTTTTGTCGCACCTACGATCCGGACCGATCGAAATGAGCACGGAATTTTTCATTACTTATACTGTGACGACATCGGAGAATCCCCGTTCTTTAAATGAATGTATAATAATGACTTTTGCTCATTGTAGCGACTGGCAACACCGTCTGTACTGATTTGCAGGGATTCCCCGTATTTTAATTTGTGCTTGGATTTGTTAAAATTATTTAATAGTCAAAATAAAATTGTGGAACTCACAAAGAAAACACGTCCTTCTTGTTTCGTAATGTTCACTCGAGAGAGTTTTATTTCAGTCTTCTTCTTTTATACAAAATGATGTTTACAGGTATTATGTTATATTATAAATTTGACTTTCAACACTTCCCTTCAAATTTAACTCGATATAAATCAAAAAACAACAAAAAAAAACAACAAAAATATTCCAATTCAAAACAATAAGGAAACCATGACAATCTACAGTAATTTACTAAATCAAAATTAGTCCAATCATATTACGTAGATGTTTAAATCGTTCTCCTTGTAGAGGCTTTGTACATATGTCAGCCAATTGCTCTTCACTAGAAACATGTTCTATATCATATGCTCCTTCTTGATATTTTTCTCTTATGAAAAAATATTTTACCTCGATATGCTTAGTACGTTTATGAAACTCTGGATTCTGACATAATTTTATTGCGCTTGCGTTATCCATGTATAGAGTTGGTTTGTATTCTTTGCCTGTGATTTCTGTCAATAGTCTTTTAAGCCAAATAGCTTCTTTAGCTCCCTCATTGCCTGCAACAAACTCTGATTCAGTAGTTGATAACGCAACTGATTTCTGTTTTTGACATGTCCATGTTATAGCTGCACCGCCAAATATTGCGATTACTCCAGTTGTAGATTTTCGATCACCGACATCTCCCGCAAAATCAGCATCAGAGAAAATTTTCAATCCCATTGCTTCATCAGTTCTATACATAAGTCCATGATTAATTGTTCCTGTCAAATACCGAAAAATTCTTTTCACCATAACCCAATCATTTTCAGATGGATTTTCCAGCTTTTGTGATACTCTTGAGACAGCAAACGCAATGTCGGGTCTAGTCGTGATCATAAGGAACATCAAACTCCCCACAGCTTCTCTATATGGTTCACTCTTAGCGTTATTTTCAGACACAGAAACTTCAGTAGTCACAGCAGGTGTTGAAACCTTGTTACTATCTATCATTCCAAATCTCTCCAAGTGTATAGCTCACTGGTATGAGCTGGACTGTATTTTGTTATGTAGGAGATTAGGACTGCACAACCTAATCAATTTAGTAGCAGTTTTTTTGTTTGTAATATAATACTACTCGGAGTTACTTGGATAACTGATTTTTAATTCTCAACAACTTAATTTATATCGTTTAACAATATGCTAAATAATCATTTTTTGACAATTAAATTTTTATTTATTAATCATCACAACAAGTCAATAAGTTATTGACTTGTTGCGTGGTTGCGGTGACCCACTAATTATTTATAATTCGTCAGCACGAATGGCTTTGCCGCGTGCGGCATATTTATAATTTTGTTTGCCGTGCAAACATTTTGCCCAGCCGAGGCTGTAGTTCGCGGGGCTGGGTTAGGACGGCTCAGATTTTCTGCGGATTCTTGTATGCTGTGTGAACTGTTGATGTCCTCTTGCAGATCGCCAGTGGTTATGTGGTGTTGTTTCAGACTCCAACGGTGCCTTGGCCGGCATTTCCATACAATTGCGATGATCGCTATGGTGAGCAGGACAGATCCTGCTGTTGTGGCGGTGTGGTGTCCGATTGTTTTCCATGTTGATGGCTGAACTTGTAGGCCCGCTGAATCGTGGATGACGCTGCTGAATGTGTCGGATGTCTTTAGAATCGGGTCTAAAATTACTGGTTTGTTATGTAACCCGGTAAGGTTGTATATCCCGGTCATGTTGAAGTTCATCGGCTTTAGAAATGTTGATTGAATAATGACTTTGTTACGAACTTCAGGAAAAAGTATATTCTTCGTTGTTTCAATCACACAGTCCTGAGTTGTCTGCAGGATTCCGACGCCATTCAAGGTAACATCTTCCCGTTGCCCGTTGCATTTAATGGCGGCCGCTGTTGGTGAGTCGGCGATAAATAGCCAGGTGTTCGCCAAAAAGAGATGTTTCCACATGACGGAGTGAATTTTCAGTTGGCTTAGTGGGCACTCCTGCTTGTTGTGTCGTTGGTATATTTCATCGATGATACAATTTGGATTTTGCACTAGGTCACTTACAACTGCGGGCGTGCATAATTTGGAGTATTTTTCTAAAGACACACAATTTCTCATTTCTTCTTCGGTAATTTCGAAATATCTTTGATTGTTATACTCGATCGCCAGAATTGCTGATGATATTTGTGGCGTGACGTATGTATTGTTACTTATGCGCTGAGGAATTGGTGTTGCCTTAATCAATTCAAATGTATCAGCATCCGTTATATGGAGAAATCCAAACACCTTAACATCTGTATCGGCTATGGATATTTCCATATCAGTCCCTGGTTCTGGAATGATTCTGAGATTGGATGGCATTTTGAGTGCTGCTTGATTTGTAATTTCTGCCAATTTGCTTGGAGTTATGAAGTCCATAACGTTTCCTTTACCATACACTGCTTGTAGTATTTTTACGTAATGCTGTTTTAAGTCTTCCAAGATATCGTTGGCAATCTGGTAAGCTGCTAGTATTTGTGTGCTGACCTTATTACTGTCAATCTTGTCATACCATCCTTCAATCTTGTTTACCTCGGAGATTACTCTGTTCAATTTGTCTGTGACTAGATCGAATTGTCTACCCATGCGGACTTCTGTGTCATTCATCCTTGTCATTGTAGATACCATTATGTTTGCTTGATGATTAGCCGCTTGCCTCAACATTTCTTGATTATGCTGAATGTGTTCAATGTCAGTGTAGACCTCATCATTTACTCCAAAGATGGCTTGCAATAGGTGTCCAACAAGGCCTCTTTTATTTCTCCGCTTCCGCCTTTGGTTTACTGCTTGAATTTCAGTTAGGATTGTTGCTTTTCGTTCTAATAAATGTTCAAGTAGAGTGCGGCAATGAGTGTTGTCTTCAAATCGTTTTGCCTCACTGCAGGTCTGTTCCATCTTGGTTATTATATTATTTACTCTACTAGTGTCTGCTGTTGTGTTGATTGGAATGTGTATCTCGATCTTGATCGTACCTCTTTTTAGTTTGGCGTGTCCAATTTGTTCGATAAATAACCCAGGCTGTGGGTATTTGATTGTGTAATGTGTATGTCCCGGTTGGATTGAGCTTAGTATAGCGAGTGTAGCTAAGACCATTTTACCCATGCTCCAGGTATTTGTTGACTTATGTGTCGTCTTCTTGTCCGTATGAAGGCGACTCTCTATGCCAGTTTGAGGTGCACTGGTTGCAGTGACATGTGCCATGGCGCACCTTTTTAGCTCTGTTGGTGTTGTATCATCTATATTGGTCATGTTGTCATCTTCAACCGGTAACACACATATTTTTGTTACTGGACGCTTTATTGTTGAGTTTTCTTTGACACGTAGGGTTACCACTCGTACGACTCCATCTTTGCCTGGATGTGTCTCGATTATTCGTGCTAGCGGCCTTCTCGTTGGAGCGCAATTTTCATCTTTTACGAGAACAATTTGCCCGACTTCGATCAGCCTTGCTCCTGATTTCCATTTTGTTCTTTGTTGGAGTCGGGAAAGGTATTCACTTTGCCATACCTTCCAGAAGTCTTGCGTCATCTTCTGTACTAGTTTCCAGCGGCTCAATGTGGTCATGGTGCTGTCTATGGTTGGTCCTGGTGGTCCTATTAATTCTTGCCCAACCAAAAAATGTCCAGGTGTTATAGTAAGAATTGAACTAGGGTCGCTCGGTAGTGGGTATAACGGGCGTGAATTTAAACATGCTTCGATTTGGCACAGTAGCGTCGACATTTCCTCGAATGTTAGCGTAGCGTTACCTATTACCTTTTTCAAGTGGGATTTGATAGATTTGACTCCAGCCTCCCAGATTCCTCCGAAGTGAGGAGCTGCCGGCGGAATAAAATGCCATTGTATACCCTAGGTCGCAAGGCTTCCCACCACTGTGGTTATGTTTCTGATGGCATGGCGAAGATCCTTATCCAGTACTTTTTGTGCTCCTACGAACGTTGTTCCGTTATCACTGTATATGTTTGAGACAAGACCTCTTCTGGATGTGAATCTTCTAAATGCTGCTAAGAATGCCTCCGAGGTCATGTCTGTTACCGCTTCGATGTGAATGGCCTTTGTAACTAGACATACAAAAACTGCTATGTACCCCTTGTGGGATTTGCTTCCTCTTCCTTTGGACATTCTTATCTGAATAGGCCCTGCGTAATCTAGTCCCGTGTGCGAAAATGGTTTCGCTGGTGTTACTCGTGTGGCCGGGAGTTCACCCATAATTTGTGTCACTGTTTGTCCTTTGTGCCTGCAGCAAGTAACGCATTTGTTCAATATTTGTCGTATTTTGCTTTTTCCATTGATTATGAAGTATCTTCTTCTAATATAGGCATGTGTGACTTCATTTCCTCCATGTAGTGTCGCTGCATGAGCTTCAAGTATCAATAGTTTAGTTATGTGGTGTTTGTGAGGTATTATGACGGGATGTTTTTGATTATACGGAATACGAGAATTCTGGATTCTTCCACCCACTCTTAGAATACCATTCTCGTCCAGAAATGGATTTAATGAAAGAATTGAACTTTTTGTGTTAAGTGGTTTTTTTGCTTCCAGCTGTTTTATTTCTGCAGCGAACTCCGTTTTTTGTGTCATCTGTAGAAGTTGCTGGTGTGCTTTATCTAATTCCTTTACTGATAGATTTGTATTGTTTGTTCTATCCTTCCTGCATTTCGCGATGAATCTTTTGCAGTAAGCCAGCACACGTGTAAGTTTCTTAAATGATGAAAAACGGCTAAGTAACTCGAACCCTTCAGCAATTTGAGTTGCATGGACCGCTATCTTGTCTAACTTAGCTCCTGTTGTAATATTCTTGTTAATTTGTTGTGTTGGCCATTTGTCTTCAGTCATCTTTAACCACGATGGACCAGTCCACCAAAGCTCTGCATTCTTCAAATATTGCGGAGTGGCCCCTCTCGATACTAGATCAGCAGGGTTATCTTCGGAACGCACATGGCGCCAACTTGTAGGCTCCAGATTTTTGTGAACTTCTGACACTCGGTTTGCAATGAAGGTTTCCCATTTATTTGATTTTCCATGGATCCATGCTAATGTTATCATCGAATCCGTCCAGGCGTATTCCCTCACATTCTTAATGTCCAGTGCCTCTTTTGTTCGTCGTATTAGTTTAGATAGTAAGACAGCTCCGCAAAGTTCCAATCTTGGTAAAGTTACTTTATTTAGTGGTGCTACCTTAGACTTCGCTACAAGTAGTGTTATGTGTACTTGCTCCGAATCTAACGTAGTTTTACTGTATACGACTGCACCATAAGCTTTTTCGGATGCATCGCAAAAGCCATGTAGTTCAACTGTTTTACATGCGGGCGTGTACTGTATCCAACGTGGTATGTTAATTTCTTCAAGTTTGCGTAGTTCATTCCTGATGTTCATCCATCTAGTGGCTAGTTCTTCTTCCAATGTTTGATCCCAGTTGTATCCTTTTGCCCATAACTCTTGAATTAACATTTTGGCTCTCACTGTTATAGGTGCCAACCAACCGAGTGGGTCAAATAGTCTTGCAATCTCTGATAAGATTGTCCGTTTGGTAGGTACTTCTGATGGTGCATTTAATTTTACCTTAAAGTGGAATTTGTCTGCTATTGGTGTCCAGTATATACCCAAGGATTTTACAGCCTCGTCATCTTTTATTTCAATGGAGCCTTGATCCCTAAGTTGTTTTGGTAGATTATCAATTAGTTCACTGTGGTTGCTTCTCCATTTTCTAAGGTTAAATCCTCCTTCTTTTAACGTTTGGATCAACTCTCCTTGTAACCTCCTTGCTTCCTGAATTGAAGACGTTCCAGACATCATGTCGTCCACGTAAAAATCATTGAGAATTATCTTTGCTGCTTCCGGATGATTTTTTTCTTCATCGCGTGCTAATTTTTGCAATGTTTTTATGGCTAGATACGGTGCTGATTTTGTTCCGTATGTC
Source organism: Thereva nobilitata (assembly GCA_963855945.1). Classification (NCBI taxonomy): domain Eukaryota; kingdom Metazoa; phylum Arthropoda; class Insecta; order Diptera; family Therevidae; genus Thereva; species Thereva nobilitata. The sequence goes on from OY979695.1 coordinate 95,437,286, forward strand.
ACAGTTGTTAGTTTAAATTCTTGAATGCTATCTTCCGTTGAAAATCGCCATACAATTCGTTGGTAGTCTTGATGTTCCTGTGCAACCTTTATTTGCCTGTACATCTTCTCTATATCGGCGCTGAATACATATTGATGCTTTCTCCATCTTAGTAAGATATCTTGTAGATCTTGTTGTAGTCTGGGGCCGCTGTGCATTAAATCGTTTAAGCTTAGCTTGGTGCTTGTTTTGGTAGAGGCGTCGAATACAACCCTTAGTTTGGTAGTTGTGCTTTCCTCTTTGATGACTGCTTGATGAGGCATGTAGTATACATTAGGAGTTTTGTTCTGAAGTTCTTTGGAATCAATGAGTACCATATGTCCCAGCTGTAAGTATTCTTCCATAAATTTGTTGTATTCATCCCGCAACGTTTTGTTTTTTGAGAACCGCTTTTCCATTTGATATAGTCGTGCTATTGCAACTGGTTTTGATTCTCCTAATCCCTCTGTCTGCTTGAATGGAATTTGTACTGTATACGTGCCATTGGGATTTCGTTTAACTGTTCGATCAAATTGTTCTTCACACGTTCTGTTTTCTTCAGACACAGGTGGTTTCAATGCTGTTTCTTCAATTTCCCAAAACTTTCGAAGCTGTGAATCGACATCTACCCTTGAAATCATGGATATAATTTTTCTGGTTGCTTCGCTCTCAGGAATTGGTCCAGACAGTATCCAGCCAAATTCAGTTTTTTGAGTTAACGTTCCACCTTTAGTTTTTCTAATGCTGTTCATTAGGATGTCTCCAAATACGTCTGCGCCCAATATCATGTCAACTGGTCCAGGGGTATCGTATGTTGGGTCTGCAAGGATGAGATTACTCCAATTGGTACGCTCTTCGCTAACGATATGCTTTTGTGGTTGGTCGCTCGTCACTGATGGAAGTATTAGAGCTTCACACTGCAGTTTGAAGTTGGAAGGAAATCTCGGAATGAGTTCCACTAGAATTTTGCTGTGGGATGTCCCAGCCGGGCACTCGTTCGTGCCTGTAATCTCTGAATATATTTTCACTCTTGGAACTCCTAGTGTTTGTGCCGCATTCTCCGTTATGAGGGTGGCCTGTGACCCGGGATCTACCAATACTCTTAGATACTCATAGCTGTTCCTGATGGTTTTGGCTCGTACTAGTGCTGTTGCCAGTATTACATTACAAGATTTCCTTACAACGTGTGAATCAACTGTGCATTGAGAGGTAGTGAGGTGTGATGACATTACTCTCGGTACATCTTCTTGTTTTGCTGTAGGACTTCTTGCCTCTTGGTGAATTAATGTGTGGTGTTGCTGCTTACAGATGTTGCACCGACTTTGACTGTGACAGGGGTCGTTCGTGCCATGGTTCAAACAGTTGGAACATGTTTTACTCTGCCGGACGAAGTTGAGCTTTTCTGCTAATTTCAATGCTTTGAATTTTTGACATACGTATATACTGTGCTGCCCATTACAGTATCGGCACTTTGTAGTACTAGTGTGATAACTCTTTATTTGGTGGTTACTTCGTGACTGTACATGGTTTACGATGCGGCTGCTTTCAGTTTTCTTCCTAGGCTCTGCAATTACTTCTAGTGCTTGAAATCTAGTTTCCAGGAACTTAAATATGTCCTCTAATTGCGGTATCTCTCGAGGCTCGTTCAATGATTGCTCGTACGCTTTATACGTCTCTGGATCCATCTTTCTTCGTATAATATGTGCTATGAAGGGTTCCCAGGGTGGGGTTTCTAGCTGTAGGCTGTTAATTCCATGTAGGCATTCTTTTATCAGGTCATGCAATTGTTTTATTGCTTTGGCAGAATCGGTAATTAATGCTGGTTGATCCAGAATTGCATCTGAAAAGGTGGAAAATATTTTCCGTTTATTATTGAACCTGCTTGTTACTAGGCTCCATGCTGCTTCATAACTAGATTCGCTGCTTGCCAAGTGTTGGATAAGTTTGTGCGCCTCTCCAGTCAGCGATGTTTGCAAGTAATGCATTTTCTCAGCATTACCTAAACGCTTGTTGTTGTGGATTAGTCTGCAGAATATATTTTCAAAGTATTTCCAGGCCTTACAGTCGCCGTCAAAGTTCGGAATTTTTATTTGGGGTAGTTTCGTCTTTACCGCATCCTCCCTCTGACTGTTTTCTTCTATCATATCTTGTAGTTCTATCATGGTTTCTTGGTATATTTCTTCAAGGGTTTCATATTGCTCCTCCTTGAAGTACTGATGCGACAGCTCTCCCTCTTCTGCAAACGTCAAGATTTCTTCGTGCAATTCCTGTATAGCGTCCCATTGCGTTGTTAACTGCTTGATTTTAAATTCACAGTACGTCTTTGTTTTCGCTTGGCCTCTCTCTGCTACTTCATCAAGTATTCTTCTAATGTTGCTCATTTTGACACTCTGTTTCTTGAGACGCAATGTCTTCTCCTCTAAGTCATCGTTCAATTTTATGTTGAACTTTGTTCCTGTGGTGTTTGCTGCGGTCTCGACCGGCTGCTCGTTCAGTTTTTGTTGATACTCTCTCAGTAGTTCCTTAGCCTGATCGTATTTGCTTTTCACTTGAATATAAAAATTCTGAGTGAAATACTGCTCCGATGGTCTGTCCAATTTTTCCAGGTGGTTGTGGTTTTCTTGGAATTTTTTCCAGGAACTGTCGAATTCCGCTAGTCTTCTCTCTATATAGGTTTTATCTTTCCTCACAATGCTGTCTTTCCTCATATTTGAAAGGGCACGGCTGATGTCCTCCCCTAGCTGCCTTTGTTCCTCTGCTAATTCCGAAAATAGCTCCATTTTGGTATTGCAGACTTGGTGATTTGGTACTTAATTAATTTTTAAGCTCGCGATGCGAGTTGTGCGTAGGTTTCTTGATTCTTAAAAGGTTCGAAGGACCAATGTATAGCTCACTGGTATGAGCTGGACTGTATTTTGTTATGTAGGAGATTAGGACTGCACAACCTAATCAATTTAGTAGCAGTTTTTTTGTTTGTAATATAATACTACTCGGAGTTACTTGGATAACTGATTTTTAATTCTCAACAACTTAATTTATATCGTTTAACAATATGCTAAATAATCATTTTTTGACAATTAAATTTTTATTTATTAATCATCACAACAAGTCAATAAGTTATTGACTTGTTGCGTGGTTGCGGTGACCCACTAATTATTTATAATTCGTCAGCACGAATGGCTTTGCCGCGTGCGGCATATTTATAATTTTGTTTGCCGTGCAAACACCAAGATTTTTCTAGTATATCTTTCTTGATGAACAAAAATTGATCCATCTTCGCGTTGCTGAATCTGCATACCGAGAAAACTACTCAAATTTCCAGATGTTATGCTAAATTCTTCTTTTAAACATTTTAGAAAATCTACTATTAATTTATCATTGCTTCCAGCTATTAATCCATCATCAACGTAAATAGTTACCAATAATTTTCCTTTTTGATCAAATTTAACATATAGGCAAGGATCAGCCGTTGATTCTTTAAGTCCATACCTCTTCATAAATTCAGAAAAACGACTATTCCAGCACCTAGGAGCTTGTTTTAAACCATATAAACTACGTTTCAACTTGCATACTCTCCTAGTACCATCATTATAGCCATCTGGTTGTTTCATGAAAACATCTTCTTCGAGATTACCGTACAGAAAAGCGGTTTTTATATCAAATTGACGTAAACACAACTTTTCATTGGCAGCAACACTTAAAACAGTTCTAACAGTGTCGTATCTAGCTACCGGGCTAAATGTTTCATCGTAGTCTACACCTGGTTTTTGAACATGACCTTTTGCTACTAGCCTGGCCTTAAATTTATCTATACTCCCATCAGCTTTTGTTTTGATTTTGAAAATCCAGCGATTTTCTATTATCTTTTTATTTTCAGGAGGAATCACAAGATCAAAGACGTCGTTTTCCTTCAAGGACCTCATTTCGTCGTCCATTGCTGATTTCCAAGATTCTGCATTTAGTGATCGAAGTGCGTCTTCTCTGGTCAAAGGATTTTCCTTATCATTTTTAGTTAACAAGACGTAGTCTTTAAGATGCACTGGAGGACTTATTTCTTCTCTATTCCTTAAGCCATATTCATTATGTTCTCCTTCAGATGTTGTGTTTTCAGGTTTTCCTTCAGATGTTGTGTTTTCAGGTTCTCCTTCAGATGTAGTGTTTTCAGGTTCACTAAGGTTAACGTTATCTTCATAACATCTTTGAAAAGAGCTATCCAGATTTATCTGAATCGATGAACTTGTTGTACTGTTTGGAAGAAACTTCACATCTCGACTTAAGAAAATCTTACCTGTCTTTGCATCGTATAGTCTGTACCCGTCTCTTTCACCAGAATATCCAACGAACATTACCTTTTTGCTTTTTGGATCCCACTTCGTTCTTCTCTGTTTTGGTATGTGAGCATAACATTCTTCACCAAAAATTCTAAAATGATCTATAACAGGAACTTTATTATACCATAACTCATATGGTGTTTTATCAGCAATTGATGTTGGACCAGTTCTGTTTATAATATGCGTTGCAGTATTCACCGCTTCTGCCCACAGTTTGACAGTCAAGTTCCTAGAATATATCATTGATCTAGCAGCTTCTACGAGTGTTCGATTTTCCCGTTCCACACTACCATTTTGTTCAGGGCAATATGGCATTGACAATCTTACATCAATTCCATTCATTTTCAACAGTTTCTTGATGTCCTTATTGTCGAATTCTTTACCACCATCTGATAAAAATTGTTTAATTTTATGACCAGCGGAGTCCACCTCAGCCAAGAAATACTGTAGCTTTTCCTTAACTTCTGACTTGTTCTTCATATAATATACACAACGAAATTTTGAAAAATTATCTTTAAAACAAACGAAATATATAGAGCCACCTAAAGCTGATACTGACATTGGTCCATTTACATCCGCACTGATGATTTCCCCTGGAACTGTAGCTCGAACCTTTCTTGTATGGAAACTTTGTCGATGCTGTTTACCTAATACACAACCTTCGCAAAAATCATTTGATTCTTTGAATTTTATATTCTTACGTTTCAGAATTTTTTGAACATGTTGTGTGTTTTGATGTGCCAACCGCTCATGATGAACCTGAAAACTTTCTCGTACAACTAAAGCTGTCAAAGACTTATCTTGCGCGTTAGTTTTCATGTTTAATAACACTAAACCATCAACAATTTGACCAGTTAAACGAAGTTTTCCATTTTTCATGCACCACGCCTGATTCCTTTTCATTTTCCAATTAAATCCTTTATACAACGATCTTGTTTGCGAGAACAGATTTATACTTAATTTTGGAACATACCAAACTTCTTCAAGGCGATTTCTTTCCCAATTACCATTGACAAACATATCTGCATACACTAAACCACTTCCAAGAGCTTCTATTTTACTCTTATCTGCCAACTGAACCATCTTTGGATTAGAAAAGCTTTCATACTTCACGAAATAGTTTTGATGAGATGTCATATGCATTGTTGCACCACTGTCATTTATCCACGAGTGACTGTCAAGTCCCTTTGTAGCAGTTACTAATGCCATACCTATAAAAGCTGAATTATATGAAACTCCATATTTTTCCGATTCACCTTTGGCTAATTGTGCTTTTTCAGGACATTCATTTTTATAATGTCCAAATTTTTTACATTTGTAGCATTGTAGTTTTTTTTTCGAACGTTTTGGTGTATATGTTTTTTCCCTATTTGTTGATGTAAATGCAGTAGTTGAGTTACTTTCACGTTCACCAGAATTGTATAATTCTGTCATTCTAAGCCTTTCAACTAATTTTTCCAGTGTTCTCTCACTTATGTTGGTAGCTTCCCAAACTTCTCGAAAATTGTTGAATTCAGGAGGAAGAGTCGAGGTTATTCGTAACATTAAAAGTTGCTCCGGCAATTGGACTTTCAATTGACGATTCATTTCATCTGATAACTCATGAAAGGTTTTTTGCAAATCCGAAATATATTCAAGAATTCCTGCACTTGGATCCTTTTTTGCACTAAAGAAAAGTTCTGCCAATCGATCCAATCTTTGACCCGAACTTTGTTCAAATATACTTAATAATCTTTTCCATGCATCTGCTGACGTTTTTACAACACCAAGTTTGTTATACACTTCGTCCGACAGCGCATTCATTATTAGTAGCTGTGCCTGTGCATCCTTTTTTTCTGCTTTCTCATCACTTTCAGATTTTGAGTCCTTATCGTTCTTCTCTGTTTTGATGACAATACCCAGAAGATCGTGATATCTGAGAAGTAACAACATTTGTTGTTTCCATTTTGTCCAATTTTGAGCACCAGTTAAATTAAAAATCTGCACTTTGAATTCCGCCATTTTTTCCAACGTGGCCTGGGCCCATAACCTGTTAAAATTATTTATTAGTCAAAATAAAATTGTGGAACTCACAAAGAAAACACGTCCTTCTTGTTTCGTAATGTTCACTCGAGAGAGTTTTATTTCAGTCTTCTTCTTTTATACAAAATGATGTATACAGGTATTATGTTATATTATAAATTTGACTTTCAACAGGATTATTATTTATGACTAATATTCAACAAGAATGACTTCTATCATTTAAAGAATAGTGTTCTATATTGTTCGAGGGGCGTCTCAAAAGTAAGTTCCACTATTTGGCGGGAGAAGACTGCGAGTCTCAGGGAATTCACGTGTAGTGGCAGCACTGTAAAATGTCTATGCGCGTGCGTCGATCGATCAGACAGTCAGGCTTTAGCCACTATGGAGACTCCACTCGCTCCTACCGCCAAAACACCAAATAAAGCGAAAGTTGTGGAATCCGCGGGAAAATGGCAATCGTTCTTTTGAGATTCCAAAGGGGTGTTGTAGATCAATTACCTGCCCCGTGGGACCACAATCACAGCTGCACGCTTTTGTGGGGTGTTGCAAAAACTCAGAAAGGCGATCCAAAACAATAGGAGAGGAAGTTGACAAAAAACCGTCCTATCGCTCTGCTGAATCCAGAAACTTCATTTGGAACGAGTTTCAATCCAACGAGTTTATTAGATATTAGAAAAACTAATCAAGTTAAGATGCTTGTGACCCTTAGCGCAAGTCTTTCCATTTAAACAAAAAAGAAAGCTTGACCGCATGTTATGAAATTTTTTTCAAAGCATGTTTTCGTTAATACGCGGCGATCGGCACCTCAACGAAGTCGGTATTATATTTGGTACGCGCGATATTGGGCAGGTACAAAAATCGTGAACTTCGTTCAAACAAAAAAACGGCTCCACCGATTTTTATGAAAATATTTTCAGATTATAACTTCGGTAATACGCGTCGATCGGCAACTCAATGAAGTCAATATCATTTTTGGGTCTCGCGATATCGTGCAGGTACAAAAATCACTTACGTAGTCTAAACAAAGAAACAGCTCGACCGAATTTCATGAAAATCTTTTCAGATTATAACTTCGGTAATACGCTACGACCGGGAGCAGTCGGTATCATTGTTGGTTCGCGCGAAATCGTGCAGGTATAAAAATCACTTACTTCGTTTAAACAAAAGAATGACGACCGAATTTTATGAAAATCTTTTCAGATCATATTTCAGTTAATACGCTTCGATCGGCACCTCAACCAAATCGATATCTTTTTTGCGTTCGTGCAGGAGAAAATGACCACATGCGTACGCATACACGCATACTTCTTCTCAAATTTTTGCTTAAAATGCTATTGGGACCTTGAAAAATGAAAACACGTTGAAAGTTACGATTTCGATTTTCGGACCGATTACAATAACTTCCCTATAAACTGGGAAGTTAATAAGAGGGCGGCAAAATTTTCTTCCGCCCCGGGCGGCCGATACCCACGCTACGCCACTGCCCTGTACCACTGCCATCCTGACACAAACCCAAAACACCGCATACACGTAGACGAAGAGCTTTCAAGCGACCACCACCACCAAGTCCTATGCCAGGTCTGGGCCGTCTTATCCAAGACACAAACCTAAAACACCTCGTACACGTAGAAGAAGAGCTTTCAGACCCCCAAAACCGTAGGCCGGACCGGGCCACCTCTCAGGTGGCCCCGTACCGGCCTAGCCCTACTACTCACCACGCTTTTTCAATACTTTTTCAACAAGGTAAAGATCTGGATGTTGAGCTTTCTGCAATTCTTTTTCATAGAATCCTCCTTTAATGGGGTTGCCCTGGTAGTCCTCAAGTTGATATGTCACTGGATTAGTCAGTTGAACTTTGGAGATTTTGAAGATTTCAGTTGTCCAGTTTGGTGTGTAGCCTTTATCAAATACATGTTTATATTTGCTTATACGGACGCGGTCTCCTATTTTATATGCCGATGGAGGGGCAATTTTGATGTGATTATAGGCTGTAGCAAGAAGCAGCTTCTCATTTGCCTTATTGACATCACAAGGGCGCATTTTGATTGTTCGATGTCTTTTCGCATTGTATTGTGATAGCAGCTTTTTCACCATAGAAAACCATTTGTAGGATCTGTTTGAGACTCTGGTAACCCCAACTTCTACTCTGAAGCTTGGATCTGCTCCGGTTACGATTTATTGTTTGAGACGCTGGTAACCCTAACTTCTACTCTGAAGCTTGGATCTGCTCCGGTTACGATTTGTGAAGCACTTCAATTGTGGCGCTTGCCGACGAACGATATACTTACACGCAATAAAGCTTTATAACGTTTACTGAAACTTTATATTCTTTTATTTGTATCCCAAAATTTCTTAATACCCATCCTAAGTTCGAAATACAAGTAGTTGTTGGAATGAAAAGTGTTAATCAGGATCCATTCATGCTAAATTCCTTCCACATCATGCTCTTTAAAGTTCGATTGAATCTTTCCACTATTGATGCCTTAAGCGTTGTATATGTTGAGTAGTGGTTAATTTCATATTTGCTCATGAGCTGTTGAAAGTGTGAGTTGTAGAATTCCTTGCCATCATCTGTCTGCAAATTGTTAGGTGTACGTCCTTCTTTGAATATTGATTGCATCGCTTCTGTAACTTCTGGTCCGGTTTTTCTTTTAATTGGCATAGCCCAGGCATATTTAGAAAATGTATCAATTACAGTCAGTAAGTAGCGGAATCCTTTGTTTACATGTTTATATGCATCCATTTCCACCAAGTCAGCCTGCCACAAATCATCCAAACCTTTAATGATAACTCTCCGTCTAGTAAAATTGCCGCGAGCAGGTTTGTGGAGCTCATTCACTACTTGCCTCTTACTCATAGACGCCATTTTGCGGTTTTTTAATTATACTGGAGAATATAAATTTTTCAATTTTTTCAATTTCACCATTTATATACAGCGTGAGATTTTGTACTGCTTTGCTCACGCTTTTCTGTATTTCATCATCAACATAGTTTTTAGTTGCAGCGTCAACCTTTTCTTTTGAATCGCCTAGGTTTTTGATTCTTTTCAAGGCAAGATCATAGTCACCATCTAACGTTAAATTAAAACCGTGTCCTTTTGCCCCCGTTCGCCTTTGGGGCCAGCAGCACCGTCTTTTCCAGGAATTCCAGGAATTTCAGGTGGGCCGCGATCACCCACTGCTCCAAATTTTTGCCGTTTAGAAGATCGACCAAACTTGTCAACGCTCATTTCCGAAATGTAAATAGTTTATGTGTGCGCGAATATTTATACTATAATGCCAGCTTCCCGTAACTCCTCAATGATTGACACTATTTCATTACTATGGCTATTATTCCCAGCTGGCTGTGAGGCTACCAATATGCGGAGCCTATCAACTAGCTCATTGGGATCATCCCAATATATGTAGTCGACATTTTTCTTCGGAATTTGCATTATCCCCGTTCCAGTATGAGGAGTGCGAATCAACTTTTTTATAATGTTTCTATATTTGAAGCTATTTGTTCCTTTTATTTGCTGGTTTTCCTTAAAATCACGTCTGTAGATGCATGCGTTATTTGCAATTTCTTGATAATTGGTCATATCGTCCATTGAGTAACCTTGGGGCTTTTTCATAAAAAGTAGTTCAGCCAAGCCTTCAGTTATCTTATAATGCTTTCCGCCTATGAGAAAATTTTCTCTGTCAACTTTTAAGATCGAGTTACCGATATTTAGCATATCGTTGCGATAGTACACTCCATAAATTTTATCAATTTTCGTGCTATCATTTTCAAGTAGTTGTTTATATTTGTTTAGTATCTGGCCGGGCTCTTTTGTGGGCGTTACAAACTCTTCATCCTCATCATCATCATCAGAATAATTCCTAAGAGGGGTGCTAGTTAGTTCCAGCTTTAAATATTTACGTGCAGGCGGTGTGTTTGCTTTTTCATTGCTCTCTTGTTTAATTTCTTCTTCTTCTTTTGGCGGTTCAAGTTTCACTGATGCTGCTGGTGTTGTGAGCTTTTTCAGCGTGGCGGTTATTGGTTTAAAGGTTTCCTCTAATTGAGCTTCTGATTCAATTTTACCAGTCTTGAGAGCTTTATACTTTCTTCGTATAGCATCGCGTGTTTTTATAATATCTTTCAACAACTTTTCATTCATGTTGCTAGACTGGTGGTTACGGCTACAATGATATACAGCTATGCTAATAAGCACTTATATATAGATCCTGACAAATCAGCTATACAAGCCAGACAGACCTCGTAGACCTGACCAGCTGATTAGATTGGTTTCTTTATAGGCTCATGAAAGCATCAAAGCCTTTTCGATATCAACCTTTATCCATGGGGCTGTCCTTATCAATTACTAAGAATCCACATTTGTCTTTCCAACAGTTTGCACACGCTTTTCTGAATTTTGCAAAGTCCATATCACTATTTACATGATCATTGTGTACATGCTTCAGGTTCAAATCATCTTGTTTGAATATGATTAGAAAGTTTGCATTATCGCGGATAAGATGCTTTGGTATATGTGTATATGTCTGACAGAGGTAAAAGCTATCAATGCCGTTATGCCGTCCCATACAAAAGTAGGCTCTAATATTATTTTGTTTATCGCAGGCCACATCATCAAAGATGAAAATTGAGTTTGGCTTTGCTTCCTCTGGCGGTATAACGTCACAGTTGTTAGAAAACGTATAATAGCCCAAGCCTGATATGTGAGCTGCAACTTCTCCTAAATATTGGTATTTCGGCTGACTTAGCGACTTTGAGTAAATGTATATATTCTCGAATCGCAGGCCGTTAGGATGCTCCAGTAAACTTAGCATAACATTTGTCTTGCCGCAATTCGATGGTCCAACAATAATTCCTCTTATACTGTTTGGAAGCAGCACTCCATGCTTCTTCTTCAATGCACTTGTAATTTCCACATCAGTATTTCTAACTGGTAGGCACGCTTGCTGCTTAATAAACTTCATGTTGAACACTAACACAACCCCTATAAATACCAACACTTTTATAGATTTTTATCAGTCTTGCTGTAAATCTATAAAATGATTGACCATAGCGAGAAGCGCATCATTCACCGAAAAGCTATCGAAGGGAGAGGTCTATTAAACTCACTTATAAATAAGTTACCATTTGAGCTTCATCTCCCGGGATATCAATACTGCGGCCCAGGAACAAAGTTAGCTAAACGACTAGCACGTGGTGATCCAGGCATCAACCCACTCGATGCAGCCTGCAAGCAGCATGATATTGCATATAGCTGACCGTATTTTAGAAGAAAAAGCCTGGCAACGACTTACATCTAGAGACGCTAGCTTTGCAGAACGTGCTAACGCGCTATTAATAACAAACGCCATGAAAGCTAAAATCAAAGTTGGAATGGGCGTCAAGGCAAAAATTACCTGCTCGAAGAAGAAGAAGAAGAAGTTACGTCCATCATTTCGTGTAGCCGTTCGCAATGCTCGGAAAATTTTAAAGCTGAAAAAACCAACAGACCTGTTGGAAGCTACTAAAATTGCCCTAAGTGCAGCAAAGACTGTTATCAAGGGAAGAAAAAATCATACACTACACCTAGAGTGATACCAGTGCCTAAAGTAGGAGGTGTTTTACCGTTCCTCGTCCCACTTTTTGCAGGTCTTTCAGCCGTTGGAGCGCTATCTGGAGGTGCAGCAGGCATAGCTATAGCTGTAAACGCTGCAAGCAGTGCACGTCAGGAGCTGCAGGAAGCGAAGCGTCGCAATGAGTCAATGGAAGCTATAGCGCTAGGAAAACGCGGGCAAGGATTATTTCTAAAGCCATACAGGAAAGGACTGGGACTTTTCCTCAACCACCAACCAAAAAACTACTAAAGTCGCTACCCAAAAGAGCACTCAATGAAAATGATCTACGTAAATATGCACAGCATATAGCCCACTTTCGAGGAGTATTTATGCGCGATCAATTACCTAGAAAACCATGGAAAAATGAGAGTGGCATTGTGAATCTAGATGTTTCATCTGGACCTGGAACCCATTGGGTAGCGTACAAGAAGAATGGCAATATCATAAATTACTTTGACAGTTTTGGAAACCTGCAGCCGCCGCGGGAAGTTGTAAATTATTTGGGCGATGCAGTCACATACAACTATACTGCTCATCAAAATTTCAACTCAGTGATTTCCGGACACTTGTGCTTAGAATTCTTACATAATGTATAAATAAAGACGTTCAAGTGTAAACATAGGCATTTCATAACAAGTAGCCATGTCGATAACACTCTCTCTTACTGGCAATACATCGGTTCTCACCGCCGAATACTTTCCTCCGTTGGACTTAGCTGGAGACTACATTTGCGGATTAATTGATTTTCAAACATACAATTCTATACCGAATATTGATGAGAGCAACAATTTAATGCATGTGGGGGATGCATGTATCGAAATACCTGTCATAGCAGCTTCAGTGCAGCAAAGTTTAAATAAGAGCGGCAGCAGCAAGGCGGCAGTGTTAATAAGAGCAAACAATAATACCTTGAAGAGTGAAATAAAAGCCTCTAAAGTTATACATTTTGATAAAGAGCGATCTATCGCACCGCTGTTGGGATTTAGAAAACGTGTATTGGATGCAAATATACTGCACACATCAGATCTACCAGTCAATATTATAAAAGTTAATATATATACGGATTGAATGTAACATCATATCAGGCTCATACATCAACAATAAACATGTGCATATGCTGCATGAATTTGCTCCAGCTGTGGGACCAGGCTATAAAATAGTAGAGGTTCCCGCGAATGTAATCTATTTACCTGTGAACGTCAAACGTGTAGGTTCACTCACACTAAAGCTCGTTGATCAGGACGGAGATTTAATAAATTTTCGAGGTGAAACGATAACTATCAGACTACATTAAAAGCCTGAGAATGATAATCTACGACGACAACGGGAGCAATAAGCATATATACAGGACGAACTTCAGGGAAAACATTATTCAACCGACGACCTTGAAGCGAACAAGACGTCAACTGAGAGCTGATAATATACAATTTCTAAAATCAATAGGACTACATTTGAAGCAATGAACAACATCTTGAACATTACTGAAGGCACAAGCCATGATAATAGCATAACAAAAATTGACTACCACACCAACTCATCGTTCACCTCATCATTCAAAAATAGCGATGAAACCCGCATTCCAGTGCAAAACCAAGACCTGTATATCCTGCCAGCTGAAAGTTTCATATACATTGAGGGAACAGTAACTAAACCTGATGGAACAATATCGGACACTGCAATGCTAGTAAATAATGCTGTAGCGTTTCTCTTTGAGGAAATTCGCTATGAGATCAACGGTGTTGAAATTGATAGAACTCGAAATCTTGGAATAGCGACAACACTAAAAAATTACATATCATTAAACCAAAATGAGAGCCGCATGTTATACAACGCTAGCTGGTCACCGGATAAATCAATTACATCCTCCAATGGATTCTTCAATTTCTGCATCCCTCTAAAAACATTGCTAGGCTTTGCTGAAGATTACAAGAAAATTATCGCCAACGCTAAACATGAACTCATATTAATACGAAGCAGGACGGATGAAGATGCGGTTATATCACCGACAGATGACGTAAACATTTCAATATCGAAACTTCAGTGGCGCATCCCCCATGTTAATGTTGCCGACCATGAGAAAATTGGTTTATATAAGATCATTGAAAGCGGCCGTGAAATACAAATACCATTCAGGAGCTGGGACATATACGAGTACCCCACCCTACCAGCAGCGACTCATCATACGTGGTCTGTCAAAACGTCATCACAGTTGGAAAAACCCCGATATGTCATACTAGCTCTACAAACAAATCGTAAAAATGATAAAACGAAGGATGCCAGCAAGTTTGACCACTGCAAGCTGACTGATGTTAAAGTCCACTTGAATTCGGAATCATTCCCATATGATGATTTGAATCTGAAATTTGGTGCTGATAAATATGCTCTCCTATATGATATGTATATAAAATTCCAAACCTGATACTATGGACGCCAGTTCCAGTCGCTACTCTCAAGGGAAGAGTTTATGCGTGATGCTCCGATCTCGGTCATTGATTGTTCCCGGCAAAACGAAACCATCAAAACAGGTCCTGTGGATATAAGGCTGGAATTCAAAACGTCGGAAAACGTCCCCGCCAACACAACAGCATACTGTTTATTGCTGCATGATCGAATTGGGGAATATACACCTCTAACCAACGAAGTCAGGAAAATTGCTTGAAATGGATGCCATTATTATCGACATTCAAGGATTCAAATTACAAAACAATCAATTTATTTTCAAAGAATTGGCCATTTTAAATTGTGAAAATCAAGTGCAGCACTACATATTCCAGCCACCATTTCACCACAAACATCTAACTCGATCTGAAAAGAAGCAAGTTGAATGGCTCAGACGCAATCACCATGGATTCAGATGGGGTGATGGATACATCCCTTACCGCAAACTATATTTAGTTGGCGATCTGCTGCACAATAAAATAATCTATGTTAAAGGAGCTGAAAAGAAACAATGGATTCAGGAAATATTTGAAGAGGAGCAAACCATATATGATGTGGAAGAGGAGGGCTGTTCCAATCTAACAACAACAACAACAAATGGCTTTTCTTGCATAATACACCAAGGCCGATGTGCTCTGAAAAATGTTTTTGTAATAATGGATTTTTTAAATAAAACAAATTTTTTATAAAACGTTATAAATATTCCTTTATTCATACTATATTTGCATATTTGCACGTGTGTTTTATTCTACACCCAAGTCTCCTTGCTGCTGCTGCTGCTGCGCTGAAAAATGTCCCCATGGCAGTGTGTCGATCCCGTTGTCCATAATGCAGCGTTTATCATCCTGCGGATTTAAAGCGATCTTTGCTTGGTTTAAAGTGTACACTTTATGGCTATATGAACGAATGCTTTTTTGCTCTGCTATCTTGCTTTTTGAGTTTTTCAAACATTCAATGTAATCGCTAATGTGCAAAGTTTTCTCCATAACGTTCTTCTTCACTGCTTTTGCTTTTTTCACCTCATCAACATCATCTATTTTAAGGGCGTACATTTTCGACCTTAAACCTACAAACAATGTCATTATTCGACCATTTAATTCGTCTTTCATCAATCCAGGAACTTTTTTATTTGCTTGTGGCATATTATACTGGTTGTTCATAGGATAATCACTAGTATCAAACTTATCAATGTTTCTTTTCATTATATTGTATACATCAGCATTTTTTATTTCATATACTAATGAATCCGTATCCATGTACATTATTTTGCATTTATCAGCATCCAACTCTTTTAGCATAAAATCATAATGGAATTCGTATAGTGCTATTTTAGAAATATCGAGAATTTCCATGCCGATGTATAATGGTTTATCGAATTTAACAACCAGTTTTCTTAATTCAACTGCTACTAAATTTTCATTGAATATCGTGCGACTATGGAAATTCGGTGCTGCAATGAGGTTTCTAGCACCATGCCGCCCCTCCCACTTTGTGCATAGTTTTATGTTTGAATATTTTCGCACGTTTTCCATAGTTTTCCCAAAAACAGCATTAACCGTTTTCTTATATTGGTTCTTCTCATAGGCATTTTTGGCTTGTTGTCTTTTATTTGTATTTAAGTCTACGTATGGTTTAAGCCATGCTGATTGATCGAACTGCAGGATGCGGTGAATTTTCTTCAGTATTAGTCCATGTGATAAACATTGTTTTAGGTTGCGGTAATGTATGACATATTTTTCTTTGGTGTATAAAGTGGTTAAAAGTTTACCTTGTTTTGATCCTGGCGGTGTTGAATGAGTGGGGCAAAATGGAAAATCTTTATGCAAATTATGCAGCTCCTGCGGGTATTCAAGATCTACCTCCAACATGTAGCCGATCGGCGAATTATCATCAACATTCATAACATCAACATTATCAATCCATTCAAAATTTCCGGTTGGAAGATGTTGCGACATGGCCCACCCATATACATTATTCACATCGTAGTACATCAGATATTTTATTTCTTCATCCGGTTTAAATATATCCATATATTTATTGTTGACTTCACTATATCTGCAGCAGCATTGGCTGATTCCACCTCGGCAAGATTTTTCAATAAATAAGAGAATATCAACATCCATTATCCTTTCTAAGCTCACTCTCGTGTAATACAGCATCGCAACCAATGTATATCCAGGTAGTGTGAAGACGTGTTCCGGGTCAAGTTTGTAAGTCTCGAGTGCCACAGCTCTAAAATTTGTAAAAATATCCACCAGCAGAAGAACATCCGTTTTTAAATACAAATCTGAATACTCTCCCAGGCTTTTAATGTTAAATTTTTCCCACACTTTTTACGCATGTTCATAATCTTTTTCTGTTATCGGCTCATCAATCATTTTGTTATAAAAATGCTCCATGCCGGGTAAACTATTGCACTCCAATTTATCCCATCCATCGATGTAGTCATATGGAAAAACTCCTTTGCGCGTGAGAAGGTTGAAGCTTTCATCATCCAAGTCTTGCCACTGAGCTTTTGTTATTTTTAATTTTTCCTTCGGCAGCAATCCTGCTAATTTATCCAAAGATTCATCCATAAATCTATAGGAATCGATGAATCTCAGCTTGATGATGCTATTTTCAATGTGTTTCGTAAATGAAATGTACCGCTCTTTGTTCAACGGCAAAAGATCCACTTTTCCTGGTATCGTTAATGCTACATCCTTGATTATGAAATGTGCATCATATCCTGATAAATTGTGGAAAATGACTGGGACGTTGCGGCAATCATTATAATTGAGGTTGCATCTGTTGTGTGCAGGCCCACGGTATTTGCCCGTGAGGTGACAGTGGTCTCTCACTGGGGCTTCATCATCAAGGAGCAATGGTTCCTCGCATATATGGCAGCATGGATGATTTAATTGAATATATTTTTCCTGTGCTGATAACGGTGCTAGTGGTTTTTTATTCATTATTTTCTGCTCAGCTATAGTTGCGATTTCCTGCAGTTGTAATGTAAACCACTGAAGACATGTTTTTCCACGATTTGATCGGTAAAATGATAATGATTCATCGTAGTAGCAGTGAAAATATAATCCGATGCTATGAACTTCATGTTCTTGAATTTTCCTCGTCTTATCCCCATCACTATCACCATCGGTAATAGGTATCAATATCGACTCCAAATCTGTATATACTATAAATGGCACTGGGTTCTTGTAATTATAGTTTCTAAACCTTATATATTGCTCCTTGTGAAAAGCAACTTTACAGTCATTCACCTTTTCACACTCGGGCATGTGCGCTGCGAGTTTTTCCTCAGTATTAAAATAAAATAAACATCTATCGCAGATATATTTTTTGTGGTCCTTTTTAGACGTTTGCCCGCTCACCAACCGCGATAAGTCTTTGATCCAACAGAAATGATAAACAATATCACTATCACCAGCACTATCACCATCATCATCATCATCATCCTCACTGCAGTCATAATTTGATTGTATCATTAGCAAATTAATATGTTTATCTAATTTCTTCTTCGTTAAGTAAGCTGGAACAGTCGTGTATGCATTTGTCTTCTCCTTTTCCAGTATGAAAACATTAATCGAGAATCCATTGTTTATTTCAAATGTTTTTATTTGATTCAGCGTAACCGGAAAGGTGATGCCACTCAAGTTCAGTACATTGCTGTAGTGTGGGTACTTTGTTGTTCTATAAGCATGACCCCCATGCTCCACTGGATACAAAGCTGAGACCACTGCCCATGCAAAACATGCATTATCGCTATTCTTTACATTTATGCATGCTTGCTTAGCTGCGATGCTTTGCGGCAATTTTATATAGGATGATCCCCTTAATGGCTCGAATTTGTTAATATGTACCATTAAGTTCACTATCGCATGTAAAGCCCAACCACTATCTTTTTCCTGAAACTCTTCAAGCTGGGTTAATAGGTCCTCCTGCACGTTTTTCAAAAACCACACTTTCAAATCATCGGTGCTCCCAATAGCGCCAGTTTTGGTGTGTAAATATTTAATGTCGGTGATATTTTCACTGTCATTAACACCATGCTTGATAAATTCACAGCTCAGGGTAGTTGAAGCTTTCACAAAATGATGCTTATTTAGCGAATTTCTTATTCGTGCTGTGAATAAAGCACATGCATCTGCCAAAAATCGTGCAGGATCAATGTGTTTGATGTTAACAATTGTACCAGTCCGAATCCTGACAGCAAATGCATTATTTAATTCAACCCAGCGTACACTTGCAATGCAATTTTTGAAATGTTGTTTGGTCCCAGTGCGCTGTTCGGCTATGCATGCTGCTTTAATTTTTTTAATGAATATACCACACGCCTTGACAATAATTACACTTTGCACAGCGTCTCCATCCCTTAAGCACTCTGCCGCTTGCTTATTTAGCCCACTCATAATGCTGCATGTATCCATTTTAATAGTAGTAGTAGTAATTAATCACAAAAAATATAGTTTAAAAAACTAAAAAATACGCTTTTATTTTAAAATGAACTAAAAAGAAAAAAATTATTGAATGTAAATTTTTTTATGGCTCCAGCCAGTATATGGAAACAACCTACCTTTCGAAATGTAAAAACCTTTCGAAATGTATACGCGAACTATACTTATATGCAAAATTTGAACTTGATCAGTTATATGCAAGTGGGTGAAAATCAAGTTGCAAGATTTGCCCTCATACATACAGGTGAAGCTAATATAAAGCGTATACAAAAGACTTTCACTTAACGCTTCACTTCGCTAGATGCTCGTTGCGATTTTAATAGTAGTAGTAGTAGTAGTAATTCACACTTCACTTTACAATGTTGGGGAGCGTTCCAGCAGTGAGCTGCCGGTAGTGCCTTCTCGGTCTTATGTTTTCCGGGTTAGATTGTAAAGTAAAGTCTTCATTCTAAGGTTCCCTATTTATATTCAAAAACTTTCACTCTACTCTACCCCCACCTAAATTCTCCAAGTCACAAGTCAATTTTCCATGCCATCATTCTTTTCCAGGTCTTTCCCAATTTCCCCAATCTCACACCTCGCCGCGGTGACCGCGGCTTCGTTGCAGGTAGAGCGATGGCAAGGGAATTTGGGAATTTGGAGTTCATTGCCTTTTAGCAATTGGAAAATTTCCGCTGCTCTACTTTGTTTCACACTTCGTCGCGGTGGTCGCGGCTTCGTTGCAGGTAGAACGATGGCAAGGGAATTTGGGAATTTGGGGTTCATTGCCTTTTAGCAATTGGAAAATTTCCGCTGCTCTACTTTGCTTCACACAAGTGTTGTTTACATAGGCGCCCGACAGGCGCCAGTCGCCCGAGCAGAAAATCTTTTTCGGAAATTCAATCTCAACAGGTCTCGAGCGGAAAATTTTTACAAATCGCTGAATTTAACTGTGATGCCCTTAAAACTGCCGCAGTTTGACTACAATATCGGCCTCAATCTGCGGCACGGTTTAACTGCGATTGTCGGCGATGACTCATCAAAGGCATGCTATACCATATATTTGTGATGATGATGTCTCAGCGGAAAGTTTTTTTCAAGATCGTGAAGAATATCGAATGAGTCATAACTCGTGTTATCGTCTGGGTTTGGGATACCATATATTCATGATGATGATGTCTCGAGCAGAAAATTTTCTCAAAATCGTGGAGAATATCGAATGAGTCATAACTTGTGTTATGATCTGGGTTTGGGACAAGGGTATTCATGACCAACCTCCACATCCCTGCGGGGATTCATGGGCAAGTTCAATCATGTTTCTAAATTGAGGTATATAATGAGGATTGTGAAGAAGATCGATAGCAGTTCAACCCCAACCACCTGGAGATCAAGAGCATCAGCAGCAGCAAGAAGACATGGATACAGCAGCAGAACTTAAAAGTCTGGAATATTCGCCTTACTTAAGGATGTCGGATATGCAGTTTGGAACTCCATACAAAATCAAATCTGCCAGCAGGCTTGAAACGGTGTATGGCGTTCGAATTCGCCTGGACTTGGAAGAATATCAGATTTTGCTACCGGCCAGGTACAACTCACTATCAGATGCAGCCTTACAGGACATCAACAATAAAAAAAACTTCCACGTAATTAATACTGGACCGCATGGGAAGACATATATATTTAAGTTCATACAAATTGATGTCCCCCCCGTTTACTATAATAATAATAATTTTTACGATGAAAATGGAAGCGGAAACCATAATTTTTACGGTTCTAAAACAAATATATAAAATGCGCATCATATCCGAAACAATAAAAAGCCCCTCTGCAACCCATTGTGGTGTAATAAATAATAATTGTACGATTTTACAAAAATAAAAAATAATATTTATTCTATTTAATAATTTTTTTATTTAATATCCTAATTTTCACACGCAGCATGATCAAAAGAAAAATAAGAAAATTCTATTTTTAGATCGCTCGATCGCTGGCTCAGCGCTTGTATACACACAAATTAAATAACAACAACACCCACAGGCCTCTTAAGGGCTACCGATCGCGGGTTCAAAGCCCGAGCAGCGCAACTTTGGCTTTTTTAATTTCACAACTTTGACATTTTTAATTTCACAACACTTGCAGCATTGACAAATTCTCGCGACAGGTGCCGTCTTATCACTAACGGCCGACCGAAGTAGTAAACATAATAATGAAAATTCTTCACTGTTATTTTGTTTTATAGTCATACTGCTGAAAATGATTGCAGTATGCACAGCCTTCAGCCCACAGCCCATCTGTAAGATTACGTTCATGTGTTTTTCCACTCAACACTTCACTTGGGAATATCTGGCTCACAGTAACAATTCATGATTGATGCGTCATAAGTCTGGGGTTTGATCTGGGTAAGCGCCTTCGCGGCACTGAAGTTCAACTAGCTTCACACAGGTGGTGCTCACACCTAGCATCACTTTTTAGCAAAGACACAAAACAGCCCCGCATGTAGACGAAAACCACCGGCACTCCTGCACCATCTCCATCCATCCGAAGTTCAACTAGTTTCACACAGGTTGCGCTCACACCTCGCATTACCTTTTATCAAAGACACAAAAGAGCCCCACGCGTAGACGAAAACCACCAGCACTCCTGCACCATCTCCATCCAAGACAAACACGAAGAGTTTCACCCATCATCAAACCCAAATCCCATGGGGACCCTGTACCATTTCCATCCTGACACAAACCCAAAACACCGCATACACGTAGACGAACAGCTTTCAAGCGACCACCACCACCAAGTCCTATGCCAGGTCTGGGCCGTCTTATCCAAGACACAAACCTAAAACACCTCGTACACGTAGAAGAAGAGCTTTCAGACCCCCCAAATCCTAGGCCGGTACTAGCCCTACTACTGTTATGAAAGAAAAAGAACTTTTATCTGTTCTTTGTTTCCGCCAATGTTTGACCCATGTCCTTTTTTGGCACTGGACTGATTTTTCTTTTTCAAACAATTCATTAATAAAATGCTAGCTGCTGAAACTAATGTCACTGCAGCTGCAGTTTCCAAATCTAGAAATTCATATACGTCCATTATATTTCAAATTTCCAAATTTTAACCGATCAAAAAGTTCTGACTGTTAAACGATTGAAAATTGACAGATTACCCACACACACGGTATACAGAAACAAGGTAATGTAAAAGAGAAATGTCATTTGAATGCTGACGTCACTCGGCAAGTCTTCCCCATACAAAATCTAAATTGTTGTTGTTGTTTTCTGTATTAACTTGCCGGGTGACGTCGGCTTTTTCTACGATATTCGTACGATATTCCACGGTATACAGAAACAAGGTAATGTAACCGAGACTGACAGCTTCGAATATCGTAGAAATTCCGTGCCGAGTGACGTCAGCACTAATGTAGAAACAACAACAAAACTCCGATTTTATATGGGAAGAGCGTGCCAAGTGACGTCAGCACTCAAATGACATTTCTCCATTACATTACCTTGTTTCTGTATACCGTGCGATATTCGAACTGTCAGTCTCTTTTACACTACCTTGTTTCTGTATACCGTGACCCACACATATAAAATCGCATTGTATTACACAAAGTGTTGAGTCAGTTGAGTGCATCGCGTTGCCTCGTGTGTCAGCTCCGCTCAACAAACTGACAATGTGTTGCATCAACACGTTGACTCGTGTATCATCAGCCTAAGCAAGGCCTTCTCAAGTACAGGCCTGGAAGTTGCCTACCTCACTAACACTAACGCAGCTGCTCGTAGTCCCAGAATCTGTCACTTTTGTTGGATTTATACGCCGTGATGTAAAGTTCGGAATATTTTTGCATTAGTTTGCCGTAAAAAGTCATAAAATAATATATTTAACCAGTTTTTATTGCAATAGGATTACCAGTGAATAGTGCTTCAGTGATTTAATTAAGAAAATTTAAAAAAATCGAGTGATTAAATGTGTTTTAAGTGAGTTAATTGTGAAGGTGGCCAATTTTGTTTACATTCGCGATGGTTTTTTCTTGTTTATTTAGGGGAAAAATGTTGAATTTGTGTAGTAATATAATAAAAAGTGCTTTTTAAGTGATTAAAGATTATTATAGAATAGTTATTAAAAACATAAGTGCAGAAAAATGTGAAGGAAAAGTGAAAAAGTTATTGTTATGTATGTTGTGTGGTGGTACTTGCACTTAATGTGTTTAATAACTATTCTATAATAATCTTTAATCACTCAAAAAGCACTTTTTATTATATTACTACACAAATTCAACATTTTCCCCGTAAATAAACAAGAAAAAATCACCGCGAATGTAAACAAAATTGGCCACCTTCACAATTAACTCACTTAAAACAGACTTAATCACTCGATTTTTTTAAATTTTCTTAATTAAATCACTGAAGCACTATTCACTGGTAATCCTATTGCAATAAAAACTGGTTAAATATATTATTTTATGACTTTTTACGGCAAAATATCCCGAACTTTTACCTCCTTCATATAATATCTTCCGATTTGACAGATAATGGGTCTATTACCAACACAAACACAAACTCTGCTTCCAGGCCTGTACTTACGAGGGTCTTGGCCTAAGCCATATTCATCAATACATGCATACATAAGCCTCTGATATGATGGAGCAAGGCAAGACCTTCTCAAGTACAGGCCTGGAAGTTGCCTACCTCACTAACACTAACGCAGCTGCTCGTAGTCCCAGAATCTGTCACTTTTGTTGGATTTATACGCCGTGATGTAAAGTTCGGAATATTTTTGCATTAGTTTGCCATAAAAAGTCATAAAATAATATATTTAACCAGTTTTTATTGCAATAGGATTACCAGTGAATAGTGCTTCAGTGATTTAATTAAGAAAATTTAAAAAAATCGAGTGATTAAATGTGTTTTAAGTGAGTTAATTGTGAAGGTGGCCAATTTTGTTTACATTCGCGATGGTTTTTTCTTGTTTATTTAGGGGAAAAATGTTGAATTTGTGTAGTAATATAATAAAAAGTGCTTTTTAAGTGATTAAAGATTATTATAGAATAGTTATTTTATTAAAAACATAAGTGCAGAAAAATGTGAAGGAAAAGTGAAAAAGTTATTGTTATGTATGTTGTGTGGTGGTACTTGCACTTAATGTGTTTAATAACTATTCTATAATAATCTTTAATCACTCAAAAAGCACTTTTTATTATATTGCTACACAAATTCAACATTTTTCCCCTAAATAAACAAGAAAAAACCACCGCGAAAAAAGTTTCACTTCTAACAAATCAAACTTCCATACAATTTCCACACACTTCCGAGTTAATTTATTGGCAATTTATCTTGTTTAATTCACAATTTAACTATTAATTTTTAATAAAAAACCGATGAAACAATTTTTGTTTTTCTCAAATCTGACAGCTAACCCATTTACATTACCTTGTTTCTGTATACCAGAGCCATAACCTTCTATATAGCAGAGCCAGACCACATACTAACACATACACAACTGTTGTTCATGGCTTGTATTATAGAAGGTTATGGCAAGGCCTGTAGTTGAGAGGGGCTTGGATGGAGTATATGTTATGCATGTATAACTAAATTAGTAAAAAGAACAAGGCAAAACGATTTCATCCAAGTCCTTCTCAAGTACAGGCCTGGAAGCAGAGTTTGTGTTTGTGTTGGTAATAGACCCATTATCTGTCAAATAGGAAGAAATTATATGGAGGAGGTAAAAGTTCGGGATATTTTGCCATAAAAAGTCATAAAATAATATACATATTTAACCAGTTTTTGTTGCAATAGGATTACCAGTGAATAGTGATTTATTTAAGAGAATTTAAAAAAATCGAGTGGTTAAGTGTGTTTTAAGTGTGTTAATTGTGAAGGTGGCCAATTTTGTTTACATTCGCGGTGGTTTTTTCTTGTTTATTTAGCGGAAAAATGTTGAATTTGTGTAGTAATATAATAAAAAGTGCTTTTTGAGTGATTAAAGATTATTATAGAATAGTTATTAAACACATTAAGTGCAAGTACCACCACACAACATGCATAACAATAACTTTTTCACTTTTCCTTCACATTTTTCTGCACTTATGTTTTTAATAACTATTCTATAATAATCTTTAATCACTCAAAAAGCCCTTTTTATTATATTATACTACACAAATTCAACATTTTTCCCCTAAATAAAAACGAAAAAACCACAGCGAATATAAACAAAATTGGCCACCTTCACATTTAACACACTTAAAACACACTTAAACTCTCAATTTTTTTAAATTTTCTTAATTAAATCACTAAAGCACTATTTACTGGTAATCCTATTGCAACAAAAACTGGTTAAATATACTATTTTATGTACTTTTTACGGCAAACTAATGCAAAAATATTCCGAACTTTACATCACGGCGTATATATGCCAACAAAAGTGACAGATTCTGGGACTACGAGCAGCTGCGTTAGTGTTAGTGAGATGGACAACTTCCAGGCCTGTACTTGAGAAGGCCTTGTTTCATCCTTATAATTAAGTTCTTAATGTAAACATAAACTTTTTTTTTCTTTCTTTTTTTTTATATAATTTGGTACAATAAATTTTTCTTTTCAGTTTATTTCAAAATTAGTTTTTAATCTATTAAATTTATAATGAATTTAGTTATTTACAAAACGATTATATAGTGAGTGATGAAAAAAAAATAAAATTCATTAGAAAGTTTGCTGTTAATAAAAGATATAAGTTCAGCGAACTATATTACTGTATAAGCTATAATATATATAGAGAGAGAAAAAAAGATAATATTAAGAAAGAGAAAATCTGAGTTCCGATAATATTTTCTGTGGGAATAATTATCTTCTGTTTTGTAGAAGCGCAAATCTTCCTTCGTAGAATTTTGGGATTACATTAATTTAATTTCATCTACAATCTAGTTTCCGACACTACGACATTGTCAGGAAAACCGTTATCGTTAATAAGATTGAATAAATCTAATCTTCTTTTAACAGATCTTATGGATCTGGCATTAGTCTCAAGAATATTAATTTTATGCTTAGGCATTATTAATTCTAGTACTTATAAGACATTTTACTGCCTCAGCTAATTGAGTAACAGTATCATATAATTTAATCATCATATTATTCATGATCTGTAATTGATCTTGCATGCTTGTTGTGGTTTCCCTGACATTATCCTGTTCAGCATTACCCTTGAGAACATCCGCGAACGATATATTATCTTTGGTAAAGGTAACCGTTTTAGATGTCATAGCCCTTTTTTCTTATTTTCTGTATAATGTTTATAGCTAGGACAGCCCCTATAGCTGGCAGAGTGGTTCATCCCACAATTAACCCAGCTGGGCTCTGTTACGCCTTTAATAGTTTCACAGTTCCCAGGACCAGGTGGATGGACTTTCGTGCATTTGACACATCTATAATCATTAAGACAATATGCTGCTCTATGTCCGAAGGCTTGGCAGTTAAAACATTGTATAGTGTCTATTAATTAACCTTTCAATCTTGACTTTTTGATGGGCCAAGTATCTTAATTTCAAAAGATCATTAATATCCTGATTAGGGGAGATTTTTATTAACTATCAAGAGATATCTTTAATTTTTTAGAGACATTCGTCTCGAATTTAGAAACTTTAATAAAATTAATATTTGGGAACAATGTCCTAAGTTCAGAAAGGATATCACTTGTATCAAATGAACGATTGATATCTTTAATCAAGCGGGTGATTGGCTTCTCTTCTTTACTGGAATAAGTATAGCCATTTATTTTTGCTCTTTTAAGAGCTTCATAACCTTCGACTTATTTGTAAAGTCCTTAATATAAATTTTAGTAAAGTCACCTTTACCTTTAACAAAGAAAAATTCAATATTTTCACTCTTAAAGAGAACGGCCCAATTTTTCAAATTTAAATTTTTAGCCAGAATTGGGGGTTGAAATTTTGATTTGGATTTAGATGTATTCAAGTTATTGGGAGTGGGGTGCTGCGCCCCTGTCTTATTTATAAATGAAGAATTCCCCGAGTTAAAAATATTATCGGAACTCATCTGAGAAATTCTCTTTTTATTATAAATATTACTATGGTCGATAATTTCCACATTTTCTGGGATTTCTAAACTTTCAAATCTATTGGCACTAAAACTAGGGTTAGGTTTATCAGAGTTAACATTAGAAATATTTTTAGCTTTATTATGATTAATACTTTTTTTTAAGAGCATTTAATTCAAATATATTTTTATTATTTTCACCTTTTTTACGTCTTTTGTTAGACGGAATTATCCATGAATTTTCTTCGCCGATGATTTCAGACGATGTAGTCTCCTTTCCATAATCACTTTGCATCGAAATGTCGCCAATTTGTGGTCCATTATCATTAAAATTTCCCTCTGTACCAGAAAGGGGAAGGCTGCTATCTGAGAAACCTGGATGATTTTCTAATCCACTAATAGATGTTTTTCTTTTAGCACCCACCTCATAGTTTAAATCATTTTCTTCAGTCTGTGTTGGTGATGACCTCGTGGTTACCACCTTTAACTCCTTATTCGGGATGTTAGACATTTTTGATCCGCTGGCTACATTCCTTCTGTCACCATATGGATTCAATAAAGATGTTTTATCGCTATTCTTAAAGATGCGCGATCTCCTGCTTTTTTCAAGTTTATCTGCTACACCCGGCTTAGGCATCACGAGCTGAGCCCGCTAGCCACGCCAGCAATTTCAACTCAAGTTGCAATTAGAGAAAAAAAAATTTTTTTCTCTATTCCTCCGTAAAACACTTAAATGTTGAAAATAACTATAAATATTTATACACGTCGAGTAAGGAAACACTCAAGTATAAAATATTAAAGAAAGAAACTTTTAACTTAACAGGATTATAAAAAACAATTAAGATTTGATTTCTATCGGCATCGGTA
The DNA here is from genome assembly GCA_963855945.1 of Thereva nobilitata. Lineage (NCBI taxonomy): Eukaryota > Metazoa > Arthropoda > Insecta > Diptera > Therevidae > Thereva > Thereva nobilitata. The sequence continues at coordinate 95,465,020 of OY979695.1, forward strand.
GTAAACCTCATGCCACGGCTGCCTTTTTGCAACCTCGTGAAAAATAGGGATGGTCAGATGTTATCGAAACATCGATGTTGAGCGTGAAAACATAGATATTTTAACATCGATATTGAGTCCTCTATAACATCGATCCATCGATTATGGTAACAAGAACATCGATAATCGATGTTTCCACATTTGTTTGTTGTAAAAATTAAATTGAGCTTATGCAAGCATTCATTAAAGTAAAATTTCCAAACGACTTTTAAAATGTTAAAGCTTAGTACGGTGATCAGGCAAAATTTTGTTGTTGTTGTTGTCGTCTTGAATTTACTAGTTCAAGACTAGCGAACTTTATAAGGTTACTTCTGGTCCCGGCCTTGCAGCCATATGGACCACGCTCCAAAGGCAAAATTTTGCCATCCCTTTAAAATGCATGTAAAAAACCTTGGCAAAATTTTGCCTCAAGCACCGCAAAATTTTGACAGCGCAAAGCAGTACGCCGTTCGGGCAAAAATTTTGCCACAATTACCCCGTTTATGACTAGGTTCAACCTAGGTTCAACCCAGGTTGAACCCAGTCATAAACGGGGATCGAGTTGAAACTGGGTCCACTCAACCCAACTCAGCTCTCCTACCTGGGTCGAGTTGATATTTCGCCTCATAAACGGGTGTTGAGTTGAAATTGGGTTGAAGTGACATTTGTTTTGTTTGTTTACCATTCGTGAAGTCTGCCTTCGGCGTTAGTTTTGTGTTCGGTGTTTTTGTAGCGCGTTAATTATTTTATATTAACTGTATATGTAAAAATAGTGGAAATTTAATTTTGACAATGGCAATTTTGAAATGTTTGGGAGCATCAGGAAACAAAAACTATGTTATAAATAATGCGGGAACAAAATTCCCTTCATCATTTTGATGGAAAACTGTATAGAAAGTCAGAAATATAGAAAAAGAATTAACAAAAAGAGGTTATGTTTTGATGGCAGTTCAACCCGATTTCAACCCAAAGTGAACTCAACTTTGAATCATATACGGTGGTCGAAATTTCAACTCAACCTCGACTCAACTTTTCAACCTAATCATAAACGGGGTAAATAAGCATACTTTCAAGATTTTCTAGTAGATGGATTTTCTAATTTTGGAGACTTTTACTTGTCAAATTTTTGCCTCCAGAAATTATCTGGTCATTTTTTGTTGGCAAAAAGTTGGACAGTTGGATTAAAAAGTCGAATGCAGCAGTTAAAATTTGTTTAAAATGGAAAAGGAATTTTGATTTGTTTTATAATGAAAAGACAAATTAGGTAAAGAAAAAACTTTCCACTATTCTCCACCACTCTACACTTGGGCAAAATTTTGCCTAAAAAATGATAAAAATGACGAGGCAAAATTTTGCCCGATCACCGTACTAGGCTTAACCTATCAATGCACATTTCGAACTTGGCGAAGTAGTTCTTAATTTTTATGCCAGATGTCACTAATATATATTTTTGATTCAAGGTTATAAAAGAAAACAAACTTGCTACCGTTCTGTTTATCTGTAGTCTATGGTTAAATAGGTTTTTTTATTCATACTTACCCCGTTTATGACTAGGTCCAACCCAGGTTCACCCCAGTCATAAACGGGGGTCGAGTTGAAACTGGGTCCACTCCATAGAGAATTTTAAAAATGCTTGATTTTATCACCAAAACTTCGATGTTTCCAAACATCGATGTTTTTTATTGATGTTTATTGGACATCGATGTTTACTCACCGATGTTGACGACAATGTCAATATCGATGTTTTTCTAATATCGCCCATCCCTAGTGAAAAAGTCAAAATATCAAAGAGTAATATCTATGTGTATGTGAAAGAAAGATAAAAAATGAAGGGGAAGTGACTTCCTCGCCTTGCAAGATTCCCGCTTTTTTTAAAGGACAATACAAGTGGAAATCCATTCCTAATATTGTGTAGCTACACGAAATTTTACGCTTACCTATAATCCGTGCAAACCCAATTTACACGTGCTCTGTTCCATTGTTGCTTCCATTTGAATGTAAACACTCGAATAGGGGAAACAAGGAACATCTTCTGTTTCTTTCATATTCTTGTGTTTTCTGCAAGTTAATTTATTTCAGCTTAAGACGAATTATTGGGTGCATGTGTGAGGAGTTGTTAAAAGGTCTGATTTTGGTCTTACATTAAAAGAATAATCTCACTCATTTCGGTTAGTGATGTACTGTGTTTCCATGACGAGTTTATCCTGAGTTTACTCAGATTAAGCGCCCATGGAAACGGGGATTGAGTAAAGTGTCGTTAAATCCAAGAAAACTCAACGAAGCCAGTCCGATTAAGCCGGGTTTTGTATATGTGTGTGTTTCAGTATCCTTTACTGCACATATAGCAATGGCGACGCAATGTAAAATGAATTATCTGTCACTTTAACCCAGAACCGTCATGGAAACAGCAATGAGTGATCTTGAGAGAAAAAGCTTTCTGTTTACTTAACGAAAACTCTACCCTGGCTCATGGAAACGCAGTAATTAAGGGTATGCTGCCTCGTTTAAGCCTAGTATGGAGTTCGAACGGAATTCCGTTCCCCATAAGAAATACACGTAAAAAGATGCACGGAATTCCGTTCACCAAATTTTTCCGTGCCCTTTTTGTTTTATGAGTACGCAGTTCGAACGGAAAACTATAGCCCAAAACAGAATGAATGCAGAAACTTCGACTTTGACTTCACCGTTGCAGTAAAGTCGACTTTGCAGCACAGCGCTAACACATTCATTTCAGAACTTCAAAGTCGATAATTTGACAGCTAGAATTTACCACGGTATACAGAAACAAGGTAATGTAACAGAGACTGACAGCTTCGAATATCGTAGAAATTTCGTGCCGAGTGACGTCAGCACTAATGTAGAAACAACAACACAACTCCGATTTTATATGGGAAGAGCGTGCCAAGTGACGTCAGCACTCAAATGACATTTCTCCATTACATTACCTTGTTTCTGTATACCGTGGAATTTACAATTACGATCACCATTTAATAACATAACAAAAATTATAAATTTTAAAAAATTTACCAATTTTTTTTTATTGTATGCGACTTTTACGTATATTACCTGCAATTATTAAATTTTGCATACAATAAACTCAATCAATTTAAATTTTCTAATTTGGCTACAGTGGCAAAATTGAAATGTTGTGTTGGTAGCTCTGCAACTTGTGCAGCAACTTTTAAAATTTTCAAAGTCGAAGTCGGCGCAAAGTTTACTGCAACGCTTAAGCCCAAAACAGAATGAATGCAGAAACTTCGACTTCAACTTTACATTTTGACAGTTTCATACATTTTCTGTAGTACTCACCTTCAGTTAACAGAATCAATGCAGTAAGCGTTGCAGTAAACTTTGCGCCGACTTCGACTTTGAAAATTTTAAAAGTTGCTGCAAAAGTTGCAGAGCTACCAACACAACATTTCAATTTTGCCACTGTAGCCAAATTAGAAAATTTAAATTGATTGAGTTTATTGTATGCAAAATTTAATAATTGCAGGTAATATACGTAAAAGTCGCATACAATAAAAAAATTTGGTCAATTTTTTAAAATTTATAATTTTTGTTATGTTATTAAATGGTGATCGCAATTGTAAATTCTATCTGTCAAATTATCGACTTTGAAGTTCTGAAATGAATGTGTTAGCGCTATGCAGCACAATCGACTTTACTGCAACGGTGAAGTCAAAGTCGAAGTTTCTGCATTCATTCTGTTTTGGGCTTTACTGCATTGATTCTGTTAACTGAACGTGAGTACAGCCTAGTATCGAGTGAAATTTCACTTACTTTTCACTTTTGTCATTTCACTTTGCATTAGCATAGGATTAGTTCGGTAGTATGACAACAAGATGTCATTGTGATAAATGTTATATGTAACTGACACTCTAGGATATCATTCAAAAAGGCACGATTTCACAAGTGTAATCTATGTTATTTGGAAACAAATTTCATAGTAAATATTTTTTTTATTTAGAAATCTAGTGCGGAGAAGATTAATCGCAGTAATTATGCTAGCAAGACAAATCAAATAAATCCTGTGATTGTGACTCACAGCCAATAATTGAATTCAAAATTTCCTTCATAAAAAGAGAAAAATACAAATATACAAATAGAATTTAAAAAAAACCTACAATTTCGATATTTTTCATGTTTAAATTTAATTTTTTCAATTTAATTTTTTTAAATAACCGTTGTTGCCTAGCAATTGAAAAGCCAAACATGACAGACAGTCGTGAAGTGAGGGTTCGTGGTCATTTCGCTGCGAAATATTGAAACAGCGACACCTGTTCATCAAATTTTTAACCTGTGAAATTTCTCTCGAACTGGATACTAATAAGCGAAACGTTCGCGAAAAAAAATGTCGCTCTCATTTAACTCACCATTTTTTACACGCATTTAAGATAGGAAGGGAAATTTCACTCGATCTGGATACTGGCCTTACTATAGAAAAAGTATGAAACTGTCAAAATGCAAAGTTGAAGTCGAAGTGTGCATTCATTCTGTTTTGGGCTTATTGGTAATATTTACCTTGTGCAATTCTCTAGCAGGTGGCTTGTAAGGAATTGGAGACTTTTTCCGTTCATGTTGGAACGGAATAAATGTTAGACAATTATTCCGTGTTGTATGTTAGGTAATTTTGACAGGACGAATAATAGAGGAACATGATTGTGTCATGACACACCGGTCGCAAATGTGTTGTATATAAAAGTAGTTATAGCACTATATATGTATATATAAAACCTGAAGTATCCAATATAGGCATATGCATAAGCTTCTATAATACAAGCCATGCGATTCGTCTCGACACGCATGCATGCACACGCAAAAGTGGTCCCGGGTCACGGTATACAGAAACATAATAAGTGTGTTCGATGACTGCTTAAAAAGTTCAGAGCAGAGCAGAGCAGCCCAGTTGGGAGCAGCTGCCAAATTGATGTCAGAGCAGAAAAAATCAGAAAATAGCAACAATCTCAAAAAACACTTTTCTGCTCAACTTTGCTCTAAATTCCGTTTTTAGAGGTTAGATACGATTAACAATTTTAGAAGAAGAAATATATGCTAATAAAAACAACTGAACAATATCGAAATGTTATTTTTATAGATATTAATGTTTAAGTTTTAATATTTCCAAGTATTTTCCGAATAAATCATTCATAAATCAATTTTCCGATTTTTCATGTTTTCGATTTTACAAATTGTCAAAAGAAAAAGAAGAAGAAGAATTTTGCTGCTCTGCCTGCTCCTACAAATTTGGTGGAGCAGAAAAAGTGAGAATTCTCAACCCAGAGCAAGCTCAAAAAACACAGAGCAGAGAAATTGTGAGCAGAAAAGAACTGTCAAAAAGTCTCAATGAACGCAAATTGCTGATTTTTTCTGCTCCAGCTTGAGATGGAGCAGTCATCGAACACACCTAATGTAAATGGTTAGCTGTCAGATTTGAGAAAAACAAAAATTGTTTTATCGGTTTTTTTATTAAAAATTAATAGTTAAATTGTGAATTAAACCAGATAAATTGTCAATAAATTAACTCGGAAGTGTGTGGAAATTGTGTGGAAGTTTGATTTGTTAGAAGTGAAACTTTTTTTTTGTTTTCGGAAATGTCTGTTGTATCTAGAAAGGTAAACAGATTTAATGTGGAAAATGGGAGTGTCTATTCGTACACCCCCGTACACCCGTACACCACCCGTACAACCGTACATCGGGTATCTTCGGCTTTCCAATGTACGGGTCTGCCAATGTTCATTTCGTACACAGCCGTCCCCGTACACATGGGCGAGTAAAAGCCGCGATGTACGGGCTTTCCGATGTTTATTTCGTACACACCCGTGCACATGTACGGGTGCTTTAACGAAGTGTTCATTTCGTACACAGCCGTACTCCATACACATGGCCGAGTAGAAGCCGTGATGTACGGGCTTTCCCATGTTCATTTCGCACACACCCGTACACATGTACGGGTGCTTTAGCGAAAAGTTCCAATTCGTACACACCCGTACACATCTTCGGATTTCCAATGTACCAAAAACTGTTAAATCGAAATTCGTACACCCCCGTACACACCCGTACACATGTACGGGTGCTTTAGCGAAATGTTCCAATTCGTACACACCCGTACACATCTTCGGATTTCCAATGTACCAAAAACTGTTAAATCGAAATTCGTACACCCCGTACACACCCGTACACATGTACGGGTGCTTTAACGAAATGTTCCAATTCGTACCCACCCGTACACATCTTCGGATTTCCAATGTACCAGAAATTGTTAAATCGAAATTCGTACACCCCCGTACACACCCGTACACATGTACGGGTGCTTTAACGAAATGTTCCAACGTTTCGTTCGCGTTTACGTTTTGGGCGATAAGCCCCATCATATTAAATCAGATCAGCAAATGATTCATAACAAATTCGGAGTACTGTTTTGGCAGCCTGTTAATCCTGGAATGATAAGTATCTTACGTCATCGAGATCCTCGTGGTACATGGCAACAAATGATCTTCAACAAGTTCAGAGAAAGAGGTGTATTTAGTTGTTATAAGACTGCATGGAGACATTCAATTGTACCTACTATACCTACGGTAAGGCTACATATATTTTAAAGAAAGACACTTTATTAATAGCATTTTTTTGTGCAGAATGTTTTGGCAGCCGGGCCACACTTTGTAAAATTGGTGTAGCACCAGTTAATCCTGGAATGATAAGTACCTTACCTCATCGAGATCCTTGTTTGGTACGTCAGCAGCAAATGATTCATCCGCAAATTCAGAGTAGTGAAGCCACATAGTATAGTAGGTAGAATTGAATGGGTGCCTTCCATTTAAACACAGAGACACACAGTGTTACACTGTGTCTGACACAGAAGTGTTCCATCAACAACACAGCTAGACACAGCCGGGCACAACTAAGACAATGCTACCAACCCTCGCCAATTGAAATGTGATCGTTAATTTATAATTACAACAATATTGTTTCATTTTTAAGATTCTCAGCATTTATAAGATGTCGGGTAATTAATTTAAATAAATTATCAACATAAAATTTACGATTTACTTGCTAAACAAAAATAAAAACGAGGAAAGTGCGCCGTGGCGGATTTTTCATGAACTTATGTGTTCCATTTGGGCTTACACAGAACGACACAGAGCGACACGCTGTGTCGGACACAATTGTCTTTCTGTGTCTAAATGGAAGGCACCCAATGTCTCCATGCAGCTTGGTAAGAACTAAATATACCTCTTTCAGTATGAACAGGTGTAGCTGGACCATGCAAGTTGATGTGGCTTCACTACTCTGAATTTGCATTAAAACCAATAGAAATGAACATTAAAACCAATAGAAATGATATTTAGCGCACTTTTTGAAGAGTACTTTAAGAAAAAAAATGCTCTGCGGCCTGCCCTGGAAGTCTCGAAAAGTTAGTATTTCATCTATAACGTGCAAGGCGTTGAAAATTTCGATGTAATGTATATAAACATACTTGTAAAGAGTGAAAGTCTGCGTTAAAACCCCTGGTTCCTGACTACTCTATAAACTGGTAAATTCAAGTAGAAAGTAGTATTTTTAATTAATAGTTTTACCTTTCAAAGCCCATGCTAAATCCTTCATGTGTAAATAATTTAGGATGATAACAATTTCCCAGCAAATTTCACTAAATTTAGTTATTGTTGCCCTAATTTTGTACAAGCTATTAGTTTAATTTATTGATTCCTGAGCTGGAAATCTTGCACCATAGCTTATTTGTTTGTTTATTTACCTATTAGCTCTATTTATTTATTCTTGAATGTCTATTTTCCACATTAAATCTGTTTACCTTTCTAGATACAACAGACATTTCCGAAAACAAAAAAAGTTTCACTTCTAACAAATCAAACTTCCACACAATTTCCACACACTTCCGAGTTAATTTATTGGCAATTTATCTTGTTTAATTCACAATTTAACTATTAATTTTTAATAAAAAACCGATAAAACAATTTTTGTTTTTCTCAAATCTGACAGCTAACCCATTTACATTACCTTGCTTCTATATACCAGAGCCATAACCTTCTATATAGCAGAGCCGGACCACATACTAACCCATAAACAACTGTTGTTCATGGCTTGTATTATAGAAGGTTATGGCATATGGCATAACCTTCTATATAGAAAGCCATGAACATGCCCGTAACCTTCTATATAGAAAGCCATGAACATGCCATCCGCACACATACATGTAAGCAATTCGGTGGTCCAGGTGCAAAGCCTTCTACATTTACAAGCCATGCACTACGAAATCTCACACTCGCATTCAAAGAAAATGGCTCTTCAATTTATCTGTCAGAATGGACTTCAGTCAGAATGGACTTCAATTTAGCTGTGAGAAAAGCAATTTTTTAACTTAGTTTTTGGAATAAAAAGTGGTAGAGTAATGTATTTTATCACTTTTTGGTGCACACGGATTATCAGTGATAAGTTATTTAGTGATCTGAGTCCATAAATTAAAAAGGAATTAGTGGTTGGGTGTATTTTGGGAGTGTTAATTGATTGGGTGACGTTTTTGTTTACATTCGCGGTGGTTTTTTCGTGTTGGTTTGGGGAGGAAGTGTTGAATTTGTGTAGTAATGGAATTAAAAGTGAATTTAAAGTAGTTAAAAATTATTATAGAAGAGTTATTAAAAACATTAGTGCAAGTACTACAACACAACATGAATAACAATAGCTTTTTCATTTTTCCTTCACATTTTTCTGCACTTATGTTTTTAAAAACTATTCTATAACAGTCTTTAATCACTTTCAAAGCACTTTTTATTATATTACTACACAAATTCAGCGTTTTTTCCCTGGATTAGCGCGAGGAAGCCACCGCGAATGTAAACAAAAATGGTCGCCTAGTGAATTGGCACTCTTAAAATACACTTAATCACTCACTTCTTTTTGATTTTTTTTATTAAATCACTAAAGGACTAATCACTGATAATCCGTGTGCACCGGAAGGTGATAATATGCATTATTTTGCCACTTTTAAGTGCAAAAACAGAGTTAAAAAATTGTTTCGTACGGCTTCGGCAATGTTAATTCAAAAAATTTTGGCTCTTCATACACATACATGCACATACCTGGGGCATGGCTTGTAAATGTAGAAGGCTTTGTCCAGGTGCCATATTCGCTTCCTGTCAAATTGTATGGAAAAGTGGATGTGAGAATTGTTTTTTTTTGTTTCTTTAGTGAAATAATTATATAAAAAGAAAGTTATTAACTCAATATGATGAAAACAATTAAATAAAAATGTTGTCATAGAAGTGATATCTAAAAATTATAAATTTTAGTGCGATTTTCGTGTTTTTTTAGTGTCTTACAGTGGGCCTTATTACAAAAAAAGAAACTACATATTATATTCATGTAAACCTCATGTGATTTTATTAAAAAAATTAAAAAACTGAGTGATTAAGTGTGTTAATTGTAAAGGTGGCCACTTTGTTTACATTCGCGGTGGTTTTGTCGTGTTTCATTAGGAAAATTGTTGAGTTTTTCATGTTGTGCGGTGGTAATCGAATTACCAGTGATTTTAAAGTGATTAATATCTTCATTACGGTGTAATTATTAAAAATATAAGTGCTGAAAAATGTGAAAGAAAGTGCTAAAGTTATTGTTTTGAATGCCATTTAAATTGGGGCATATTAAGTGCACTTATAAAGATTTTATCTTCGATATGAAGCCATTACAGATTTTGCCGATTACTGCTATATATCCATAGTCTAGAATGTTTTTATATCCAAGATTAAATATTTATACATAAATGCACTAAATATGCCCCAATTTAAATGGCAATCAAAACAAACATTTTAGCACTTTCTTTCACATTTTTCAGCACTTATGTTTTTAATAATTACCACCGCACGAACATTTTTATCCTAATGAAGCACGACAAAACCACCGCGAATGTAAACAAAGTGGCCACCTTTACAATTAACACACTTAATCATTCAATGTTTTTTAATATTTTTAATCAAATCACATGAGGTTTACATGAATATAATATGTAGTTTCTTTTTTTGTAATAAGGCCCACCGTAAGACACTAAAAAAACACGAAAATCGCACTAAAATTTATAATTTTTAGATATCACTTCTATGACAACATTCTTATTTAATTGTTTTCATCATATTGAGTTAATAACTTTCTTTTTATATAATTATTTCACTAAAGAAACAAAAAAACAATTCTCACATCCACTTTTCCATACAATTTGACAGGAAACGAATATGGCACCTGGACCACCGACTAACACATACACAACTGGTGTTCATGGCTTTCTATATAGAAGGTTATGACATGCCATATTCACACATACATGTAAGCAATTCGGTGGGCCAGGTCAAGGCCCTCGTAAGTACAGGCCTGGAAGCAGACTTTTTGGTTGTGTCTGTGCGGGGCCAAAATCGTCTGACAGTTGTGGAATTAACATGGCCGAAGCCGTACGAAGCAATTTTTTAACTTTGCTTTTGGAATAAAAAGTGGTAAAATAATGTATTTTATCACTTTTTAGTGCACACGGATTATCAGTGATAAGTTATTTAGTGATCTGAGTCCATAAATTAAAAAAAAATTAGTGGTTAAGTGTATTTTAAGAGTGTTAATTGATTAGGTGACCATTTTTGTTTACAATCGCGGTGGTTTTTTCGTGTTAATTTAGGGAAAAGGTGTTGAATTTGTGTAGTAATGGAATTAAAAGTGAATTTAAAGTAGTTAAAAATTATTATAGAAGAGTTATTAAAAACATAAGTGCTTGCTTTCATGTAAGTGAAAGTCATAAAATAATTATATTTAACCAGTTTTTGTTGCAATAGGATTGCCAGTGAATAGTGCTTTAGTGATTTAATTAAGGAAATTTAAAAAAATTGAGAGTTTAAGTGTGTTAAATGTGAAGGTGGCCAATTTTGTTTACATTCGCTGTGGTTTTTTCGTTTTTATTTAGGGGAAAAATGTTAAATTTGTGTAGTAATATAATAAAAAGTGCTTTTTGAGTGATTAAAGATCTACTATATAAAACTGAATGTTTGTCTGTCTGTCTGTCTGTACGCAATAGGCTCCTACACCGTGTAACCGATCTTAATGAAATTTTAACCATATGCTATTTACATTAAAGGGAAGAACATAGGCTATTCTATTACTTTCTAAAGCTACTCCTAGATGGCGCTGTCATGAAGAGCTTTGTTGAAAGTCATCACAGAGCTTTGAATTTTTGCATGAAGGTCGGTGAGGTCTCCTATGATGCACCTCGTAGCCCGATTTTCGAAATTCAAAATAGCCGCCGAAATATGACCGAAATTCAAAATTGCCGCAGAAATATGGTTGAATTTGCCAATTTTATTCCGATTCCAATGAAAGTGGGTATCTAGGGGTTTTTAAGGTCGCAAATAACAAATTTGTGGTCAAAACTTATAAATTCAAAATGGCCGACGAATTTGCAAATTGTGTTCCGATTCCAATGAAAATCTGTATCTGAGGTTTTTTAAGGTAGCAAATAACGACTTTATGATCAAAATTTAAATTCAAAATGGCCGCGCCAATATGGCCGACGAGTTTGCGAATTGTATTCCGATTCCAATTAAAATCGGTATATGGGAATTTTTAAGGTAGTAAATAACGAATTTATGATCAAAACTTATTCAAAATTGTGGGGCCAATATGGCGGAAGAATTTTGCCAAATAAGTGTCATTTCCCGTTTAGCTGTATGTAGGTTGTTCAAGAGTTGGAAAATCGGAAAATTTTGACATTCTAGCTACAAATGGAAAAACATTGAATGTAGTGTAACCTGAAGCTCTCTAAGCAATAGGTTCAGAATTGATCAACAAGGTTTTTTTGGAAAGGTGGTAAGGAGAAACGGAAATATGGGATGATTTATGTATAATGGATAAGAAGGAAAGAAACCCATCACCTCTGAATTTTTAGGTATAAGTCTAGGATTCTGCAATACGGGAAGAGGCTGGCATCTGGGTAAACAAATAAAACCTGAGTCAGTGACATTGCAGATGAGAACCCAGGGGCCAAGCAATTGCAAGACATGTAATTTGTAGCGTATAATGTCCATCACCGTCAAAAGTCCATTTCTAAATATGAAATTAGTAGATATAATCCTTTAATTTTTTTTTCTTTCAGGATGTAATAATATTTGTCGATTATTGAGTGTTTAATTTAACTAAAAGTCCATACGAAAAAAGATTATAGCATGGATAACACTGTGGATATGACATATTTTCTTGAAATTATACTATGTGTCTAATAGTTGCTGGAAAAAGCCTTATTTTAAAATAGTCTATCACTAATATTTATTTTTGGTGGGTAGTTATATTTTTAAGGATATTCGTGTGTGTTTATTTTACCAGAAAGAACCATAACTTTATTACGGGCCACGCCGACAAAAAATATTGTCTGCCCCAGAGCTTTACAATAATAGGTAATTTTGGTCACACTGCAAATAAATGCATTTTGAATCCAATGTCTCGAACTTTTATAGGAATAGTTGGTTTTTCGTTACTGGTTAAGAAGAGTTGAATTTTGAAGGTTTGGATTGATTTTAAATGTTTAAACGTTGGGTGCAGCAAGGCGCACCGGGTCCCAGCTATCCAAAATACAGAAAATAAGTGGTTCATGGAGACACTTCATCTGTGTATGAAAATTCATATCTCGAAAAATGCCATGTCAATGGATGGTTTTTATTGTCTTGATCAAAATGTCAGATCCCTAATAGTTTCACATTTTGTTATTTGAAATCAAAAATACCAAAAAATTGCATTTTTCAAACTCTCCTACTGTATATTAAAATTCATATCACCTGATTACTACTATTGGTTTATGGGTGCAGCATAGGCGCACCGGGTCCCAGCTAGTTATAGAATAGTTATTAAAAACATAAGTGCAGAAAAATGTGAAGGAAAAGTGAAAAAGTTATTGTTATGCATGTTGTGTGGTGGTACTTGCACTTAATGTGTTTAATAACTATTCTATAATAATCTTTAATCACTCAAAAAGCACTTTTTATTATATTACTACACAAATTCAACATTTTTCCGTTAAATAAACAAGAAAAAACCACCGCGAAAGTAAACAAAATTGGCCACCTTCACAATTAACACACTTAACCAATCGATTTTTTTAAATTTTCTTAAATAAATCACTAAAGCACTATTCACTGGTAATCCTATTGCAATAAAAACTGGTTAAATATATTATTTTATGACTTTTTACGGCAAAATATCCCGAACTTTTACCTCCTCCATATAATTTCTTCCTATTTGACAGATAATGGGTCTATTACCAACACAAACACAAACTCTGCTTCCAGGCCTGTACTTGAGAAGTGCTCGTAGCTGTCATTTGGAAATAATTAAAATGGCTGGGTTCAAATGCTGTTTTGTTTGGGCTAATAATTAATAATAAATTACGGTATTAATTAAATGTGATGCAAGTGGTAAATATTTCTTTATTTATCAAAGGAATGGACATTATGATGATACACTCATACATACAAGATATCATAGCAGCTTCTTGCTGCTTTGGAGAGTTTGACCGGTTGAAAATAACTGCTACCAAAGCAGCTATAGCAGAAATCTTGAACAGACCCAAGGTTATGGTTATGGCAATATACTTGTAAGCCCATAATCAATTTTTCATATATGTCATATCAGAATTGTTACAAAGGATAATCTATTGTATTGATTATAAGATTAAGGGCCATTTTGTTCACTAGGGGAATAAACCTGAGTTAACTCGGAGCTAGCTAACTCCGGGATAAATTTATCCTAAAGGCATAAACTAAGGAATAAAAATTTCGATTTGTTCACGTTTTATCTCGGCTTTATACTCAGAGTATAACTTGGGGAATAAATTCCAGTACTTTCCAGTTTTAACTCAAAGTTATCTCATAGTTGACTATAATTTACACAAATGACTTTATTTTGCGAAATATTAGGTTTACGATTACTTTTTTTGACTTGTCTGAAAGTTTTCGCTTTTTTATCCCATTCGATAAAAATGTCGGAAGAGGGTAATTGCGAAAATAAGCGTGGCCGATGCGCAAATTATTCAGTAGAAGACGAGAGATTGCTCCTGCAATGCATATTGCGTAAGTTGCATATTTTAGAGTACCGAAAGGCAGACTCGGTATCCAATAACGCAGCGCAGAAAGCGTGGGTCGAAGTTACAGAAGAATTTAATTCTTTAATGTAAAAATAACCATTAATAAATTTCATTTAATTTTTTTTCTTGCATGTCACCTTTCGTGCGAATGCCGTAGAGATGGTTCAATAAGCTGAAGCACCCGGGCAACCGTGTGTTTTGTCAAACGAAAACGATCTAAAAAATCTACGTCGTCCCATTTTTCTAATCCAATGCGTTCCTGCATTGTATACTGCCGACGTTCCGCCACCAAATTCATTTCGTCGTCGTCGTCTAAAAGTTCCCATAATCTCTCGAAACGATTCATTTTTATTAGTTTGTTTTCCTGTGCACACTGCGTTATGTTGACAATTACAATAATGACATGTAAACTCGTGAAAAAATAAAAAAATGAGAATAACTCGGGGATAAGTCTGAGTTAAGAGGCTTATCCAGCCGATTTCATGAGTTAACTATTCCCGGGGTTAAGCTAACTCAGAGATATTTCCGACATGCGCAGAAACGAGTAAATTTCTTAACTCGCAGTGAACAAATGCAATTTTGGAATAACCCTGGAATTAACCCAGAGATAAATTTATCTCCGAGTGAACAAAACGGCCCTAAGTGAGTTTTATTAATTACTTGAATTTCTTTTTATGTTATCCAGCTTATACTGATCATTGTCTTTTACAGGTGTTATATATATTTACACTGTTTCGAATAAGAATTCGCAGTTTTGATTGGTCAGCTTTGTTCGTCTTATTTTTTTTTGTTGATTTTTGTTAAGTGGATTATTAATTGTATTTTTTAAAAAGTCCGCATTTTTTTGGTTCATTCCGCAATTTCAAACACTTGAATCCGTAATCTCTTATTCCAGGTCTGGCAACGCTGGGACGAATGAAAAACAGCTATTGCCGTCAGTTCGTGGTTTTATATGTGATTTTTAACAGTCAGCTTTTCGCTTTTTCTCAACTGTTAGCTTTTCTCCACGGTATTCTACACGCAATTTTTCCGTGTAGAAATATTTACCAAAATTGCTAAACGGAATTCCGTGCGAACTCCATACTAGGCTTTATGCGTAAGACGGTTTTAAGCTTAAAATCGATAAGACGAATTGCCTAAACATATTCGGATTCTCTCTCAAACATTGAAAATTTACGTTCTATATTAAAGGCCCAATCATATAGCAGAAACGAAAACGAACCGAAACGAATACGAAATGAACTTGAAAATGATAGCGATTATATAGGTGCCTGAGCGAAAAGGTTTTTGACATTTGTTGACAAGTTCTGCATTGAGTGGAAGAGTTTTTTATTTTCGATAAATACATCTATTATAGAATTTATATAATTTATGGCGGCTGTCGACAAATCACAAGAGAAATCAAAATTTAAAATTTTTCACATTGTATTGACTGCATTCTTTTAAAATAACTTCTTTTTCGCTCTTTCAACTACTTTAAATTGGAAAACAAACTGTCTGTCGAACTGTCAAAGTAACGGGCTGAATAGCTGAAACGAATACCGAAATGAAATAAATTTATATCTATCGTTCCGTTTCGGTTCTGATCGTTTATATAACCGAGTTCATACATTTTCATACCATTTATTTAATTCTTTTCGTTTCGGATCGTTTTCGTTTCTGCTATATGTTTGGGCCTTAAGGCTCGATCAGATCCTTAGAATATAGAACGACAGGAAAGGCGCTCGCGTATAAAATCCGTGTATTGCAGCGTAGTGAAATCTGCTATCAGTCGACTGTCAAATTGGATTAGTTGCTTGTTAGTTGACTGTCAAATGTTCCCGCGTTCGGTAGCGCACTTTCTTTAAAACGAGTTTTTCTATAAAATTTATTTACAGTTTTTTTAAAAACAAATATCAAAAAAGAAAAAGTTTAAAGAATTTGTTTTTAGTGTAATTGAAGTTGTTACGAGTGAATTTTCAGTGAAAAACAGAACAGTGAAGTGTGCAGTTTGTGAATGTAGGAATAATACGAAATTTCCGCGAGGAAAATCATTTTTTGGGGAAGTGGGCTAATTAAAATACTTCCTAAACTCATATATTACATATTTTCATTCATAATTATGCAATCACTGCGCTAAATACTCGAAATAATATAAATTTTGTTTGCTTGGATCTCTTTGTTTACGTTAACAAAACGCAAAACTCAAGGGAATCAGCTGATTAAAATGCGTAGTGACGGTGTGTGAAAAGGTCATTTGTGGGGGCAAGATTTTAATTATTTCAACTCGCCCTTGCCCCTCCTCTATTCTACTCGCTTTTTCCGCTTGTAGTGGACAAACAACTACCAAAACGTGAGTACTCACACAAAAAGAATTTCACTACGCTAAAATTCGGCGAGGCCCCTTCATGTAGTTCTATACTCTAAGATCAGATTCAACTTTGAGAGCAGCGGCAGAAGCAGAGGCAAAAGCAGAATTCTGCCAGCTGGATTTTTATTTCATAGTAAATTCTTTGTAAATTATTCTTTAATAATAAATTCTTCGTAAAATGTCACATGTTTTACGCTACGCACACAGCGCGCAAGTTGCTTTAAGCTGGTGACATATCCAAGCGTACATGCCATGGAGAATATACAAGGAGACAAAACTCTTATGGGGAAAATGACAGGAAATGGATGGGTAGAAGAAACTAAACTTCTAGTTCATTTTTGGCCACAGATGTCACCTTTGTCCGATGTACCCCACATGAATTTAATAAAAATTCATTGGAAACATCAAAAATTGATTAATTACGAATAATCGCATTGATATAAAATCGAATTTAGAAGCTGGTAAAAGGCTGTAAGCTGCTAAACGTAAAATATATTTGTAATAAACGAACTTTACCATGAACCGGATAAATACAATCGGCCATGTTTTTTGGGGTACATTTGAGTGCAGCGCCACCAATAATCAAACGAAAATTGACAACACGGAGTTTTGTCTCCTTGTATAGCCTCCATGGTACATGCGTTGCATTCGTTGACAGATAATACAGAAGTGTGTGTATTCAAATACGACCTGGCGAAATATGCTGTAAACATGCTAAGGGCGACGGCGAAACTATTTTCCTCGGCCACGGCGAATGGTCCGACGTAATTTGTTATGTGCACACACTTTAGAGCGACGGCGACACAAATTAAAAAACACACCAGAATAATCATCTTGGCCAGCCGCATATGCTACCCTCGCACACAGAAACACACGGGAATAGTAACACAACCCCTTGCCACAGCGCCCATGCAACTTTGACAGGCGACGGCTACGAAATAGAAATTAGATTGATTCGGTAGCCACGCTCGGCGGCGTCGCCGTCGCAGTCGTCTGCAGATTGTGCGCCTTCATATATAAGCCGTGTGTTCTATTCGTTTTTGACAGTCGCCGAGGAAAATAGTTTCGCCGTCGCCCTTAGCATGTTTACAGCAATATTCCGTGAATGTTCCGCATGCCACGCAAATGTCGGGCTACTTTCAACTTTTTCTGCATTGCCGCATTCGACATAGGCCACACAAGCATACACAACAAACACATGCGACTCGTTACTCAGATTTTTGGGCTACCTGAGAGAGCCGGGACGGAACGCAACCATGCAATTATGTGCCAGTGGAAAATCTCCGCATATCAGGGAGCCGCTGAATGCAATGCATGTACGCTTGTATATGTCACCAGCTTTAAGCTACTGACAGAAACAGGCGCAAAGGCGGTGCGGACATTGGCTTCGCGGTATGTGGCGACTTTTCACTAATATGATGTTGCGGTGTCGGCGGCGCGCTCCGACTTTGAACACAACAACGAAATCAAAGTGACAAGTGGACGTGATAGGAAAAAAATTGAAAAACCTGAATGATTTACATATAATTTTTCTAGACTACAGGGTTTGTCTTTTTTTTAGGTGCTAATTTAATTACCCCAATTTGGAAAAATAAAGATTTTCATTAAATATAAAATTCAACAAATTTGCTATCACAGCCAACACCAACACACGACTCCAAACATATGCCCACCACCACCAGAACACGGCTCAAAACACAAACACCTCTTGACACTACGCGGCGGCAACGCGCAAAAAGTAGAAAGTAAAGCAACTTGCGCGGTGTGTGCGTAGCGTAAAACAGCATTTCGTTAGTGCGCATTTGAATACACAACTTCTATTCTCTCTGTCATTGCCCGCACGGCGATTGCGCCTGTTTCTGTCAGCAGCTTTACTTTCTACTCTTTGCGCGTTGCCGCCGCGTAGTGTCAAGAGATGTTCGTGTTTTGAGTCGTGTTTTGATGGTGGTGGCAAGACCCTCGTAAGTACAGGCCTGGAAGCAGACAGGCCAACTAATACTAACATAGCTGAAAAGTGGCCAAAAATTTCTGACAGTTGTGGAATTAACATGGCCGAAGCCATAAAAAGCAATTTTTTAAGTTTGTTTTGCACTAAAAAGTGGTAAAATATTGTATATTTTCACTTTTTGGTGCACATGGATTATCAGTGATTAGTGCTTTAGTGATTTAATAAAAAAAATTAAAATGAAGTGAGTGGTTAAGTGTATTTTAAGAATGTTAATTGATTAGGTGACCATTTTTGTTTACATTCGCGGTGGTTTTTTCGTGTTAATTTAGGGAAAAAATGTTGAATTTGTGTAGTAACATAATAAAAAGTGCTTTTTAAGTGATTAAAGATTATTATAGGATAGTTATTAAAAACATAAGTGCAGAAAAATGTGAAGGAAAAGTGAAAAAGTTATTGTTATTCATGTTGTGTGGTAGTACTTGCACTTATGTTTTTAATAACTCTTCTATAATAATTGTTAACTACTTTAAATTCACTTTTAATTCCATTACTACACAAATTCAACACCTTTTCCCTAAATTAACACGAAAAAACCACCGCGATTGTAAACAAAAATGGTCACCTAATCAATTAACACTCTTAAAATACACTTAACCACTAATTTTTTTTTAATTTATGGACTCAGATCACTAAATAACTTATCACTGATAATCCGTGTGCACTAAAAAGTGATAAAATACATTATTTTACCACTTTTTATTCCAAAAGCAAAGTTAAAAAATTGCTTCGTACGGCTTCGGCCATGTTAATTCCACAACTGTCAGACGATTTTGGCCCCGCACAGACACAACCAAAAAGTCTGCTTCCAGGCCTGTACTTACGAGGGCCTTGGTGGTGGGCATATGTTTGGGGTCGTGTGTTGGTGTTGGGTGGGATAGCAAATTTGTTGGATTTTATATTTAATGAAAATCTTTATTTTTCCAAATTATGGTAATTAAATTAGCACCTAAAACAAAGACAAGTCCTGTAGGATAGAAAAATTTTATGTAAATCATTCAGGTTTTTCAATTTTTTTCCTATCACGTCCACTTGTCACTTTGATTTCGTTGTTGTGTTCAAAGTCGGAGCGCGCCGCACAGTGGGCTGGATTTGAAAATTTTGGACTTAAGGATTGATATTTATATTTTTGAATTCTACTATTAAATGCAATATTTTTTTATAATATAATTATTTTTCAAATAACAAATAGTTTCTGAGTTATTAGGGTTTTTTTTGTATGGTGTTCTTGTTATTTTATTCTTGAAACCTCGTCTTAGCCTTAAGTTCGTACACCCTCCCGTCTAGTACGAGGTCTTTTTCATCACCTGACCATCTGAAAGAAATAAAAAGTGGATTGCCTAGAAAAAAGATTGGTTGACGATGGCATGCAAGCTCCTAATGGGTGCCTTCCATTTAGACACAGAGAGACACAGTGTTACACTGTGTCCGACACAGAAGTGTTCCATCAACGACACAGCTAGACACAGCCGGGCACAACTAAGACAATGCTACCAACCCTCGCCAATTGAAATGTGATCGTTAATTTATAATTACAACAATATTGTTTCATTTTTAAGATTCCCAGCATTTATAAGATGTCGGGTAATTAATTTAAAGAAATTATCAACATAAAATTTACGATTTACTTGCCAAACAAAAATAAAAACGAGGAAAGTGCGCCGTAGCGGATTTTTCATGAACTTATGTGTTCCATTTGGGCTTACACAGAACGACACAGAGCGACACGCTGTGTCGGACACAATTGTCTTTCTGTGTCTAAATGGAAGGCACCCAATGTTGAGAAAAGGGTTAAAAAATTGCAGGTAAAAAATACCGGAAGTACCACCCCATTTTAACACAAAACAGGCACCTAATTACGTTAAGTTGTAAATATTAGACAAGGTAAAGGAGTCATTGGTGAATTGATAACAGATTGATAGACTTCCGTTGCATGTGAATTGCGTTTTCTTAGCCAGTATGTGATTAGACTCCGTATAAAACGCAATTTCCTACACAAGATTTTCGATAATTTTGAAAAGTATTTCTTCAGGGCACCGTATTGATACAATTAAATTTTAGGAATATGCTGAAATTACCATGAAATTATATATAGAGTTATATGGTTGGTATTATATGCCTTCAAGCGTACATAAAGTTCTCGCACATGGAGCAGCTGTAATTGAGAATTTTTCACTAGTTCTTATTGGGAAGTTATCTAAAGAAGCTACTGAATCAAGAAATAAAGATTTCAGAAGATACCGTCAATATGTACCATTCACGAAAAATTAATACGGATGCAACAAACGAAGGCATTCTAAATAACTTGCTGATTAGTTCAGAACCATACATTAACTCCAAAAGTCACAAATTACTTCGAAAACACAGAGCATTTTCAGATGAAGTAAAAGATTTACTAATTTTGCCCAATATATTAGACGATGACTTTGAAAAAGAGAATTCTGAATTTGCAAATGTAGACTTACAACAAGATATGGAGCATGACGCTGAATCCGAGTCCGAGGAGGCTAATTGATTATGATTAGAATGGTATTGTTTCGAAGATATTTAGTTTTAATAAAATCTAAACAATAGTCTGTAACAGGTAAAGCTCCAAATTCTGCCTCTAGGTAGGTGTTAGTTAGAATTTTTCCTGTGCAAGTGGATTAGGCCTATTGGTGGATCCACAATACGCGGGCTTAAGTCGTACGCGCTTTTGCCTTTTTTTCATATACAGTTTTATGCCTTTTTTACGACTTTGTCAATGGCAAAACTGCGCGGACAAAAGGCTGTGCCTAAAAAGGTACATTGTACGTCCACACAATACGGGCTCTTCAAAAGCGCGTACGGCCTTTAAAATGAAAATTGATTTTTTTCTCAATGTCCGATTACAACTGCCATACGGACAAAAGCGCGTGGAATCTACGTCCGCGTAGTGAAGACTGGCCTTATGGGGACACCACAGTAAAAGAACGCGCCTAGTTCTCTACCTCTTAGGTGGTGTGGAAAAGTGCACATATCCAAATACAAAAACTCAAATTGCCGCGTAATCGCAAAAAATCGCAGCGAAAGCTTTAGCATGCAACTAGTTCAGCACTCCCCTTACATGAAACTATAAGCGGTATTTTAAGCGATTTTAAGCATTTTGAGAAAATCACCCATTTCCCTTTTTCTTTATACAAAAAAATCTTAAAACTAACATAACTCAGAAAATATTTGTTTAAACGAAAAAAGTCATATAACAATTGTTAATTGTATCAATTAATAGAATTAAATCCCATCATTACTTTTTTGAAAAGACCTACTTCATTTTCATGTGTCCCTAAGTCCACTACGGCTCAAATCCAGCCCACTGTGCGCCGCCGACACCGCAACATCATGTCAGTGAAAAGTCGCCACATACCGCGAAGCCAATGTCCGCACCGCCTTTGCGCCTGTTTCTGTCAGTAGCTTGAGCGTAGTGAATCCGGTATCAGACAACTGTCAAACTGGGCTATTTGCTTGTTAGTTGACTGTCAAATTATAAATTGTTTTCCCGCGTTCGGTAGTGTACTTTCTTTGAAATGAGTGTTTTTTATCATATTTACTTACAGTTTTTTTCAAAACTAAATTAAAAGAAGGAAGAAAGTTCAAAGAATTTGTTTTTAGTGCAATTAAAGTTGTTACAAGTGAATTTTAAGTGAAATAAGAACAACGAAGTGTGCAGTTTATGGATGTACGAATAATTCGCTAATTCCGCAAGGAAAATCCTTTTTCAGGTAAGTGGGTAAACTCAATTACTTCCTAAACATATATATTACATATTGCCATTAATAATTAAGGAAATCAATGAGCTAAATAGTCTATGCCCGATTTCTTCACAATGGGTTATACCTGTGCTAACTTTATCCATAGTATATCTAGAGAAATTGGTTTTCTTCACTTTTGCTATCTGTTTAATACGAGAAGTTCTTTTACTTCCCGGTAGACGCTTTATCCAAAAATTTACCTTTAAATTATCAAAGTGTTACACCTTGACAAAGTTTGTTTAAGATTGTTGCCAAAGTGTTTTCACCTTGACAACGATTGCTTTAGAGTGAGATTTGTAGAAAATTGTCGAGGTTGTACTTGAGTGAAACACCCAAGCACAGGACAATTGAAAAAATTAAAAGGCTTGATGTCTTATTAACAACTGTGTCTTTTATTCTTACATAAATTTCTTTTATATACAAAAAAGTGCAACGTTAGAATTTCTGAGCATGTGGTGGACGGTTCTCACGGAGCGTGTAACCTAGCCGCGCCGCGTATATTCTCATGGCCGGGCGACTCAGGTTACGTCTGGCTCGATGCTCAGAAATTCTAACGTTGCTGGCTGACATGCTTACATTAAATTTTGATAAGAAATGAGAGTTTTAGGTACAAAAAAATATAAATGAAAAAAAAAGAACATTTGCAAAAAACAACAAAAAAACATTTTTTATTTTTAATGGATTAATTTTGTACTCTGAGTACAAACATACTGCCGCCTTGAACGTTGTTCAATTATACGACAACGCTGATGTCGAATCTTTCGTCTACTCCAATATGTGTCCGGGGTTTAGGTTGAGGCCGCTTAGATCGTCTGCATCTGATGTATCCATATCGCAACAAGATACTTAGTATTAAGACTGCTACTAATGTAATGCTGAGGTAGCTGGGGAGGCTGTGGTGATTATTATGCGCGTCGATTTTCTTGGGCAGTTCTAGATTTTGTTGCGCAAGTTGTTGTATTATATCAAGAGTTTCTTGTTGTATCTTGAAGATGGCATTAGAATTTTTTTCCAGTGGTAATTCAGGTTTAGTACTAGTGTATCGGATATGAGCTGACGTAGTGCTGTTGAAGTTAATGTGGTGCCCTTGAACAGTTGCCAACTTCTGCTTCAGAATACATTCTGGTTCCAATTTCAATTGACCGATCCCTTCGAGCGTGATGGTGGATGGCTCTCCATTGCACACAATATTGGTTACGGTTGGTTCCTTCATAGCAAATGTCCATTCATTGGGATGATCAAGTTGAATCCAAATTGGTTGTTGGTGTAGTACTTCTACGGGGCATTGTGAGAACGTGGGCATCTCATTAAGGAGATACACTTCACACATGCCTATTTCAGCACCTCGATGGTAGAGTGGTTGTTGAAGTCGGCATATGCGTCTATCGCTCATAGCTAAGCAAAGATTTAGCTCGACTTCTGACATTGGATAGTACATGTCTCTAAGTGTGTTGATCGGAAGGTACCTTGAAGTTGTCTGAATAGCCACAAAGGTGTTATTTACCACTGTGGGGATTGGGGTTATCTTAAATAAGTCGAAATCATCAGCATTTAGTAAAGGTATTTTGAGGTGAAAAATGACATATTTGTCAGTCTTGCATCCGGCTACTGTGATGAGATGGTATACACTGCTCATGCTGTGGCCATCGGTCGGAAGGTTGTATGACGGTGGTAAATGACTACGAATGGTCCTAAGCTCCTCCTTCAGTTGTCGAGGTGATATGATCAGGGGACTCAGTCTTCCATGATGCGTGTCTGCCAAAATGTCCAGGATCAACGAATGGACATGACGCAAATTCGTTATAAGTAGCGTCATTTGTATAGCAAGTGACGTCACTAGGTTTTGTGTTTTTAATGCATAGGTCTCGCCTGTGCTGGGATGGACGGTATTGGAGAGTTGCTGATATTGGTTTTCCAAGATCTTGAATCTTGCCTCTGTTGTTGACTGGTCCTTTCGTATGACGTTGATTGTCGAATCTATAATGGACGTTTGATTCTTCACTAGTGCTAGTAGATGCTCCTCATTAGCTCGTATGTTGTCGATGGTTTCCGACATTTTTACAGCATAGTCGTTGTCCAATACTCCAAATAATGCATTTGCCATATTTCCTTCGAAGTTCATCGCTCCTCGTTTCATTCTGCTTGGCGTGCGCTGTAGGCTGAGCAATTCGTCACTTGCTTCAAATTCTTCCTGGATGTGTTGAAATTCCTCAATAATTTGTTCACATGTTGGCCTTTGATTAATTTCTTTGCAGAGTTGGTGAAACGTTGTAAGCCCCTTGAGGAAAATTTCGTACTGGGACTGTAACGGTCGGTATACGATGATGTCCCATTCTCTTGAGGTTAGCCCAACCTTACCGACATTTTCAAACTTTAAGCCATGATGCTCTTTAAAACGTTTAACTTCTATATTGGATGCCATAATGATTGGTAGGATCAAGCATATTGCCAAAAGCGTTAGTATGGACGGTGATGTTGTTCGCCGTACCCTTTTATTCGGCGTCTCTTCTGATTCATTCTCTTCGTTTAGTTGACTTGATCCGACGGGGTGATCGTCATCACGTTTTTCATCATCTTCTGTCAGTAAGAGTGGAGCCAATCTGTGTATTGCTCTTTTAAAGATACCTGAAGCGGTTTTCACATCTACTACGCGCACACAATCATCATCCCCTTTATAGATCTTCACAATTCTTCCTAGTGGCCATTTCATGATTGGCATGTTGTCTTCCTTTAAGATGACTAACGTTCCGATTGTGACGTTATTGAGCCGTGTATTCCATTTATAGCGATGCTCTAGTTCGCTTAGATACTCTTGTGACCACCTGTTCCAGAAATTTTGCTTGAGGTGTGTTAACATTTTCCACCTATTCTGTGAACTTCCTTGTAATTCCCTTCCAGTTTGGTCGACAGTTGCTGTAAGAGGCTCCCCAATGAGAAAGTGACCAGGAGTTAGAGCACTGAGGTCGTTTGGATCATTAGACAGTGGCGTTATTGGTCGTGAGTTTAGCACTGCTTCGATGTCAATCATTGCTGTTTCTAGTTCCTCATATGTCATTGATACGTTTGCCATGGATCGTACTAATAAATGTTTTGCTGATTTGACTGCCGCCTCCCAGAGTCCGCCGAAGTGAGGAGCTCTTGGTGGTATAAAACGAAAATTTATGGATTTAGAGCTGCAGGTGCTGGTAATGGCTTCTCTGCCTTTATCCGAATAAATGACATCCTTCAACTCACTCAGTTGATTGCTCGCCCCAACAAAGTTGGTTGCGTTATCGTAGTAGAGATGTAGAGTAGAGAACATGTCCTCGCCTGCCGATGAACCGTTTAGGTGCTGCAATAAAGGCGTTGGTTGTTAGATCGGAGACAATTTCGAAATGGACAGCCTTGGTAGCAAAGCAGCAAAAGACTGCAATATAAGCCTTTGTTGGTCTTTTGCCCCTCAATTTGTAGTGAATTGAAATTGGCCCGCAAAAGTCAACTCCTGCATTAATGAATGGTCTGGTGGGCTGCACTCGATCCACAGGTATGTTCCCCATTAACTGATTGAATAGTTTCGGTTTGGCTCTCGTACATGTAAGGCAGTGTTGGACTACAACTCGCGCAAGGGCCTTTCCTTTAATCGGCCAGAAATGTTGCCTAGCGGTGGCGAGTAATCCTTGTGGCCCAATATGTGAATTTTCCTTATGAAGGTCATTTAATAATAGTCGTGTTAGCGTATGACCGTAAGGCAGCAGCATGGGATGTTTAGCGTCGTATGATATTCCTGACGCCTCTAGTCTTCCACCGACGCGCATTACTCCCTTTGCGTCTAGAAATGGGGTCAAACTGCAAAGTGGGCTATTTTTGTTGACCTCCTGGTGGCGCTTTAAATGGTTTATGTCTGACATGAACTCCTACTTCTGCATGGATTTTATGATCAAATATATGGCTTCATCGAGTTCCTTAGGAGTTAATGCATTTCCTTCGCTCGTTTCTCTTTGTTTCCTTTGGCAGCGACTGATAAATCGGAGTGTGTAAGCTGTTATTCGCTGTAACTTTCGGAAAGAGTTATTGTGTTTTATACAGCTCATGTCGAAATTTGCATCGTTGTGTGTGGTTGTAGTGAGCGATATTGTTGGTACGCTAACCTTAGTCATCGGTTCTTGTAGTTGGAACGCTGGTGGCCAAATTTCCGCTTTTCCATGTAAAAAGGCTGGTCCATAAAACCATAGTGTACAACTTTGCATGCGTTCTGGTGATATACCTCTTGACACTATGTCGGCCGGATTGTCCCTTGATGAGACATGACGCCATTGCTCTGGTATGGAGTAACCTTTAATAGACGCTATTCTGTTAGCAACAAAAGTTGGTAGCGTTGCCGTGGAGCTATTTAACCATGATAGTACAATTTCCGAGTCGGTCCACAAATAACTCGGTTTATTTCTTAGATGCAAATCCTTCTTGACGCGGTGGGTTAATTCAGCTGCTAATTTAGCTGCACATAGTTCCAGTCTCGGATTTGTAATTTTTTTTATGGGTGCTAGTCTTGACTTTGCACACAATAGCCGACAAAGTACCGTTTCATCTTGAGTAGTGGCACGAATGTAGACTGCTGCACCGTAAGCTTTTTCAGAGGCATCTGCAAAAGTATGGAGCTGCATATCCTTCGCCAGACGGTGCCCATAAATGTGCCGTGGAATTTTTATTTCGTTTAGTGCATGAAGCTGTTGCCGAAACTCTATCCATCTGGTGTACAATTCTTGCGGAATCGCGGCGTCCCAATCCATCTTCAGCTCCCATAGTTCTTGAAGAAACAACTTTGCTCTAACAACAACTGGAGCGACCATGCCTAATGGGTCAAATATTTTTGCTATATCTGATGCAACGGTCCGTTTTGTTACTCGGTTAGCGTCATTTTTGGATACTGATATGCAAAACTCGTCGTTCTTTGGAAACCAAATAAATCCTAAGGTTTTTACGTACTCTTCCTGAGTGCTAGTGAAATCAAGTTGTATCTCTTGATCTTCCGGTAATATGTGCTCGAGTAGTTTGGCATGATTAGAGCACCACTTCCTTAGCGTAAACCCGCCTTCCATGAGAAGCTGGTTCAGTTCCTTTTGACTCTGCCAGAGCTCAGCTACGCTGTTTGATCCAGTCATTACGTCATCTACATAGAAATCGGCCCAGCATAAAGAATATCATTCAACGACTTATTGGATGTTGTCTTGGCTGACGCATCAAATACTACTCGTAATTTTGTAGTGGTGCTATCTGGTTTGAGAACGCTGTGGTGTGGCAGATAATAATTTGGTTGGAGAAGACTGCTACTGGTTACCAGTTCCATGTGGCCAAGCTGAATATACTCCTCCATGAACGCTACATATTCCTTTCTCAACTGATTGTTTTTCATGAGTTTTCCTTCGAGCGCATAGAAGCGGCGCAGTGCTACTGTTCTGAATTCGCCCAGGCTCTTGGGATCTTGAGAGAATGGTAACGCTACTACAAATCGTCCATTGCTCAAGCGACTTGTGGTTTGGTTGAATATTGTTTCGCATCGTTTCTCAGCAACGCTCATTTCAGTTGTTGATTCCTCTGCTTCCTCCAGTTTCCAGAATTTTTCGATTACATTAGTGAGCCTTCCTTCTTCAGTAAGGATGTTACATATAGCTCTTGCTGAGTTCATCTTATTCGGCTGGATAACCTTTCCTGAAACGATCCATCCTAACACGGTATTTTGTAGCGTTGGTAAGTTGGGTCCCAGGTTTATTTGTCCTACTGACAACAGTTGGAGATAGTGTTCTGCACCAAGCAGTAAATCGACCTTTGCCGGCTTGTCAAATCGTGGGTCAGCCAATCTAATGTTGTTTGGTATCTTCCATTCAGTAGAATTTAATTGCTGAGTTGACTGCAATGATGTGATTTCCTGCATGACGAAGGCTTCAATTCTGGTACTAAAAGCACTAGTGTTGGATTCTAGTAAAATGTTAATGCGTCCTCTGGCCTTTTGCTGGGCTCGCTGTATGCCTTCTACTGATAATGTAATTCCTTCTGGCTCTAAACGCAGTTTTTTTAACAATCGTTTTGTAATCACATTGATTTATGTTCCTGGATCCAGAATTGCGCGGCATTCTATAGTTCGACCGTCATTGGGAATTAATTTAACACGTGCTGTGCTTAATATAACATATCCTGTTGGAGCACCCATATTTTTGCTGGTTAAGGATAATGTGCTACTGCTAGATCCAGGTAAGCTTTCTGGTTTTATTGTATCCTTATGATCAATTGGCTTTGCATTGGCCTTAGCTTCGGGAATATCTAAATGCAATAGCGTGTTATGTTTCTTGGTACATCTGGTGCAAGCTCGTAATTTGCAATCGGTGCAATGGTGATCGCTCCTGAGACAATTCACACAATTTATTTTTTTGCACTAAGCGTAATCTCTCACTGCGGGATTTTTGCAGGAACTGTTTGCACTGGTACAGCTGATGGTTTTGTTTGCATAAAATGCATCCCGTTATTGTAGATGCAAGTGATGAGAATGGTTTTGATGGTTTCTTGTGCTGTTCTGCTTGTACATTCCTTCTTCCGCCCAAGGCCTCCAACGCCTGGAAGCGATTTTCGAGGAATGCTAAGAAGTCCTTCAAAGATGCTAACTCTTTTGGATTTGCAAGGGACTGCTCATACAATGCATGAGTGTTCTTGTCTAGTTTTCGCTGCAGGATATGAAGCAGTAATGGGTCCCAGTTTTCTGTTGAAACTCCCAAATTTTGTAAGCCTAGAAGGCATTCTTGGGTTATATCGTGCAGATTCTTTACTGATGTTGCTGTGGCACCTTCGTTTGCATGAGAGGGCTGGGATAACAATTTATTCACCAGGGCTGCAACAAGTATCCTTGGATTGTTGTAACGATCTTGAAGAGTTCTCCATGCTGCTGTGTAGTTCTCTTCTGACAACGAATAATGTCTTATTAGACGTTATGCCTCTCCTATTAGGTTAGCCTTCAGGTACCACATTTTTTGACAGTTGGCCAATTCTTGTTTATGTACCATTTCAGTGTATAAGTCGTGAAATTGCTTCCATTTTAGATAATCTCCATCAAATTTTGGGAGTTCTATCTTTGGAAGTTTCATAAAAGAGCTTGCTTGTCTGGATTGTTGGCTGTTGCTGGTTCCTTGCCCTTGCTCCTGCAAACTGGTGGTTAATGTTACGAGTAGGTGCTGCACATTTTCTTCAGCTTGGATGTAGCTGTTGATATCGTAATGGATTTTGGCTGGATCATCAACTAACTCCCACAGCCTTCTATTTAATTCCTCAACCTGGGACCAATAATGCTTGATGGTTTCAATTTTTACTTTGCAGAACACCTTATCATGCATCTGGGTCATGTCTATTGATTGCATTAACCGATCCAAAGATTGGAGTATTGATTGTTGCCTCCTCTTCATCCTTGTGACTTCGTCAGTAATTGCAGCATCGTCTGGAGTTGGTACATTAATTTGAACCTTCGATGGCCCGGGAGTTGGTACATTAATTTGAACCTTCGATGGCCCGGGAGTTGGTGTTACAGATTTACTGGGAAATTCCTTCAACTTTTCCTCAAACAGCTCCCGATATTCTTGGAATAACTTGGCAATTGCTGTGTAGTAATTTTTTGTAGAGTATGCATGGGCCTCGTGGTTGGGAAGCTCCTTGAGATTAATATCATTCTTTTCAAATTTTAGCCAATTATCTTCTAGCCGACGGATGCGTTCCAGGTAATAATCCCTGGTTTTTCTGTTCTCTGAGTCCTTATTATAATTCGTGACGACTCTGGATCTCTTGCCCCAGATAGAATTGGTCCTCCGTTAATTCGTCCAAAGTCTTTGACATGATGTCAATTGATAATTAACTCCTTAGATTGATGCGAAGATGTGAGTTGCGTGATACAAGTGAAACACCCGATCACGTCGGGGTCACCAATGTTTAATACGAGAAGTTCTTTTACTTCCCGGTAGACGCTTTATCCAAAAATTTACCTTTAAATTATCAAAGTGTTACACCTTGACAAAGTTTGTTTAAGATTGTTGCCAAAGTGTTTTCACCTTGACAACGATTGCTTTAGAGTGAGATTTGTAGAAAATTGTCGAGGTTGTACTTGAGTGAAACACCCAAGCACAGGACAATTGAAAAAATTAAAAGGCTTGATGTCTTATTAACAACTGTGTCTTTTATTCTTACATAAATTTCTTTTATATACAAAAAAGTGCAACGTTAGAATTTCTGAGCATGTGGTGGACGGTTCTCACGGAGCGTGTAACCTAGCCGCGCCGCGTATATTCTCATGGCCGGGCGACTCAGGTTACGTCTGGCTCGATGCTCAGAAATTCTAACGTTGCTGGCTGACATGCTTACATTAAATTTTGATAAGAAATGAGAGTTTTAGGTACAAAAAAATATAAATGAAAAAAAAAAGAACATTTGCAAAAAACAACAAAAAAAACATTTTTTATTTTTAATGGATTAATTTTGTACTCTGAGTACAAACACTATCCTTGGGTTAACACTTGTCGTGGGATTAAAGTTAACTGGCCAATTTTGAAGGTTTATCTCTTGGTTAGTGCCAAAATATTTGTTGTTGACATTTTTGTAAATATTTAATTTTATAAAAAATGGACGAACTTATGAATGTTAATGTTTTCTCTACCGATGAGAGCGAAGAGGAGAATTTAATGGAAAAGATTACATTGGAAAAAAATACGTTTTCATTCATAAATGAGAACATTAATTTAAGTATTAAGTAGGCGTAACTATTTGCCTGTCTTCCAATTACAATTTAAATATTTTTTAAGTTAAATTAATTTCAACGTTTGACGTCAAATTATAAATTGGCGTTTTTTTTCAACGAGACTTGCGCAAAAGCCAAGTTGCCATATGAATGGTAGGTTAACTATCTGTGGAATACGTAACTTTGGATTCGCGTGTAGACCGTCCAACATTTAATCGAAGTTTACCTTTATTCTAAAGTTAGAAAACCCGTCGATAATTGTAAAGCGAAGAAATCGGGCACAATTAATGTAAATTTTGTGTGCTTGGATTTCTTTGTTTACATTAACTAATGCCACGCAAAATTCAAGGGGATCAGCTGATTAGAATGCGTAGTGACGGCGTGTAAAAAGTTCATTTGTAGGGGCAAGATTTTATTTTAGTTAACTGATTATTTCAACTTGCTCTTGCCCCTCCTCTATTCCATTCGCTTTATCCGATTGTAATGGACAAACAACTTCTAAAACGTGAGCACTCACACAAAAAGAATTTCACTACGCTAAAATTCGGCGAGAGCCCTTCCTGTAGTTCTATATTCTAAGGTTTGAAATGTCAAAAAATTCTGCTTTGCAAACATGGAGGCTATACAAGGAGATAAAACTCCGTGTTGTCAATTTTCGTTTGATTATTGGTGGCGCTGTAGTCAAATGTACCCCGAAAAACATGGCCGATTATATTTATCCGGTTCATGGTAAAGTTCGTTTATTACTAATATATTTTACATTTAGCAGCTTACAGCTGTTTACCAGCTTCCAAATTCGATTTTATATCAATGCGATTATTCGTAATTAATCAATTTTTGATGTTTCCAATGAATTTTTATTAAATTCATGTGGGGTACATCGGACAAAGGTGACATCTGTGGCCAAAAATGAACTGCTAGTTTAGTTTCTTCTACCCATCCATTTCCTGTCATTTTCCCCATAAGAGTTTTGTCTCCTTGTATATTCTCCATGTTTGCAAACTTAGAATATAGAACTACAGGAAGGACCCTCGCCGAATTTTAGCGTAGTGAAATTCTTTTTGTGTGAGTGCTCACGTTTTATTAGTTGTTTGTCCATTAAAAGCGGATAAAGCGAATGGAATAGAGGAGGGGCAATCGTTGGTTTTGTAGCGCGTAATTTTTTGATATTAACTAAATAATAACAGTGGAAATGAAATTTTGATAATGGCTAAGAAAAATGTTTGGAAGCATCAGGAAACAAAAACTATGCTAGAAATAATGCAGGAACAAAATTCCCCTCATCCTTTTGATGACAAACTTTATAGGAAATCAGAAATATTGAAAAAGAATTAACAAAAAGAGGCTATCGTATCTAAAGCCGTGTTTTTTTAATGAACTATATAGGTCTTCGATCCAGTTCATTAAAAAAACGACAATTAAAATTTCACTAAGCGCCATCTTCAGCGCTTTAAATATATTAAAATTAATCCGAAGTTGCGTGTCAGTAACACGAATTCCCCTCTAGAAAATAATAAATAAGTTTCTAAAAAATAAATTATTGGTTTCCTCCTGCCTTCAAATTTGCTCTCGTCACTTCTAAGTTGTTTTTATTTTAAATGACGTTTTTCCGACAGCCGGTAAGTATGCTACATTCCGAAAAGAAAGGGAAATTTTGAAATGTCCCAAGACCTTTATGAAAACCTCGATAATACCTGGGTTTTCAGTTTTGTATGGGGAAGAACTATATAGTTCATTAAAAAAACACGGCTTAAGAATAAGGAGAATTTAACACAAAAATTTGAGGTTATGTTTTAAAGGTATTTCAACTCTATTTCAACCCAAAGTGAACTCAACTTGACATCATAGGGCGCGTTTAGGCCCGAGTTATTTTAATTCTGTTAAATTAGCGCTGTTAACTTAGCACCGTTTCTAGCATGCCATTTGACAATTCTCATTTTACAGCTAATGGGTGGTGTGAATAAAAACTGAGTGCAAGTGTTCACTTCATTTTTGGAGTGAACACTTATTTTGGCGTGAATAAAAATCACCTTCGTTAGGTTTCGTTAAGTACTTCACTCTGTCATTTCTCCATATAGAGTGAACACTTCATTTTGGTGTGAATAATACCCGGGACAGACTAGCACCATTAATGACGAATATGACGTCAGAATGACGTAGACCCATATAAAAGATATGGAAGTAAAATGGAGTCTACGTCATTCTGACGTCATATTCGTCATTAATGGTGCTAGTCTGTCCCGGGTATAAAAGAAAGTTTTAACGTTTGCCTGTGAGTGAACACTTGTAAAATTTGAGGCTGGTTGCGAGGACCTTTTTCATTCTTCTTAATAAAATATATTAAAAAAACTTTTAAAATAAATAACTTTTATAAATGAAATGTACTACAAAGTAAAATAGTCCAGTCACATTAGGGTTTCACCTCGGAATGAGAGGTAATAAGCTGAAAATTTGTATGAACCTTTGTTTTGGCATTCTAAATTATGTGTCAAAAGTCTCATAAAATCTCGTGTCCGCGTCTTGAGATATTAGAGGTCAAAGGCCACCAAAATCAGTTTTTCGGAAATATCTCGTAAATTATCGGCTTTACGTAAATTTTGGTTAAGTAAAGTTTGTTCATTAGATAAATCTGCATAAAAGTGTCCTATACCGAATTTACGTAGAACCAATAGTTTTCGAGATAAAGGGCTGAGAAGGCTTGGCATTGTGCTGCATTCGTTTCCGCACCACCTCTGAGATAGAATGCAAGGGGCATTTTTTACATGGTGTTCCCGTAGGCAAAATCCATGGGTTACAAGTTATGATAAATTTTTTTGATTATCTCTCTATCTCTTCTATTTTCACTTCTTCCATATTGTCATCTTCATCTACAATTATCTCAGAAGAAAATAATGAAATGTGGTCGGCGTCATCATCGTTGAACTTATATTCAACGGTTGTATCCTCGGACATACTATGGAAACACGACGGGCCCCGACAGGAGCCATACGCTACGGAACAAGGAAATCTTCCTTTTTTGCATTCACTTGATACATGTACCTCTGACAACTGCCAACTGGAGATTTTCGACCGGGATTCTCTTTATTTTGGAGTCACGAATAATTTCTCAAAAGTCCATAAAGCCAACTGACCGGCTACTCAAGTTTCGGAGGTTCAAAGGTACATGCATCAAGTGAATGCAGAAAAGTAGGATTGCCATGTTTCGTAGCGTATGGCTCTTGTCGAGGCCAGTCGTGTCTCAATTCGATGTCCTAGGATACAACCATTGAACCTGAGTTGAATGATTATAACGCCGACCACATTTCGTTATTTTCCTCTGAGATGAGTACTGAAGAAGATGACAATATGCAAGTAGTGGAAATAGAAGAGATAGAGAGATAATCAAGAAATTTTATCATAACTTGTAACCCATGGATTATGCCTACGGGAACACCGTGTAAAAAACGCCCCTTGCATTCTACCTCAGAGGTGGTGCGGAAACGAATGCAGCATGATGCCAAGACTTCTCAGCCCTTTATCTCGAAAACTATTGGTTCTACGTAAATTCGGTATAGGACACTTTTATGCAGATTTATCTAGTAAGCAAACTTTACTTAACCAAAATTTACGTAAAGCCGATAATTTACGAGATATTTCCGAAAAACTGATTTTGGTGACCTTTGACCTCTAATATCTCAAGACGCGGACACGAGATTTTATGAGACTTTTGACACATAATTTAGAATGCCAAAACAAAGGTTCATACAAATTTTCAGCTTATTACCTCTCATTCCGAGGTTGACCCCTTTTTTTGCCTTATTTGACTGGACTAAAAAATTATTATTTCTTTGGCAGTGATAGGTATACACACGAAAATTTTCATTGCAAAATAAGAAGTTTAATGTGTATTAACAATTTTAAAATTATATTCTCGTTTGGCTTAAACTCTTATCAACGAATTGTGTAAATTTGAGTTGCATGAGTTGCAGTTAGACAATTGTGATTATAGTTATGGATGTCCAAACTTTTATTAATGCATTTGAAAAGCTGTTAATTTACCCAATTCATTGATAAGAGTTCAAACATTTAAAGTTAAACGAGAATATAATTTTAAAATTGTTAATAAAATTAAACTTTAAGATAAGCCTGAGTTCTATAATTTCTTATTTTGCAAGGAAACTTTTCTTGTGTATACCATACCTATCACTGCCAAAGAAAAAATTATTTTTTACTATTTAGTCGCAACTATAAATAACTAAGAAATTTTTAAATTGAACCATTTTAAAAAGCAGCAGGTAAGTTTCTCATGCACTCCATTTCCTTAAGAGCATCAGCATTTCATGGTTTTTAGCCTGTTAATTGTACTGGTTTTATATTTTCAATTTTCAATCCGTTTAAAGATCTTAATCTACTCAGCATTACATAAATGCTTGACCTCGCAACAAAATCCCGTTTGGCCAAACTAAAAACCCCAAAAGGCAAATTTTTCCCTTGTGCCCTAACTAAACCACCAAATCGGATTCGGCAGCAAAACCATTTTTAGCCCAAACTAAATCCCGCAAAGGTAAATTTTTCCAACAGGAACTCATTTAGCCCTAAATAAATTTTCTCAAAGTAAAACTCCATATAAATCCGTCCAGGTTTACTGGCCTACTAATTTCAAAAAAAATGACATTTCCCTTTAATCGCGAAATTTCCCATGAGTGAACTAAAATTTCCCACGAGTGAATAAGTATTTGAATGAGAGAATTTTTATTCACACCAAATCGAGTGTTCACTTTTAACGAAACACTCCACTCAGGAGTGTTCCCTTTAAGTGTACACTTAGTTTTTATTCACTCCACCCAATAACAGGCTAAAATAATAACATTTCCCATTTTACAAATAATAAAAAGCTAAAAAATGAATAATAATAATAAAATCTTCAATCTGTATTGAAATATTTCTAAATTATTTGCTTACAACAAAAAATTACAAGCAAACGTTAATTCATTTTGGCTGTGCTAAATTTTAGCTAAGCCAAAAAGCAGAAATAAGTTAGCTAACAGCGCTAAAAAAATTGCTGTTTATGCCATTTACCTAGTTTATAGCTACTCCAAAAATAATTCGAATTATGGATCATCCAAAATTTTTTGTCGCATAAACGGGATAATTCGAATTATGGCTTAAACCGAAATTTTTCGGCTTAAGCCAAAGTTATAAGAATGTAAGTTGAAATCGATTGCGTATTAAATACCCGTTTATACGTTAATTCGAAAGTTTGGCGTAACTTTAAGTTAAATCGATTTAATTTTGCTGCTATAAACTTGGTAATTGTTAACTTGCCTAGTTCAGTTAAATTAAGTTCGGCCTAAACGCGCCCATATACGGTGGTCGAAATTTCAACTCAACCTCGACTCAACTTTTCAAGCTAATCATAAACGGGGTAAATAGTAAAAAATTGACATTTCAATATTGCCATTCCCCATGCCATTAAAATTTCTTATGTGGAGATATATTACCTAAGTAAATTACAGTTGCTATTAACTCGAATTTAAAGAAGAATAAGACAAGTATTGTTGGCGGGAAATTGTAAAAGTGTTGTAGGTCCACCGAGTTCTTTTTAACTAAGTACAATTTTTTAATAAATATGGAGGGATTTGATGATGTCGGTATATTCTTTTCGGATAATTTTGGAGGTGATAACCAACAGGATGGAGGCCAAGTTAATATGCAAGCGATCAAAAAGAAATATAAGGAGTTTATCAGAACTTTTAATGAGGACAATTTTTATTATAAATACAGGTACACTTGAAGCATATTTTGATAAAAAAGTAATACCCGAACTTATAGAGACACGCTTAAGCGCAACTATTTGCATGGAAAGTACTTCTTGGAAGTTGAGCTCGAAGATTTATCTGGGTTTGATGAGACACTTAGCGATAAATTAACAAAACAACCGACGGAACATTTAATGATATTTGAAGAGGCTGCACGAGAAGTCGCAGATGAAATTACAGCACCACGGCCCGAGTTCGAAGAACAAGTTCATGATATACAAATCTTAGTTACGTCTGGCGCGAATCCCGCAAACATAAGAGAACTGAAATCTGAAAGTGTCTCTAAGTTAATAAAAATCGCGGGAATAGTGATAGCTGCATCAGGGATAAAGGCGAAGGCAACAAAAATTTCCATCCAATGTCGTTCGTGCAGGAATATTGTTCCTAATCTGAAAATAAATCCTGGCTTAGAAGGTTATGCTCTTCCAAGGAAATGCAATACGTAATATTGTCCGTTTGATGTTTGATTTTGATTTGTGTATTATTTTCATTAATAGCGAACAGGCTGGTCGTCCGAAATGCCCTTTAGATCCATATTTCATAATGCCAGATAAATGCAAATGTGTCGACTTCCAGATTCTTAAATTACAGGAACTTCCGGATTTTGTTCCACAAGGAGAAATTCCTCGCCACATGCAACTATTTTGTGATCGAACTCTTTGCGATCGAGTAGTGCCAGGAAATCGGGTTTTAATTCAAGGAATT
Organism: Thereva nobilitata; assembly: GCA_963855945.1. Lineage (NCBI taxonomy): Eukaryota > Metazoa > Arthropoda > Insecta > Diptera > Therevidae > Thereva > Thereva nobilitata. The sequence goes on from OY979695.1 coordinate 95,502,525, forward strand.
TATTCCATCAAGAAGGTGGGTAAACCAAGTCGACGTGAGGGCCGCGAAAAGGCAACAGTCGGAGTACGAGCACCATACATGAGAGTAGTGGGCATCAGAGTTAATACTGAAGGAGTTGGTGCTATTTCAAGATATTCCGATATTTCTACCGAAGAGGAAGATAATTTCAGAAGAATGGCCGCTAGCTCTAATATTTATGATCGTTTATCAAGCAGCCTTGCTCCAAGTATATTTGGATCCAATGATATTAAGAAAGCAATTACATGCTTGCTGTTTGGAGGGTCAAGGAAAAAACTGCCAGATGGTCTGACACGCAGGGGTGATATTAATTTATTGCTTCTGGGGGATCCAGGTACGGCTAAATCACAGTTGCTTAAGTTTGTTGAAAAAGTTGCGCCCATTGGAATTTATACATCTGGAAAAGGATCCAGTGCTGCTGGTCTTACAGCTAGTGTCATGAGAGATCCAGCTTCGGTAAGTTGAGTAGAATTTATACATGTCATAGTTACTTTATATTATTGCTAGTATATTGTTTCCTTGATCGAGGTAAGCAAGAAGATGATGTATCCATAATCTTTTTTGAAGAAAGGACATCGTCAAGGTTTCAGAAAGATTCATCCCATCATCATACCTATCCTGGGGCCCTATTTATCTATTACAATATTGTTAAATCCGATTCGAAAGCAAAACAGCTTTCGAGTAAAAATTAGACAATATTTACTGTGTTTCCATGCAGAGTTTATCCTGAGTTTACTCAGATTAAGCGCCCATGGAAACGGGGATTGAGTAAAGTGTCGTTAAATCCAAGGAAACTCAACGAAGCCAGTCCGTTTAAGCCGGGTTTTGTATATGTGTGTTTCAGTATCCTTTAGTGCTTGTTCACACGGGTGGTCACCGCGACCTTTCAACACGAAATTTACAGGTGCAGGGAGCGTTCGGCTGGGAAGGAAGTGCGTCTCGATTTGAAAGCGACACGTTCGCTTTTCTGACCAGCTGACTGTTTCAATTTCATTTTGTATCACCTTACTGTTCCATTTTATTTTCGTTTCACCCGTATTGGGAGCAAACGTGCGATAGGACAATTTTCAGGCTTCAGTTTTGTTGCACAGATTTTTTACTAAAATTAATTATATTCAGGTAATCACAGTTTATAAAAATTTATGTCACTTTTATGAAAATCACAAACTTTGTTCCCGTACCGTATGTTCCACCTGTCATAAAAACGACTGGACACAAAGCGAAACGTGTAAACAAATATTCGCTTTTTCGTTCGCTTTGTCGCGCCTCAAAGCGACCTGTGTGAACAGGCACTTACTGCACATATACCAACGGCGACGCAATGTAAAATTGATTATCTGTCACTTTAACCCAGAACCGTCATGGAAACAGCGTCGAGTGATCTTGAGAGAAAAAGATCTTGAGAGTTTACTTAACGAAAACTCTACCCTGTCTCATGGAAACACAGTAATTGTTACATTTTCATGTCAAATTAATGCCAATATTGTAATAGAGAATACGATTTCGTCAGTTCCGTTAAAAAATATAACAATATTGTAATAGAGAATAAGACCGCTGGTGCTTTTGTTAAATCAAACTTTAAAAATTGCTTCGAAAAGCCTTTTAAAGAGCTTTTCGAAAAGCTTAAGCGAGTATCCACACACATCAGCGACGTTAGATTTTTGCTCTGGCCCGGACACGGACATGTGTAAACGAGTTCATATAAAATGTACGCACCAATATTTTTTGAACCACTGACGGAACACTAATATGTGTGGATACTCCTTTACTCGTTCACACATGTCCGTATCTGGGCACGGGTTCGTTCACACATGACAGAACACGGCTCCTGTGACGTCCCGGCCACGGCCCTGATACGCGTGGATACTCCTTAAAGGAGTATCCACACACATCAGGGCCGGGCCCGGGACGTCACAGGGCCGTGTTCTGTCATGTGTGAACGAGCCCCTGCCCGGACACGGACATGTGTGAATGAGTAAAGGAGTATCCACACTTATTAGTGTTCCGTCAGGGGTTCAAAAAATATTGGTGCGTACATTTTATATGTACTCGTTCACACATGTCCGTGTCCGGGCCGGAGAAAAAATTGAACGTCCCGGGCACGTCCCTGATGTGTGTGGATACTCCTTAAAGCAGTTAAAGCGCTTATCCTCCGTGAGAAGCTTCATGTTATTTTAACATTGCATGCATGGAGGCTATACAAGGAGATAAAACTCCGTGTTGTCAATTTTCGTTTGATTATTGGTGGCGCTGTAGTCAAATGTACCCCAAAAAACATGGTCGATTGTATTTATCCGGTTCATGGCAAAGTTCGTTTATTACTAATATTTTTTACATTTACCAGCTTACAGCTGTTGACCAGCTTCTAAATTCAATTTATATCAATGCGATTATTCGTAATTAATCAATTTTTGATGTTTTCATTGAATTTTTATTAATTTCATTTGGGGTACATCGGACAAAGGTGACATCTGTGGCCAAAAATGAACTTGTGGTTTAGTTTCTTCTACCCATCCGTTTCCTATCATTTTCCCCATAAGAGTTTTTCCTCCTTGTATATTCTCCATGATTGCATGTCCGCAGAGCTCAGCATTTTTATTATGCTGATCAGTGTTACCGTTCGCAATTTTAAAATGGGCGAAGGGTAGCAGACTTTTAAATTGGCGTAGCATAAAAGGTTTCTTTGTAGCACTTTCAATTTCTGTCCTCGTATGTGTGTAATATAATTAAAATTCAATGATTAATTTTATAATAACTAGAAATGCGGATTAAAAAACTCTATGATTTTAAAAGAAACTTTTTTATAATGAAAAATAGATTGTAATTCAAACAAAGTCTAACGAAAAACAAAACAAAATAGGCAACAAAATAATAAGAAACAAAATCAACCTCATTAAAAAAAAAGCAAAAATAAACAAAATAATGTCGCTCAATGCAAACAATTTAGAACATTAAATTCAGGAGTAAAGTTTTTGGCAGGTTTGCTTCTTAATACTAATTATGTATTAATGAAGGGCCATTTTAGCATTAATTGTTTCGTCATTATATGTATATCTTTTAATTTTTTATTTTTATATTATTTATTACTGAAAAGCACCTCTCAGCTGAAGCACAACTGTGAGGAAGTGCCATTAAATGAAACATCAAATTAGGCAAATTAGGAAACATTATTTCATTTGCCATATTCTTCAATTCACTAATTTTTTTCCAAAAATTTACTGAATTTTCTGAGTCAAATTTGACAAAACAAACATTTAAATATAAAAGTTCTCGCATTTCTGAAAATAAAGTCTCTACTTCACAGTTGTATAGCTTTTTAAAACGATTAACGGATAAATTTGGCAATGTCGAAAAAGTTTTTCATTCATGATGAACAATTTTTAAAGCATTTAAGACAGGATGAAAGGTGTTTACTCGTCTGGCTTTTTATACTCTTGGTTACCTTCAGCGAAATTTTCTTTTTAAATATTGGCCAAAGGTGGCGTGGCGGTTGATTTTAATGTCGGTTTTAAAAAATAAAATTAGTGAAAAAAAAGAATTCTTTTCAGAAGAATTGTAGCAATTTAATGTGCCATTTAATGTAACATTGTAGCACAAATTTCAATTTTATAGCATTTTGCTACAATTGTAGCAAAGTGGCAACACTGATGCTGATCTGCTGAGATTGTGCTTTAACACCGCTGTTGAGGAAGCAGAAAGAAGCTCTTACTGCTTTATATTTGCTCCGCAGCAAAGCACTTGTATTTTTTCCTACTGGGTATTTACTAAACATACTGCTATACGACTTGATGAATTATGAGGGACCCTTTATTAGGCAAATGCATGTTAATTCTTAATTTTTCTTGGTAAAAGTTAAGACATTGGGCTTTTTCAAAATTTGATGGTTGCTTGCCTGATTGAAAGCAACTGTCAGGTAAATCAGTTGCGCAACCTAGAAACTTTGCCTAATAAAATCAAAAGAACTGAGAATCCTCTGCGAACGGCATTTCAATTTTCACACATTGATTCTTGGTTTTCTTTAATCAGATTATCATGCATACGAAAATAGTTGCAGGATTTGCGCAGACTTGCTAAGCAGGTTGCAATTTTGAACAAATGATGTTTCGATCGATTTGCGCAATTATGAAAAGGGCCATTCTTTAGTTTATGCATCCTATTATATGTTACTTTAATATTTGTAGGACTTCTTCCTAAATTGACCCTTTTTGTGTTGTGATCTTCTTCTTCTTGAATGGCGCTACAGTACTTGCAGGACTCGGGCCTCTCGAAGTCTCCTCTTCCAGTCATCTCTACGTCTTGCTAGCTCTCTCCAATTTGTTATACGAAATTTCCGTATATCTGCTAGCACGTCATCTATCCACCTATTTCTTGGTCGTCCTACTCTTCTTCTTCCTGATGGTCTACCATTGAAAATCCTGGCTAGCATTCTATCTTCTGAAGCTCGTACAACGTGTCCGAGCCATCGCAGTCTATTCAGTCTTATGTATGTAGCTATATTAATTTCGTCATACATTTCTTGAAGTTCTTCGTTTGTCCTAATGCGCCATTCGTTCTGGTTAACCCTTACAGGACCAAATATTCTTCTTAAGATCTTCCTTTCGAAGATTTTAAGTTGATTTTCTGTTTGTTGGTTCAATGTCCAAGCCTCAGACCCATAGCATAGAACTGGGCGGATTAATGTTTTATATAGTCTGACCTTGCACTGTCTTGAAATTTCTTTGTTTTTTAGGACCGGGACTAGTGCGAAATAGGTTTTATTTGCGGCTACGATGCGTCTATGGATGTCGTCCTTTATCTTATTTTCTGCAGTAAGCATTGTCCCTAAATAGATAAAGTTTTCTACAATTTCCACACTATGATCGTCAAGGCTGATACTTCGCCCTAGTCGTTGTCCTCGTTTTGATACGATCATATACTTTGTTTTTGTGTCATTTACTCGTAGATTAAACTTTGCTGAACTTTGGACAATTTTGGAAAAGGTTTCTTTTACATCTTGCGCTTTGCGTCCAATTATGACTATGTCATCTGCGAAGGCTAGTACCTGAATGTTCCTTGTGAAAATGCTATTTGCTCCATTAAGCTGTGTTTCCCTCATTATTGCTTCCAGAGCAATGTTAAAAAGTATTGGTGAGATCGCATCTCCTTGTCGCAGACCGGATTCTTGAGGGAAGTTGATCGAGTTGTATCCTCGTATTCTCACTTGTGTTTTACAATTTTTGGTCGTCATTCTGCATAGGTCTATTAATTTCTTCGGGAAACCCATTTCACTCATCTTCTTCCACAACTCTCTTTTATTAAGCAGGTCGTAAGCATTTCTATAGTCAACAAAAAGAAGATGAATATCAATGCTTTCTTCCCAGCATTTTTCAAGTATTTGTCTCATTATGAAAATTTGGTCTGTTGTCGATCTATTTGTTCTAAATAAATTGTGTTGTAATAGAATCTTATAATGTCATCTATATTTCCGAAAATTTCAGAGAAACTTTGTTATGGAAGGGGGTGCGATGGTGTTAGCCGACGGCGGAGTAGTCTGTATTGATGAATTCGATAAAATGCGTGAAGATGATCGTGTTGCCATTCACGAAGCTATGGAACAACAAACAATTTCAATTGCAAAAGCAGGAATAACAACAACACTTAATTCACGATGTTCTGTTTTAGCTGCTGCTAATTCCATATTCGGTCGATGGGATGAAACAAAAGGAGAAGAAAACATTGACTTTATGCCAACTATTTTATCCCGTTTCGATATGATTTTTATTGTTAAAGATTTATATGATGAGGCCAGGGATATAACCTTAGCAAAGCACATTATTAACGTACATTTAAGTGCCAATAAAGCAGTCACTGATGCTCCTGAAGGAGAAATTCCTCTATCAGTTCTTAAAAAATACATTCATTACTGTAGAACAACTTGTGGACCAAGAATGAATGAAGCTGCTGCAGAGAAATTAAAAAGCCGCTATGTTCTTATGCGTAGTGGCGCTAGCCAAATCGAAAAATCTTCAGATAAGCGGTCAGCAATACCAATAACTGTTCGTCAACTAGAAGCTGTTATACGAATTTCTGAATCTCTTGCCAAGATGCAACTTCAACCTTTTGTTACTGAAAGTCACGTAGATGAAGCACTACGTCTTTTCCAAGTATCTACACTAGATGCTGCCATGAGCGGTAGTTTAGCAGGGGCAGAAGGTTTTACTACGGAAGAAGATCAAGAAACCTTAAATAGGATTGAGAAGCAACTTAAACGTCGCTTTGCTATTGGATCACAAGTCTCACAAGATAGCATCATCAAGGTAATTTACTGTAACTCATTTATTTTGAAAATCGTTACTATTTTACAAATATTTAAGGACTTTACACGGCAGAAATACCCAGAAAGAGCAGTCCTTAAAGTCATTCATGCAATGATTCGGCGAGGTGAATTACAGCATCGCATACAAAGAAAAATGTTGTACCGGTTGTGTTAAACAATTTTTTGTTGTATCTATTCTAATTAATAAATGCGTTTTATTTTAGATTTTTATAGTTCAATTGAATAAAGTTATAAATGGAGACACTTATAAGTGATCTTCACCTAATTGTTGATATCCTAATGGAATCTGAGAAGAGAACTTAGCTTCTATATCTTCCTTTTAGTCCAACATGATACTTCGTCAATTCTCCTCTCGGTAACTCGAAACATCGCACAGTCTCTTTTCAATTTCCTTATCTTTTTTCCAATGTTATGGTTGTAAAGTGGAGAAATGGCTCCATTGTTACTCCTGGGATGATGTGTTATAGATGCTTCTGACAGCTTCCTTCGATGAGACTGCGGTGGTAGCACGTAAGTTGTTTCAATCGACCTCTTCATACAAAAATTCTGAATTTCATGTCGTTACATCTAATTTTCTTAAGTACTGGAATTGTGACCAATGTGTCGATAATGATGAGGCTGTAGATCAGTGGTTCCCAAACTTGTTTGGCCTACCGCCCCCTTTCCAGAAAAAGTATTACTCAGCGCCCCCTGGAAATTATTTTTTTTAAATTTAAGTAGCCATTAAACATAAGATATATGTACGTATTAATAGCTGCGTTCCATTGGGCGATCCGGAGTACATCACCAATGGAACGCGGTTTTTTGATGTCAGAAGTAAATACGAGTAAAACGTAAAAGTGCAGGGGTAGTTGGGAGTACTCGGGAGTAGAAAATATTACCCAATGGAACGCAGCTATTATTTCTACCTTTTTCGTAAAATATAGTAAAGAAATGTGTAAATTAGAAACACAAAGCCCGTTACACACTATCTTCGTTTTACTTCGCGTTCGTCGAACAGCGTTGCCCGAACGACGATAGAAAATTGCAGTGTGGATGACAATGCCGCCGTGCTTTTCGCCACAGCGAAAAACTAAATCCATTTTAATTTTTCTCCGTTCGCTATACGCTGTACGACGTAGTGTGGGTGAAAACTATGTGTCGTCGTTCGTCGTTAAGCAGTGAAGTATGTACCTGTTGTGCACAAAAAAAGGTTTGCACCATACACGTTTTTTTCTTGATTTTTTTCCAGAAATAACCGCCGCTACTGCCAACAAAGTATCTTCGACCATGGTACTATGCGAACTAAACGACGACTAATGTGTATAGAATAGAGGCGTACGTGGCTCGTCGTTTGGGCAACGCTGTGTGACGAACGCGGAGTTAAACGATGATAGTGTGTGGCGGGCTTTAAGGGATTCACGATTCGGTGGAAACAGGTCTAGATTCGTAGATACGGGTGCAACGTAGCAAAACTTTCCAATGATACAACAACAATTGTACAGAACCACACTTTCCAATACTGCAAAAAATGTCTATACCCCAGATCCAGTGTAAAGCTTTCCTATGGCAACGAGAAATCATTTAAGTGTCAAGTGACATGTGGAAGCTGGTGATTTTGTTTCAAATGGCTAGCGAAAGGATTAAAAAAAGTAAAAGTAAATCAAAACCAAATAAAATTTGTCAAGGGGCTTTCACGATATGAAGAAAACAACTCTTGGGAAAGTATCGTTGAGAAAATTTCCCACGAATTGTGAATACCCTTATTGAGAAAGGGAATCAGCGATTGCGGGGAACTTTGCTTCGTTTCGTGTTTCATCGTGTAAAATGTGCCATAGCGTGCTCCAATATCTGCTGGTAGTACTGCCGTTGCAGGCTTTGCCCTTGCGATCGACCAATCGCACGAGTGGCAGTTTCCCGCAGCAATGCTCGTAGTGCTCACGTGTTTTGGAACGGCAATTCAGTGGCTCCACATGAACAGTAGCAGTGCGCGATTCGACATACCTCATGGCAACTGAGGGAGTATGCGGGAATCGAGCCAACGTCCAGTATTTTGTTCAAAGAAAAATTAAACGTTATGAGCAGAATACATAAATCAATTTTTCTAAATCTTCACTTCTTTCTTTTATGCTCTCATCGCCGCTTTACAGTTATTCATCGCCCCCCAAATGGACCTGTGGCCATCACCGTCCCCCTGGATCGCTTCAGCGCCCACCAGGGGGCGGTAACGCCCACTTTGGGAATCACTGCTGTAGATGGTGGATTTGTGGTGTGTCCATCCGCAACGATTCTATTGGCATTGTGTTGTTTATATGCAATTTATTGAGCATTTGGAGATATTAGTTGTGCTTTGTCTACCAAAAAAGGTAGAGCTGGAGCCCTATTCTCTATTACAATATTGTTAAATCCGATTCGAAAACGCAACAGCTTTCGAGTAAAAATTTGACATTATTGTTAGATTTTCATGTAAAATTGATGCCAATATTGTAATAGAGAATACGATTTCGTCAGTTTCGTTAAAAAATATCACAATATTGTAATAGAGAATAAGGGCCCAGAAAACCGTGCTTTAAGTTGCTCCTGTTCAAATTAGAGCAGGTTCATGAAACACAATGCTCATGGAACGCATTTTGCTGAGATTTCTCTACCTAAAGCACATCTCATTATACACGGTTCAATAGTGTCAGTTAGGATTTTTTTAGATTTTGAGCTAAAATTATGCATTTGTATGAAAAAATAAATGAGATCAAAGTAGTAGTTGCAGTTTTTCAACGGCTTTTCTTTGGACGCTTTGATTTATCAACAGAAACTGAAAAAAGGCGCAAAACGGCGGCTAGCGGCGAAACTATGCGGAATACGAAAAAACAGTGAAGAGACAATTTGTAGGAAATTTTATGCTCTACAACTCTTTTGATATTTTCACCAAAATGCATAGTTTCGCCTCAAAATAGAGAAAAAGACGTAAAATTGGGAAAAAACGCTTATTGAAAATAGCCTTGAACATATTTCGTTAGGCAACCCATCACCGTTACGTTTGTTAGCATATATTTTATCATATAAAAAAGATTTCATTCGGTTACTCGATCGGTGAAGGTCGCTCTTCTACGTATCTTAGACTATACAGAGTTAATCGTTTCCCAAAAAATATTAACAGGCAATTGAAGACCTATATTCTTATTTTATATGGGACCTATATTCTATTTTCTTAACACTGGCACTTTTCGCTAGCGCCCCATGTTTTTTTACATTTCGAAAGGTAGCTTGTTTCCATATACTGGCTGGAGCAATAAAAGCTTTACATTCAAAACTATTTTTTACTTTTTAGTTCATTTTAAAATAGTCCATTTTAAGGCCATTTCTATTACTGAGTTTCCAAGAGAGTTCAACCAGAGTTGAACTCGAGTTATACGTCATGGAAACAGAATGAGTTAAGAGTTTTCGTTAAAGATTTTCAACTCTGCTCCACTCACGAAAATACCGCCTCTTTAAATACTTTTAAAGAAAAACCTATAATAAAATTAATTGATGGAAAAAGATGGAGGAAGACGGAAGGCAGAAATGGAAACCCATAGAGTTAAGTTGTTGAGTTGAAGTGTCATTTCGACTCAACCACAACTCGACTCGACTCCCATGGAAACTCAGTATATATGTCAGTGAGCACAGTATATAAAGAAAATTAAACCCAGACTCGAACCCTATGCAGAAGCAGCAATTAGTGAATAGACTAAAAACCATAAAAGAAGACATGTACTGTGTTTCCATTACTGTGTTTCCATGAGCCAGGGTAGAGTTTTCGTTAAGTAAACAGAAAGCTTTTTCTCTCAAGATCACTCGACGCTGTTTCTATGACGGTTCTGGGTGACAGATAATAAATTTTACATTGCGTCGCCGTTGGTATATGTGCAGTAAAGGATACTGAAACACACACATATACAAAACCCGGCTTAATCGGACTGGCTTCGTTGAGTTTCCTTGGATTTAACGACACTTTATTCAATCCCCGTTTCCATGGGCGCTTAATCTGAGTAAACTCAGGATAAAGTCTGCATGGAAACACAGTACATGAGCCAGGGTAGAGTTTTCGTTAAGTAAACAGAAAGCTTTTTCTCTCAAGATCACTCGATGCTGTTTCCATGGCAGTTCTGGGTTGAACTGACAGATAAATAATTTCACATAATTACTGTGTTTCCATGCAGTTTATCCTGAGTTTACTCAGATTAAGCGCCCATGGAAACGGCGGTTAAGTAAAGTTTCGTTAAATCCAAGTAAACTCAACGAAGCCAGTCCGATTAAAGGCCCAACATTTACTGAGTTTCCATGGGAGTCGAGTTGGGTTGTGGTTGAGTTGAAATGACACTTCAACTCAACGATTAACTCTATGCGTTTCCATACCTGCCTTCTGTCTTCCTCTATCTTTTTCCATAAATTAATTTTGTTATAGATTTTTCTTTAAAAGTATTTATTAAATATAAAAAGGCGCGACATTTTCAGTTTTTGTACCTTTGCTAGTGTGCCGTTTTTAGTTGCATGCGTAAAGTGACCATACGTACTGATTTTTTCAGTACAGTACTGATTTTCATGGCCATGTACTGACTTAAAATTTGTACTGAATATTGTACTGATTTTAAAAATATTTCCAAATATACATACATAGTATCAACATAAATATTACAAAGTTTATACCAAATATTTTATTTTTCTTAAATAATAATACATTATTCAATTATACAAAAGCAAAAAAATGTGAAACGAAAGTATTTTAGTTTGTTATTTTTTTTTATTTAGTACCTATTCTTTATGTAATATAAGAATATAAACATATTATATAATTAAAGTTTGTAGTTTTACTTCATTCATAATAAATAACTCAAAATAAAAAATGTACTGATTTTGTCCACAAAAAATCTGGTCACTTTATGCATGCGTGAACTCAATTCAACCTACCTATTTTCGTTGAGTTGAGCAGAGTTGAAAATCTTTAACGAAAACTCTTAACTCATTCTGTTTCCATGACGTATAACTCGGGTTCAACTCTGGTTGAACTCTCATGGAAACTCAGTAATTGATTATATACTAAGTAGATATGGACAAACGCAAGTCAAAATAACATCCAGCTACGGCGCTACGAGCTTCGTGCGCTGGTATCGCAGGGTTTTGTTCTCCTCGATATGGTTAGTTTCCGAAATAAACTTTTCCTTGTTATGAAAAAGCCCTTCGCGCATTTGGAAAAAAATCAGAAGCTGCGGCTTTTATTTTAGTGCCTGCGGATCTAAAAATAGATTACTACGTTTTTTGTGATGATGATTTCGTGGCCGATGGGTGAAATTTGACAATGGGGTAAAGAAATGAATGGGCGAGACGACTTTAATGGGAAATTTGGTATCAAGCGTTTCTTATTATGTTGAGAAAAATGAAATGGGTTTTAAGGGATTATTTCATTTTTAGCGAAAAATGTGACAAATTATTAGATTTTTTTCTCAGGTATTTTAATTCGTAGAAACTTGAAATTTTTATGGGTAATTGTACATACTAGTATGAGATATACAAAATAATGTTTATTTTTTAATTTTTTTTATATGGCATGGTCAAGCTAAGGAATCTCTCTTTGGAACACTATTCCGTCATGTGGTGCAAGTCATGGTGTAATGTCTAGTTGTCTAGTAATAAGCTTGATCTGAAGGATAGAAGAGAAAGCATAGGTTAGGGGTTTGCAGGGTGCGTGAGTAGATGTCGATGAACCTTGCGTTTGAACTCGGAGGTCTTATATGGGTTCAGCAAAACCGACTGTGGAGTTGTTCTATTTATAAACGAACTTCTAAACCGTAATGGCGGAAGAGGAGGTCTGCAGTGAGCCGGGCGTAAGACGAGTTGGCTAGTATTGTGTTGCGAGAAAAAAGTTGCCGTGTAGAGGTTCTTAATTTCAGTGGAGCAGTCGCTATGGTAATAGCGGTAAAATTTAGGGAGGGCTGCTACATTCCTACGGTGCCTTTGGTGGTCTATGGAGGAGCAGAGGGGCGGTTTTGCACCTTCTCCAGCCAAGTCAAAGTAGTTTTTGGGGCGCCCGCTAAAATATACGAATAATATTCAAGGCGAGGCGGAATGTAGGATTTGTAGATTGCAGTCAGGGCAGCTGGCTTAAGGAGTATCCATACATACCAGGGCCGTGCCCGGAACGTCACAGGGCCGTGTTCTGTCATGTGTGAACGAGCCCGTCCCCGGACGCGGACATGTGTGAACGAGTAAAGGAATATCCACACTTATTAGTGTTCCGTCAGGGGTTCAAAAAATATTGGTGCGTACATTTTATATGTACTCGTTCACGCATGTCCGTGTCCGGGCAGGAGAAAAAATCTAACGTTCCTGAGGAGGAACTTGCATCTTTTGAGGAATCTCAGGCATTGATAAACTTGTTGGGCGATTTGGAATATGTGATTATTCGATCGCAGATCTAAAGATAAAATTTCGTCTAAGATGTTTACAGATGAGCCAGCCATTAGATTTTTTTGCCTGCTGAAATAATGGAAAGGACGGTGCAGGTTTTTGTAGAGATAAGACAGTACTTGGTTTTGGTTGCGTTGAAATTCGACACAATTCTATAGGCCCCAATCAAGAATGAGTTCAATGTCCCGTTAATAGAGTTGGACATGAGCTCACGGCCTAGGAGATAAGGTGTGGCAAGTGCTTGTCTTATGTTGTCGAAGGCGTAGGAGAAACGCAGAGTACTGTCGTCGGCAAAACTATGAAGTGGGCTGAAGGGGATTGAGAGCAGATCATTAATGGGAACGCCAGCCGAGATGGAATAAAGGTTGGGCTCGACGTCATCCAATCCCTCCTTCATTGAACGGCCAGAAAAAAAGCTCTCAAACCAGTTCCTTAGAACTGAGATGTAAGTTAATTTTACAGTTTTACAGAAGGCTTCTAATTAGAGTCTGCAACAATTTTCCGTTTTTCCGTTGCACGCATAGCTCTACTCAAGTTTCTGAAAGGAACAAAAATGTATGTAGTTTTGAAGAGGGCCGGCCTTTCTATCTACTCAATAAACTCAGTAATTTGCAAAGTGACAAAGAACTTATGTTGTTTAATGGTGGGTCCACATGAAAGAGGCTTTTGTCGGTCGTACTTTGAAGTTTGAATGGAACGTCCGACGGAATGCCGCTGTGTGGACAATGTCGACGGAATGTTTGTGCGCACTGTTTCCAGCGGCTTACGAGCGCCTTTTCTTTGTTTCACGGGTATTATTCTATGGGAAAAAAGTTTTGCGAAAAAAGTTTGTGCTGTCCCCTTCCACATATGTACATATGTACCTACATACCAAAATTTTTAGAATTTTGGGTAATTACTTACTTTATCACCTCATCCCCCAGGGGTAGGGGTTGTATAGAGCATTGACCTGAACACATTTCCTTTGGAATTAGCCGTCGTTCACCCCTAAAAAGTTATTCAGGGTTGAAATTTTGTAAAAATCAATTTTCTACAAGTAATTTTTTTTAAAATAGCGGTTCAATAAGCAGTTATTTTAGTAACGACTTTGACTTTGGATTGCGCGCCCCCAAAAACTCCCCCACCTCAATTTCTACCTTATTCTCGGAGTAGGGCGCGACCCTTTTGGTGCTGCGCCCAGAGCGGAGGACTAGGCGATAAAGTAAACAATCACCCTTAATACAAACATTTAAAAAAACTTTCAAAATCTGAAGTTATTTCTTCATTGAATTCGACATATCTTGAGAAATATGAAGTAAGGTTTTGAACGAAAATTCAGTCTTTTTTATTGTAAACAAATACATATATTCAAATTTACCCAACTAACCACTCAAATTTTCTCTATAATCAATAATAAAATCAATAAAAAAAAGTTTGAATTTTTGTTAAAAAAAACCTAATTCATTTTTCTCAAAATGGAAAAAAAACACGATTAATTTTCCATTACATTTGCATCTCCATTTCATCTTCTTCATTGTTAAATTTCAGCCACCGACCAAGAAATCGTATTTTCCAACAACAACAAAACAACAAAACAAAAGGAATACGCGCACAGGAATCTATTTTTAGATCCAAAACTTCTGGCTTTTCTTCCAACATGCGTGAAGGGCTTTGTAATGCTTTTTAAAATTCAGGCGCAAACCGGCTTTTTTCAAGTTTTACTAAAAATTAACAAAATTGAAATTTTTTTATATTTTATAATTATTATGCACGTATAAGGAAATAATATTAATTAATTAATGTTGAAAACCCACTCCCATTGATTTTAGAGGCGTACATCATAAATTCGCAGCCCTAAAACTTAAAACCGTACAACTATCGCCATCTAGTATCGTAGCTGGACAAATGTTTGTCCATATCTACCACTGACATAGATATGGACTGCTAAATAAGCAAAATCCCTGGCACCAAAAACTATCGTTGTCTCGTTCCCCCCTCAAAATCCTATGAACTTTAATCGGTTTTAAAATAAAAAACTGTTCAGTGCATGTCAGCGATATAAACATAATTAGAAAAAAGTAGACAGCTATAGTTTTTTCTTCTTTCTCTATTTTCTTTATTTTTAAAAGTTCGTTAAACAGAGGGAAAAAACCCTCACATATTTAAAAAAAATACATTTATTTAACGAAAAAACTGCTACTAAATAAAAAATAATGATGTAAAATTATTTCTATCAATTATAACATACATCTTATTACTTACTTTCCTCTAAATTCGAAAAAAAAATTGTTGTTTACATAGAAAAGGTCTTCTTCTTCTGGAGAAAAATGGTGCCATTTGAAAGTTGTCAATGGGCGCGTTTAGGCCCGAGTTATTGAGTTATTATTAGCGCTGTTAACTTAGCACTCATTCTCATTTTACAGCTAATAACAGGCAAAAACAATAACATTTCCCATTTTACAAATAATAAAAGCTAAAAATTGAATAATAATAATAAAATCTTCATTCTGTATTGAAATATTTCTAAATTATTTGCTTAAAACAAAAAATTACAAGCAAACGTCAATTCATTTTGGCTGTGCTAAATTTTAGCTAAGCCAAAAAGCAGAAATAAGTTAGCTAACAGCGCTAAAAAAAATGCTGTTTACGCCGTTGTTAACTTGCCTAGCTCAGTTAAATTAACTTCGGCCTGAACGCGCCCAGTGATATCTACTTAAGGCACAACTATAATGAACGTAAGAAACGCACGTCATCTGGGCGCTCTCATGGAAATTAATGGGTTCGGCCATATTGGACGTACGTCGGTCATATTTTGTTTCGTTAAGTTTCGTTAAACGTAAAAATGCGAAAAGAACCGCGCTCAACGTACGTTTTGTGAGAATTTGTAGTTAAATTGATGACAGTTGGCTTTTTTTGTTGTTGTTTTGTGGGTTTTAAACAAGAAAGAGTATGGAAAATGTTGTGCTTCAAATTTATGGGAGTGATTTTGATGAGAAATTTATTATAATTGAAAATAAATATGATTATTTTTAACTAGCAAAGATTAATAGCCAAGTTTGAATAGTCAATGAATCATATTAATGCATTTTAATAATTTTACACTTGTGGAAACTTTCCGTATACAATGGCCGACGTGCGTAAATATCAAACTATCGCCAAACGTATAATGGTTTGTGTATACGGAGTTTTCACAAGTTTAAAATTATTAAAATGCATAAATATTATTCATTGCCTATTAAAACTTGGCTATTAATCTTTGCATATTAAAAATAATCATGTTTATTTTCAATTATAATAAATTTCTCATCAAAATCACTCCCATAAATTCGAAGCACAACATTTTCCATACTCTTTCTTGTTTAAAACCCACAAAACAACAACAAAAAAAAATCAGCTGTCATCAATTTAACTACAAATTCTCACAAAACGTACGTTGAGCGCGGTTCTTTTCGCATTTTTACGTTTAACGAAACTAAACGAACAAAATATGACCGACGTACGTCCAATATGGCCGAACCCATTAATTTCCATGAGAGCGCCCAGATGACGTGCGTTTCTTACGTGCATTATAGTTGAGCCTTTAAGACGGGTTTTGCAAATGTGTGCGTTTCAGTATCCTTTACTGCACACATACGAAGGGCGACATTCCCCGTGTTCTTTTAATGAACTGGGTTTTGAGAGCTTTTGAGTTCCCATACAAAATCGAAAAAGGTTTTATCTGGGTCTTCTGGTTCTTCGATTTTGTATGGGAACTCAAAAGCTCTCAAAACCCAGTTCATTTACCCCGTTTATGACTAGGTTCAACCTAGGTTCGACCCAGGTTGAGCCCAGTCATAAGCGGGGATCGAGTTGAAACGGGCTCCACTCAACTCAACTCAGCTCTCCTACCTGGGTTGAGTTGATATTTCGCCTCATAAACGCGTGTTGAGTTAAAATTGGGTTGAAGTGACATTTGTTTTGTACCATCCCTGAAGTCTGCCTTCGGCGTTAGTTTTGTGTTCGGTGTTTTTGTAGCGCGTTCATTATTTTATATTAACTATATATGTAAAAACAGAGGAAATTTAATTTTGACAATGGCTAAAAGAAATATTTGGGAGCATCAGGAAACAAAAACTATGTTAGAAATAATGCGGGAACAAAATTCCCTTCACCATTTTGATGGAAAACTGTATAGGAAGTCAGAAATATAGAAAAAGTATTAACAAAAAAAGGTTGTTTTGATGGCAGTTCAAGCCGATTTGAACCTAAAGTGAACTCAACTCGGAATCATATACGGTGGTCGAAATTTCAACTCAACTTCGACTCAACTTTTCAACCTAATCATAAACGGGGTAATTAAAAGAACACGGGTATTATGTGAAATTATATACCTGTCAGTACAACCCAGAACTGCCATGGAAACAGCATCGAGTGAACTTGAGAGAAAAAGCTTTCTGTTTACTTAACGAAAACTGTACCCTGGCTCATGGACACACAGTAAATGTCACCCTTAGTATATGTGCAGTAAAGGATATATACTGAGTTTCCATGAGAGTTCAACCCGAGTTGAACCCGAGTTATACGTCATGGAAACAGAATGTGCCTGTTCACACAGGTCGCTTTGAAGCGCGACAAAGCGAACGAAAAAGCGAATATTTGTTTACACGTTTCGCTTTGTGTCCAGTCGTTTTTATGACAGGTGGAACATACGGTACGGGAACAAAGTTTGTGATTTTCATAAAAGTGACATAAATTTTTATAAACTGTGATTACCTGAATATAATTAATTTTAGTAAAAAATCTGTGCAACAAAACTGAAGCCTGAAAATTGTCCTATCCCACGTTTGCTCCCAATACGGGTGGAACGAAAATAAAATGGAACAGTAAGGTGATACAAAATGAAATTGAAACAGTCAGCTGGTCAGAAAAGCGAACGTGAGTCGCTTTCAAATCGAGACGCACTTCCTTCCCAGCCGAACGCTCCCCGCAACTGTAAATTTCGTGTTGAAAGGTCGCGGTGACCACCCGTGTGAACAGGCACCATGAGTTAAGAGTTTTCGTTAAAAATTTTCCACTCTGCTCAACTCAACGAAAATAGGTAGGTTGAATTGAGTTCACTCATGCAACTAAAAACGGCACACTAGCAAAGGTACAAAACCTGAAAATGTCGCGCCTCTTTATATTTAATAAATACTTTTAAAGAAAAATCTATAACAAAATTAATTTATGGAAAAAGATAGAGGAAGACGGAAGGCAGATATGGAAACGCATAGAGTTAATCGTTGAATTGAAGTGTCATTTCAACTCAACCACAACTCAACTCGACTCCCATGGAAACTCAGGAATGAAATACACACATATGAAAAAACCCGGCTTAATCAGACTGGCTTCGTTGAGTTTACTTGGATTTAATGAAACTTTACTCAATCCCCGTTTCCATGGGCGCTTAATCTGAGTAAACTCAGGATAAACTCTGCATGGAAACACAGTAAAAGAGTGTCTCAGGGCCTGTGCCAAGTTACAATTCAAATGTTATGTATGGAAAACGCATTTCGATTTTACAATTCAATTTTCGGAGGTTTGTGTCTTTGGAATTGTAAGGACCTTAGATATAGAGCTACAGGAAAGGCCCTCGCGTATGAAATCCATATATGCGAGCGTAGTTAAATCTGGGGTCAGCCGACTGTCAAATTGGTATAATTGCGGGTCAGTTGAATGTCAAATTTTCCCGCGGCACTTTCTTTAAAACGAGTTTTTCTATAAAATTTATTTATTTTTTATTAGTTTTTTAAAAAACTAATATCAAAAAAGAAAGAAAGTTTTAAGAATTTGTGTTTAGTGTTATTGAAGTTGTTACGAGTGAATTTTCAGTGAAAAAAAGACAGTTTATATGGGGCCGGATTTTAACTTAAGCCGAAATTCGACTTACGCATAAACAAGGAAAATTATTAAAAATTTTATAAATTACAAAATTTTGTTGTCATCCATGTTATCAAATGAAATGCGTGAATTGTATTTTGGCACACTTTGTAATTTTGAAGTGTCCGTGGTGAAAATAGCAAATTCGAAGTTTGAACAAGGCCCACGGTGGTGCTAGAGTTATTTTGAAAAGCCTTATTTATTCTCGAAGAGTTGCTCTACCAACCCATTTTCATGAAAAGTTGAGGTGAGGTTTGATTTAATACCTCATAAACGCGTTTGAAAACAGGTATTTTTCTTGATTTTCAGAAAAAAATTGATTTTCCGGCTGTTTTTACATTTTTGAGATTTACGCGAAAAGTTATAATTATTTTTGCATGGAATTTTTATTGTAGGTAGGCACTAACAGAAGCCACAATTTCAGCCCTGAAACAAGGTTTTACGATAATTACAGTCCCTGTAATTAAATGCAAAAAATGTCCTTATTTCGCGGTTTTTTTTTTGCAAAAACCTGTTGAACGATTTCAATTGTCCAAAACTCCTAATTTTCGCCTTTTAAGCGCTATTACGTACTATATTTTGTTTTCCAAAAACAAAATTTTTTCGCACCTAAAACGTTGAAAAACGTGTTTTCGCTACCATTATTAGCTTTTTTCCACCTGTTCTCCTGGACCGATTTTTTCCAAAACATATTCATTGTGGGGTGCTACACGGAGACTCAAGACGTTCGAAAAACCCGGTTTTATAGGAAAGAAACGAAGGAGAGGAGAGAAAGAAGGACGCACATGACGAAACTTTAACGAAAGAATTTTCACCCAAAAATTTCCGGGGTGAAAACTAACTCATACGCACATTTCTTTCTCTTCTCCCTTCTCAGATGTAAGCAATGACCGCGGTATACACACACAATCAAAACTTTCATGTAGAATAAAGAATTGTTCTGAGCCGAAGACAGCCTCGTGTAGCATTAAATAACGAGACTCAAATCTGATTTCGGACGACTTCTCGAGTCTCCGTGTAGCACCACCCATTGGGCATATTCACACGCTGCCATAATTGTGGTGAGTAAAACCGGTTTTATTCAACTCCTAGCAACTCAGACGGGGCGTAAATGAGTGTAGTAAATTTGAATGCTATACAGGAACCTTTAAATGTATTGCAGATGAAATTTACTTGTAAGAGAAAAACACAGCTAAAGAATGCAAGAGATAGAAGTAACTTTTTATATGTGTGCCAGTTTTCACGCGTTTGCTTTTGCGTGAAAAATGTTTCGTTAAGTTCTTCCGCTCCCTTCCCTCTCTCATCTATAAAACCGGTTTTAGGCGCCATGAATGTGCACTGTGTGAATATGCCCATTGAATTCCTACGATTTTCTCTTAATTATAGCGTCCAACAATTGCAGGGTAGATTTATTTCAACTTTTTTTCTATCCCTCCTGGACTATTAGTGCGTTTAGGTTGAACCGGTCACGGTCAAAGAATGGATGACTCAAGGATAGCGAAAAAAAGCCATGTATCTACTACCAGATGGGAAAATAGCAGTCGGCAAACCACGGTCAAGGTGGGAAAGCGGAGTGAAGGCTGATGCAGCAAAACTGCTAAACACAAGAAACTGGAACAGAGAGACGGAGGTAATGGGTTGTAGAGCCATCGAAGAAGAAGGGTGTATGATCGGCGTGGAAGCAGGAGAGCGTTTATTTCGATGGAACTGTCGCGAGAAGCGGTAAAATTTTGTCAGGGTTGCTACGTCCTACGAGGGCTCAAAGGGTTGATGGCGGAGCAAATGGCGTCGTCATCGATTAGTTTGAGAGCCCTTTTTATACTTTGTAAATCCACGCGAAATTGGTTTTTGAAGCCCGGCCTGAAATAAGAGAAAGAACTTCAGCTCTTAAGACATCCCAAGCACTGGATACTTATTTGACGATTTGGAACATGTGGTCATTCCATCGCATGTCTTTAGTTAATGTCACGCCGATTAAAGTATGGGTCAGACATTGGCCCCTGTCCTGAAAGTCGAGTCGTGTTTCGTGACAAGTCGTTTGAGTTGAAGGAAGTGCTGTTTCAGTCGAATTGCGACTTTCAGCACAGGGGCCTAAAGTGGAAATGCTGGCCTCGATTCCCAGATCCGGCAAAACGGAAGTGAGTGCGGATTTGACACTTTGCGATTCTCAAATCCGCAGTCGCGAATTCAAAACCGCGGTCGCGGATTGAATTACCGAAAAAACTAAGAGTGAACACTCACGCGATTATGAAATACGCGATATTGGATTTTGCTTAGGCAAATTTCACGTTTCAAATCCGCGGAAAAATTATTGCGGATCACAAATCCGCAGTTGCGGCGCGAGTGTCCGATCCGCCGGATCTGGCAATCGAAGCCGCTAATTGGCCCCTGTACTGAAAGTCGTGATTCGACTGAAACGTCACTTTCTTCAACTCAAACGGCTTGTCGTGTCGTGACGACTCAACTTTCAGCACAGGACTGCTGATTGACAATTTTCAATGGCACCATTTTTCTCCAGAGAAAGAAAACCTTTATGTAAACAAAAATTTTTTCTTCGAATTTAGGAGAAAATAACTAATAAGATGTCTGTTATAATTGATAGAAATAAATTTCCATCATTATTTTTTATTTAGTAGCAGTTTTTTCATTAAATAAATGTATTTTTTGTAAATATGTGAGGGTTGTTTCCCCCTGTTTAACGAACTCTGAAAAATAACGCAAGAGAGAGAAAGAGGGGAGGGAGAAAACAATAGTTTTTGGTGCCATTTTTTGTATGGGACTTTGTTTATTTAGCAATTTAGTCCATTTCTATATGTCAGTGTTCTACACCATCCACTGACCCCTGTGGAGAGGTGTTGCACATTTTATTATAAGTTCTTTGTTTTGGATGTATTGAATTCGACGATTCTTACAAACCCAATAAAAAATGAGTTCAATGTCCTTGCTGATTGAGTCAGTGCAAATTACACTATCCATCAATCCATACTCACATCAAAACCGTTTGTGTATGATGCGAGAATTACACTAAGCATTAATTTTTCTGCCTCTTTTTCGTGAAAAGATTGTGATGCCTTTGTGGTTGTACAATATACGTGAATTAGAGTGCGGAATTTCTTACAGTTTTCGCAGACCCCGAATGGGAGGGGGGCGAACGGCTAACAAAGACCTCGGAAGGTGGTGGCACCCGATTTGTCACTTATGCCAAAACCCGAGAAGTCACTGCAGACGAATACCTAGCAGCTCTGTTAGCAAGTCCTAATCCCACCTCCCCGCGGTGCCCCTTGGGGTACTTCTTCGGAAGGAGCTAACGGGAGGCGGTCGAATGGCGAGTTCTCTGCGCCACAAAACAGAGTTCTAGGTTGGTTGGGCTGAGGGTTAGCAACCCTCTCCGATAAAACACATAATTGCTACGAATCGGCAAATAATGCCTCGGAACCGGATGGACAACACGACGACGACCTTCGCTTTTCTAACCAGGACACGAATCGGATCATGGAATGTGAGAACGCTGCTTGCTGATGGACGGCTGGATGAAGTCCCCAACGAAATGAACCGCTATAAAATCAAGGTCATGGGACTCAGCGAGACCAGATGGCCCGATGCGGGGGAACATATCTGCCCAAACGGTGAGTCCTTCTTATATTCTGGGAGAAACGAAGCTGAAAATCGTAGGAATGGCGTTGGCGCAATACTCACCAAGGAAGCCAGGTCCAGCCTCATTAGCTGGTCACCAGTTTCTGAGAGGATTATTACCGTGTGCCTACATACCAGATTAAGAAGTACTACGCTCCAACTGAAGACGCGGGCGATGACATCAAAGACGAGTTCTATATGCGACTGAATGAGGTTTTCCGCTTTATTCCAAGGGGAGACATCATTGTTTTGATGGGTGACTTAAACGCACAGATCGGCCCCAACAACACGGGCATTGAAAACACAATTGGAAATCAAGGCCTAAGCCCGGTTACCAATAACAATGGTGAGCTTTTCGTTGACTTCTGTAGTTCCCATCAACTCATGGTAGGTGGAACTTACTTTTGTCACAAGAAGATACACAAGGAGACCTGGGTATCGCCCGA
Source organism: Thereva nobilitata (assembly GCA_963855945.1). Taxonomy (NCBI): domain Eukaryota; kingdom Metazoa; phylum Arthropoda; class Insecta; order Diptera; family Therevidae; genus Thereva; species Thereva nobilitata. The sequence goes on from OY979695.1 coordinate 95,525,235, forward strand.
TGATAGAACCAAAAATCAGATAGATCACGTGGCCGTCAGTCACAGATGGAGAACTATTCTGGAGAATGTCAGGAGCTTTAGGGGAGCAGCTACTGGAAGTGACCACCATTTGATAGTAGCAACTATCCGCCTAAAAATCGCCGCAATCAGAAAGGTCCAACGAGATGCCGTAAACCGTAGACGGTTTTACGTAGACCTTCTGCGAGAGCGCACTAAAAGGAGAGAATTTGCTGGAAATCTGCAACAAATCTTAAACCAGCAAACCGTTTCTGACGACACAAATATTGAGGAGCTGTGGAGAACAACAAAGGGCGCTATGATAACAGCAGCGGAAACAAGCATCGGTTATGTTCCAAGAAACCAGCAACACTGGATCTCGGACACAACCTGGCAAAAAATAGAACGCAGAAAGGCCCTCAAAAATAACGTGAACTAAAAAACATGCCGTAAAGAGTGCGGATAGAAGGCTGCTGTGCAGCGACGAGGAGCAACTCCAAAGATGGAGAGACTACTTCTTCGCCGCCTTGAATGGTTCTTTTTCGCAGGAACTTGAAGAAAATAACAACAATGCACAGCCAATAAGAATCACCACTCGTGCCCCATCCAAGACTGAAATAGTAACCGCAATTCATGCAATGGCCAATTGTAAAGCCGTCGGAAAGATGGCATCCCGCCAGAATTGTTGAAAGCCGACTCAAGCCTCATAGCAGATGCGCTACAGCCAATCCTGGAAATAGCATGGAACACCTGCACCTTTCCGGAGGATTGGACGTAAGGTAAGGTATCATTGTCAAAATACCAAAAAAGGGGGACCTAACAATATGTGACAACTGGAGAGGCATCTGTCTATTATCTACGGCGGGAAAAATCTTGTCCCATATATTACTATCTAGGATAAGAGAGGCAGTAGATCGAACGCTTAGAAGACAGCAGGCTGGATTCAGAAAGGGAAGGGTCACTCCTGCATATATCATATTAACACCTTAAGAATCATAGTGGAGCAGTCTACTGAATTCCGATCCCCCTTTACCTTGCTTTCGTAGACTATGAGAAAGCGTTCGACTCGGTTAATAGAAGCTTTATATGGCGAGCTTTACGGCAACGCGGACTACCGAACAAAATAATAGAATTGATAAAAGCTCTATACAACAATTCCAAATGCAGAGTTCTCCATAATGGAAAATTATCCGACAGCTTTGAGGTGAGCTCAGGAGTACGACAAGGATGGCTACTTTCACCATTACTATTTCCTATAGTAATAAACGACATTTTTGTCAGCGCTCTAGATAGAAGAACAGGTGGCATACAATGGGGATTGCTAGACCGCCTTAAGGATCTCGACTACGCGAATGATATCTGTTTGCTGGCCCACAGACACCAGGACCTCAAAAACATGTTAAACAACTTGGCAACAGAAAGTAGTTCGGCTGGCTTAAGGCTAAATCCGACTTAAACTAAAGAAATGCGGATAAATGCAAACACCCTTGAAAGGACAGCGCTAAATAACCGTGACGTGGAACTGGTAGATAAATTCTATTACCTCGGTAGTATTATTACCGAAAACGGCGGTACAGAAGAAGACGTCAGTTCTAGAATAAATAAAGCAAGAAGCGCATATGCATGCCTGTTTTACATATGGAGATCAACGGAGATCTCAATTAACACCAATTGCGTTAAGGCAGTTCTTTTGTACGGTTACGAAACATGGAAAGTCACCCAATTCATCACAGGGCGCCTACAAGTTTTCATCAACAGATGCCTACGTCGTATCCTAAAAATCCGTTGGCATGATAGAATTACAAATGAGGAACTATGGCGCCGTGCCGGCCAAGAAAGGATAGACGACCAAATCAGGCGAAGGAAATGGAATTGGGTTGGCCACACCTTGCGACGCGAAAACGAGAATCTAGCCAAACAGGCCCTTGATTGGAAACCGCAAGGATCCCGTCGAGTTGGAAGACCTACGACAACGTGTAGGAGAACCCTATTAGCAGAGGCCGCAACAACTGGGAGATCCTGGTCAGAACTGAGAGCTATCGCGCAAAACAGAGTCCGCTGGAGGGCAACTGTTTCCGCCCTATGTCCCATGAGGGATTAAAGGAGCAATTAAGTAAGACCCCGAGTGCGATGTAATATTTGTGTTAGTGTAAGTTAGGCTGAGCTGCTGGTGTACAGCTCAAACACTTAGGCCACAGGAGTAGTCCCATTGTGATGCCATATTTATCCCACTTTAAACCTGATGTTAAAGTGTCGTTTCTTCGCTGAACCATCTCGAGGAAGCAATGAATCTCCTGAGTTGCGCGATCCCAATGTTCGAGATTTCCGCAAGCGAGCTTAGAAAGGGTTCACCAAATGCGGTCAGTCTCCTTCTGCTTAGGGCTGGCCAGTGACAGAGGAGATGTAGTACACTTTCCTCCTCCTCCGGATTTTTACAGGTTCTACAAAAATCGTAGGTCTCAAGACCTAAGCGGGTCGCATGCGTCCCTATCAGACAGTGTCCGGTAAGCACTCCCACTATAGCTGATAGGTCTTGTCTCCCGAGGCTCATTAGTGAAGTAATCCGCCTGAGATCATAAGAGGGCCAGGTTAGTTTGGCCAAGGTGCATTTATTAAGATCCCTTCAATGCTTCTTTGCTTGTTGCATTGTGTGCTGTTTGCATCGGAGTTTAAAAGTGGCCCAAGGCATACCAACGCTTTCCTTTCCAGGAAGGAGAGTGGCGGTCGTGCCTTTCCTAGCCAGTTCGTCAGCTTTACAATTTCCCTCTATGTTTCGGTGACCGGGCACCCATACGAGGAGGGTCCTGAACTGCTGAGCTATCTCGTTAAGAGATCTGCGACATTCAGAGATAGTTCTAGAGCTGTTTGTGCAAGAGCGCAGGGCTTTTAGAGCCGCGTGATTATCTGAAAAGATGTAGACAGTCCGATTCCTATCGCCTTGCTGGTTAATTAATAGAACAGCTTCATGTATGGCTAGAATCTCCGCTTGATATACACTGCAGTGATCGGGTAGTCGGAAGGAGACTTCAATCCCAGTCTCTGGGGAAAAGACTCCTCCTCCTACTCGACCCTCGAGCTTAGAGCCATCAGTAAAGAAGTTTACGGCATCCTGAAAACTGTGTGGTCTGTTACTCCATTCACGACGTGAAGGGATGTGGACTCCGTAGTTCCTCGTGAAGGTAGTCTCGGGTATACAGAAGTCGGTTTTAGTGGGGACGATAACAGAGTTCAACAGCTTCGTGTGACCCCTGATTGAATAGTGTAACTTGCATCAATATCTGGTGTTGTATTATTGAAGCCGTATGAGTATCACAGAGCATCGTCATCAGAGCTGTGATGTGGGTTGGAAGGGATTAAGAGTAGGCTATTTATAGATAGCAGGTGACAGAATTAACCCATTATTAGTATGATTGAACGGCAAGAAAGGAAAACTAGTTCTATAGAATTGAATCAACACCAATAGCTTGGATTTTAGCAACAGAAATGATGAGTACCATTCTCTATCAAAATCTATGGTTATAATAATAATAGAGTTAATCCTTCTAGCTCAGAAGGTACACTTCTCAGCTGGGCTGAGAAACGGGCCACGCCTATGTGCAGGAACCGAACCAGCCGAAAGCACCAAAAAAGGTGTAAGAAGAGAAAACACCACATAACGAGCATGCGGTCGAAAATGCAGGCTCCTTCGCGACCCTCCCCGGCACTCCGGTACCAAGCCGGTCCGGTCCCTGCACACAAACGCGGTCACATTTACCACTGCACAGTGGCTCAGCTAAGACATGCAAACAAAAAAAGTGTTAAAAACATATAACTTAAAACAATAAGAAATGCAATACACAAAGAAGCGTGCAAGAAAAGTCAGTCAAGTGAGATTGAAAAGGCTCCTTTTAAGGACGTCCTTACTAATCCTCACGCTAAAAACATCAATATTTTTATTCACATTAATGAACATGCGATTAACGGGCTCGAATCTGCCGTAATTCGTGTTAGAGGAGTTGGTGTGTAAGAGAGGTGGCCCTCTCAAATTGTATCCACTCTCTCTAAACGATGTACGGCGACTCAGAAAACCTGAGTCGACCTTTCCATTAAGGAGCTGATGAACAAATACAACATCGGCTACCTCACGACGCCTGCAAAGAGAGCTTAAGTTGAGTAACTTAAGCCGAGATTCATATGGTGGAAGAACTATTGGGTTATCCCAAGGAAGATGATTCAGTGCGAATCGAACGAACCTCCTTTGAACTGACTCAATTCTTCCAACGTGCGAGGAGTAGTGAGGAGACCAAACCTGGGACCCATACTCGAGTAATGGTCTGACAAGAGAGATATAAAGGTGTTTAGTAATCAAGGGGTTATTGAACTCTTTGGACCACCTTTTTATAAAACCCAGGACTAAACTACCTTTGGAAGCAATATAGTTAATGTGGGCAGCAAAATCGAGTTTACTATCAAATCTAATCCCGAGATCTTTTACAAAATTAACACGACGGACACTCTCGTTAGAAAAGGTGTATATCTAGGCAACGAGGTTTGTAATTTAGGATAAGGTTGCATTACATACCCCACAAGCTTTCTGTTGATTATTATCTCCATGGTTTTTGAGAAAATAAAAGTCATTGCTATAGGGCGGTAGTCGGAGTCACGTTTTCCGTATGAGTTACAAAATCTGAATAAACTGTGGAGAAGTATGACAGAGCAGTTAGAAAAAGAAAGTGAAGGGCATTTTTTAGGACGAGGGGGTTATACTGTCGGGTCCAGTGGATTGTTTTTGGCAATGAGTTACTTTGAGAACCTATATGCCTCGCCTATTGATGCCAGGGGCCTTATTCTCTATTACAATATTGGCATCAATTTTCCTCCAAAATCGAACAATATTGTGAAATTTTTACTCGAAAGCTGTTTCGTTTTCGGATCGGATTTAACAATGGCCTCGATTCCCAGACCCAGCGGATCGGACACTCCCGCCGCAACTGCGGATTTGTGATCCGCAACAATTTTTCCGCGGATTTGAAAGGACAAAATTTGCCTAAGCAAATCCGATATCGCGTGTTTCATAATCGCGTGAGTGTTCACTCTGAATTTTATTCGGTAATTAAACCCGCATTCAATCCGCGATTGCGGATTTGAGAATCGCAAAGTGTCAAATCCGCACTCACTTCCGATCTGTCGGATCTGGGAATCGAGGCCAATATTGTAATAGATAGGGCCCCTGGCAAAGAAGGCGAACAGAGAGGCTAGAAAATCGACCTTGGATTTCCTGTCTGCTATCGCCGCCCCCCACTCCCGTTATTGCAATAAAGGAACGGGTACCAGATGTAGCAAAATTCTTCTTGGTGGAACTTATCATTAAGGACCAAAAGGTTTTGCTGCCAGCGGTTGCATTATTAAGTTTACTTCTCCACTTGCCATGAAAAGATGACTGGACTTTCTTGAAAGTGGATTTACAGGAATTCATTACTTTGATGTACTTTGGACGGAGCAATTTACTAAGGGAGCTCTTCTACGCTCTAGCGGGGCGGCTTTTTTACCTTTTATTGCGTTCATGCATTCCCGATTAAACCATCTCTTCTGCCTAGGCTTCACATTTTTTCTGATAATGATCTTTCATTTATAGTAATAAATATTACCCACAATTTTTTTATATAGTATCTCCCCTTTGGCTTGAATAACTTCAGTAATACGCGCCAGCATGCTTATTTCAATATTTTTTCTGTCATTGAATCAGACCTCGAGAATGCTCTGTTTAAGTATATTGGGATTTGGTACATTACATACCCGGTGCCGGCAATTTTTTATTGAGTTTAAGTCAGAAAAATTACTAGGCCAAGGAAGGACATTCAAGAAGTTCTGAATGGATTTTTAAGTGTGACAAGGTGCTACATTTTGCACGAAAACAAAGCATTTACATTGATTCTGCCGCATAGTTCCCACGGCGAAATAAATAAGACCGGGATCATCACAGCTTATACAATTCAAAATCATAACGGTTAGCAAATATTTAATTGGTTTGGCAATCGTCTCTATTCTCCTGGTCTTTTCACGAACTATTCATTGCTGAGTATTACCTGAAGATTATGAAAATTTTGTAATATTTTGAATAAAATATGAAATTAAAAAAAAATATATGAATCAATAATAATAATTACTCTTGCCTGCTTCGTCATCGACCGAAAGGTTTCTATGGTGTTTCGCCTTCATGGGTTGAATTAAATTGGAATTTTTCAGAGCTCCTGCATTTTAATTATTTATTAGCTTGCTAAGGCGTTGTTTCAGACCGGTATGCATGATTTCCCATCCTCTCGGGTGATCAAAAAATCCGTGGGAGATCCTGGAATGCGATGCGAAAGTGGGAAGCAAACGGAAGCCAGTTGCGTGAGATTTAGTTTTTCTTTCGCTGAATGCGATCGCATCGTATTGAAATTATTGCCTGAGATTATTGAGATTCGAAAAGAAATTATTTTCAGCCAACCAGCTTTATTTAACAACTTAATTTGACATTTTGGTGCGAAAAATTGTTTCAATAACATTTACGAGTTTTTAGAATATTTTAAAACAAACAAATAAATTCAGCGCATCCGTCAATGGCTTTACTCACGTATTTCCGATGACAGACGGACTTTAATTCGAATTCGCATTGGGAAAAAGCATTTTCCGAATTTCATGACTTTCGAATCGCATTCCAGGATAACACCCCGTATCACTCTGTCTAGAGTAGATGTGGGAAACATTCTAGGTGCTATCAATTAACAGTGAGAGCTGCAAGCTTCAAAAATTACGATTATAGGATTTATGTACAACCGGAATATTTCTATTTTAATATGAGAGCTATAAAATATTAAAATTTCTTTGTTTTTATTAGCATTTTGTCGGATGGAGATGCAACCATTGTGAAAACAAAATTTTATTACTGCGTTTGTTCTAAAAAAATAGAGGTATAAATCACTCACTTTATTTTTGAAGCTTGTAGCTTGAAGCTGGTAATGTGAATTAACTATCTTCAAAAGTCAGCTGCAAGCTCCATGAAGCTTGAAGCTCTCGTTGTTAATTTGGGGCCTTATTCTCTATTACAATATTGTTAAATTTTTTAACGAAACTGACGAAATCGTATTCTATATTACAATATTGGCATTAATTTTACATGAAAATGTAACAAAATTGTCAAATTTTTACTCGAAAGCTGTTTCATTTTCGAATCGGATTTAACAATCTTGTAATAGAGAATAAGGCCCCTGGCCTAACTTTTGTTGCATTTGTAGGGCAGAGAGTAGAAGGTATAAGTGCAGACAGTCGTAATTCGACTGGTCACTTTCTTCAACTCAAGCGAGTTTTCACGCCACACGACTCCCCTTCAGCAGAGGGATCTGTTTCAAATTGAATGCCAATGATAAGCGTCTGTGTACTTTCATCAAAAAAAGTGCATTTTTCGATTTTTAAAATGAATGAAAAATTTCAGCAAACAAGTTGCATTAAATTTTGCTTCAAACATCGAGTTTCGGCTTCCAAAATTTTGGAAATTTTGAAAAAGGTGTTTGGTGATAATTTGTGTCCAGTTTTTCATTGGAATAAGTTGTTCAAAGAGAGCAAGTTGAAGACGATGAATACCACGTCAGGGAAGTAAAGGGAAACAATTAGAGACTTTGACATTACGTAAATATCGTTTGGGTCGATACAACGAATTTGAAAGTCCATTTTAGGCCCCGGCGGATCCCATCTCGTTCGGCTCCAAAAACACTCATTTTTTTCGAAAAGCGCCGTGAAAATGTCTGTAAAGCAATGATTTCTTTCTACCAAACTGGCACTCATATAATTCAGCAACCACCCAATAGACCAAAATGTGATCCAGAACATTAAAGTAAATTACAAATAACAACTCCTGTTGCAAGTTTTCAGCCAGCAAGATGTTGATCCAGAATGCACAGTATCTGAAGTCCTTAAAAACCACAATGAAAGATGCAGTGTTTTTCACTGACCCAAAACCGGCAGCAATTGCCTTCAAATTTGATTAAAAAGTCTTGGAAGCCACTGTAAAGGATCCCGTCGAGTCGAAGACCTAGAACAACATGGAGGAGAACTCTATAAATTAAGGGACAAAGCATTTTCTATGTCGCTAAAGACCAATCGTCAAAGAAATGGATTTTTTTCAAAAAGTTTGACAAAAACCAATATACTTGAATTATATAACATTTTTCTATGATAAAAACCTTACTTTCAATTACAAAAAACTTTGTTTTATTTTACAAAATGCATTTCAAAATACATATCTACATACTATAATCCGAACCCTTCGTACATCCGAACAGGGTATACATTTTAGTTGTCCGGACTATCGAGGCCCCGCTGTATTTACAAAATTTCAGTCGTTTCCGACAATTTAAAAATTGATGTCGAGTTTCTAATATTCTAATCAGTGATTTGTAATTGTTGGAACATAGATTTGGTGCACCTTAAAAAATGGCTTTCTAAAATATTAAGCAGTTTTACATTAAAATAATTTTAAGGAAACCATTGCAGTCGGAGATTTGGTTTATATTACGCAATATATTCTAGTAAAAACTCGGAGGAAGCAATTTTAAGACTAATAGTTTCTTTTTTTGCAGCAAAGAAAGGTAGCCCAAGATTCAAGGAAATCATTGAATGACATCAAAAACATACAAAAACCGCTACCACAAAAAAAAACAAAACTTTTTGAATCCTTTATAATAATTTTTTCCTTATGTATTTACTTTTTTTAATTTTTATAATTTCTGAATTGGCATATCGTGTTTTAATATAACTTTCAGTATATATGACAAAGTTCAGCATATCTGTGTCAATGTAAATATTCAGAAAACTACATAAATAATACTTAAAAACTAATAATGTTTTGTGTCAGTACACTCAAGCATAGTGGCTGGCTTATTTTAACTGGTTTTTATAAATGGTTTTCATTGCAAATTTTTACATGGAAAATAAAAAAATCACACATATAAACTCTAAATTTACAAGATTCTACATAAATGGTAAAAATGTTTCTCATAATTTTTGAAAAACAAAAATAAAATTTAGCAAATTTTGACTTCGTCATTTCACTAAAATAAAGTAATGTATGTAGAAGACATAGGTTATTTCGGACTTAGCGCATCCGATAATGATTTTGTTCGTGCATTTGCGATAATTCACCCTTAAATGAAACCTCAACTATAAAATCGAGATCGCGATTATTTCGTTCATTAGGCTTCATTTTAAAAGTTCCATAAATTTCTTCGCCTTTTTTAACAGTCATATAGTCATCAGAGTAAAAAACTGTTTGTTTCCAATGGGTATATGCTGCTTCTGGTGATGTACTAAATCCCAATCGTTTATGACATTTAGTAAACTCAATATTAAAGTAAGTTACTAGAGCCTGCACAAAGTCGTTTCTTTTAACAATTAAATGAAAATGCGTTGAAAATTCGAGATCTGATTTTTTAACAGTATAGAGGTCTACTTCCTTGATCATATATGATGTTGAAACTATTTGTTTTGGATCAACAACATCAACTAGTGGCTCTGTTATTGCCACTTTACGAATGCAGCTCATATCAAATCCATAAACATCGTCCCACCAGTTAATCTTTTCATCCTTATATTGTCTGTCCTCTATTGCTGTTATATAAAGTGTTCCTCTATCTGGAAACATCATACCATCAGGTTTAAGCCACTTATCACGTGCAAACAAGACTGTGTCAAGCATAGATTCATAGAACAAGCAATACCTACAACAAAAAATGTTTTTATTACTTACTTTTGACAATTGTACGAAAATTATGCATTTATAATTTATAGAATAAGAATTTATCAATTTAAAATAAATGTAAATATGTATTACAAATGAATTAATAAATATTAAATTAGAACTTTACTAATACAAAAGGTTGAAGATACACAATTCAAGTACTATTAGATAAACAGATTAACATGAAAGAATTGTTCATGGTCTTCCACAGTTCGATTTTTGTGGAATATATAGTCGAAATCAAAATTAGATCTAATTACAGTGAAACGGAATTCCGATTTCGATTTCATTCCATTCGAATTGTGGAACACCCCCGATTGATTTTATCAAATTAAATTAACGACACTTGTTTAATCCTATTTTAAAATATTGAATTATTCGTCAAGTTCGTGTCCATTTTCAAGGAAAATTCAAAACCAATATTTTCCTATGCATACGTGTGTTCATTCAATTATATATTCATCTTTTTACTCCACAAAATTTCAAACGTCTTTCATGCAACAGGAAGATCCGTCCTTCCAAAACTTAACTTTATGATATTCAAAGAGTTAAAGTTCTTGTCCCGTATAAATGTTACAAACTCCTAAAGAAGGAAAGTTCAAAAGGTGCCATGGCTACATTTCCCGTTGGACAGAACATCCCAGATAAGGTCTAACAATTTTTGTTGAATGATCCACGAGATATGAGATCCGAACATCTTTAATTCATGTAATTGCGAAGCAATACTTGTTTAGAGGAGACACAGTTTATTTAGCTCATAACACAAGACACTTGTCCAATCCAACCAAAAGAAGGTTTTTCATTAAAGAACAATTTTATGAAAAGATCAATCTGCTTATCCCAATACCTAACCTACAGTTTCCAAATCTGTGCGTTGTGTTTACGTTTGTATCGCGAGATGTAGATTTAACTGAATTTTTCTCAGTTCAATTATCGGATAGCCTTTTATAAATTGTCCGTTTTACGGTTTGGTATTGTTTCTTAATATTTGCATGCTTGGGCTGAGGTGCTCTGTTAGACACACAAGAAGGTCGCCAGTAGATCTTTTCGGTCTACTAAAGCCATATGTACGAAGCTTGTCGTTTAATATATGGTTGGATTCAAGATATTTAATAAGGTTTTGGCCTCGACTCTCGGATCCGGCGGATCGGACACTCCCGCCGTTTAGCGTTTCTTACATTCGCCGGGAGTACTGCCATATTAAATTGCGGATTTAAGGCTCCGAAATTAATCAGCTGATTCTTTGACAGGGAATCGCAGTGTCAAATTCGCACACACTTCCGATCCGCCGGATTCGGGAATCGAGGCCTTTTATTGATTATTGTCTCCATGGTCTGTTGGGTTGTAGTTCAAGCGGTTGTTGGAGTCACCAACATGGGTATGGGCTGAACATGAACAAATTTCCAAACTTGAGAGGTGTTTACAAAGGGGGCAGACCTAGTTGGGACGTCCAAAAAACGCTCTTATTTAGGATTTTTTTTTGGCCACACATTAAAATAATTAATAACAAATGTTTTTCCACATGAAAGATATGTATCTCAAGAAGATATTATAAATTTTGTAGGACTAAATGTGTGGGACACAGCAAATTTGCGAGGGGTCCAAAAAAAAGTGTTTTGCCGTGATCACTGCGGTTCGTCACTAGATCATCTGAAATCCAAAAAAAAATAGGGATCATTAGTTAATGACCTAATGCTCCGGATAGACGAAGGGGTTGGAAAAATTTTGATTTTTCGATAAATGGCGGATGTTGAAACTCAAAGTTGCTCATTCGACCAAAATTTCACTTACATTATCGGCTAAAAAAAACATAATCGCAAAAAAAAATCCTTCGTCTATCCGGAGGACAATCATATATAGAATAAGTGATAAAAATTTCAAGCTGATCGGTGAAGCCAAGTTACAGTGATCACCGACTTCGAAAACATGTACCACGTTTATAAGCGGAGTTTCACTCCCGGATCTTCAATCCAAAGAGAAACTCCCGATGCGTTTATAAGCAATGGGAGTAAAAATCCAAAATACTTTCTGGTTTGAGTTGACAGCTCCGAACTCAAATTGAAAATGACAACAAACATAAATGTAAACCCAATGTTTAATTTAATGTATTTAAAAACACCTATAAGTAAAGAAAAAAAACTATTGTAAGAAAATAAAACACCCAGCTTCTTCTTTTCTAAGTTTTCCCCCTTCGGCAAAAAATAAAAAATCATTCTCCTGTAATCTCACTCCCAGTCAGCGTTTATAAGCACAACATAAACCGAGAGCGAAGTTTCACTCCGGCTTTTTCTTCGGGAGCGAAAATCCAAGTTCTGGATTTTCACTCCCCGTTTATAAGCGGTGTTTCACTCCGGATCGAAACTTCCATCCGGAGGGAAACTCCGCTTATAAACGTAGTAATAGTTTCGAGAAAAACGCGTTTAAAGTTTTGAGTACGATTTGCATGCATGCATTTTGCACAAAGAAATTAACAAATATTAACGATTTTTAATAAACACAGTAGTCCGATTTGTTTGAAATTATCAGAGAATACTTTGGAAATATTCTACTTTTAGAAAATGCAAAAAAAATCGTTTTTTCAAGTTTCTAACTAGGTCTACCCCCTAAAGCCTAGTATGGAGTTCGCACGGAATTCCGTTCAGCATTTTTGGTAAATATTTCTACACGGAAAAATTGCGTATAGAATACCGTGGAGAAAAGCTAACAGTTGAGAAAAAGCGAACAGCTGACTGTTAAAAATCACATATAAAACCACGAACTGACGGCAATAGCTGTTTTTCATTCGTCCTGTCAAAATTACCTAACATACAACACGGAATAATTGTCTAACATTTATTCCGTTCCAACATGGGGCCTTATTCTCTATTACAATATTGTGAGAATTTCTCTCGAAACTGCCAAAATCGTATTCTCTATTACAAAAGTGGCTAATTCTACTCGAAACTGTAACAATATTGTTAGATTTTTACTCGAAAGCTCAATAGTAATCGAGAACTTTATAAAATATAACTGAAATCGCTTTGTTGTTAAATTAATTGTCTATTATATTATATTTTTATAAAAATTAGGCAAAAGGCAATAAATTTACGGGAGTTTAGTGCTTTAGTAGGCAATATAGAAGAACAACCCGACGTTGCAAAATGGTACGTTAATCCCAGAGAAAAAGCATGACATTGATGAGTAGACGGTTGGAAAAAACAATTATCCTTTTTCTTATCTTATTGGGAAAAACCAATTATCCTCAGGTATGGCAGACAAAATTAAAACCTCTTCTACTTATTTATTCCTGTTGAACTTTTTTAAGTTTTTTTTTAAATGAAGTACTAATTTTTTGTTACAAGTATTATATTATTAAAATAAATGAAATTTATTATACATTTGGCATATTTATTAAATTATCCTTATTAATTATATAATATTTTGCGCTTCTTTGTTCCCACTATCACTAAAAGACGTGCAATGGCAATATTTTCACTATCACTGACCTCGCTGGTACTTAAAAAAGGATAAACCGTATCCATTATTTATTTTTTAAAAAGAAAACTTGGAATTACTACACTATTTCCTTCACAAAACTTATTTTTTCTTTTAACAAAAATTTATTTCACGTCAAATTTGACATTTCTCTTCAAAAAGTAGTAGAAGGTAGTTCATGTAATGACTAGAGGAAACAATATTGTTATAGAGAATACGAAATCATTTTAGTTTCGGATATCAGTTTCGAGTAGAAAGCATTTGAGTATTGTAATAGAGAATAGGGCCCATGAACGGAAAAAAGTCTCCAATTCCCTACAAGTTAGAGAATTGCACAAGCTAAATATTACCAATAGTTTTCCGTTCGAACTGCGTACTCATAAAACAAAAAGGGCACGGAAAAATTTGGTGAACGGAATTCCGTGCATCTTTTTACGTGTATTTTATATGGGGAACGGAATTCCGTTCGAACTCCATACTAGGCTTTAAGTCAAATGCATATTTCTTAAGAACCAAACAGACCACTCGGAGGAAATTATCCAGGTCAGTAGATATGTTGACGTCTATTTAGTTTCATAGAATTAACATCACTCTCTCAAAATTGACAAATAGAAGTCAGGTGGAAAAAGTTAGCAGTGATACAGATCGTCGCTTCTCCAGAATAGTGGCACAACTCAAAAAGTTCCAGCGGAGTCCAGCGGGTTTCCTGCGCTCATTTTTGGAAGTAATAATATGGTGTTTTACCACATAAAAATATGCGGATTTAGCTCTACATTTTCAAAATAAACTCGAAATTGGAAATTTTTGAGTTGTGCCACTATTCTGGAGAAGCGACGAGATGGTAAATGCACTAGAGCTTAATAATAAATTACTTTAGCATTTAACTATGGAACTACAGAAGAAAGAATTCTAACAATAATATTACCATAGGCTTCAACAGTGCAGAAAATGCAAAGTAATGTAGCGATACATTCAAATTAGAAGTAACTACAGAGGAATAACGCTAACATATCATGTATTTTCACGTGTACTCTATAATAGACTACAACCAAACGACGAAAGGATATTAGGATAGTATCTATGCAGTTTTCGTCCTGAGAGATCCACAACAAACCAACGAATTTAACATAAACATTCATATGTTAATCATCGACTACAAATATGTTTACGATTGTGTAATGAGTTATTGTTGCTATGGAGCAGCTCGGAATACCTCAACACATAGTAGAACTGACGAAAGTTTCGATGAAAGATGCATGGTGTAGAGTCAGAATAGATGAAGAATTATCCCCACCCCTCAGAACAAATAGAGGATTAAGGCAAGGTGACGCACTCTCCTACTTATGATTTAACATAGCCCTACAAAGGGCAGTAAGAGATGCAGCGATACATCAGTGTGTGTTTTTGATAGATCAATGCAAATATTAGCCTTTGCAGACAATATTGCTATCCTTGGAAGATCATTTGAAACCATGAAGGGGACCTTTTAGCACTCGAGCAAGCCGCAAAAAAATCGAGTTGGAAATAAACGAGAACAAAACAAAGTATGTATATGTGCACAAAAAACGCCAGAAGTAGCAGGCAAAACATAACGATACACACCTACAATATAGAAGCAGTAGATGAGTTTTTATATCTAGGGACGGTTATAACAAAAGGTAATGATACATCGGCCGAAATCAGAAGACGAATAGCACTGTCTAATAAATGCTACTTTGGTCTACCCAAGCACGTGACGTCCAGAAATATATCAAGGAAAACAAAATTTAGACTTTGCACAACACTAATAAGGCCTGAACTCTGACGAACTATTGGTAGGACGATTTGAAAGGAAAACTCTCGTTCGATTTACAGATGAATACAGGTGGATGGCATTTGGAAAAAAAGATACAATTCAGGCAATGATTGATAGTGCTGGGGAGGGTACCGTTAGGAAAACGGAGACAAGGTCGCCCTAAGAGAAGATATACAGACAACGGCGAGGAAGACATAAGACAGTTAGGAATAAAAAACTGGAAAAGACGGGCCAGAGATCGACAATCGTGGAAGCGAACGCTAGAGAAAGCCAAGGCGAACAATAGGCTGTGGAGCTCCTGATGATGACACTCAAATTAGAAGTGTCCAAACAAGGTCAAGTACATGCAGCTTTAAGGGGCCCATACACGAGCGAACAATTTGCGCAAATTTGTGTTTGCCAAAAAATATGTATTGTCCATACACTATACAAAGAGTTGCGCAAACTTCAATTGCGTTTATGTTTTCGTGGAGAAAACATGTCTAAGGCTAATGTCACATGAGTCTGAATTCAGACTCTGAATTTTTCCGAGTGTCTAAAAATGCACAGAAATGAATTGTGCCATGTCACATGAATCAGAAATTCCAAACGGTCTGAAAATGTAGTCTAAAATTTTCAGAATTGGAATAAAAATTCGCTCTCTTACATGTTTCCTTATCGCGCCATGCCAGATGAGTCTGAATTTTTCAGTTAAACAAAAGGGGTGCGTCTGTAAGGTTATACTAAAAAATGACGGCGAAAAATTAATTTCGTGCATTGAAAGCAAAGAAAATTTATTTAAAACTGGAATTTATCGGAAATTAAAAAAATTAAATGTACAGGATACAATTTCCTCCTCCAGCCGTCGCGTCGGCCAGGGCTATCATCTACAAATCTTACATTCGTCCCTATCTTAGGTTCATCGCTATTTCCTCATACACCCCCCAGGCACCACTTAACCTTTCTTATTCCACACATCTGGCCATGACGTGAACGATATGACGGACTGGTAGTACAAAGGGTGACTTAGACTTCCACATAAAAAAAACACTTTGTACAAAATTTCGCACAACACTGGTATCCTAGCTACGGTATATGAAATATTCAGACTCATGTGACACCAAAATCTGAGCTGAAAATTTCCGAGTCTGAAAAATTCAGAGTCTGAATTCAGACTCATGTGACATTAGCCTAAAGCTGCGTGTTTGGCAATTATAATTGCAAGTTTTGCAGAAAGTGACTTTAGAATGCACCAAAATCACCATACACGAGGAAACAACTTGTGAAACGCTGCCCGTTGCGCAAAAAATTACAAACGCATTTGATTTTCAACAAACAGTTGCACACCACCACTGGTAAAATGTTTGCATAACGGGCTGCGTTGCGCAAATTGTTCGACCCTTTAAGTAGACTGCGAACAATGGAGGCTTAAGCATGCAAGAGCTTAATCCAAGAAAAAAAAACAAACAAGTGTGTAATACAAAACCCCTAGGAGAGCATCGAGAAGCAAAAATGTGATATATCGTTTTGAAAACCTGTCAGGACTTCGTTACACAAATCATTCACTCTCTCGTCAGATGATAAATCAAGTATAGCCACTGCAATTTCGCGTTCTCAATTTAAATAACAACGTAATCAATGCTTGTGGAACAATACTTGTACTCGTGTTTTGCGTCGAAGTTAATACCTGTGTATGTCTTTTATATTTTCCCTAGGTGGTCCTTTTTATGAAGTCAGCTAGTCCTCGAATATTTTAAATTCTTTCATTTTATATAATAATTATAAATTTAAAATAGATAAAAATGATTGAAAAAAAACAGTGGTCTTTAATTTTGACTTTGCTAGTACATACTAGATTAGAGAATATTATGCAGCATTTAAGACTGGCCCAAACTCTGAAAAATTCGACGTAATCGTTACAGGTTGAATTATTCGTGAAAAAATCACTGAAATCCTCACTGGCTTCATCATTTGAACCACTGAGCTTTCTAAGGATGCTGAAATGTAATCATCATTAGCTTTACTTGACCTTGGATTCCTTCTGTAAATGAAAACGAAATTTGCCACAACGAAATATTGTTATAATTGTGATCACTTGTTTCACTTAACAATATATTGAAAATACTAGCGTTATTATTATTCAACATACAACTTAATAAGAAATGAACTAATAAAACTTTTTAAGGGAGAAAATATTAAGAGGCCCGCCCAGTAAATTGTTTCAAGAGATTTTTATCTGAAATTATCCCTTCTTTAAGCCGCATATGGAAAGGTTATTTTTTGAGTGTTCTTCGTCCCTTTGATCCTATCGCTTTCTCGAATCTTGTACAATTGTCTCTTGTTGGAAACATTTGTTAGAAATATATACGATTAACGTTTACTCATTCAATGGTTTTTAGTATATTTTAATATCTATATTAGTTTGTGCGATATCACGGTTCTTAAAATTACTGTCTTTTACCACAAATAACTGTTCAACTACCCAATGACTCTAAAATTTGCACACATGCGGCTTCTTATGATCTACCTTTACAGTAGTAAGCGTGTTTTCAGAAATCTCTTCTGTGGCTACATCACAATTCTTATTCTTGGTTAACCTTTGCAAATTGAATTAATGTCTTTGTGATTTTCAAATAAATAAAATTTATTTAAATATATTAATTATAGCAGCTACGATTAGTTCCTTTTATTATTTACTCACCCCATCCATTCCGAAATAATAATGTCAACCTTTTCAATTCCTTCGGGAAGATCTATTTCCTCAATTTTTCCTTTTACAACTGTTATAATATCTGTAAGTTTGTTGTCAATTACAACTTGACGTGCATAGTCCACAATATTAGAACAATCGACAGCTATAACTTTGGCAGCACCGGCTTTTGCAGCAAACATAGATAGAATTCCAGTTCCACAACCAACATCCAAAACAGTCTAAAATTGAACGACATTAATCATATTCTTAAATAAAGTATATGTAGTTGTTAATATCAGCTATTACCTTCCCTTTAAACAAATGTTTATTGTGATACATTGCGTTGCGATACGTTAAAGTTCGGACTTCATCTTTTAACATTTCTTCATGTATACCAAAGTGAGCATAAGAGTCAAAGTAGTAGTCTCGAGATGTCATCTCATCAGCTGACATATCGCTCTTTATATGATTTTCCATTTTGATATCTTCAGACTGTAAATAAAATGTAATAAGAAAAATTTTGTATACAAGCATATTTATATATCTATATTAAAATGGGTATTTATTTGTCAGGTAATATGATTGTGTTGATACTATCGAATTGATATCATATGGGATGTAAACCGACATAGTTTATAATTTTGGTAATAACAACGTTCACATTATTGTATCATCAAATGTTTATAGTATAGTGGAAATATTTACTTGAGAAATCTATCTTATTTGACAAAGTACGATCTTGATAATAGGCTAGTCGGCGAGAAGGAAAAAATGATTAAAAGTGTATTATTCTCCCATAGGCGAGATTATTGTTGGAATCGCTTCGTTTTAGGGTGTAGTTAAACACCCTAAGTTTGCCCACAAATTGGTTGACCGCATAACTTTTTAATTAGGTTATTGTGAATAAAATAGGCACTTTTTTTATATTTCTTTCAATAGCTCCGTTCCTGCTAACTTTTAGTATAACATAGGCATTGGGAAAGCTCTTCGTTATGAAATTCTCTAAAAAATAAGGCCTGTTAGAGGTCTCTAGGTGCAAGGGTGATCTTGCAAATGGCTTCCAAAGTTTTCAAAACACGTTATTTTCACTATTTGTTTACAGGAAAACAACTGCACATAGAAGGATGAAAATTCGTAAAGATGGTGTTTATGTGGTCCCGGCAATGAACAAAAAATTTCAACAAGATCGGTTCATCACTTTTTGAGTAATTAACGATCTAGTTTGTTTTTTTACCTTAATTAACAATGCTGCCATTTTGTGTAGGATCAGTTTATAATTGGGAAACTCATTCAGAAAACTTAAGAAACAATTGAAAATGAAATCCCGTTGGAATTTTTGAAAAATCGCTATTTTGATCGATTTTATGAGGTTTTTTAGGCACATACCTTTTTATACGCGACATAAATAAACATATATGTTGTTAAATTTTTAATTTAGAGAATACGCCCTTGCATATCTAAAAAGCTGCAACTTTTTTTATAAATTTTAAGAACAAAAGTTTCTACTAGCACGCGCAGGAACTAAGTTAATTTTTTTCCAACAAATTCGTGAGGGCTTATTATACGTCGTACAGGGATCAAATATATGGAGGTTGAACTTTACTACTAGTACTTTCAATAAAACAATATTTCAGTCCTTTGTTGTGTTTAACAATTAGGCAAATCTGATTTCTTCATTGACAGAATTTTATTATTTGTGAGTAAAAATAAGGCGTATACAAGAAAAGTATATGTATAATTTACTCGTAAACACGAAAAAGTTGATTTCTATATATATCTATAAAGTAACACAAAATTCTATAATCTATAGAATCTATCAAGTAACATGAGCGATTGCTGTTACTTTTCTATTTAGTTTAACAATTGATTTTTGATTTGTTAAAATCACTTCTTCTAAAAACAAACGAAGTGTATCGGGAATATCATTCTCAATGTGAGATTCTAACGAATCAGTACCAGGATATGCCGATGTGTCGTAATATTTTTTTCTGATATCTTCTAAAATAATTTTTGAAGCAACTTTTATTATCCTAATTCTTTCTTTGGCTTCATCTTCGACTTTATTTAAATACCACTGATCAGTGAGTGTTTGTTTAAGTCCGCAATTGAAGAATGATATAACAGGACCTTCCTTTGACCTATGAATAATTATATCCTTTCCGTAAATTTCATACAGTTTTCTTTTTAATGTTCGGATGTTTGGCCACTGTTCAATTTTTGATAAATTTAAAATATCCCGAATAGAAAATTGACATTCTTCTTTATGTCCACAGATATAAGTACAAATAAATGAAATTGCTGCATGCTGTTCTTCGGGAGCATCTGTTACTGATTGCGCTTCTTTTCGATATTTTGTGTTACAAAAATCGTGATATCTAGCGTTCACATCTATCATATTATTTATAGAATTTAATCTATGCAAGACCTGAAAGCTTGCAGGTTCAGTACTTCGTTCTAAAATTTTTTTTAACTGAGCATGAGTACTTAAATGTGTAATTTTTCTAACAAGAATTTTCAAATTTTTTTTATTTTTCTGTTGAGCTTTCACAAAATCGTCAGAAGCATCCTCACCGCAAAACAGGCATTTGTTTGCAAAAAAATCTAATAATTTCGATGATCTTCTCGTTGAAGAAGTGGTGGCTTTTCCTTTTTGTGATGTAGCTATTTGGATGTTACGTTGTATATTATAATGCTTTGCACATGAAGAATGTGTAACAATGGACGAATGTTTTTTCAAAATGAGATGTTTCTTGTCTTTTCTGGCTTTACTTGATGCAATACAATTTGCAATACTCTTAGCTTGTAATGTCCTTACTTCTTCGTTTCCAAATTTATTTTTACATAAAATGCATTTAATGCTCCATTCATCTGCTTCTTTCACTTCCATTGCTGAAAGGTATGAATATTTTTCAATGTAGAATAGCAATTAGAGTAACAAAATTACATTAAAAATTTAAAATTTGTACCTCTATATATTTGATCCCTGTATGACTTATAATAAGCCCTCACGAAATTTTTTAAAAAAATTAACTTGGCTCCTGTGAATGCTAGGATTAACTTTTTTTTAAATTTGTAATAAAAAAATAGATATAATTCTCTAAAGTAAAAATATAACAACATATATGTATGTTTATTTATGTCGCGTATAAAAAGGTATGTGCCTAAAAAACCTCATAAAATCGATCAAAATAGCGATTTTTCAAAAATTCCAACGGGATTTCATTTTCAATTGTTTCTTAAGTTTTCTGAATGAGTTTCCCAATTATAAACTGATCCTACACAAAATGGCAGCATTGTTAATTAAGGTAAAAAAGAAACTAGATCGTTAATTACTCAAAAAGTGATGAACCGATCTTGTTGAAATTTTTTGTTCATTGCCGGGACCACATAAACACCATCTTTACGAATTTTCATTCTTCTATGTGCAGTTGTTTTCCTGTAAACAAATAGTGAAAATAACGTGTTTTGAAAACTTTGGAAGCCATTTGCAAGATCACCCTTGCACCTAGCGACCTCTAACAGGGCTTATTTTTTAAAGAATTTCATAACGAAGAGCTTTCCCAATGCATATGTTATACTAAAAGTTAGCAGGAACGGAGCTATTGAAAGAAATATAAAAAAAGTGCCTATTTTATTCACAATAACCTAATTAAAAAGTTATGCGGTCAACCAATTTGTGGGCAAACTTAGGGTGTTTAACTACACCCTAAAATGAAGCGATTCCAACAATAATCTCTCCTATGGGCCAAAATTGCAATGAAAATGCCTCACCGACTAGCCTACAACTAATACTAAAAGTGTCAAAAGAGAATGTCCAAAATATTGATAATTCCAACTTGAAAGGAAAATCTACCTTAAAACATAGTCAGAATTAGTCTTAATAAAAGGAGCCGATATGATGAATGGGGCTTCCTCACACGGTGCATATTCATGGCGAGTAAAACCGGTTTTATAGATAAGAGCGTATGAGCGGAAGAACTTAACGAAACATTTTTCACGCAAAACCAAACGCGTGAAAACTAACACACATATGAAAAGTTATTTCTAGCTCTTGCTTTCTTTAGCTCTGTTTTCCTCTAACAAGTACCCAGAAAGAATTTAGAGAAGAACTGAATCAGTAATGCAAGAAATTATGTCTGATACATGTCACTACTTACCAATGTAATGTGTGGAAAGCGAAAATGTAACCTGCAATGACCTCGCAGGCAGTTACCACCTTAGGACATGACAATCTAAAAGTAATCGATTCCCTCATCGGGCTCGTAATGGGTCGTGCTTGCCAAGTAGCGCATACCGCATTGATTCGGTATACATTACAGTTCCTACTGGGTAAATTTCAGCTGCAATACATTTAAACGTTCCTATATAGCATTCTAATTTACTAAACATAATTACGCCTCATGTGAGTTCCTAGGAGGAGTTGAGTAAAATTGGTTTTACTCAACATGCTTATGGCATCGTGTGAAGAGGCTCATTAGTGCTATACTATTATTGCTGCAGAAATGGTTAAATAAACCGCGAACATTCTTGCTGATACTAAAGTTTTCAGTGTAGAGTTTTAGATGTTTTAAAAATTAATACAAATTAATTTTTTAAAAAAATATATCATTTCCTAAAATATATGATTAAATTTCAACATAAGATTAGATTTCAAATTGTTTCAGCACCGATCTATCAAGTTCGAAATAAATTAACCAGAACTAATAGTAGCACTCGAAAGAACTAAAAATTATAAAGATAGTAATTATGATTCAGAGAAATAACTACTTATTGTGTAGGGTGATGGTACACGAGTCAATGCATTGCTCAATTCAAACTGTCAATTGTCAGTTTAAATGTCACGCGAGGGGATCGGAGTGAAATTTGCGAGATTGAGCACCATCTCCTGGCCTATCAACTGACAATTGACCTAACAATTTAGACAACGCATTGACTCGTATATCATGGGATAAATAAGCTAGTTGCATTTCTTTTGTGATCATTTTTAGTGCTTCTTACTCGCGAGTACTCGGAACTATTCCTTCCTTAAAGGACGGGTAAAGATACCAACAGTTTCGCAACTAAGATCCGCGGAAAGTCACCATTGTCTGACTATTGTGAATTATTTTTCACTTAGCTATGGTGTTTTTACGTGCGCGTGCAATGGACGAACAAACTGGATTTAAGGAGAAGAGGGTGAGCGAGGAACTGGCTTTCCATCGTCCTCTTTTATCCTCTTCACCATAATCCCCAGTTTGTACGTTCGTTTTGTTGGTCCGCTGTACGCCCGCGTAAAACCCCACATATACAGGGTGTCCCATGAGGAGGGTCAAAGCGGCCGCCTGTGGATAGGTTATGAATAGAAGAACAAAAAATCTTATGGGTGGGGGAGGGAAATCGTACCGGTTTAGCCGCTAGGGCGTTTTGAAGTTTTTTTGGTAGTTTTACATATCACCCTGTATTTTTGTAACCCTATGATCTATTTTCATGAATAAGTTATCAGTGTACCCAGAATACTCCCACCTATCGAAAACTGTCAAAATTAAGGTTCCACCCTATCAACTTCCAGAACAATGAGTCGTCAAAGCCAAACTTTGGTTTTTTTCACTAAATTTCAACTAAAACCATCTTTTTCTCCAAAAAATACGTAGTTAACTGATTTTTTTTTGTAAAATTGGAAAGCTTGGACAATTTTCTATGAATAATGTCATACATTTCCATTACATAAAAAAATAACTAAAAAAACAGATTTCTTCATATCACAAGTCTTCGTACATATAGCAGTTTGAAAGAAAAAATACCGTTAGCTCGTTGGAGCATGCAACTATAGATATTTTTCCAGTCAGTTGTGTGTTTTTATGAGTCATACAAGAGTTCAAAAAATATAGTGCAATAATATGAATATTTATTATGCCTAATCGAAGTATTGACATTAAAAATTTAATAATTAAACTGCATAAAAAAGGAAAATCACTTCGGCATATAGGCGAATTTGTTGTGAAAAGGCACTCAATAGTTCAATACACAATTGAGAAGTATAACGCAAACAATTCCGTGGAAAACAGGCCAGGTAGGGGGTGCCAATCGAAGCTAACAGTTAGGGAAAAAGATATTTGTTAAGGCAAGTCCAAGAAAACCCTACTTTAAGTGCCCCAAAAGTAGCCTCACAGCTAGCTGAAGACGTCGCTAAAGAAGTTGCTCCAGAATGTGTACGCCTAGTCTTAAGAAAAGCTGGGTATCGAGAACGAACGATGAGGAAGAAACCTCGTATTAACGAAGTCAATAGAACAAAAAGATTGTACTTCGCTAAGAAACATTTGTTGGAGCTAAAATCTCGTCTAGAATATTGGAATCGGGTGCTTTTCAGTGATGAAAGCAAATACAACGTCTTTGGTAACGATAGAAGGTGGAAAGTGTGGAGAAAACCCAATACTGCTCTTCATCCAAAGCATACCATAAGAACAGTCAAACATGGGGGACAATCCTTTATTGACAAGTTTTTATTGAGGGAAATATGGATCGGTTCGCCTACCTGCACATACTCAAAACAAATTTAAAGGCTAGCGTGCTCAAACTAAATCTTGAAAAACCATGGGTCTTCCAACAGGATAACGCCCCAAAGCACACCGCGCAAATTGTTAAAGAGTGGCTCATTTTTAATGTTCCTCAACAACTTCATTCGTTCGCTGGATTTGAATCCATTCAGTCGCTGGATTTGAATCCTACTGAACATTTATGGGATGAAATAGAAAGAAGAATAAGGAAGCACATATAACCTGTCATCAAACATTAAAGCAGGCCATATTGGAGGAAAGGACAAATATAACGCCTGATTGCACCAGAAACTTGGTCCAATCAATGCCACGTAGGCTGCAAGTTGTACTAGATGCTAAGGGAGGATCGACACGTTATTAGTTTAGTAATAGTTGTGTTTATTGAGCTGCTCTAGGTTGAGCTAGGTTGAGATATCTCAGGAAAAGGTGTTTCATGAGAAATTCGCTTGCGCTAACTTGCCTGAAGTTGCTCTGATTTGTGTTTCATGAGCCTGCTCTAAGTTGGCAAGCAATCAGCTGTTTGTCAACTGTCACAAAACGGCAACAGTTAATCGAAAACTGTTAAAAATAAATTACAGTTACACGCCAGACCTCAATAAGAGTTTAAATTTAATATTTTAAATAGATTAAAAACTAAAATTAAAATTTCCACTTTAAAAACTGACAGATTGAACTTCTGACAATTCACTTTGAGAATTGTTGCCCGAAAAGTGTTTCATGAGATTTCTTGCTCTGAATTGCTCCAACTTGCCTGATTGTTTTTTGACAGCTGCTCTATTGTGAGCTGCCTTGAGCTGCTCTGCTTTTTTCGGTCTCAATAAACACAACTAATATCATTTTCTTTTTTTGTTCTTTTTTATATTTTAAACATTGTGTACGAAGACTTCTGTGATATGAAGAAATCTGATTTTTTAGTTATTTTTTTATGTAATGAAAATGTATTATGTTTTTGTTTTTAAAATCTCTTTAATTGTGGTACTTAACCTATAAAACATGTTTTTTAAAAAATAGTTGTAACATTTTCTTGGTGATTTGAGATTTTAGGGAGTGTACGAAGACTTTCGTGACTGAGTGTATGTCGTTTTTGTAAACGATGGAACAATCTGGGCCTACAATAGCTGTGTTTCAAAATTCCAGCAAAGTTCTCGCAGTTGGCTTCTACTCGTATCTACCCATGCCTTTGTTGAGAAGTTGCTATATACGAGTAGAAGCCAACTGCTTGCGAGAACTTTGCTCGAATTTTGGAACACAGCTAATGTATTCGGATGAGTCTTAAACCCATTTCCGATTGGAAACTGCAAAAGCAGTTGGCTTACCATGTAATCGGATAAGAAAGCAATTTAAAATGAATCCGGAAATTGTGAATGGTATTCTGATTTTCCGAACGCACTTCATCCGCAAGTCCAATAAAATCCAGGTTTCAAATGCCTTTGGTAACATTGTTCTATTCCAAAAATTGGTTTCCATTACTTTCCAATCGGAAATGGGTTTCGGAAAAATAAGACTTTCTGATCCGAATACATAGTAGAAACCCATTCCTACTCAAAAAGGATCAGCGGAACCATTTATTAAGGTTGAGTAACGACAATAGCATATTTTATTCTTTTCTTACTCTACTTTATTTTAGTTAAAGCTTGTGATAAATCACACTCGAACATCTTTGTCTAGAGAACGGTCACGACGATAGATCGCATATCTACGATTAAACTGCAGTCAGTAGAACGAATATTTTTAATTAGTTTAAAATTTTAGTGTAAGGATTACTAATAATCAATATCTTAATATAATAAAAAAGGACTTTCCACAGACATCAACGGATTCCGAAAAATACGAAAGAGTAAACACCAATTGCTGACCACGTTCTCTACTACCAAGATTTTGACTATATTCAGTTGGTTCTTTACAGAGAAAAAGCACACGTTGGTCCTAAATAAATAAAGCTAGATTTTGAAATACTCGCACTAATCAATTGGCTAACTCCAATAGTTCATAACCTCAATTACGGGGATTTCCTTCTCATGCTTTCTTTATTTAAAAAAACGCACATATCAATTGTTAGGTCAAATTAAAAAAAATATATAAAAACAGTCTTATATTGTAGAATATTTTCTGATGTCGGAAATTTCTTAAAAACTGTATAATTCTGACATTTCACTTAAGACGCCACAACTTACCATGTCTATTTTTCGCGATTCCTTCAGCTTGTGCTTAATTTTTTTAATCAGTTGTAGAAATGGTATTTCTTTTAGTGAAAAAATACGTTGTGAACCATAAAATATTAACAGTACCGATGGAAATTAAATCCGCGAAATTGAAACTGCAAAAACCACCGCCGCGACACCGCACGAACAATCAAAATTTTTACACAAACTTGACATCAACCTTCGCTGACAAAACGAGAATTTAATTTTGTGCACATGTCTGTACTAAAATCATTAAACCCTACAAATGAATTTTTTTTGTAAAAATTACGACTTTCGTACAGGACCGTTAATAGTTTAATCAGGCGTGGAATTATTATTTTATTATTGTTATTTCGGTCAATGTAGATGCGATATTTTCGACGTGAATAATAAAGGCCCAAACATATAGCAGAAACGAAAACGATCCGAAACGAAAAGAATGAAATAAATCGTATGAAAATGTATGAACTCGGTTATATAAACGAACAGAACCGAATCGGAACGAATGATATAAATTTACATGGAGAATATACAAGGAGGAAAAACTCTAATGGGGAAAATGACAGGAAATGGAATGGTAGAAGAAACTAAACTTCTAGTTCATTTTTGGCCACAGATGTCATCTTTGTCCGATGTACCCCACATGAAATTAATAAAAATTCATTGGAAACATCAAAAATTGATTAATTACGAATAATCGCATTGATGTAAATTGAATTTAGAAGCTGGTAAACAGCTGTAAGCTGGTAAACGTAAAATATATTAGTATTAAACGAACTTTGCCATGAACCGGATAAATACAATCGGCCATGTTTTTTGGGGTACATTTGACTGCAGCGCCACCAATAATCGAACGAAAATTGACAACACGGAGTTTTATCTCCTTGTATAGCCTCCATGTAAATTTATTTCATTTCGGTATTCGTTTCAGCTATTCAGCCCGTTACTTTGACAGTTCGACAGGCAGTTTGTTTTCGAATTTAAAGTAGTTGAAAGAACGAAAAAGAAGTTATTCTAAAAGAATGCAGTCAATACGAGGTGAAAAAATTTAAATTATGATTTCTCTTGTGATTTGCTTCCTTTGTCTTTAAGTCTTTAAAATTGCTTCCATGACAAAAGCACGATGATAACGAAATTATGGCGGACAGTTTTGAGTGGCAGCTCAAAAAATATTGTTTATATCGAAAAAAATATGCCATGACGTAGATGAAGTATCAAAAGGGGTGTTTTTTTAATCTGTTCCACGACAGAACAGAACAGCTCCCATACAAAAGTTTTGTCCCGATAATTATCAAGTATGTTATAATTGATAGAAATAATTTTCCATCATTATTTTTTATTTAGTAGCAGTTTTTTCGTTAAATAAATGTATTTTTTTTAAATATGTGAGGGTTCTTTCCCTCTGTTTAACGAACTTTTAAAAATAACGAAAGTAGAGAAAGAAGAAAAAACTCTATAGCTGTCTAGTTTTTTCTAATTATGTTTATATCGCTGACATGCACTGAACTGTTTTTTATTTTAAAACCGATTAAAGTTCATAGGATTTTAATGGGGGACGAGACAACGATAGTTTTTGGTGCCACTTTTTGGTAAGGGATTTAGCATATTTAGCAGTCCATATCCACGGTATACAGAAACAAGGTAATGTAACAGAGACTGACAGCTTCGAATATCGTAGAAATTTCGGGCCGAGTGACGTCAGCACTAATGCAGAAACAACAACACACCTCCGATTTTATATGGGAAGAGCGTGCCAAGTGACGTCAGCACTCAAATGATATTTCTCCATTACATTACCTTGTTTCTGTATACCGTGGTATCCATATCTATATGTCAGTGGATCTGACAATTTTTTTAAAAATCAAGAAGGCGGTACCAAAATGGCGGTCGAATTTGGCAATTGTGTTCCCCGACCCTCGACATGGGGATCAAATGAAAGGGCATGACAAGTAGAATACAATTAGCTATGTGGCATCATTCAAAACTCACCTTTGCGACCCCGTCGGTATGGTATCAAATTAAAGAATGACAAGTAGAATACTAATAGCTGCGTTCCATTGGGCGATCCGGAGTACTCCGGAGTATATCACCAATGGAACGCGATTTTTTGATGTCAGAAGTAAATACGAGTAAAACGTAAAAGTGCAGGGGTAGTTGGGAGTAGAAAATATTGCCCAATGGAACGCAGCTATTAGCTGTCATTCCAAATTCAAAATGGAGGCCAACACAAAATGGCACGAGTATACTACAGTAAGCTTTGTTACGTCATAATAAACCATATTTAATCACAATACGACAACGGGAAGTAATTTAATATAAATAAAATAAAAGGTTAAAAACACAATTAATACTCGCCTGCAATGCGTACCAGTACAGTGTATCCTTACCGCTATATCGTCCCCCACCGTGTAACTACTCACTACTACATTTGTTCTTGTTTTTGTGCAGTTACACATAAAATTTTCACTAAGTTTTTTAAAACTTGAAGCTCTCAACAATAGGCATGTTTCTTTTTCCTGATACAATTTCCCCCACTCTTGGGGGTAATTTTGAGCCAGAAAAGTCGTAGCCAGAAAAGTACGCATATTTAATTTATTTAAACTTCTTCTATTCGTTTAGAATAATACCTGTGACACATATACCATCATAATGAAAGTAACCTTCACAATCGTGGCAAAAACCCGCCATAATACCTGTGACACATATACCATCATAATGAAAGTAACCTTCATTATCGTGGCAAAAACCCACCATAATGAAAGTCCAAAATGAAAGTATTTTACTTTCATTTGGACTGTAATTTCGGTTAAGTGACATCTGTTGGAAAATTGGAAACTACATTTTAAAATAAAATAAATTGATTTCACGTTAGTTAAGCAACAATTTGCAAGGATATTTTCTTTACTACTTTAAAAAATATTTCTTTAAATATTCCAAATTAAAACAGCTTAAAATTAAAGCAAAAAACACGCAGGTTTATATCCTCACTTGATATGCCAGATGCAAATGAAAGTAAAGTGTAATGTGTCACCCCATCATTTCCTTGACCATCATAATGAAAGTTACCATCATAATGAAAGTATAGTGTGTCACAGGTATAATGCAAGTCCAAAATGAAAGTATTTTACTTTCATTTGGACTGTAATTTCGGTTAAGTGACATCTGTTGGAAAATTGGAAACTACATTTTAAAATATAATAATTTGATTTCACGTTAGTTAAGCAACAATTTGCAAGGATGTTTTCTTTACTACTTTAAAAAATATTTTTTTTAAATGTTCCAAAATAAAACAACTTAAAATTAAAGCAAAAAATACGCAGGTTTATATCCTCACTTGATATGCCAGACATTTACTGAGTTTCCATGAGAGTTCAACCAGAGTTGAAACCGAGTTATCCGTCAGGGAAACAGACACAGTTAAGAGTTTTCGTTAAAGAATTTCAACTCTGCTCAACTCAACGAAAATAGGTAGGTTGAATTGAGTTCACGCGCACAACTAAAAACGGCACACTGGCAAAAGTACAAATGGTGAAAATGTCGCACACTTTATAATTAATAAATACTTTTAAAGGAAAATCTATAATAAAATTAATTGATGGAACAAGATGGAGGAAGACGGAAGGCAGAAATGGAAACGCATAAAGTTAATCGTTGAGTTGAAGTGTCATTTCAACTCAACCACAACTCAACTCGACTCCCATGGAAACTCGGTAATTGATTATAGAGTAAGTAGTTATGGACAAACATTTGTCCAGCTACGATACTAGATGGCGATAGTTGTACGGTTTTAAGTTTTAGGGCTGCGAATTTCTGTTGTACGCCTCTAAAATCAATGGGAGTGGGCTTTCAACATTAATTAATTAATATTATTTCCTTATACGTGCATAATAATTATAAAATATAAAGAATTTTCAATTTTGTTAATTTTTAGTAAAACTTGAAAAAAGCTGGTTTGCGCCTGAATTTTAAAAAGCATTACAAAGCCCTTCACGCATGTTGGAAGAAAAGCCAGAAGTTTTGGATCTAAAAATTGATTCCTGTGCGCGTATTCCTTTTGTTTTGTTGTTTTGTTGTTGTTGGAAAATACGATTTCTTGGTCGGTGGCTGAAATTTAACAATGAAGAAGATGATGAATGGAGATGCAAATGTAATGGAAAATTAATCGTGTTTTTTTTCCATTTTGAGAAAAATGAATTAGGTTTTTTTTTAACAAAAATTCAAACTTTTTTTATTGATTTTATTATTGATTATAGAGAAAATTTGAGTGGTTAGTTGGGTAAATTTGAATATATGTATTTGTTTACAATAAAAAAACTGAATTTTCGTTCAAAACCTTACTTCAAAAGGCCCAACTATAATGCACGTAAGAAACGCACGTCAGCCGACGTGCGTAAATATCAAACTTTCGTTAAACGTATAATGGTTTGTGTATACGGAAAGTTTTCACAAGTTTAAAATTATTAAAATGCATAAATATTTTTCATTGGCTATTAAAACTTGGCTACTAATCCTTGCATATTAAAAATAATCGTGTTTATTTGCAATTATAATAAATTTCTCGTCAAAATCACTCCCATAAATTTGAAGCACAACATTTTCCATACTCTTTCTTGTTTAAAACCCACAAAACAACAACAAAAAAAATCAGTTGCCATTAATTTAACTACAAATTCTCCCAAAACGTACGTTGAGCGCGGTTCTTTTCGAATTTTTACGTTTAACGAAACTTAACGAAACAAAATATGACCGACGTACGTCCAATATGGCCGAGCCCATTAATTTCCATGAGAGCGTCCAGACGACGTGCGTTTCTTACGTGCATTATAGTTGAGCCTATATTTCTCAAGATAAGTCGAATTCAATGAAGAAATAACTGTTCAGATTTTGAAAGTTTTTTTAAATGTTTGTATTAAGGGTGATTGTTTACTTTATCGCCTAGCCCTCCGCTCTGGGCGCAGCACCAAAAGGGTCGCGCCCTACTCCGAGAATGAGGTAGAAATTGAGGTGGGGGAGTTTTTGGGGGCGCGCAATCCAAAGTCAAAGTCGTTACTAAAATAACTGCTTATTGAACCGCTATTTTAAAAAAAATTACTTGTAGAAAATTGATTTTTACAAAATTTCAACCCTGAATAACTTTTTAGGGGTGAACGACGGCTAATTACAAAGGAAATGTGTTCAGGTCAATGCTCTATACAACCCCTACCCCACTGGGGGATGAGGTGATAAAGTAAGTAATTACCCAAAATTATAAAAATTTTGGTATGTAGGTACATATGTACATATGTGGAAGGGGACAACACAAACTTTGTTCGCAAAACTTTTTTCCCATAGAATAATACCCGTGAAACAAAGAAAAGGCGCTCGTAAGCCGCTGGAAACAGTGCGCACAAACATTCCGTCGACATTGGGCATATTCACACGGTGCCATAATTGTGGTGAGTAAAACCGGTTTTATTCAACTCCTAGCAACTCAGACGGGGCGTAAATGAGTGTAGTAAATTTGAATGCTATACAGGAACCTTTAAATGTATTGCAGATGAAATTTACTTGTTAGAGAAAAACAGAGCTAAAGAATGCAAGAGATAGAAATAACTTTTTATATGTGTGCCAGTTTTCACGCGTTTGCTTTTGCGTGAAAAATGTTTCGTTAAGTTCTTCCGCGCCCTTCCCTCTCTCATCTATAAAACCGGTTTTAGGCGCCATGAATGTGCACTGTGTGAATATGCCCATTGTCCACACAGGCATTCCGTCGGACGTTCTATTCAAACTTCAAAGTACGATCGACAAAAGCCTCTTTCATGTGGACCCACCATTAAACAACATAAGTTCTTTGTTACTTTGCAAATTACTGAGTTTATTGAGTAGATAGAAAGGCCGGCCCTCTTCAAAACTACATACATTTTGACGTGATAACGTTTTATAAATCGATGCCGTTGGAAGGCATTCACGAAAAAGTTGTAACGAAGCCACTAACGTCCAGTAACGTTACTATGCTCGCGCAACATTCGAGAAAGAGGCTCGCGTTCTTAGCGTCGGAGCAAAAGAAAGAAAGCGTCTCAATGGGGGTGCTACACACGAGACTAATTCGGACGGGTGAGTCCTTAAGGATTCCAAATGACGAATTTGTGGTTAAAATTTGAAAATTCAAAATGGCTGACGACAGCGTAGACCTGCATCAGTTCAAGCTGCTCTACAACCGAGTACTTCATCAAACCAAACAGCGGTGCAACAGATACAATCTACGTGGTATAAGAAATGGGCTTCGTCAATACAGATTCAAATTAAATTTCCTGGACAACGATTTTGGCCACGCTTGCTCGGTTTGTGACAGATTGTGGTAAACAAAATTAGATAATTAAATTTTAAATCTGTTCAGAAGGAATTCTAACCTCTAATTTCAATAAATGTTTTTTTTAAAAATGAAGAATTGAATTTATATGAATTTAAAAGTGTAATCTTCATTTAATCCTTTGTTCCAAAAAACTTATAACACAAAAAAGACGTTATCACGTAAAAACTTCGCCCGTATACGGTCTTTACAGGAAGCCATATTTTTTGTTCCTTTCAGAAATTTGAGAGTAGAGCTATGGTGCAACGGAAAAGCGGAAAATTGTTGCAGACTCTAATTAGAAGCCTTCTGTAAAACTGTAAAATTAACTTACATCTCAGTTCTAAGGAACTAGTTTGAGAGCTTTATTTCTGGCCGTTCAATGAAGGAAGGATTGGATGGCGTCGAGCCCAACCCTCATTCCATCTCGGCTGGCGTTCCCATTAATGATCTGCTCTCAATCCCCTTCATAGTTTTGCCGACGACAGTACTCTGCGTTTCTCCTACGCCTTCGACAACATAAGACAAGCACTTGCCACACCTTGTCTCCTAGGCCGTGAGCTCATGTCCAACTCTATTAACGGGACATTGAACTCATTCTTGATTGGGGCCTATAGAATTGTGTCGAATTTCAACGCAACCAAAACCAAGTACTGTTTTTCTCTACAAAAACCTGCACCGTCCTTTCCATTATTTCAGCAGGCAAAAAAAATCTAATGGCTGGCTCATCTGTAAACATCTTAGACGAAATTTTATCTTTAGATCTGCGATCGAATAATCACATATTCCAAATCGCCCAACAAGTTTATCAATGCCTGAGATTCCTCAAAAGATGCAAGTTCCTCCTCAGGAACGTTAGATTTTTTCTCCGGCCCGGACACGGACATGTGTGAACGAGTACATATAAAATGTACGCACCAATATTTTTTGAACCCCTGACGGAACACTAATAAGTGTGGATATTCCTTTACTCGTTCCCACATGTCCGCGTCCGGGGACGGGCTCGTTCACACATGACAGAACACGGCCCTGTGACGTCCCGGGCACGGCCCTGGTATGTGTGGATACTCCTTAAGCCAGCTGCCCTGACTGCAATCTACAAATCCTACATTCCGCCTCGCCTTGAATATTATTCGTATATTTGAGCGGGCGCCCCAAAAACTACTTTGACTTGGCTGAAGAAGGTGCAAAACCGCCCCTCTGCTCCTCCATAGACCACTAAAGACACCGTAGGAATGTAGCAGCCCTCCCTAAATTTTACCGCTATTACCATAGCGACTGCTCCACTGAAATTAAGAACTTCCTGCCTACACTGCAACTTTTTTCTCGCAACACAATACCAGCCAACTCGTCTTACCCCAGGCTCACTGCAGACCTCCTCTTCCGCCATTACGGTTTAGAAGTTCGTTTATAAATAGAACAACTCCACAGTCGGTTTTGCTGAACCCAAATAAGACCTACGAGTTCAAACGCAAGGTTCATCGACATTCACTCACGCACCCTGCAAACCCCTAACCTATGCCTTTTTTTATCCTTCAGATCAGACAACTAGACATTACACCATTACTAGACAACTCGACATTACACCATGACTTGCACTACATGACGGACTAGTGTTCCAAAGGGAGATTCCTTAGCTTGACCATGCCATATAAAAAAAGGAAGTGTCTAAATCCACTGAAAAACGCGAAACGCGAAAACCCGGAAATTGATATATCCACACGCGAAAACGATATATCGCCACGCGATTTCCGAATATCAGTCATTCCGAATATTTTCATTGTTGTCCGAATGATTTCTCGTAGAATTTGAACTATTTTAGGTTAAGAAAAATAAAGGCGTATTTGGAAATACGCCTTTACAAACGTTGTAGCTATTTTGACAGCTACTTCCTAACCTTATAATTTTTTGACGGTTGTCATCAATTTTATGTTAATTAAATTTTGTTAATAAAAAAAATATTAGAAGAATTTCAATTTTGTTTATTAAAAAAAAAAAAAACAAATATAACCAAAATAAAAATTTCGCGCTTTTGAATTTCGCGCGCGCGAATGACAACCGTCAAAAAATTATAAGGTTAGGAAGTAGCTGTCAAAATAGGTACAACGTTTGTAAAGGCGTATTTCCAAATACGCCTTTATTTTTCTTAACCTAAAATAGTTCAAATTCTACGAGAAATCATTCGGACAATTAAAATATTCGAAATGACTGATATTCGGAAATCGCGTGGCGATATATCGTTTTCGCGTGTGGATATATCAATTTCCGGGTTTTCGCGTTTCGCGGTTTTCAGTGGATTTAGACACTTCCATAAAAAAAATTAAAAAATAAAAATTATTTTGTATATCTCAATACTAGTACAATTACCCATAAAAATTTCCAGTTTCTACGAATTAAAATACCTGAGAAAAAAATCTAAAAATTTGTCACATTTTTCGCTAAAAATGAAATAATCCGTTAAAACCCATTTCATTTTTCTCAACATAATAAGAAACGTTTGATGCGAAATTTCCCATTAAAGTCGTCTCGCCCATTCATTTCTTTACCCCATTGTCAAATTTCACCCATCGGCCACGAAATCATCATCACAAAAAACGTAGTAATCTATTTTTAGATCCGCAGGCACTAAAATAAAAGCCGCAGCTTCTGATTTTTTTCCAAATGCGCGAAGGGCTTTTTCATAAAGGCGGAGACGCTAAAACATGGTACGAGTAAACATGATACGAGCAAAACCCGCAGACGATAAAACCGAGCTGAGACCAATTTACTCGATCTTGAACTTTTGTCTTTTACAATTCTGTCATGCAGTCGAAAAGTGCTAAATTGAGAAATTTTTATGTTAAATAATGAATGCGGTAAAAAAAGATTTTTACATTTTTTACTTATTTGCGAATGTTTAGAGTAAGAGGAAGAACTGTTGTTGAAACCTAAAAGAAAAAAGCATATGGGTAAAAGAATGGCTGAAAGATAGGCTTAAATTCACTTATACAAAAGTATTAAAGGAACTTAAGTGTTCGGCTCCTGATGATTTTAAAAATTTCATTATATGTACATATAATATTTTAGTTTCACTGCGATGTTAACTCTACGAAATCTCAATTCAAATGACGTGCTCGAGTAAATGTTGACAAACCAGTCCGCACACACTCAAACATGGTATTACCAACGCAGAGCTCCGCCCACAAACATCACAAAAATCAAACTGGTTTTGATTTTACTAGCACCGTTGGTGAGACCAAAAGTTTGGTACGCGTACCGGCAAGCAGACAACCAACATCAGCTCGAACACGGTACTAGTACCATGTTTACTCGTACCATGTTTTAGCGTCTCCATGGGCCTTAACAAGGAAAAATTTATTTCGGAAACTAACCATATAGAGGAGAACAAAACCCTGCGATACCAGCGCACGAAGCTCGTAGCGCCGTAGCTGGATGTTATTTTGACTTGCGTTTTACCCCGTTTATGATTAGGTTGAAAAGTTGAGTCGAGGTTGAGTTGAAATTTCGACCACCGTATACGATTCCGAGTTGAGTTCACTTTGGGTTGAAATCGGGTTGAACTGCCATCAAATCATAACCTCTTTTTGTTAATTCTTTTGCTATATTTCTGACTTCCTATACAGTTTTCCATCAAAATGGTGAAGGGAATTTTGTTCCCGCATTATTTCTAACATAGTTTTTGTTTCCTGATGCTCCCAAACATTTCTTTTAGCCATTGTCAAAATAAAATTTCCTCTGTTTTTACATATTTGGTTAATATAAAATAATTAACGCGCTACAAAAACACCGAACACAAAACTAACGCCGAAGGCAGGCTTCACGGATGGTAAACAAACAAAACAAATGTCACTTCAACCCAATTTCAACTCAACACGCGTTTATGAGGCGAAATATCAACTCGACCCAGGTAGGAGAGCTGAGTTGGGTTGAGTGGACCCAGTTTCAACTCGATCCCCGTTTATGACTGGGTTCAACCTGGGTTGAACCTAGGTTGAACCTAGTCATAAACGGGGTATTTGTCCATATCTACTTAGTATATAATCAATGTTGGGCCTTTAATCGGACTGGATTGGATGACGTCGAGCCCAACCCTCATTCCATCTCGGCTGGCGTTCCCATTTGTTCAACCCCAAACCTAAAATTAAAACATATTAGAAAACAATGAAATATAAAAACTCATGATCATACTTACCTGAAATGAATTGAATTAATAACCTGAAGTACCTATCTGAAATCAGAAATTTAATAAAAATAATGAATTAATAAAGATGAATTACAGCTAACATAATGAATTTAATTATAAAGTAGGATTTAACTAATATAAAAAGGTATTATTATACAAAACAAATCATTAAAACCGAATTTATGATGAGTTTCAAGTGGCATGCAAAATTAACAACAACAAACACACGCAAAACTAACAATAGAAATATGTCACGACTAACACATTTTACAAACATCGCATATAAGTTATCTCTAAAGAACATTAAAATGAACACATTATACAACTTCTACGTGAAGTTTCTTTTGAATTCCACGTAGAATTTGGTCATTAAAACACCTAATGACAGGTGTATACAAACACAAGGAAATTGCCGAATTTTGGAGTTTTCACGCAATTTCTTTCACAAAACAACACAGAAAACACTAAAACAACACTACATGAGTGTATAAACACTATACTCACCTGCGTAGTGTCACCAACACCTCACAAAACGCGAAAAATACACTCGCGACTTCGCGAAAATTACCGCGGCAACTTAAACGTCAGATTTTACTGACATTCATGACGCGATGTGTCGATTTCATGTAAAATTCGACGGAGAATTTAATGGTGATGCCAAAAACACGCAATTATGTTGAAATAAAAAGATATTTAGATTTATTTAAAATCTAATATATTATAACTAGAGGGAAAGAGAAGGCAAAAATTGCCATTTAGAGCGGGATAAACATAAAATTGCCAAAAAGGTCATTTTCGAAATTGGCAACTACTATATGAATCAAAATGATGCAAAAGGCATACAAAGTTGGAAAATTTATGATAGTTATGAGAAAATTAAATTGAACAACATTTAGAAAATATGGAAATGAAAATTTAAGATGCATGTTTAGTGATCATCATCGAAGCGTGGCTAAATCAATAAAGAAATTAATTATTTAGTACACTAACTGGCGATGCAGTGCAGCAATAACGGTCAAAATTTATCTATATAAACCCGGCCTCAACATGGATCAACTCTCACTTTTTCATCGAAAATCTTACAAGGTAATCGTTAAAGCAATATGCCAGCTTGGTAATCGCTAAACAACCTGCCTTTTTTTTATTATTCAATTTGAGAATATGAGAAACTCATGCTCTTTCTAATTTCAGATACTTAAACCTGAGTAAACAAAACATTTCAGCGCTTTCGAGGAAGGAACTTATCCAAGGCTAAGGACGTAGTCAAGGCTAAACAAGCAGTCCATAATTGTTTAAGTGGAATTTAAAAATAGTAAACCAAGAAATAGTAATAGTACCCTCACAGGCCCTAGAGGTGAAAGTGAGTATTAGCATGCTATTTTTTTATAAGTTAAGAGGTTTTTTTTTGATAGAGAGATTGCTGTATTAAAATATATTTTGAAATAGTGAAAAGGCTACTTTGTAATAAATATTTTAGTTGAAGATTTGTTAATAAATGCTTGAAAGTTAAACCACCACGAGTTCCTTTATTTATTATACAGAGAAATTATCCTTCATTTAATTTCTTCTCTGTATTAAACATTGGTGGTTCCATCCAGGAACGTGGTGG
The DNA here is from genome assembly GCA_963855945.1 of Thereva nobilitata. NCBI lineage: Eukaryota > Metazoa > Arthropoda > Insecta > Diptera > Therevidae > Thereva > Thereva nobilitata. Next base: position 95,563,762 of record OY979695.1, read on the forward strand.
TACTTTCAAGAATTTATTGATTTATTGGGATTGGTTTGGGAGTTAGTTTCACGTGCGAGTCCTTTCATAATGTCGTCAGCACAGGAGTTAAATAAAAAGCAAAAGGCGATGAAAACTCGTTTGGACAAATTTATCGAAACCCAAAAGAAAACTGCCATACCAAAGAGAACCCAAGGGTTCTACGAATCTCGAATTGCAACCATGACAAAATTGTGGGAAGAATTCCAGAATAACGATGTCGCATTAATTGCGGCAGCAGCAGCTGAGGATCCAGCAAAGGGAGGTGATATCTCCATGTTAGAAAAATACGAGCAAACAGAAACCAAGTATCTCGATTATCTTGCCGACCTTATGGATGGTCTTCAGAAATACACAACGATCACACCAGCACCACCAGCACCTTCGCCTGACGCTTCAACCTCAGCACCAACGGTGACCCAACAAGACTTACCTCTTCCTCGAATTAGTCTTCCGAAATATAATGGGGACTATGATCTATGGCGCTCGTTCCACGATGTGTTTTCTTCGTTGGTTCATAACAATTCTAAATTATTTCCAGTCCAAAAATTACATTACCTCAAGGAGTGTCTAATTGGCGAAGCAGAAATACTGCTTAGACACGTACCAATGACCAACGAGAATTATGAACCAGCATGGCTAAAATTGAAGGAGCGTTATGAGAACAAACGCATCTTAGTTAATCATCAACTTAAGACACTCATGAACATCCCCAAATTGACAATGGAGACTTCGAAGGGTATGGAGACGTTGATCAACACCACGTCGGATTGTCTTCAACAGTTGAAGAATTTGGATGTCGACACAAAATCATGGGATTCAATCTTAATTTATATCCTGATGCAACGACTGCCTTTCATCACATTAAGGTTATGGGAGGAAGAACAGGGATCTCCACAAACTTTGCCTACCTTTTCAAAATTTCAAACCATTTTAGCGAACCGATTACGGATATTGGAATCTATTGCTGACATAAGGTCTGTTCCAATAGAAATCCTGCTGCAATCTGTCATGTGAAAACCTGCTTGAATAGTGGGGATAATTTTGTGAAAAAAGTGTCAAGTCAAGGAACGCTTTTGGGAAAATTTCCTGTAAATCTGTAAAGAAGAAGATAACGCGAATGTCATTTTTGTTTACAAGTCGAAATTTTTAAATTAAACAAAGTTTTTTCTTTTAAAATTTCCACTTTTCAAAACTCAAAACAGTATTCCAAAGTTAATAAACCATAAACAATCTTATAAAACAAGCACAAAATCTGTTGTTTATACTAGGTGACAGTTGTTTTTGACATGCCCCTCTTTCACAGGAGATCGCAGCAGCCAAAACCCACTGGCACTTTCATGTTAGAGGGGAAGCAAAAATTTCCCCGCTTTATCGAGCAGGAAATTCAATTGGAACAGCTTCCTGGCCAGGCCTGCGCAGGCATTCTCTATTGGAACAGACCTATAGTTACCAAGTCCGCACCTTTACAAGGAATAAAAACAGTGAATCAGAACACACATGCATTTCACGCCACAAACCAAACCGGCTGTCCAGCTTGCCATGGCCGACACTTTATTGCTACATGTAGGAAATATCAGGCAATGACCAGCACAGCCAAACGCAACGTTATACAAACATCTGGGAGGTGTTTGAATTGCCTCTCAAATCAACACAAAGTTAATGAGTGCCCCAGTAAATACAGGTGCCGTAAATGTCAGCAACGACATCATTCCTCTTTACATATTGAAGCAAACCCAGAAAAAACCAAATCTACTGAAGCTTACTTCACGACTCCACACAACGATCCCAACATCGGTACAAATCGATCTTCTCTGTCAAATCAAGGACGCCTTCCTCCAGAAGACAACAATCCAAGACATGGGCCTGCAACAGCAAATTCACATTACACTTTACTTTCATTTGCATCTGGCAGAGTGGCAGATCAAGTGAGGATGTAAACCTGCGTGTTTTTTGCTTTAATTTTAAGTTGTTTTAACTAAAGAAAAATATATTTTAAAGTAGTAAAATAAACATCCTTGCAAATTGTTGCTTAACTAATCAAATCAAATTATTTTATTTTAAAATGTAGTTTCCAATTTTCCAACAGATGTCACTTAACCGAAATTACGGTCCAAATGAAAGTAAAATACTTTCATTATGGTGAGTTTTTGCCACGATAATGAAGGTTACTTTCATTATACCTGTGACACATATACCATCATAATGAAAGTAACCTTCATTATCGTGGCAAAAACCCACCATAATGAAAGTCCAAAATGAAAGTATTTTACTTTCATTTGGACTGTAATTTCGGTTAAGTGACATCTGTTGGAAAATTGGAAAGTACATTTTAAAATAAAATAATTTGATTTCACGTTAGTTAAGCAACAATTTGCAAGGATATTTTCTTTACTACTTTAAAAAATATTTTTTTAAATATTCCAATTTAAACAGCTTAAAATTAAAGCAAAAAACACACAGGTTTATATCCTCACTTGATATGCCAGATGCAAATGAAAGTAAAGTGTAATGTGTCACCCCATCATTTCCTTGACCATCATAATGAAAGTTACCATCATAATGAAAGTATAGTGTGTCACAGGTATTATGATGGTAAATGTGTCACAGGTATTAAGGCCCAGTTAAATAGCAGCGTTGCGTTGCGTTTCGTTGCGTTTTCAAAATTAAAACTATGTAATAGCCTCGACACACGGCAATCAAAATATGACGAAAATTCCTAATTTATGACGAACGCCCTTACGGTGTGACACACGTTAAAATACCTCATTATATTATGACATTGTGGTGTAGTGAAAAATGTCAGAGAACGAAAAATAAAAAAAATTATTTCTTGGTACGTTGTTGCCCCTACACTACAAGGTTTTATGCGTACAAACAAGGCGTTCAAACAAAGATTGACAGTGTGTGGTGAATTTGGTTTTTGGTTCTATGTTTGTCACAAGTTTGTCCCAAATATCAAAACGTTTTGATTTTTTCGTGGTTTTATCTGAGTTATCTCCATAACATAAAAAACGTCTGCTCTGGTGTTGTTTATTTTGTTTCGGTGTTTTTAGTAATTAGCTGTATTTATGTATTTAGTTTTGCTGTAAAACCTTATAGTGTATGGGCAGGCTCAGTGTACAAACAAGTTTGTCACAAAGACTGTGTGACATATTTGTACGCATAAAACCTTGTAGTGTATGGGGCCCTAATGGAAGGGAAACAAGTAATATTTAATTTTTTAAAATAATCAGCTGACTCTGGAAAAACGCATAAAAGCGGGCTTTTTAACATGATCTATCGTTCGAAAGATTCTCTTTTGAGATTTCGTACTAGATTAACCAAAGTTTGCCTAATCGGTTTTCCTAATTGATGGGGTTCATATTCCTAATTAATGATGAATTTTCGTCATAAATGCCTGCGTGTGTCGAGGCTATAATTAAACCAATCTTCACACAATTTACTGTTATATTTTAGAAAAATAATATAGACAAACAACTTTATCTATCAAATAACGCAACACTAAGCTGCTGTTACCGCGTTTATGACTAGGTTGAACCCAGGTTCAACCCAGGCTGAACCCATTCATAAACGGGGAACGAGTTGAAACTGGGTCCACTCAACCCAACTCAGCTCTCCTACCTGGGTCGAGTTGATATTTCGTCTCATAAACGCGTGTTGAGTTGAAATTGGGTTGAAGTGACATTTATTTCATTTTTTTACCATCAGTGAAGTCTGCCTTCGGCGTTAGATTGTGTTCGGAGTTTATCTTAACTATATATATAATAACAGTGGAAATTTAATTTTGACAATGGCTAAAAGAAATGTTTGCGAGCATCGGGAAACAAAAACTATGTTAGAAATAATATGCAGGAACAAAATTCCCTTGATGAAAAACTGTAGAGGAAGTCGGAAATATTTAAAAATATAAAAAAAGAATTAGCAAATGAGGTTATGTTTTGATGTCAGTTCAACTCTATTTCAACCCAAGGTGAACTCAACTTGTCATCATATACGGTGGTCGAAATTTCAACTCAACCTCGACTCAACTTTTCAACCTAATCATAAACGGGGTATATGTGGCTAGATTGCGAAAATTTATGGTCAGCATCATCATTTTCGAGGGAAACTCTTCCAGGTTTGCTTGCTTGCGTACATACAGCGGTCGTAAGTTAAACTTTTTCAAATTATTGTGTAGTTTCAGTGGTAATTTAAATTCAATTATTAAAACTTAAAAATTTTAGCAATTTAAAAGCAAAAAAATCCATGAGGTTATCGTGCATAAAATAACAGGGAAATTATTCAAGTGCATTCAATAGGCATAACGGCAGGATTGATTGATTTGAGTTCTTTGGAGTACATAACAAATAGCCGTCACACAGAAGTAGGAAATTTCAATTATCTTGGATATGTACGAATAAAGGCGAGTAACCCAATTAAAATTTGGATAATATTTTTATAAACGGTGAGTCCTAACATAATTGAATTTATTTTAAGATACATTCGTAAATATCATTTCGATAATATTAGTGCCTTTTACTGGAAAGTTTAAATAATTTGTGCTCAAATTAATTATAGCCTCGACACACGCACGCATTTATGATGAAAATTCATCATTAATTAGGAATATGAACCTCATCAATTAGGAAAACCGATTAGGCAAATTTTGGTTAATCTAGTACGAAATCTCAAAAGGCCCTTACCGGGTGACACAAGTTAAAATACCTCATTATATTAGCTGCGTTCCATTGGGCAATATTTGCTACTCCGGAGTACTCCCGGGTATACTCAACTACCCCTGCTCTTGCTTTAGGGTATTTCACTCCTATTAGAAACGCATAAAATTTCCGCCAGGTTTGCAAGCTTTAACTATTTAAAAATAGATGGCCTTTTGTTTTTTAAGGTTAAGTAAACTGTCGATTAATTATTTTAAAGTGTTTTTTTAAAGTAAATCTACAAAAACGGTAAATATAGTATACAGTAAGATATAAAATTTCCTTTTATTTAAAGAAAAATAATTATTTCACATTTCTTTAAAGATCAATAAATTAATTTGAGGTTATGTTTTACTCGTATTTTCTTCTGATATGAATAATCGTGTTCCATTGGCCATGTACTCCGGAGTACTCCGGATTACAAAATTTCTCCCAATGGAACGCAGCTATTAGCTGTTTTCGATTTGCCACATTTATCTGATATTCATCACATATTCCTCACATGTCAAATCTCGTACTCACTTTTGCCTCACTTTTGTTCTGTCAAATTGTAACTGATTGCAAAAAGCAAATCGAACAGTCACTTATGTGATAAATATTAAAAATTTTAAAAATTTATTTTCCATACACTGAGATCAAAGAAATTGTCTCTTTCATAATACTTCCTCTGCTGAATATGAAATTATTACAAAATAAGATATTCAACCACAATAAATACATCAGTGCATAACTTCAAAATCACTTACTCAACTGATGTGATGAAAAAATATTTTTATCACATCACTTGGTTTTGTATCAGTTGGAAGCTGTCGCCATCTGTTGTAAAATAGGAACTGAACCGCCAAATCGAACAACCATTTTCAGTGAAACTGAGGAAAATGTGAGGCATATTGGTGTAACCACAATTGGGGCGACGAGCGAAACTACCGTCGCAACTACTGTCAAACACATTTATAATACACACCATTCTTATGAAGTTGCCCAAAATTGCACCACGGCCATGGCGACGACCACGACCACTCTATTAAATTTCCAATTCGTAGCCGTCATCTGTCAAAAGTTGTTTTGTGATTTTTGTTTTTCGACATGGAACGATAGTACATTATTATGAGCAGTTTATATAGCGGCTTATAAATGCATTTGTACATAATGCTGAAATGAAATCAATTTTATTGCTTCTTTTAGCCGAGAAATGTAAAAAACGATGGAAAAATTTAGTGATTGTAGCTAGCGACATCGCCCTAATTGTGTTCACACGACTACTTTCGCCGCGATAAACCCCGTGGCCGTGGTCGTCGCAGTAGTTGTCGCCCCAATTGTGGTTATAGCATATCAGATAAATGTGGCAAATCGAAAACAGCTAATATGACAGTGTGGTGTAGTGAAAAATGTCAGAGAACGAAAAATAAAAAAAAATATCTTTGGTACGCTGTTGCCCCAATGGAAGGGAAGCAAGTATTATTTAATTTTTTTATATGAAAAAAATGTAATATTTTTTATTAATTTTCAAGTAAAACTAAAATAAAAATCAGCTGACTCTAGAAAAACGCCTAAAAGCGGGCTTGTAAACATGATCTATCGTTCGACAGATGCCTCTCTTTTGTGATTTCGTACTAGATTAACCAAAATTTTCCTAATAGGGAATCTTACGCAAAGGTAAGCTCAGATGGCGCCACCGAAGTATAACGCAAACAAACAACAAAACAGCAACAAAAATATAATATTGATATACTAACCAGTCTCAAATTCTTCCTTAATATAATCTTCAGATATAAGTTGATCTTGACAAAGTCTTAAATGTTTCGTACCCTTAAACTTTTTGCGATTCACAACTATTTTCCATAGCTCCCGTACTTTTTGATCTTTAGGAAATAAATAAACCCCTAAATTATTGCATCCAAATACACCACACTGATGCATATTTATTAGAATATAAGATTCCATCATTGAATAACCGAAAAATCACAATAAAACCAAGAACTGTTTGGCAGGCGGAGACAAATGTCACTTCATGTTTACGTTATAATACATTGGCGCCCCTAGCGGGAGAAATTTCCAGTAAGGTTCCCTATTGATGAGGTTCATATTCCTAATGGGCCTATTCACACAGTGCATATTCATGGCGCTTAAAACCGGTTTTATTGATGAGAGAGGGAACGGAGCGGAAGGGCTTAACGAAACATTTTTCATGCAAAACCAAACGCGTGAAAACTAGCACACATATAAAAAGTTACTTCTATCTTTTGCATTCTTTAGCTCTGTTTTTCTCTAAAGCTTAGTATGGAGTTCGCACGGAATTCCGTTCAGCATTTTTGGTAAATATTTCTACACGGAAAAATTGCGTGTAGAATACCGTGGAGAAAAGCTAACAGTTGAGAAAAAGCGAACAGCTGACTGTTAAAAATCACATATAAAACCACGAACTGGCGGCAATAGCTGTTTTTCATTCGTCCTGTCAAAATTACCTAACACACAACACGGAATAATTGTCTAACATTTATTCCGTTCCAACATGAACGGAAAAAAGTCTCCAATTTCTGGAAGCCACCTGTTAGAGAATTGCACAAGCTAAATATTACCAAAAGTTTTCCGTTCGAACTGCGTACTCATAAAACAAAAAGTGCACGGAAAAATTTGGTGAACGGAATTCCGTGCATCTTTTTACGTGTATTTTATATGGGGAACGGAATTCCGTTCGAACTCCATACTAGGCTTTAACTGGCATTATTGCTGTTATGGCCTGTTTCACACGGGACGACGGCCAGCCAACAGAAATCGTACGATATTCATCTTTTTAGAGAAGAGGGTGAGAGAGGACAATGGGGAGGGAAGATTTTCCCATCCAACTTTCTCACACGATTTTCGATATGACTTTTTGATAGCGGTGTGGTTGTTGTTGTTTTTTGTTCCTTTTGCTGGGAGAAGAAAAGAAAGAGAAATGACTTTTGTTTCACTCGGAAAGTACGCAAAAGAGAATTAAAATAAAAGCAACAACAATAAGCAGAACCGTTTTGGGCTGTTTCACACGAGACGACGGCCAACCAACAAAATCTGCTGTCATCGTCCATTCCCTTTTGAAATTTGACGAAAAGTCGTACGGGCTTTCACACAGGCCAATTTTTCCAACCAACTGTACGTCAAAAAGCTTTAGCTTATTGTTGTTGCTTTTATTTCAATTCTCTTTTGCGTACTTTCCGAGTGAAATAAAAGTCATTTCTATTTCTTTTCTTCTCCCAGCAAAAGCAACAACAACCACACCGCTGTCAAAAAGTCGTATCGAAAATCGTGTGAGAAAGTTGGATGGGAAAATCGTCCCTCCCCATCTTTCTCTCTCACCCTCTTCTCTAAAAACATGAATATCGTACGATTTCTGTTGGTTGGCCGTCGTCCCGTGTGAAACAGGCCTTTGACGTGCAGTTGGTTGGAAAAATTGGCCCATGTGAACTCCCGTACGACTTTTCGTCAAATTTCAAAAGGGAATGGACGATGACAGCAGATTTTGTTGGTTGGCCGTCGTCTCATGTGAAACAGCCCTGTGAAAAGTTGCTCGTGTTTAACGCTTAGGCCCATTTTACACGATGAAACACGAAACAAAAAGTTTCATGCAACTTTGCTTGGTTTGTAGGGGAGAGGAGAGAGAGGGCTGGAGGGAACACGTGTTCCCTCAAACCCTCTCTCTCCTCTCCCCTTCAAACCGAGCAAAGTTGCATGAAACTTTTTGTTTCGTGTTTCATCGTGTAAAATGTCCCTTAGAATATAGAACTACAGGAAAGGCCCTCGCGTGTAAAATCCCTGTACGTGAGCGTAGTGAAATCCGGTATCAGCCACGGTATACAGAAACAAGGTAGTGTAAAAGAGGCTGACAGCTCCAATATCGTACGAATATCGTAGAAAAAGCCGACGTCACCCGGCAAGTTAATACAGAAAACAACAACAACAATTTCGATTTTGTATGGGGAAGACTTGCCGAGTGACGTCAGCATTCAAATGACATTTCTCTTTTACATTACCTTGTTTCTGTATACCGTGGTATCAGCCAACTGTAAAACTGGGCTATTTGCTTGTTAGTTGACTGTCAAAGGGTGCCTTCCAGTTAGACACAGAAAGACAATTGTGTCCGACACAGCGTGTCGCTCTGTGTAAGCCCAAATGGAACACATAAGTTCATGAAAAATCCGCCACGGTGCACTTTCCTCGTTTTTATTTTTGTTTGGCAAGTAAATCGTAAATTTTATGTTGATAATTTCTTTAAATTAATTACCCGACATCTTATAAATGCTGGGAATCTTAAAAATGATACAATATTGTTGTAATTATAAATTAACGATCACATTTCAATTGGCGAGGGTTGGTAGCATTGTCTTAGTTGTGCCCGGCTGTGTCTAGCTGTGTCGTTGATGGAACACTTCTGTGTCGGACACAGTGTAACACTGTGTCTAAATGGAAGGCAACCAAATTATAAATTAAGTCTGTTCTAATAGAGAATGCGGGATCCCGCGGGACCAAGAAATCACCCAATTTCTGTTCCAATAGAATCTCATGCTCGGAAAGGCGGGGAAATTTTTACTTCCCCTCGACCAAGAAACCGCAGGAGATTTTTAGGTAGAGTGAAATCTTACGACGTTTTCAACATGTCAAAACAGCTGTTACTTGGTCATGTCAAACCAAAATGATTACGATGTGCTGAAAATAATTTCTTCATTTGGTGCCTTACTACAAGATTTTGAATAATTTCATAAATAATTTATTAATTTCAATAGTTTTATGTCATTATTTTGAAAACACAAGTGATTTTTAGGTTATGGTCTTCTTGATTTGCACGAAACATCCCAGAAAGATTTCCTTCACTTTTCGGGATTTTGACTAAATTTTCCCCCACCAATCAAGTAACTTTTCGCAGGCTACGACAGGACAGGTTTTCTATTGGAACAGACCTTTTGGGTGTATTCCATTTAGACACAGAGAGACACAGTGTTACACGCAGAGCCCCCATTCCATACAAGGAGTACTTAATTTTTCTATTGCACCTTTTGTTTCAGCAGAATATATAGGATAATTTGCAGTTTTAGTTCAAACATTAGTGGTAATTTCACGATTTTGGTGGATCCTTGCGCAGGTAGACCAATGCTAAGATTCAACTGAGGAGCTCCTAATTTTAGAAGATCCAAAAGGAGATTCTGCAGTTTTAGTTCCAACATTAGTGGTAATTTGACGATTTTGCTGAATCCTTGCGCAGGTAGACCAATGCTAAGATTCAACTGAGGAGCTCCTAATTTTAGAAGGGCTTGTAAGAGAATTTGCAGTTTTAGTTCCAACATTAGTGGTAATTTGACGATTTTGGTGGATCCTTGCGCATGTATCCCAATGCTAAGATTCGCCTGGGGAGTTCCTAATTTTAGAAGAATGTAAAGCATGATTTATAGTTGTAAAAGTATAAAAAGCAAATAATAGTTTTTAATAGTTGGCTTATTAGGCATATTTTGTCGAAATTCATACTCCTTGTGCCCATTTTTTACGTTTTTACGCCAAAATTATATTATAACGGGACATTTACGCAATAACCGGACATTTCCGCAGTTGCCCACTTCAAGAGAATGTTGGCACAACCCCTCCCACCCAGCTTCACCCCTTCCCGAGCCACAAATCATGCCGCAGGAAACTAAACCAGAGCAAAAATTTATTTAATTTTTTTGCAATAACGGGACATTTCCGCACTTACACACTTCAAGGGGTTGTTCACCTACCCCCCCTCCTTCCTTATAAATTCCTTCCCCCCCACCAATCGTGCCGCAGGATACTAAACCTTTACCTTTATTTTAGTTAACTGAATATTTCAACTCGCTTTTGCCCCCCCCCCACTATTCCATTCGCTTTATCCGCTTGAAATGGACAAACAACTACTAAAACGTGAGCACTCACGCAAAAAGAATTTCACTACGCTAAAATTCGTCGAGGGCCCTTCCTGTAGTTCTATATTCTAAGGTTAACGCTAAATTTTTTGTGCAGCCCTCGGGTAACACTTCGCGAAGTGTCAAACTGCTCCTTATTTTTGCATGAGGTAAATAATGAGGCTAACAAACAAATTATATGCCCAACATTTAGGATGGATGTTTAAAAAACATTGGCATGTGCAAGGAAGAAGGGTGCCCCGCGATACGGGTGCAAAAGCCGAACTAGAAAAGCTAGGGATTAAAGTAGTTGATATTCAGGATGTGGTCCAACCAAAACGTTCCTTGGAAAGGTATAAATTTCTAATTTTCGCTATTAGCTAAATACATTCCGTATATTGTAGATACGAAGTTATTGGTTGTAAACCAAAAGAAATTTTTGAAGATCAAACTCATCCTGATTGGCACAATGAAAAATGTCATCTTTTCGGAGACGGAAACGTGCTTCTTGAAGGTATTCAACAGGCACAAATTCTAACAAAAACATTGGAAATTAAAGGACTACCTAACCACTTAGAGGAATCTGTAAATAAACTAAAACCATCTAGTATTACTGATAAAAATGTGCAAATGTACATTATGGATTCTCATGTGTATGATGCGGAACAAGAAAAACTTCCTGTGGTAAAGTTGCCAAACAGACCTGCATTTGTCTTGCCAAGGAGTTATGGGATAACAGACAATAGGAAAAAGTAAGTAAAGATGGCTTTATCTTATGATTTATGGGCTTAAATAAAAAAGACAGGAATGACCTTCGCGACGCTTCGATTAATTTGATTTGAAGATGTCTTATTGCAGAGCATGGCAAACGACCCGTTGATCCAAGGTGAAACTATTGTTATTGGTTAGACGGTTTTATCTAATAAATATGGTGATGAATATTCAATTTACATCTTGCTGCTATGGCGACGAAAATACTTCACCTTTGCATTCTCCTTATAGTAAAAGATCCGGCTGCAAATTTCTGCACTCATTTGTTTTTTAATCAAAATGCAATTTTTAATGATAGTACCGTAGAACCGTAAAAATGGGGTATTACCTCTATTTTTTTTCGGCGACTACCGATTTTGATGAAATTTTGGATTTAGGCTCTACTTACCACCCTTTTCAAAGTCTACCCTGTGCCGAGGTGCGCTTTTTATTTTTAGGGGTGAAAACTACCCCTAACCGTAAAAAATTAATAAAGCTCAATAAATGGGTAATAAAAACGCTTAGTAGGCCTATATATCACCTCTTAGACCTATGTACTATTGAAATAATTTTTTAAGAAATTTGTAAACCCCTAAAAACTACCCTTAGGGAAATAGTCCAGTCCCCAACCGTAAAAATGGGGTATTACCTCTACTTTTTATTCGGAGTCCACCGATTTTGATGAAATTTTGGATTTAGGCTCTACTTATCACCCTTTTCAAAGTCGACCCGTTTTGAGACATAAATTTAGTTATAAGTTCTGAAAGTATTTTACTAAATTTTTAAGTGTGTGTATGTGTGCGTGTAGTTGGATGTATAGATACTGGCGGGGTACCGACCCCGAAGACTCGATTCACCTATGCTCTAAAAAAGATTGCAAATCGTAAATTTTTTTCATTTTATTTAATTGCACATCTTTAGCAGCTGCGTACAAAAGTATTACGCAATACCTTCCAGCTTCTAGAATATCTTCTATTTTGGAGGTGCTGTTGTAAAATGTATATTAAACCTGTATACCAAATGTAGAATGTATGTATACGTGAAATACCGTGCTCACAAGAGCTCCGAAAATTAAAAAAAATTCGTTCGTTTTTTTTTACTGTAGTGCGGTCAATTTTCAAACCATTTTGTAGGTAATTTCACTGGCTATAAAACTGCGTTAATTGTATTATATTAAAATCCTTAATTTTCAAAACGTGAAGGGTCAAAGGCCTAAGAGAAGGTGGTACTTACACTATAAAGCAAACTTCAATCCGCTACATCTCCGTCAGTTTCTAAGCTACAGCAATACATAAGAAACCAAAATTTTTGTTGAAGAAAATCTAAATTTTGTTACTCAACAGTTTTTTACATATCTTCAATAGTTTTTGAGTTTTTTTGGAAATAAACGCAGAAATATGTAAAATTCGTAAAATCCCCTTTTCATTTTGATCGCTTAAACTATATAGATCCGATAGATATCTCTAAAATAAAGTGAATCCTACGTGGAACATGATAAATTTGAATTAGCGGTACACCTTCTCTTTGTCATAACTCATTCATTTTACATGCAAATGACTTTTTCATTTTAAAGATCTTTTCAAGCACTTTAAAAAATGTAATATAAGTTATCTTCGAAAATGCATCGATTTTCCGTTATTCGACGTTAAATACAACGTTTTGGAATTTGGTTTGAAATAGGTCCACTTCGATCAATCATTACTCGCTTTGTTTTATACCTAGAGCATTCATTCAAATACCATTTTCTTCGTTTTTTATAAGCTTTATTTTTAGTCATAACAAAAATTTTGATAAAACGCTTATTTTTGGACTTATTGACCAAAAACGGTTCGAAAACGTGGGGTTTTTTAATGAAAATTGCAACTTTTCAAACGCTTATAACTAAAAAAAATATCAATTTTACAAAAAAATTTGTACTACATTTTTTGCTTAAAATTAGCCACTCGATCGATTAATGGGATTATTTTGACCAAAAATATTTCCACCCCCGAATTTGGGGTGGGACCCACCCCCAAAGAAAAAGCGCACATTGGCATATGGTAAACTTTGATTTTTGAGTCATTACCTATCTACTGTTAAAATTTCAAGTAAATCGGTCGCCGCCGAAAAAAAGTAGAGGTGATGTCGGTTGGGAACTGGACTATAAGTAGAGAAATATGTTTATGCCGGGATGCCTATAAAAATATGGCCGCAAGTATTTTTAAGCCTGTTAAATATATACGTTCATAACGTATCCTCTAAAGTTATACAGGGTGTATTGCATTAAGTTACAAAACGGCCGGCTGTAGATAGGTTTTGAATAGACCAACAAAAAATCGTATTGGAAGGGGGGGGGGGGCGGTGAAATCGTAACGGTTTAGGCGCTAGGGTGTTTTGAAGTTTTTTTGTAGAGTTTTACATATCGCCCTGTATTTTTGTAACTCTATGACCTATTTTCATGAATAAGATATCAGTGTACGCAGAATACTCCCACATATCTAAAACTGTAAAAATCACGGTTCTACCCTATCAACTTCCAGAGTAATGAGTCATCAAAATCAAAATTTCGTTTTTTTCAACTAAAATTTCAACTAAAACCACATTTTTCTCCATAAAATACCTAGTTAACTAATATTTTTTTTGCAAAATTGGAAAGCTTGGGCAATTTCCTATCTGGGCAATTTTTATGCTACGACCTTTACTTTTGAAGTTATTAGCAAGTTTGATGTTGAAATTGGCCTTATTTGGTGCTTATTTGGTACTTTTTAGCAAAGCTTAGGTGAAAAGGTACTAAAAAAGAGCCAACTTTAGCATTAAAATTGCTTATAACTCCAAAAGTAAAAGCCGTAGGATAAAAATTGTCCAGACATTATTCATAGAAAATTGTCCAAGCTTTCTAATTTTGCAAAAAAAAATCAGTTAACTACGTATTTTTTGGAGAAAAAGGTGGTTTTAGTTGAAATTTTAGTGAAAAAACCAAAGTTTTGACTTTGACGACTCATTGCTCTGGAAGTTGATAGGGTAGAAGCTTGATTTTGATAGGTGGGAGTTTTCTGCGTACACTGATACCTTATGCATGAAAATAGGTCACAGGGTTACAAAAATACAGGGTGATATGTAAAACTCTAAACAAAAAACTTCAAAACACCCTAGCGGCTTACGACCCCCCCCCACGATTTTTTGTTCGTCTATCCAAAACTTATCCACAGCCGGCCGCTTTGTAACTTTATGCAATACACCCTCTATCAAATATCAATAAAAATTGCATTTTGATTAAAAAACAGATTAGTGTAGAAATTTGCAGCCAGATCTTAGACTATTAGGTTTAAACATCCATTCACATTTAACGCTTACCCTGGTAAGGTGTGTCCATTGGACACATTTAAAAATTTAAATTAGTTAAACTGATTTTTTGCAACAAACAAACCGTAAGACATTTTTCGTATTCTGTTGTTATAATAACCTCACCCGCAAAAAAACATTATTACGGAACGAGCAACATGCCTCGGATACTGGAAAAAACGACGACGACCACGGCAACGAATAAGGCAAAATGATTTAAGAATTTTCTCATGGAACGTACGAACTCTGTACAGAACTCGAGCTGCACAACATCTGGCCGATACCCTGTCAACATATAAAGCTGACGTTACCGCCATTCAGGAGATGCGATGGACAGAGAATGGTGTTTTGCAAAAACCTGATTATGACGTATATTACAGCTGTCATACGAAACACCATGTGCTCGGGGTAGGTTTTATGGTCAGCAAAAGGACGAAGCCTACCATTATCGGCTTTAAAGCAATAAACGAAAGGCCATGTACCCTTCGTGTGCGAGGCAAATTTAAGAACATCAGCCTCATAAACGTTCACGCACCTACAGAAGAGTCCCCAGACGATGAAAAAGAAGAATTCTTCGAAGTAGTTGAACGGGAACTTAATGCCTGCCCCAGATATGATGTAAAAATCATATTGGGAGACCTGAACGCCAAAGTAGGCCGGGAGTCCGTATACAGGCAATATGTCGGCATCCACAGCTTGCATGAGAACATTAATGACAATGGGCAGCGAGTTATAGAGATGGCAGCAAGTAAGAACTTGGTCGTTGCAAGTACCAGATTTGCGCGAAAGATATCCATAAAGCCCCCTGCATATCTCCTGATGGGGCAACTCGCAATCAAATAGACCATGTGTTGGTAGATCGCCGCCACCTTTCGGGTCTGATGACGGTACGAACGTACCGAGGTGCCAAGTTCGACTCAGATCACTATCTTGTTGGTATGGTGCTCCGAGAGCGCATTACAACGCTGAAAAGCTTTGTATCCGCTGATCAGGCTCGAATCAACACAGCTGCACTCCGCAACGAAATGGCCAGAAACAGCTACGGTCAGGCGTTAGAACTCGCGCTCAGAAGAGCAAGTCCTGGGGATGAGATGCCAGGCGTCGACGAGAGCTGGACCCGCCTTAAAAATACTGTCATTAGTACTGCTGATTCCATCTTAGGCAGAAGTCGTAGAGATCGGAACGACTGGTTCGATAATGAATGCCAGCTGGCAACTGAACGTAAGAATGCTGCGTATCGAGCAATGCAGCAGTCTCAGAGAACACGAGCATGCGAAGAGAAATATAAAGAGCTCAGAAAAAAAGAAAAGAGAATTCACAAACGAAAAAAGGAAGCCTGGGAGAAAAATCTCGTTTGTGAACTAGAACGGTACAGAGAGCGACGGCCGCACCAGGCGCGGGAGTTCTACCGAAGAGTACGCGGTATGACGCAATTCACACCTCGTTGCACATACTGCAAGGACAAAGAAGGAAATCTGATCACCGATCCTCAAGGCATCTTGGAGCGATGGGAAGAGCACTTTCATGAATTGCTAAATGGCGAGCTAACTGAGGATTTGGAGGCTCCACCAATATCTGACGATAATGCCATGCTGTCACCACCAAGCTTAGCAGAAGTTAGCAGTGCCATCACCCAGCTCAAAAACAACAAGGCCTCGGGTGCAGACGGCATCTCTGCAGAGCTGGTTAAATATGGAGGGCCTACATTACACCAAGCGATTCATGAATTAATTGTGCAAGTATGGGAGCAGGAAGCGATGCCAGAAGGCTGGAGAGAAGGCATCCTCTGCCCGGTACATAAAAAAGGAGATATCACAACGTGCAGCAATTATCGTGGTACAACGTTGTTGAGTACCGCGTATAAGATATTGTCCGCCATCCTACAAAACAGGATGGCCCCATACGCTAGAAACATCGTAGGCCAATACCAGTGTGGATTCAGCCCAGGCAAATCAACAACCGATCAGATTTTCACTTTGAGGCAGGCTATCGAAAAATGTCTAGAGTTTCAAAACTCAATCCAACACCTCTTCATAGACTTTAAAGCCACCTATGATAGCATAGCCAGAGTAGAACTCTACAAAGCTATGAGAGAATTCGGCATTCCCAATAAGCTGACAAGACTATGTAGGTTGACCATGACCAATGTGACAAGCCAAGTAAAGGTATCTGGAATACTGTCCAGACCAATCAACATCTATAATGGACTCCGACAAGGGGACGGTCTGGCCGGCCTCCTTTTCAACATGGCGTTGGAGAAAGTGATCCGAGATTCGGGCGTGACATCAAGGGGCGCAATCCTCCACAAGTCCACCCAATTACTGGCTTACGCAGACGACATTGACATCATTGGAAGAACATCAACAGCTGTACAAGAAGCTTTCATCCAGATTGAGCGGGCGGCAGGAAATCTAGGACTGCACATCAACGAAAGCAAAACAAAGTACATGGTGGCCTCGTCTGCAAGAACACCTAACATTGGTCCCACAATCAAGGTAGAGGAACACGAGTTTGATGTGGTAAAATCATTTACTTACCTTGGGTCAATAGTAGCAGCCGACAATAGCGTGGAACCTGAAATACGCGCACGACTGCTAAAAGCCAACAAAGCCTACTATAGCCTGTCAAGGCTCTTCAAATCCAAGCATCTAACCATAACGTCTAAATTCTTACTATATTAGACGATGGTCTTGCCGGTCCTCACATATGCATCCGAAACGTGGGTGCTTAGCAAAAAGCACTCGAACCTCTTGGCGGTGTTCGAGAGGAAAATACTTCGGAGGATTGTTGGCCCCGTATGTGAGGAAGGACGATTCCGCAGACTCTACAATGACGAGATCTACGAGCGCTATCGCGACATAGATGTTGTGAAGAAAATAAAGCTCGGTAGACTCCGGTGGGCAGGACATCTAGCTCGTATGAGTGAAGATGAGCCTGCTCGGAAAGTTCTCTGCGGTAAGACTTATGGGGTGCGACAGCGAGGGAGACCCAACCTCCGCTGGAAGGATGGCGTAGACCAGGACGCTCAGAGAATAGGGATGCCAAACTGGATGACATCGGCTCAGAATCGGGACCGGTGGAGAGAACAGTTGCGAGAAGCCAGGACCGGATCCCGGTTGTAGAGCCGTTAAAGAAGAAGAAGAAGATTGTTATAATATTGCTTACATAAATTTGTATGTTTCTATAAACAAATTATGACTTAATTTGTGTTTAACTATAGCAAATAGTAATATTTTTCCATATGTGTCCATTGGCCACACTCTGCCAGGTTAAGTTACTAAAATAGCTTACCAGGAGCGCGTTCAAAAACCTTACTATGGTAAACCACGAGGTAAGCTGTGGCTATGCTGCATCACTTCACTTAACCACGAAAGTTTATGTTTAACTATGGAGGTTTTTGAACGCACCGTGGTTAACTACAGGTTAAAGAAGAAGAAAAAAACAAAAAAAGCAAATTTTTCATAAAATAGTCCCCGCTAATTGCTTCAATTATTTCATTAATTGTTATTTGTAATAATCTCACAAATCCCAGTTTTATCTGTTCATGTTTTTAATATTAAAACAACTGTCAGAGAGTTGTTTTTATTCTTCTTTTTCTTAACTCCAGTAATTTTGATCATGATTTTCTTTTCTTGTCCTACAAAATGCACCTTCGGCCTGGTCCTCAGTGCCAGATAATATCATTTCGTGACTTCAAACGCATCAATTTGCAGCAACTTCAGATTGCGTGTCGAGAGCTATCTTGGGACCCTGTCTACTCAAGCAATAATGTAAATGAAAAACTTCAAACATTTTATGATTCTATTAGACCCTTATATGAAATGTTTGTTCCTCTAAGGGTAATAAGGATTTTTCCACGACGTTGTCCTTGGCTTACGCGCGAGGTACATATTTCAATAACTGAAAGGGACTTCCTGTATCGTCGATATAAAAAGACGCGTAATGAGGATGTGCGCAATTTGTATAAGAGAGCACGCAATAGGACAGTATCGTTAATTCGTTCAGCTAAACGCTCCTATTTTAGTAACCTGCTGAACACAAGTTTACCTCCGAAGAAGCTATGGAGTAACCTCCGTACTCTTGGAGCTTTTGGTCAAAATCACCATAAAGCAGAGTTAGATCCTGATATCCTGAATACATTCTTTTCTTCCACCTCCGATGCAGTCTGTAACTCGTCTTCTTTGGAATTAAATCATTCTTCTGTTGGCTTTACATTTCGCTGTATTGGCGAGGATGAACTTCTTTCTACGCTATAGTCAATAAAATCTGAGGCGGTTGGCTCTGATGATGTTCCACCTAAATTCTTAAAAATCATCGCACCGGTTGTATCAAATGTGCTCGCACATATCTTCAATTACTGTCTTACGCGTTCCCAATTTCCGCTACAATGGAAGCTAGCGTTAGTGATTCCTATTCCAAAAACAGTATCCCTTTTGCAACCTTCTGATTTCCGTCCAATTAGTCTTCTATGTTTTTTGTCGAAAGTATTCGAAAAAGTAATTTTTAAGCAACTTATTTCACATATTGAAGAAAACTGTCTTCTTTCTAAATGGCAATCGGGCTTTAGATCTGGACACAGTTGTGAAACTGCACTACTAAAAGTCGCTTCTGATATCTATGATGGGGCAACACTAAAGTAACTTTCTTGACTTTACTCGACTTTTCGAAGGCATTTGATTCAGTTGATCATGTAAAGCTCTTACAGAAATTAGATAATAATTTTGGTCTTGGTCCTACTGCTGTAAAATTATTGTTTAGCTACTTATTTGGTCGTTCTCAAATCGTTGAAATCCAGGATAAATTCCCCAAGCCCATATTCCTACGCTGTGGTGTTCCACAAGGCTCTATTCTGGGTCCCTTGCTGTTCAGCATTTATATTAATGACCTTCCTCTTGTAATTAAGAGCACATCTGTTCACTTATACAGGGTGTAACGCATAAGATTGTACACCGGGCGGGTATGAATAGGTTTTGGATAGACGAACAAAAAATCGTTCCGGAGGGGGTGGGGTAATCTTAACGGTTTAGCCGCTAGGGCGTTTTGAAGTTTTTTTGCTAGAGTTTTACATATCACCCTGTATTTTTGTAACACTATGACCTATTTTCAGAAATAAGGTATCAGTGTACGCAGAATACTCCCACCTATCTAAAGCTGTAAAAATGAAGGTTCTACCGTACCAGGTTCCAGAGCAATGAGTCAACAAAGTGAAAATTTTGGTTTTTTTTTACTAAAATTTCAACTAAAACCACCATTTTCTCCAAAAAATACGTAATTAACTGATATTTTTTTTTACAAAATTGGAAAGCTTGAACAATTTCCTATGAATAATGTCCTGACAATTTTTAAGCTACGGCCTTTACTTTTGAAGTTATTAGCAAGTTTGATGTTGAAATTGACCTTATTTGGTGCTTATTTGGTACTTTTTAGCAAAGCTTAGGTGAAAAAGTACTAAAAAAGAACCAATTTTAGCATTAAAATTGCTTTTAACTCCAAAAGTAGAAGTCGTAAGAAAAAAATTCTCTAGACATTTTTCATAGGGAATTGTCCAAGCTTTCTAATTTTGCAAAAAAAAGTTTAGGTTTATCACGTATTTTTTGGAGAAAATGGTGGTTTTAGTTGAAATTTTAGTAAAAAAAAACCAAAATTCTCACTTTGTTGACTCATTGCTCTTGAACCTGGTACGGTAGAACCTTCATTTTTACAGCTTTAGATAGGTGGGAGTATTCTGCGTACACTGATACCTTATTTATGAAAATAGGTCATAGGGTTACAAAAATACAGGGTGATATGTAAAACTCTAGCAAAAAAACTTCAAAACGCCCTAGCGGCTAAACCGTTAAGATTACCCCACCCCCTCCGGAACGATTTTTTGTTCGTCTATCCAAAACCTATTCATACCCGCCCGGTGTATAATCTTATGCGTTACACCCTGTATGCTGATGATGTGCAAATCTACATAAGTATGCCCATCGATTCAATCTTCGAGTGTATTCGCAAACTTAACGATGATTTGAGGAGCATTTCCGATTGGACTGTTACCAATAAACTGCCCATTAATCCTAGGAAATCTTCATGTCTGGTGGTTAGTAAGACTCCCATTGCATTAAGCACTCTCGCACCAATTGTAATAAATGATGCCGTCTTGCCTTTTGTTGAGTCAGTCAGAAACCTAGGTGTTGTGTTTAATTCTAAATTTAGTTGTTGTAGTCATACGAGCAAAGTTCTTCAAAAAGTCTATGGATGCTTACGTCAACTATGGGTAAGCTCTAACTTTCTCACACCTGATACGCGAAAAATGTTTGTGATTGCTCTAATTATGCCCCACTTGAGGTATGGTAGCCAAATTTTTCCCAAACTTGATTCGGTGTGTATGAGAAAAATGGAAGTTGCATTTAATGATTGTCTTCGTTTTGTCTATAGGCTAAGACGGCATGATCATATTACACCATATGCATCTAGCTTACTGGGTTTTACTTTTGCAAACTATCGCTCGTACCATGAATTAAAATTTATTTTTAGGCTTATGAATAAAATGTGTCCTCGTTATTTGTTTGATAAACTACGTTTCTTACAATCCAATAGGCAGGTTACAATATTGATTCCTAGGTACAACTCGTTATTTGGCGATCGTTCTTACTTTGTCCACATGGCGCGTAAGTGGAATGCCTTGCCCGGGGTATTCGGAGTGCGACATCTATCCGAACTTTCAGCAAGCTTTTAAAAGATCATCTTAGTTGATTCTTTCTTTTCACTCTTTTATCTCTTTCTCTATCTTTTATCTTCTCTTCATATTCTTTTCTCCTTTATCATTTATTAAAATATTGTCTTTATCAATTATTAAAAATTTTGTATTTAATTTAACTTTAAATTTATCAATTATATATTCAATTGTATATTTGAATACTCCAATTCCAAAACTGCTTCCTTGCATTTTCAAAAACCAGTGAGGTAGTGGCGGTTTTGGTCTCTGAACAGGCTCCTTTAACGAATCTGTTACCCATTTCATGGCTAAACTTGCAAAATGTATGTCCACCAAGCTGTAAAACTGAAAAAAGTTGACCAGATTGGTTAAAGAAGTTTGTTTAGAGGTTGAAACCGCCATTGCTTTACTGATTTTTAAAAATTGAAGGAAGCAGTTTTGGAATTGGAGTATTCATTTGTATTATTAAAAGTTGTATTTTCCCCCTGTTTTTATGTACAGTTAAGATGTCTAATCTTTGTACTATACCAAATAAATAGTATTATTATTATTATTAAAACTATCGCTAACCATATTCCCGAGCAGGGTTAAAATTTAACTACACCTTGGTTAACCACGGAAGTTTTTGAACGCCAAAAAGTTATGCTCGTGGTTATGTTGTAGTTAACCACGGAGTTTTTGAACGACAAAAGTTTACCATAGTTAACCATGGTTAACCATAGTAAGGTTTTTGAACGCACTCCAGGTTAAGGGTTAATGGGTCTTTTATCTTTGGATGATCCAACCAATTCCCATGTTTTATTAGCTATTAACAGGTTAAATTATTTCTCCATTGCGCTACACTACGATTTTGTATCCGTGCCCGTGGCACATTCTTCGATGATTTCGTATTCCTCAATACTAGATCTGAGTAAAAAATTAAATACTCTTATTTCGAGAAAGATATATCTTGGTCGAAAAATATAAGTATTGAGCGAAGAAATACGACTTGCTTGGCTCAAGAATTTCCAGTGTCTTACTCTGAGACTGCATTCTCATGTTAAGCCCGAAAAAATTTCTACTCAAGACAACGAAACGAATACTATCGAATTGCTGGATTCAAGATAATTTTTCTATCAGTGCCGGTATCCTCTGGTGTGAACAGTTGTATATCTTAGCGTAGCACCTATCTTAGCGAGCCACCTATCCTGCCACCATTGGTGTGAGCGTGCACTAAGTAAATTTAAAATAATACCAATTTTTTTCGTAAACACTCTGTATCTTAGTGGGGATAGCCCCCTCTAGATTTTTTTCTTCCATCGCTGAAAATATTAGCCACGTAGCCCAACCAAGGAGTTTTTTGAATTTTTGATGACGTACACTATACAAGTCGCGAATAAGTGAGTTTACACCGCGTACATCAAATAATTCAATGGGGCATGCGACACGTATCGAGCTTACTGCAGTCGTTGAACGAGTTTTAGGGCAACGGGTGAAGATGCGCTTAGAATGGGAATCAACGCTTCTGGATTCTATTTCTCGCGTTACTTTAACGCACACACTTGCATTGACGTTTGGTGGGGTGGGAAATTTTAAATTGCAAACAAGCAGTCATTCGTATTTTGTTTGGCGAAAATACACATGCATAGATAATCAATCAATCAATAATTTGGTGACTGCAGTAAGCACGCATCTCTGTGCGTGCTTACTGCTGAGCTTACTGCAGTAAGCTCCACCCGTGTCGCATCAATCAATTGATGCACATTGCATCAAGCCGGGATGTTTACACCGTATGTAATTAGCTGTCACTTTTAGTTTGGCGTTAAAAAAGTGAATTAAAGCAAATCTTCGAGCTGCTTGTTCACAATCTCATCCTGGAGGATCTTATCCTAAACATTAAGCAAAAGCTCAAAACCAAATGGAATTTGCAGTATCGACAGTCCTCGGCCACCAAGGGTAGATTTTTTGCCTCTATTTTTCCTTCGATTCCTGCAACCCCTTGGTTTAAAAAATTGTTACTACCTCCCAGACTTTCCAGGATGATAAATAGGTTAATCACTGGTCATTCGTATGATGATGCGAGATTATTATCATTAATAGCTGTCATAACAAAGTGGTGGCCGTGTTTTTGTTAGTGATAAGTTTTTGGTGTTTTTCTCGTTTTTGTTTGGTTTTTAAGTGTAATTTTGTGGCAACCACTTGTTTTTAATGCACTTAATCCCTTTTGTGTTGATAAAAAGCAATTAATAGGGAATTGGTTTGCTTTGGTGCAAAAGTAATGTTCTCAGTGCTTGTGCAGTTATCTGGTACTTGTGCTGTGGTAATTAGTTTCGTCTGGTTTCTGTGATCCTTGTTTTGTGTGCCGGAATATTTTTCAAGGTATTTCAAGTCTTTCTGCCATTCATTTTCATTTTAATAATTTTGTTCATTTGACACAAATAAAAAAGCTCTCAGCATTTTTCTTTATTATTATTCGCCTAAGGGTATGCAGCGACTTTAAACTAGGGCACTAGTTTCTCAAACTGTTTTCATATATCAGCTGCCGAATTTGTTTTTAAAAAAAAAAGTACAATTTCGGGGTTAACCATTTTTTTCAATTTGGGGTTTTATTTTTTAACCGGATATTCTTACTGTCTTTCTACCATGGCGGGTCACCAGTTTTGCAAGCTGTGCTCTTTGGAAATTGTCCAAGATGGCATTTCTTGCGATGGCGTCTGTGGAGGTGTTTTTCACTCTGCCTGCTTCAGTGCCAGTGTCCGCTGCACTTCGGCGGCCCCTAGAGGGTCCACTTGCCGTGAATGCTCTGACATAAGACCCTGTCATGTGCTGAGGTTGATGAAAGACATCTCTGATGTTTTTATCGACGGACATGAAAAAGTCATTGGCCGTATAAACTCCTTCTCTGGTAATATCGCGCACTTTCAGATGCTAGCCGATGACGTCCAGGCCATCAACGTCCGGCTTGACTCTTTCTCTGACACCCTGGCTTCTGTTGTGTCCAACTCGGGTTCCTTGTTGAATAAGTTTCACGAAATTTCTTCCCGGGTTGCAACAGCCGTAGAATCGATTGACGACATACATTCGGCCATCCTGAATCCTGTGGCCACCTCTTGTTGCACTTTCAACTCCTCTGCTTCTCTTCATCCTATACTGGATGATATTAAAAGGAGTACGAGGCGTGTTCGGGCTGATATAGAATCGCTGTCAACAGCAGTGGTTCAAAATCACAATGTCCTGAACTCTCTCTCTTTGAAATTTGAAAGCGTCCTCGATAGGAAAAACTCCCCCTCTGCGGTGGCGGTACCTGATGGCGCCCAACAGGTAAGGGAGCAGATTCTTTCCCCACCTTGCTCCACGGCTGCTTCTATCTCCGAAAATATTATCCTCACACCGGCGGAAAACAATTCAATCGCGCCAGGTCCTAAAGCGCGTCGTAAAAGTCGCAGGAATGGTCGAAGTCGTCAAGCCACCTCTGGTGATGGTGTCACCTTGAGTTCCTCGCCCCGCGTTCTAGTGACAGAGTCGACCTCTGAGACTGCCTCAATATCACCCTCTTCGCCTCCAATAGTGAGTGATCCCCCGGTCACTGAAACTGCTGATCCTCTGGGACCTTGTATCCCTCTGGTTACTGTCCCGAGGCCTTTAGATATCTTCATCTCCCGTTTCTCTCCTGAAACTAAGGTGGAGACTATCCTCGAATACTTAAGAATGAAATCTATAGACCCTGGGACGCTTTTGTGCAGAAAAGTCAGCAAGGCTTCCAAGCCTGTTGCTTCTTTTGTTTTGTCTGCACCGCCTGACATTGCCGAGACTATTTTGGACCCTGGTTTCTGGCCTGCAGGTGCCCTTACCAAGATTTTTGTCCCGCGTACCCGTACTCGAACCCATCATGCAAACGCTTCTACTCCGAGCGCTGCGCTGATGCCAAAAAACTCGAGACGCTTTCCCTCTACTACCAGAACGTAAGGGGGACCAGGTCTAAAACTAACTACATCCTTCAGGCAACGGCGGCTAGTGGGTTCGATGTCATAGCATTCACTGAAACCTGGCTCCATGAAGGCATTCTTAATGCTGAACTCTTCGATTCCTCCTATCAAGTCTTTCGTAGGGACCGTTACACTGACTCGGAAGCTCGTGGGGGTGGCGTACTTCTTGCTTGCAGCAGCCATCTTAATTGTATCCCAATTTCGCTTCCTAGTTTCTCCAACCACCTTGACGTTGAGCTTGTCGCTCTCAAAATTTCCTTTTCTAAATCTAAACTCTACCTGCTGTGCTGCTATATCCCACCAGATATGATAAGCACACTTGACGATGGAGGTAAGAACCTTTATGATATTCTCATCTCTTGTGTTGATCATATCCAGTGTATGATGGACACCGGCGATGAACTACTACTTTTAGGCGATTTCAACTTACCCAATATTCAATGGGTATATGTCGAAGATGACGATAACTACCTCCCTGAAGGGAACTTTAATCTTAAAGAGTCCTGTTTTCTCAATTCCCTATTCTCACTCGGCTTGAACCAAATGAGTGGGGTGACTAATGTGTTGGGGAGGCAGTTGGATCTTGTATTTTTTACGGACTCAGTCAACATGACTATTGAACCCAGTCCAATAGTCATATCATCTGTTGACAATTACCATCCTCCTCTGTTGCTCAATTATTGCTTCAATTCTGAGAATAATCCTTGTCCGGAGGTGGTATCCCATGCCTTTAACTTCAAAAAGGCTAATTTTAGTGAGCTGTCATCTAAGCTTGCCTTGATTAATTTCAACAGTTTACTTTCTGCAAATGAGTTGGATGACGACGTGGCACGATTTTATGGCGTACTATACGAAGCCCTGATTTCTTGTGTACCTTATGAGCCTCAAAAATTACCCAGTTCATCTCTACCTTGGTTCAATAATGAGCTCAAGCATTTGAAAAATCAGAAGAACAGACTCTGGAAATCCTATTTAAAGAGAAAGGATACTCCGAGTCTCAATTTATTTATAAATTGTTACAACCGATTTCGCTCTCTTTCTTCTTCTCTGTATCGTGAATATCTTAGCTGTATGAACGATAAAGTGTTCACTGACCCAAAAAATTTCTTTAAATTCGTCAACTCTAAGAAAAAGGTTGATAACTACCCTAATACCATGCAGCACACGGACTTGTCTAGTAGTGAGTCGCATGCGATTTGCAACATGTTTGCCTCATTCTTTCGTCAATCTTTCTCACCTTCTGACTTTCAGCCTAACGACAATAATTTCCGCCACATATTTACTAACCGTGAGGCGAATATTTTACCTCTCTCAATTACCAGTGCTGATATTGTCAAACATATAAACGAACTCCCATTTGACTTCACCTCTGGCCCCGATGGTATTCCTCCTGCTGTCCTTAAGTCCTGTGCAGAAGTTCTCCAGTCTCCTCTGAAAATCCTCTTTCATAAATCCCTTGACAAAGGGTACTTCCCTACTCTTTGGAAGAATTCGTTCATAATCCCTATTCACAAGAGTGGTAGCAAGAACGAAATATCGAATTATAGACCAGTTGCAAAGTTGTCTGTCATTCCGAAACTCTTTGAATCGATTATCTATTCCGCAATCGCGCCTATCTGCAGGAGGTTGGTATCAACGAACCAACATGGCTTTCTTGCAGCTCGTTCCACTACCACAAATCTTCTTGAGTTCACTTCTCATGCTGTCGAGGGCTTCGTTTCCGGTTGCCAGACTGATTGCGTTTACACTGATTTTAGTAAGGCATTTGACAAGCTCTCCCACTCCATTATACTTCTTAAATTGAGGATGTTAGGCTTTCCACGAGCCCTTCTAGCATGGTTCCAGTCTTACTTAGCTGACAGGACCTACCAAGTTCTTTTTCGTGGATCCAAATCGGTAACCATTGAAGCGTCATCCGGTGTTCCTCAAGGAAGTCATCTTGGTCCCCTGCTCTTTATCCTATCAATTGATGACATTGTTCCCTTGCTAAGACACTGTAGAATCTTGATTTACGCTGATGACATCAAATTGTATCGTCACATAAAGAGTATCGAGGATTGCAAACTTTTGCAAGCTGACCTTGACACCTTTTACTCTTGGTGTGTGAACAACAACCTGGTTCTCAATATTAGTAAATGTGAAACCATGACTTTTGGGAGAGGTCGTAGTCCTATAATTTTTAACTACACCTTTTCTAACGAGAGTGTCCGTCGTGTTAATTTTGTAAAAGATCTCGGGATTAGATTTGATAGTAAACTCGATTTTGCTGCCCACATTAACTATATTGCTTCCAAAGGTAGTTTAGTCCTGGGTTTTATAAAAAGGTGGTCCAAAGAGTTCAATAACCCCTTGATTACTAAACACCTTTATATCTCTCTTGTCAGACCATTACTCGAGTATGGGTCCCAGGTTTGGTCTCCTCACTACTCCTCGCACGTTGGAAGAATTGAGTCAGTTCAAAGGAGGTTCGTTCGATTCGCACTGAATCATCTTCCTTGGGATAACCCAATAGTTCTTCCACCATATGAATCTCGGCTTAAGTTACTCAACTTAAGCTCTCTTTGCAGGCGTCGTGAGGTAGCCGATGTTGTATTTGTTCATCAGCTCCTTAATGGAAAGGTCGACTCAGGTTTTCTGAGTCGCCGTACATCGTTTAGAGAGAGTGGATACAATTTGAGAGGGCCACCTCTCTTACACACCAACTCCTCTAACACGAATTACGGCAGATTCGAGCCTGTTAATCGCATGCTCATTAATGTGAATAAAAATATTGATGTTTTTAGCGTGAGCATTAGTAAGGACGTCCTTAAAAGGAGCCTTTTCAATCTCACTTGACTGACTTTTCTTGCACGCTTCTTTGTGTATTGCATTTATTATTGTTTTAAGTTATATGTTTTTAACACTTTTTATGTTTGCATGTCTTAGCTGAGCCACTGTGCAGTGGTAAATGTGACCGCGTTTGTGTGCAGGGACCGGACCGGCTTGGTACCGGAGTGCCGGGGAGGGTCGAGAAGGAGCCTGCATTTTCGATCGCATGCTCGTTATGTGGTGTTTTCTCTTCTTATACCTTTTTTGGTGCTTTCGGCTGGTTCGGTTCCTGCACATAGGCGTGGCCCGTTTCTCAGCCCAGCTGAGAAGTGTACCTTCTGAGCTAGAAGGATAAACTCTATTATTATTATTAGCATCATGGAATGTAATTACGGATGGTATGTGTTCAGTGTGTAACATGATTAACAATAGTGAACATATGATCATCAAACGTAAGAAATTTCAAGATATTAGAAATAACTTTCCTGTGTTAAATGAAGCGGGCAGTCTACTTGAAATCATGGCCCCTTTCAACATCGCAAATATACATATGTTGGCAAACTTTCTAACCAGTGCAGAAATTTCTATATAAACAACTCCAAGACCATTTTTGAACAAAAATATAAAAACACTGGATTAGTAGGACTAATTTTAAGATAGACACCAACCTTCCTGAGTGATATTGATAATTTAGGCAATTAATAATATCTAATCAATGTCCAGTTTATGTACAGCTTAAGAAGTGAAAATAAATACCTAGGATCAAATTCAGTTACTCTAAACATTGTAAATTCCCTAAGAGCTTGAATGACACATTTAGGACACATCACCCAGGCCTTATCTTTAATAATTTTAGTTACTAGCTTTTAATTAACTTATGACGATTACATATTTGTATAACGTACGTTCTGACAAGTCTCCACACAGCAGATGACTTCACATACAGAGAGAATGCAACTTTAAAAAAAAAATAAACACTGTCAAACATTACAAACCTTGGAGATTAGCCATCCAACTAAATTAATCTACATGAGAATTGTTCACATCAAATCATAAGAAAAATCAAATCATCAACATACGGTGTCAACTAAATAATAAATCAGAAATACACATACAACATCTGGTAGCAAACGCAAGCTCCTGAGGGACTGCAGCATATATCCAAGCAAGTCGATCACATCTAGGCTGATGTGGCCATTAGTATAGGTGTCGCCAATATAAGAATCAACAAATTTAGGCCACAAACTAATTTTTAACTCATCTTCTGATCCTTGGTCTATAAAGCTGTGAGGCTCAGATCATTAAGGGACCCCCTGGGTACGCTAGCCTCTATGCTAGTAATAGTCAAAAATAAAAAAAAAATCTTCGAAATTTTCAGTTTTTATCAGGCTGGTTCCTTTTTTTTTATTCTTGAAGCTCTTTAAAATATTTCTGCTTCATGTTCCTTTTTATAGCTGGTGCGTTTAAACTATACGAGTTTTTTGCCAGTTATTGCACTGGCTATTGCCAGTGATGCAGTCAGTGCAATGTAAACATCAAGTCAATGCACTGGTTGGGGCACTGGCAAAGCACTGGCATAAACACTGACACGATTTTTCTCGTGCAGTCTAAACACGCAAAAACGTGCACTGACGTCTTTCTCGTGAGCACTGACAACTTTACAAACTTGTTAGTAAAGTTGTACGAGTTTTTTATTCAGAATCGTTGACGAAAAACGATTTTAAATGGAAAACTATTTTAAAAAGCGAAGTTCTAGAACCACAGGCGGTTATTGGACACAAGAAGAGATTTAAATTCTAATATCTTTGTACGAGAATTGTCCAGAACTGTGAATGTTTCAATTGGGACATATCGAAATAGAGATTGGAAAACAAACTCTCTACAAGATATGTATATCTCTAAACAAAGATAAAACAGTTGTTGTCAATAAATGGCAAAATATAAGATCACAAACGCCTTCTTCTTGGTTTCTGTTTTTTTCATCATGAAATAACTAGTATGCAACAATTGCTGCAGCAATATTTACTTTTTCTGTCGCCATTTAACCGAAAAATTCACTTGTAAATAGTACTACTGGATCGCCACATCAAATCAATCAATTCTCTGGATCTCACCACCTCAGGGAGTTATAATTTTTTTTTATTTGTTCTTCTGGTGAAAACAGAAACATATAAATTTTCAGATTCTAATTTTTTAGTTATTAATTTTAAAAAAATCCAGAATTTTGACAATTTTTGGAATATTTAAATTGCTTTTAGTTAAAAAACAATTTCACATAGAAAGCTGAAAGTTGCACCAATTTGTTCTGATTTAATATACTGCTTTAAATTGATATACTACATAGTCTTATCAGTAGGAATATAACTTTTTTCAGTATTTTAAAATTTTTTTTTGAAAAACTCAAAAACAGGTTCTTTTATTATTTTGAAAAAAATATAACTTGTGCATACACTCTTAAGGTACATATATACCAATTCAAGCTGAGACGACATTGGGATCATATTGAAATAAAATATTTTGTACATTGTGATTTTTTTCCAGTTTGAAATTGCTTTTTTCTGCAATTCCGTACGAGATATCTTTTCCAGTGAACTGGATTCGCAATGTAAACACCATCAATTTCTATTACCAGTGCTCTGGAAAAAAAGTGTCAGTGAAGCACTGGCAATCCCTCTGTCAGAGAAATATTTGCCAGTATTCCCCATGCTAATGTAAACAGTATGCCAGTACACTGGCTGCGACTGCCAGCGAAAACTCGTATAGTTTAAATGCACCTTATAGACGGAGAGCCAGCGCCAAAAAAACTGTTTGAATTTACTAAGCCTAGTTTTTTTTATAGGTGATTACCATTGAAAAATTGAAAATTGTTATACAACTTGTATATTGTATATAAATAAAAGTTGTGATGGTCAGTCAGCTGAATATGGGTACGGAGCTGGTTAGTCGGCCGCAATGTATGTGCAAAAAAAATGTGCGACGTAACAAATGAGTTGAAACGACTTCTGTAATCCCACCCCAGACTCTCCTTTAAAATGCATGTAAAAAAAGTACGCGGAATTCAGGTTGGAGGGCGGTCTGTATTCCGTCCAAAAAATTAGTACGCAGTTCAGTCTGAATTCAGAGCCGTAAATGAACTTTGTTGCTCTAGAAAATGGATGGCCTTATTTCTGAGTGGAGACTTCTCATTTCATTTTCCGCAAGCCAAGAAATGGAATTTATATTTTCATGAGCGGAAATTTTGACATTTTATATCAGTCCGGCCTACATTGTCTACATAAATCTCCCAGCTAAGCGGTATTCAGACTGGCTATATTGATTCTCTACAGAGCGGAATTCCGCACGAATAGGATACTTAGCTTATGTAAGTATATGAGGGCGGGTCAAATTTTTAACCTACCTATTACATGCCCTAACGATATTCTATGGGTAATTTTAAGCAACTTTGCCCAAGAAACCATAGTTCGAAAGTCGATTTTAAGTCTCCGGATTTTCAAAAATAGGTATTTTTTTTGACAATATTTAATTTAATTTAATAGTGTAGGCTCCCATGACAAAAAAGGTACCCCATCGAACACCTCAAAATTATAAAGGCTAGTAAAAATTTGTTAATTGTTATTTTTTATGAATTTTTGAAATTAGCTAAAAAATGATTTTTTTTCCAAAACACCTGTAGGCCAGTTAATTGAGATATTTAGTTAAAAAAAAATCCTGACACTGATATTTTTTTTTTAATTTGTTCATTGAATAGCGTACTTTAACCTCATGAAAAGTTATCACTCGCCGGGTTGGGGGAACCCCCTAAAAAACGAGCCCCTAAAAAAAAATTCCGTTTTTGACTAATATCTCTTAAACGGTAAGTATTATCATAAAATAGTGTTTACAAAGTTTGTAGATTATGCAATTGTCTACAAAAAAATATATCATACATTTTCCCGTACGAATTGCCATTAATGAGATATCGCCGCTTTAAAGATTTAAAATACTCATTTGCGACTTGTATAGGTCATCAGACGTTCAATAAATCCTTTGTTGGACTACGTGGCTAATATTTTCAGGGATGATTCCTGGATGTATTTGGAGAAAAAAATTGTTCTAGAGAGGGGGCTATCCCCACTACCCACTAAAATACAGGGTGTTTACGAAAAAAAAATGTATTTTTTTAAAATTTACTTAAACTTTAATTACTCCTAGACTAATTATCGTAGAGCAACGTAATTAGGCTCATCTTTTAGGTAAATGTGTATTCTTTTATTTGATATAAAGATCGAAAAGTTGAGTGACTCCGTTTAGAAGATATGTAGGTTTAAAGTATGACAAAATCCCAATATTCTTCGTTTTTCAGCATTTTTCCCATACTTTAAACCTACATATCTTCTAAACGGAGTCACTCAACTTTTCGATCTTTATATCAAATAAAAGAATACACATTTACCTAAAAGATGAGCTTAATTACGTTGCTCTACGATAATTAGTCTAGGAGTAATTAAAGTTTAAGTAAATTTTAAAAAAATACATTTTTTTTCGTAAACACCCTGTATTTTAGTGGGTAGTGGGGATAGCCCCCTCTCTAGAACAATTTTTTTCTCCAAATACATCCAGGAATCACCCCTGAAAATATTAGCCACGTAGTCCAACAAAGGATTTATTGAACGTCTGATGACCTATACAAGTCGCAAATGAGTATTTTAAATCTTTAAAACGGCGATATCTCATTAATGGCAATTCGTACGGGAAAATGTATAATATATTTTTTTGTAGACAATTGCATAATCTACAAACTTTGTAAACACTATTTTATGATAATACTTACGGTTTAAGAGATATTAGTCAAAAACGGAATTTTTTTAGGGGGTCGTTTTTTAGGGGGTTCCCCCAACCCGGCGAGCGATAACTTTTCATGAGGTTAAAGTACGCTATTCAATGAACAAATTAAAAAAAAATATCAGTGTCAGGATTTTTTTTGAACTTTTAGGAGAAAATATACTTCACCGCCTGCTACTGCTTGAAATTTAAAAACTATTTATAAACTATTTTTTTTAAAAGTGCACTATATAATATCACCTCCTTGATTTTGATTTTTAAATAAAGTTTAAGATCTCTTCTATCTATTAGAACTTGTCTGGCTGACAATTTTTGTTAATAAATCGGACTGCATTGTGAATGCGCAGCATCAATGCATCAAGATCAATCACTGGGATTTCAAAACACCTCATTAAAAAAAACAACTGAAATTTAAGATGTCCTCTATGCATAAAAATTTGCCTGTTATTGAAAAAATGTATTTTACCATGTCAGATTTAATTTTTAAGCGGCGTGAGAGCGTTTTTTTTTAATCTGCTTTTAAAAGGGCCTTGTCAAAACAATACCTTAATTTTTTTTCTGAAAGAAGGTTTTTCATCTATTTTATGCATAAAAATTGGTCTGTCAGCAAAAAACAGTTTTTTACTATGTCAGACTTCATTTTTTAAGTGCTGCGGCCACATTTTTTAATGAATAAATGTCGTATGATCGTTGCTAACTAAAAATTTTTTTTTACAATTCTAAATTAATATTGTAGATCCCGTTTATATACTCAAATACGTTATTCATCAAAAAATTGTTTTTTACCATGTTAGACTTTATTTTTAAGCGCCGCGACAGCTTTCTTTTTTAAAAAAAATAAGCTTTTACAACGGCCGCGTCAAAGTATCACCTGAATTTTTGTCTGAAAGAAGGTTTGTCATCTATTTTATGCATAAAAATTGGTCTGTCAGCGAAAAAATGTTTTTTACGATGACAAATTTATTTTTCAAACGCCGCGGTCATATTTTTCATTTTAAAAAATGAGGTATATAATCTCTGAAAATTTTGTAGATATTGAAATAAGTCTGTCTTAAAAAAAAAGGTTATAAAACGTCATATTCAATGTTTGCAAAGCGAACGAAGTACAACCTTTGGTGTTCGCTTGTATTGTCTTGAAAATAAAACTTTCAGTATCTAAATATTATGAACAAAATATTGAACTGATAATTGACAAAATTTATTGTTTTTTATAAAATTTTACAAACTAAGGAACATTTATAATCATAAATTAATTGTTTCAAATAAAACAAAGGACATGGACAAAAAAGTACACTCCATGTACACATACATATTGTATAATAAATATAGAAAACATCCCATAGTTGCACAACAATTATCTGTTTAAACAATATCACCGTATTTATGGTGTTTAAAATGACGAAAAGCAATCATGTTTTGCACATTATTGAATGACTCAATGGTAAAAGCAATGACTTTTATTCTTTTACGACGCAAAAAACATTGTTGACCCTTCATCTTCTTATATATAAAAATCAATTGCCGTGGGTTAGTCTCGAAAATGGCTCGACCGATTTGAATAATTTTTTTTAGTTTAAAATTTGGAAAAACCCAAAGGAACAGCTGTCAAACAATACGTAGGCCTTGATGCTATTGAAACTAAACTGCAGTGAAAAATCCCAAAATTACTAATTTTTCAGATTTTTCAGTATTATTTAATAAAAATTGTCAGCCAGACAAGATTTAATAGATAGAAGAGATGTTAAACCTTATTTAAAAAAAAATCAAGGAGGTGTTATATAGTGCACTTTTAAAAAAAAATTTATAACAAATGGTCTGCAGACATTAATTAACAAAAATGGCAGCCAGACAAGTTGTAATAGATAGAAGAGATCTTAAACTTTATTTAAAAATCAAAATCAAGGAGGTGTTATATAGTGCACTTTTAAAAAAAATAGTTAATAACAAAAGGCCTGTCAGAAGTTAGTTAACAAAAATTGTCAGCCAGACAAATTTTTTCAAAAATGGTTCATTATTTACTACAAATTGTATAAATTTCAAGCAGGTGTTTTGGAAAAAAATCATTTTTTTAGCTAATTTCAAAAATTCATAAAAAATAACAATTAACAAATTTTTACTAGTCTGGCGGGCGAAACATGTTTTTTACATGTTTTTCAGCCATTATCACTTTATAATTTTGAGGTGTTCGATGGGGTACCTTTTTTGTCATGGGAGCTTAGACTATAATGCCCCAGTTACACGAATGACAAAAAATGACAATTGTCATAATCTCTGGTCATAATTAATGGCATTGTTGTTGTTTATTTTTTATGACAGAAATAATGACACAAATTATGACCGTGTATGATGATAATGACAAATTATGACAGAAAAAATGACAAGTATGTCATTCGTGTAACTGGGGCATAACTGCTACATTCGAAAGACAAAAAAAAATATATAGCTTAAAAAAACTAAAAAATACGCTTTTATTTTAAAATGAACTAAAAAGAAAAAAATAATTTTGAAGCTTTTATTGCTCCAGCCAGTGTAGGGAACAACCTACCTTTCGAAATCAGGCAAATAACTAAATTAATGAAGTTATTGGTAAAAATTATAAATATAACTTACTTAAATGTAAAAAATCGTGGGCCTCTTTACCTACATATATTATTATTTTATTAACACTGGAGCTTTTCGTTAGCGGCCCACGCTTTTTTTACATTTAAGTAAGTTATATTTATAATTTTTACCAATAACTTCATTAATTTAGTTATTTGCCTGATTTCGAAAGGTAGGTTGTTCCCTACACTGGCTGGAGCAATAAAAGCTTCAAAATTATTTTTTTCTTTTTAGTTCATTTTAAAATAAAAGCGTATTTTTTAGTTTTTTTAAGCTATATATTTTTATTTTTTACTTTTTAGTCTACCATTTATCTTCCACCATTTTGTTGTGGCCGCCATATTACTTTTGCCGGTCCGATAACTTAGCAAGCACAGCTCAGTTTAAGACAAGAAAGCAATGATAAAGAAGGAAATACGGAATAGAAAAATGCAATAAATTCAAAATCATCGAATTTGCATTTCTGGCTTTTTACTGTAGATATGTGCAATATTTTTCAGATCATTTTAAAATAAAAACGAATTTTTTAGTTTTGCTAAATTGTACATTTTTATTTTTTTACTTTTTGGTCTTCTTCCGTTTTTTGGTAGTCGCCATATTAGGTTTAAAATGACGTCACACGGCTTAATGTATTCTACTCGTCATACTCTTTCATTTGATACCCATATCGAGGGTGTTGTAAAGAAAAAGGTAGTCCGCCATTTTGTGTCGGCCGCCATTTTGAATTTGGAATAACGCCACACAGCTTATAGTGTTCCACTTGTCATATCCTTTCATTTGATACCCATTTTAAGTATGTTAGAAAGAAAAAGTTAATCCGCCATTTTGTAATGGCCGCCATTTTGAATTTGGGATGACGCCATAAGGCTAATTGTATTCTATTTGTCATACCCTTTCATTTGAGACCCATGTCGGGGGTCCGGGAGCACAATAGCAAAATTCGGCCGCCATCTTGGAACCGCCATCTTGATTATTTCACAAAATGGTCAGATTGCATTGTCACGCCAGCTTTACATATGGGCAAAATTTGAAGTTGATCGGTTATATGGAAGTGGGTCAAAATCAAGTTGCAAGATTTGTCTACATACATACATACACACATACATACATACATACATACATACATACAGGTGAAGCTAATATAAAGCGTATAAAAACAAGCTTTTTTCCAGGCACACGTATAAGGGGTTTTCGGAGTCAAGGATTCTATTTCTGATGTTTAATTTAATTTATGAGTGCCGCTAGAGGGCGCTTTCGTACATTTTACCCATATTTTGTAGGGTTTTTCACTATTTTTCAAGAAAAATTATTATGACCACCCCAAATTATAAATGGCCTAAATTAAATGCATAGTAGTCCAAGAACCAGGGTTTTAACCTGACACTAAATCCAATAGAAATGATTTTTGGCACATGGGCTGTTTTTGAAGAGTACTTGTTCTGCGCGCGAACACCTAGGGAAACTTCGGAAAATTCCCGGGAAAACTCGGAAAATTGATGATCCATCAATAACTTGGAAGGGGTTGAAAATTTCGATATAATGTATAGAACAAACTTGTAGAGCGTGAAAATCTTCACAAAAAAGGTCTCTACATGTTTTTTGGAAGATTGCTTCCTATGAGAGATATGAGCTATAATTGATATTTTCAGATTTCCGCACGAATAATTCGGGATATCATAAGATTTACCCCGACGCTCGACTAAAATTTCCGTAGCTCGTAATAATGCTGAATTTCCTCCAGTCGGGCCAAATTTTTTATATAGTCCACCCCAAAAGAAACTATACGTACATTTGTGCTGACTCGGTCCCTGAGGTGGGAAATTGCCTCTTGGAATTTCAAAATAAATTGGCCTGAGATTTAAAAAAAAAAAATGAAAGTCACCGCGAGAAAGAACAGATTCTCAACTACAGATTTTCACATTTATAAAGCTCTAGTCGATAAGATAAACTCGGGAAACTTATCAGAAGAATTTTCATGCGTTTTTGTAAGTTTCCAGGAAATGTAGAAAATGATGAATGAAAACTTTGTTATCAGGGGTTCTTAGATACACATTCTAAAAGGTCAGGGTCTTGGCAATAGAATGACAAGTGGGCTTTTTCAGAAATCTCCACTTTGATTTTTTTACATCGATTGTAAAAACATCATTCATGAAAAATGAGCGAACTAAAAAACAACAGGTATAGAAAAACTTGATTCAATTAGGCCCAAGATAAATTGGGAATGAATGTTATATCTGATTTGTTCAATTTTGACCTACTGAATCTTTGACCGAACTCAGCTTGTCAAGCCAATTCGATAGGAAATGGTAAAAAATTAGTAAAATTACATTGTTTATTTATCAAAGATCATTACTTCACCTTTGAATATCAAATAGAAACCACTTCTGCCGACACCCGCCAGCTATATATGACAATTGTTGAAGAATTTTCCTTTAATATACCGTTTAGTTTATGAATTTTCGACCAAAAACAAGGAAGTTACAGCGATTTTAGTCGAGCGTCGCACAGTGTATTAAAAGTTAAATCCAGCGGAACTTAATTAAAACATAAATGTGCTTATATCTAAAGGAAATCGGGGGCAAATATGGGCAAGAGATGACAACTGTATTCTAAGGAGTATTACCCATAAAAGAGTTTCGAAGTAAAAATAAGGTGGATACATGCGGATACATTTTTAAAACTCAGCCTGAATTCAAGAATCTGAATAACGGACCAGTAAAAAGCGAATTCTCTACAAATAATTAAGTGAATAATTGTTCAAACATACATTTCTCGATTGCTCAAGGACAAAACAGACAACAATCAAATAAATTTTCAACTTAGGGCTTTAAACAACACAGCAAAAGAATATTTTACATTCGAAATCTAATTGGTGATTACGAAGCAATGCAATGCGCGCTTGCCACTTTTAGGGGCTTCCCCTATGACAATCTGTATTGTCAACGCGTTTATTCGTTTTACTAATAAATATATATATACAAAGCTACAATGTAAATACGGTTTCACTTAGATGTGAGCACATTTAATTTTTAATTAAGTTCCGCTAGATTTAGATTTTAATACAGTGTGCGTCGGGGTAAATCTTATCCCGAGTTATTCGCGCGGAAATCTGAAAATATCAGTTATAGCAATCTTCGAAAAAACATGTAGAGATCTTTTTTGTGAAGATTTTCACGCTCTACAAGTTTGTTCTATACATTGTATCGAAATTTTCAACCCCTTCCAACTTATTGATGGAACATCAATTTTCCGAGTTTTCCAGGGAATTTTCCGAAGCTTCCCTAGTTGTTCGCGTGCAGAACAATTTTTTTCTTAAAGTACTCTTCAAAAACTGCCCGTGTGCCAAAAATCATTTCTATTGGATTTAGTGTCAGGTCTTAGTAAAA
Source organism: Thereva nobilitata (assembly GCA_963855945.1). Lineage (NCBI taxonomy): Eukaryota > Metazoa > Arthropoda > Insecta > Diptera > Therevidae > Thereva > Thereva nobilitata. The sequence goes on from OY979695.1 coordinate 95,602,717, forward strand.
TTTTGGCTACAGCGCCTGGACTATAGGTGAAGTATATAAAAACGTATTCGTATGCAACGTTGTATCAAAACTTTCAAAGTAATCGGAACTTTCGGAGATTTTAGATTAAGAACAAACCAACATTTACGTTTTTATTATTTATTTTTATTTTTAGAAATACAATTTGAAGGTTAATTTTTAGATGGCCTAAAATGGCATCAAATAATTAAAATGAGTAGAGTAAAAAATCTTTAAAACGGCAATATCTCATTAATGACAATTCGTACGGGAAAATGTATATCTTTTTTTGTACATAATCGCATAAACTACAAACTTTGTAAAAACTATTTTAGGATAAAACACCGTTTAAGACATATTTGATTTTTTGACCTTTAACCTTGAATAACTTGATCTCTCGTGGTGGTACACCGATCGTTGGGGAAATTCCACATTTCATTTAAAATGATGTTTTTAAGGGCTGTACCAATAGGCCTACCCTAAATGGGAAGTGAAGTGAAGTGAAGTTAGGTACCATTGCATAAGAATGGATGAGAGTGACCAAAAGGGAAGTGAAGTGGAAGATTAATTTCGAAAAATTTCGAAAAGTCATTTAGAGAAGTAACCGTGCGGTAAGAACCGCACAAGAAGTAAAGAAATGTTAAGAAAGTAAGGCTGTTCACTTGCTACACTTCTTATGAGCTTTTTATTTTGGTTTATATATCAATTTTGAAAGAAATTACGTCTACTTCACTTCTACTTCACTTCCCCGTTACTTTTCATTTAGGGTAGGCCTAATGTTGCGAATTATGTCGCAGTTGGATATTTATTTTGACGACTATTGAAGCATCAAAGGGGCTTGCTCTTACAACATTACTACAAATTCCAATGCACGGACCACATGAAAACAAGAATTTTTTTTGAAGAAATAATATACGAACTCAAAAAAATGTTGCGAATGGGCTAGTCCTAGACAATTTTGGAAGTTGTTAGTTACATACATTTCATTTTAAAAAAAAAGTTAATTTTTAGTTAAGATCAGAGGTGTACAAACTACAGTCCGCGGGCCAAATCCGGCCCGACAGATGATTTTATCCGACCTGCGAAGGTTTTCGAAAAATACATATTTTTCCGCCCAAACAATTTTCAAAAATGTATATCGAAAATTGAAAAAAATGCAAATATCGTAATCGATAAAAACAGGAAACATATTTAATTTTTAAAAATAACAGAAATAAAAATACACTGCCTGTCACTTGATTACTCTCACTTGAAATTTTGACCTGAAACGCACTGCAATGGTAAAATTTCCCGGAAACCATTTCCATAACATTTTTTACCTCTTTTTATACGCTTTATATTAGCTTCACCTGTATGTATGTATGTATGTATGTATGTATGTATGTATGTATATATGTATGTATGTATGTATTTATATATGTATATATGTATGTATGTATGTAGACAAATCTTGCAACTTGATTTTCACCCACTTGCATATAACCGATCAACTTCAAATTTTGCACATATGTATAGTTAGCGTGACAATGCAATCTGACAATTTTGTGAAATAATCAAAATGGCGGTTCCAAGATGGCGGCCGAATTTTGCTATTGTTCTCCCCGACCCCCGACATGGGTATCAAATGAAAGGGTATGACAAGTAGAATACAATTAGCTATGTGGGGCCACTCAAAATTCAAAATGGCGGCCAAAACAAAATGGCGGACTACCTTTTACTTTACAACCCACTCGATATTGGTATCAAATGAAAGGAAATGACAAGTAGAATACTGTTAGCTCTGTGGCGTCATTCCACATTCAAAATGGCGGCCAACTCAAAATGGCGGACTACTTTTTTCTTAACAACACCCTCGGTATGAGTGTTAAATGAAATGGTGTGACAATTAGAATACTATTAACTGTGTGGCGCGATTCCAAATTCAAAATAGAGGTCATCACAAAATGGCGGTTTACCTTTTTCTTTACAAGGCCCTCGGTATGGGAATCAAATGAAAGTATATGACAAGTATAGTACAGTAAGCTGTGTGACGTCATTTTAAATCTAATATGGCGATTACTACTACATGGCGGAAGACATATAATAGACTAAAAAGTATAAAATAAAAAATATAGTTTAAAAAAACTAAAAAAATACGCTTTTATTTTAAAATGAACTAAAAAGTAAAAAATAATTTTGAATGTAAAGTTTTATTGCTCCAGCCAGAATTTGGAAACAACCTACCTTTCGAAATGTAAAAAAGCGTGGAGTGCTAGCGAAAATTTCCGGTGTTAAAAAAATAAGAATATAGGAAAAGAGTCCCACGCTGTTTTACATTTCGAAAGGTAGGTTGTTTCCATATTCTGGCTGGAGCAATAAAACTTTACATTCAAAATTATTTTTTACTTTTTAGTTCATTTTAAAACAAAGCGTATTTTTTTAGTTTTTTTAAACTATTTTTTATATGGTTCCCAATTACCAAGAAAAAAGACAGGAAACGAGAATGATTGAAAATCCCGTTATTGGATTTTAGTCCTATCTCTGCCCGTTTACGAGATAGGGCGTTTTGAATTTTGCTTTTGGGGAAAAAATGTAGTTTAATGATTTAGAATAAAAAGGTAATGAAACAACGCTCGATTTCCACAAATAAGGTATCTTTGTAATCGTAAGCAGCGTATTGAAAAATTTGAAACAATGCGTCGTGGTTTGTATAGAACATTTATTTAGGAAGGCAAACTCGGAAAATGAAGCATTGAACTTAGTTAACATGAAAGTTGATTATTTGTGGGCGAAAGAAGGAAAGCCCTTTATGGATGGAAACATCGGTAAAGGGTGTATGAGAGGAACTGTTGGTGCCCAGAAAGGTTGAAACTTTGCAAAATCAGCCATCAAGATCTTTCAAGATCACACTCTCCCCTAATACTGTTGCTCGTCGAATTAACGATATTGGAAACAATACTCTCCACCAGATTACTGGTAAAGCACGGCGTTTCACTCGATATTCTCTCGCGATGGATGAATCAACTGATATTAGTAACACCTCACAACTTTTAGTTTTTGTTCCTGGAGTGTACTGCACTTAACTTAATGTCACACAAGAATAAGCTCCCGTTAACAGCATGCACAGCACTACAACTGGAGAAAATATCTTCAAAGAAGTACAAAAAAAGTAACAAAAGTTGACAAAGTTTAACTTGGATTAGAATCGACTTTACTGTTGTAACAATTGATGGAGGAAAAAACATGTCTGTTGCAAACATCGGTGTGATTGGGCAACTAGAAAAGGTTGTAAAGGTGCAGGTGCATCAGTACCTTTTTTCTTGCACTGTATTATCCATCAACAAGCACTATGTGTAAAACATGTCGATATGAGCTGGGCTTTAAATACAGTTGTTTCTGTCGTAAATTTTATTCCATCACATGCACTTGTCACAGCAAAGCAGATATTGCTTGAAAGTCAGATGAATACCTACATGTAATTTTACCCATTTCCCGTGCTGTGAAGAATTGAATACAGAAACTGACGAACAATTTCCAATTAATTTGCAGTCAGAGTCATCGCAGATTTAAAACAAGAATTTCAAAAGCGATTTTCTGATCTTGTCCTGAATTCAAAGGAAATTCTGCTGCAACATTGCCGACGTTTCAAGTCAATTTCAAATGCAAATTATTGATCTTCAAGCTAACGATCAAATCAAGGATAAACACAAAGAAGGAAATTTGGTCGATTTTTACAAATTTTTGGATGCAAGAGTTTCCAAATTTAAAACAATTTGCTTGCAAATATATTTCAATGGTTGGGACTACCTATATATGTAAACAAATTTTTTCCAGGATGAACTATCTGAAAACAAAGTACACGGAAAATTTATCGGATGATCATTTGCAGTTATTGCTTATAATGGGGGTTTCAGATTTTAATCTCAACTGTAAAGAAATTCGTCAGCATAAAACACAGTTCCATCATTTCCATTAAAAGTTGCATGACATAATTTTCTAATTATGTATAATTTAGCCATGTTTGTTTAGTATGGGTGTATCTGTAATTAACTGTAAAATCTAAAATTCAAAGCTGCCTTTTTCATAATGAGATTTTTTAATTTACATATTCCCGTGGTTCGCCGAAAATGGATTTAAATCCAATCTGGTCCTTGCGGCAAAAAGTTTGGATACCTCTGGTTTAGATCAACATCTTTATTTTTAAATAATAAAATTATTCACAGATACTTATTATTTTTAAAACAAATGCAATATTTTAAATAATACAAAATTATAACAATTTTTTTTAATTATTTCAGTCGACTCATTTTAAGCAGATTTATTTATGAATGCGAGAAATTGGCTGGCTTTTCACAGAGCTCGTCTAGGAATATCGCCAATGACTTAAAGTTTATTGCTTCCGTACAAAAAGATGGGGCGAAGATACAGTTTGATGTTACCGCAGAAACTGTAATGTTCTCAAAACGCCCTATAGAACCCATTAAAGGAAAATATGCAGATGAGCTGCCGGAGATATTTCCGATAAAGCCAACCATCACGATTCCCCAGAATAATATATATAAATGGCATAATTCTTATCGTAAGTCGTATTATATATTTGTTTAAAAAATAGTGTTATGTAATATATATTGGTCTGCAGCTTTGCCTTCAGAATATCCAGGTTCACATCCCCATACAATTTACTTGCATTACTCCCCTACGACTGTAAACAACATTTATGAAACTCCTGTCACACAGCAGCAATTCGAAAGTAGGAACTTATTAAAAGCTTTTGCAGTTGCAGCTTCTAGGGCTAAGCAGCTCTATGGGGTGAATTTAACAATTTATTTTTAAAATTACATTAACCAAATTCATTTATAGGAGAATGTAAAAGAAATTCCGCAGCCAGTTGTTGTCCAGAGCATTCAGACGAATGGAAAAATGTTCCATTTTGGCGTTTTTCAACTTAATACACTAAATATTGATGGATTAGATGGCACCAAAAATTATTGGTTCCACATACCAAGTATAGATTTGTTTTCGGAATGTTGTTATAAAAAGGGTCGGCCGGTCCTTGAAGGATATAATAAGGAAGTTTTCCGCTATTTTTGCGCTTTTTATAATAACAATTAGAGAATTTTAGAATTGAAATAAATTGATAAATAGCCATTAATTAACTCAGTGTTTCGATGTGTTGCTACTTAAGGAGTGATGGAACTTTACCAGTCAGAAAGGATATATGTGGCAATTTTAATAAAAGATTAAGATAAGAAATATAAAATGTGCTTACAGGAGTTTTTTGTTCATGGCTTCAAACGATTTGAATTTCTTTTTTAAATAGTGATGTTTCATGGGGGATAACATTTTCTTGATTGATTTACTTGAAATTTAAACTGAATATATTATCCACACAGATTTGTTTAGTAATATTGCATTTTTTCAAGATATTGCGTGTAATTTATCATTGGAAGTAGAATTGCTCCCTAGATAGTCAACGTTGACTCGTATCAGCTTCGACCTGCTTACACTCCCCGTGTTCTTTTAATGAACTGGGTTTTGAGAGCTTTTGAGTTCCCATACAAAATCGAAAACCCAGGTTTTATCTGGGTCTTCTGGTTCTTCGATTTTGTATGGGAACTCAAAAGCTCCTCAAAAGCTCTCAAAACCCAGTTCATTAAAAGAACACGGGGACTGACACTTACTAAAAAACAGATCAGTGAGTGACACCTATTTGTGAATGGTAAATAACAAAAAGCCCAGCTAGATGCAGTCTTGGAGTGTTCTTTGCATTTTGAAGTTGTTAATAACGTTCAAAAAAAGGACCTTAACAACTTACTTTTTGATGGATCGACTCGACAAAAAAAGCTTCTCGATTTTCTCTAAGTTTCATATTTGACATTACGATCAAATCGACACGTAAGAGCTGTCATACAAAACCATCAAATTGTGTGATATTACTCCAATTGCAGCAAACCACATATATTTAATTAAAATAGAAATTGTTAAAAGCTTATTGTATGCATAAATTTTGCTTTTTAATAAACGTCAAACGTCTTTATCGACACGTGAAGAGACGATAACGTTGTCGATATCGTGTTACCAAATGCCTATTTTTATTTATCGACAGAAGTCGATATCGACTTACGGCCCCAGTTTCTGAGAGGATTAGAGGATCATTACCGTGCGCCACCAGACTACGAAGAACTACGATAGTCCAATGCTACGCTCCAACTGAAGACGCAGACGATGACATCAAGGACGAATTTTATATGCGACTGAATGAGCTTTTTCGCTCTATTCCAAGAAGAGACAATATTGTTTTAATGGGTGACTTAAACGCACAGATCGGCCGCAATAACACCGGCGTTAAACACACAAGCGGAAATCAAGACACCGGCCAAGTCATTAACAGCAACGGCGAGCTATGCGTTGACTTCTGTAGCTCCTAACAAACTCATAATAGGGGGAACTTACTTTTGTCGCAAGAAGATACACAAGGAGATCTGGGTATCGCCGGACGGTAGAACAAGAAATCAAATAGATCACGTGGCCTTCAGTTGAAACTGCAACAAACCATAAACTAGCAAGTAGTCCGCTCAAATTAGGAAGAATTAAAGAAATTTTTCCCACAGCTATGAGACCGGTGCAAGGTGAAGGATTTGGGTTGTCTAAACATGATTTTCGCCACCCGCAGTTCGGAAAAAGGGTTGTTTTTGAGAAATATGTGAATTTTCTCTGACTTTTTCCCTGCTTATTACAACTTTTAATACATAAATAAAGATCTATTCATTACCGTTAAAATGATACCTCATTCAACTTGATACAGCTATAGCTATTTGAAAAAGTGAAAATCGGCGAGTGACGTTAACTTTATCCCCCCCTTATTTTTGAAAATATTGACTGGTGTATGAGAAAGCGTTCGACTCAGTTAATAGGACCTTTATATAGCAGGCACTACGACAACGTGGATTGTCATTGTGGGACAAAATAATAGAATTGATAAAAGCAACAATTCCAAATGCAGAGTTATTCACAATGGAAAACTATCCAACAGCTTTGAGGTGAGCTCAGGAGTACGACAAGGATGCCTACTTTCGCCATTACTCTTTCTTATAGTAATAAACGACATTTACCTTGTTTATGCGAAATACGCAGAATTTTTGTGGGCATCTTTGTTATGATGTACGACAGGTTGAGTATCCTAAATTTCAGCCGGTGTGGTTTTTTATGGGGGTGAAAGGGATAAAATTTAGTTTTTCATGATTATGTCGAAATCTATTGATTTTTGAGATAGTTATTATAAAAATTTAAGCTCATTAAATTTTTTACAAGGCATAGAAGGCAACTATTGTTCAAAGCATACAATTTTATCCGGCTAAGACGTAGGATTAATTTAAAGCTAAATCTTCCATCAAAACCTTCTCTGGTAAGATGGTGTCCAAATCGAATATTAATGCCAGGGCTAAATTATGTCTTACTAACTCACTATCAAACCTAATTTCACAAATGGGAAATAATTGCATGAATGACATCGGCAGGCGGATCCTACGATGATTCATACAAAGTAAGTTGTCTACTTGTTTGGGTACAGCTCCCGCCAGTCCGGTATTGAAGTCGTCCTCGAATTTACCTTCCGTTTTCAATTTGTCATCGTTTTCTCTTGCATCCAGTTCCAGCAACGCCGCACCAAGCTTTCAGGTTCCTTGCCCCAAATGAGGCTATCAGCGCAAAAGTGGTGTAGCCCACAATTTAAGCTGGATGCGGTTTTGGTGTAATATGCATTCCTTACATTATGGATTTTCAATACAATAGTGGAGTGAGCTACTTTTTGCCTTCCAAAAACATAATTCTACATAACTGTTGGACAGAACAAATATAGCGAAGTAACAAAGCAAAAAGGGTGTAAGCTGGCTACACCGGTGGTTTACATAGTCTGGGGCTACACCACTTTTGCGCTGATAGCCTCAAATATAAATGAAGCTGCCTTTTTTTGTAATTTGCAATACTTCAAGGTCCCCCCGCAGGTCGTTACTAAAATATTTTTGATTTGATATGCTCTGTCAATTGTGGTTGAAGCTTATGATTTTCTCCGGGAGATGGTGGTTCATATGTGGTTAACAGGAGGTCGTTAAGTGAATACGGTTTCTCGTAGATCTCGTCTAGTGCTTGGATTTGAAGAGCCTTGACAGACTACAGTAGGCTTTGTTGGCTTTTAGCAGCCGTGCGCGTACTTCTGGTTCCAGACTATTATCGGCTGCTACTATGGTCTTAAGCTAGGTAAATGCTACTTCAAATTTGCGCCCCTCTACCTTGATTGTGAGACCAATGCTAGGTGTTCTTGCAGACGAGACCACCATGTTTTGCTTTTTTTGATGTGCAGTTTCAGCTTTCGTGTCGCCCGCTCAATATGGGTGAAAGTTTCTTGTACAGCTCTTGGTGTTCTTTTAAAAATGTCTATGTTGTCTGCATAAGCCAGTTATTGGGTGGACTTGTGGAGGATTCTGCCCTTAATGTCACCCGAATCCCGGATTACTTTCCCCAACGCCAGGTTGAAAAGGCCTCACCTAGTCGGAGACCATTATGGATGTTATTGGTCTGGACAGTGTTCTGGACAGTGTTCTGGACGTTTAAATCAGGATCCTATTGAGAATGTTTTTTCTCAAATAAGAAGTAAAGGAGGTAATGCCAAAAATTCTTTTAATCGCGAGTTCAGCCACATCTTATCGCAGATACTGTTATTTAAAATTTTCCAGCCGAATGACATTTCTAATTGCAATGAAGATGTAGATTTCACTTTGTTAGATGCAGAGGATTATAATCAGTGTGAAACAAACGTGGCGGGTGTTCATGTCAAAAAATTACTTCCTTTGAAAGTCGATAATGAAAATTCTAATGAAAGTACTGGTACATATTTAGACCAGACACTTGATACCGTCTTTTTAAAAAAATTTCACAGATGAGGCTACTACATATAATAGTCCAGGAGAGATAGAAAAAAAGTTGAAATAAATCTACCCTGCGATTTTTGGACGCTATAATTAAGAGAAAAATCGTAGGAATTCAATGAATGTGTTTTGGATAAAATCGGTCCAAGAGAACAGGTGGAAAAAAGTTAATAATGGTAGCTAAAACACCTTTTTCAAGGGTTCAGGTGCGAAAAAATTTTGTTTTTGGAAAACAAAAAATAGTACGTAATAGCGCTTAAAAAGACGAAAATTATGAGTTTTGGACAATTGAAATCGGTCAACAGGTTTTTGCACAAAAAAATAAAAACCGCGAAATATGGCCACCTTTTGACATTTAATTACAGGGACTGTAATTATCGTAGAAGATTGTTTCAGGGCTTAAATTGTGGCTTCTGTTAGTGCCGGGGGCGAACAACGGCTAGCAAAGACCTCGGAAGGTGGTGGCACCCGATTTATCATTTCTGCCAAAACACCTAGCAGCTCTGTTAGCAAGTCCTAATCCCACCTCCCCGCGGTGCCCCCTGGGGTAATTCTCCGGAAGGAGTACGATCGAATGGCGAGTTCTCTGCGCCACAGAACAGAGTTCTAAGTCGGTTGCGCTGAGGGTTAGCAACCCGCTCCTATAAAACACATAATTGCTACGAATCGGCAAACAATGCCTCGGAACCGGATGGACAACACGACGACGACCTTTGCTTCTTGAACCAGGACACGAATCGGATCATGGAATGCGAGAACGCTGCTTGCTGATGGACGGCTGGATGAAGTCTTCCACGAGATGAACCGCTTTAAAATCAAGGTCATGGGACACAGCGAGGCCAGATGGCCCGATGCGGGGGAACATATCTGCTCAAACGGTGAGTCCTTATATTCTGGGAGAAACGAAACTGAAAACCGTAGGAATGGCGTTGGCGTAATACTCACCAACGAAGCCAGGACCGGCCTCATCAGCTGGTCACCAGTTTCTGAGAGGATTATTAACGTGCGCCTACGTACCAGACTAAGAAGTACTACGATAGTCCAATGCTACGCTCCAACTGAAGACGCAGACGATGACATCAAAGACGAGTTATATATGCGAATGAATGAGGTTTTTCGCTCTATTCCAAGGGGAGACATCATTGTTTTGAAGGGTGACGAACGCACAGATCAGCCCCAACAACACCGGCCTTGAACACACAATTGGCAATCAAGGCCTAAGCCAAGTTACCAATAACAATGGTGAGCTTTTTGTTGACTTCTGTAGTTCCCACCAACTCATGGTAGGTGGAACTTACTTTTGTCGCAAGAAGATACACAAGGAGACCTGGGTATCGCCCGATGGTAGAACAAAAAATCAGATAGATCACGTGGCCGTCAGCCGCAGATGAGAACTATTCTGGAGGATGTCAGGAGCTTTAGGGCAGCACTCACTGGAAGTGACCACCATTTGATACTAGCAACTATCCGCCTAAAAATCGCCGCAATCAAAAACGTCCAACGAGATGCCGTAAACCGTAGACGGTTTAACGTAGATCTTCTACGGGAGAGCACTAAAAAAGAGAATTTGCTGGGAATCTGCAACAAATCTTAAACCAGCAAACCGTTTCTGACAACACAAATATTGAAGAGCTGTGGCGCTATAATAACAGTTGCGGAAACAAGCATCGGTGTGCACCACACCATGCATCAAATCAGGTATTTTTGATTTTTTGATATATTGTTTATAATGGAAAGGCAATGTTAAATCCAAGTTTTCGACATCGCCAGACGAGCGGGTCATTGTCATTTAAATTTTAATCCTTTTTTCAGTTTTGTCGATTTTGACTTGGAAGGTCTGGTTTTTCATAACAGATTGTTATATTCACTTTTGAAGTAGCTTAAATTTGCAACAATTTGAGTCCAGAACGGGGTTTATAAGACCAACGGTTTCGGAGATACAGGTTTTCAAAATTTGGCAAATTTTTCAAGTTACATGATTTTTAGCAAAATTTCAATTTCAGTACTATTCACGTTTCTCAAGGCCTACATATTGTTTGAAAACCCTCTACCGCCCTCTCAGTGGACTCTCCTGGCGTCTCACGGAACTCCAAAGTGACCAACCACTTGAGCAAAAAATGAGATTATATGCATTTTTATTTACAGGCGTTGGTATGTAAAAAAATCAAGGTTCTAACAATTGCTTATCATAAAAAATAGGGCCTAAATACATCGATGAAAATTATGTGATGTGTTCATATTAATCACACTTTGCCCTCTTTGATGGACCTGGTTGGTCTAAGACGTCGTCTTCTGATATGTCAGCAGGGTTTTCAAGTACATATATCCGAGACGGCTTCCCAAAATTCTTCGTCTGGCAGGTCGTCTGGGGACGAGTAGTCCATGCTTAATGCGAGCTCAGGGACGTTGTCACATGAGACTCCCTCGCAGTGGATGCAAACTACAGAGCACTTCAGTCCAGTCTTCCTGCAGCTGCAGGCACTGCTGCAGCCTTTTTTGCAGCTGCATGAGATAAGCTCCAGGAGATGTTGTGGCGCCGCGTCTCTCGTCATGATCTTAGGGCTGAGACCTTGGGAAGTACGCAGTCACCTCCAGTCAAGAGGCTCCTTGTCAATTCCTAACCACTTCTGGACCTGTAGAAAAAGAAAACGCGTACAAATCTAGTTAAATCATCAGTTTCTTACCAAAGCAATCAAAGAGCAAATGGCATTCAAAGGTTATCTTACCTGGTGATAGGTGCAGTAGCCTATATGGTTTTGTGACAGATAAGGCTGTGAATATGAAGTATTGAAAATGAAATTTTGCTAAAAATCGTGTAACTTGAAAAATTGGCCAAATTGTAAAAAGCTGTATCTCCGAAACCGTTGGTCTTATAAACCCCGTTCTGGACTCAAATTGTTGCAAATTTAAGCTACTTCAAAAGTGAATATAACAATCTGTTATGAAAAACCAGACCTTCCAAGTCAAAATCGACAAAACTGAAAAAAGGATTAAAATTTCAATGACAATGACCCGCTCGACTGGCGATGTCGAAAACTTGGATTTAACATTGCCTTTCCATTATAAACAATATATCAAAAAAGCAAAAATACCTGATTTGATGCCTGGTTCAATGTTTAATTTGACTGAACTAAAAGGTGTTTTTTTCTGAAAATGAAGAAAAGATTATGTGGGCACAGTAGGTGGTTGCAAGAAATAATCAAGCAATCAAAAACGAATGCTAAATGAAGTCAATGGGGTTGTGGCGCGGTGCTACCACTTCGAGTTTCACAAATATTGAACTAGTGTTGGGTAGGACACGATTATAAAATGAGTTTGTAAGAGGTGCCTCTTTTTTCTTTTGAGCCAGTACAATGTTATACTACAAATGAGGCGAGGTTCTATTGTAATGCCAAAATGACAAAAACAAGCAGATTAAAAAAAAAGAAAGAAAATAAATACCAATGAAGTGCATTTTTACAAGCTTAATTCTAATATTCATTAAACTGCCTTAGAGTAGGTAAGTAAGAAATCTATGCCTCCACAATGTACAGCCACGGACAACTAATTAGAAACAGTTTCATAAAAATTGCATTTATACATTTTTTATTTTTTATGTAGCAATCCTGTTAGGAATTCATTATGATATTGTTATTGATTTCCTTCAATCATTATATATTTAAAAAAAATTAAGAGGAGGTGGTGGGAATTCTTTAATTTGATTCCTACATAAAAACTGTATAAATGCAATTTTTATGAAACTGTTTCTAATTAGTTGTCCGTGGCCATATATTTATATTTTGCAATCCCACCTCGCCTAATTTCAAGTTGGAAATTCTGCTACTGCAAAAAAAGTAAGAAATGTCTCTCCAGCACAAAATTTCATTCCCTCAAAAAATGTAAGAATTGTCTCTTCAGGACAAAACCTCACTCCCTCGAAAAATGTAAGAAATGTCTCTTCATGACAAAACCTCACTCCCTCGAAAAATGTAAGAATTGTCTCTTCAGGACAAAACCTCATTCCCTCGAAAAATGTAAGAAATGTCTCTTCATGACAAAACCTCACTCCCTCGAAAAATGTAAGAATTGTCTCTTCATGACAAAACCTCACTCCCTCGAAAAATGTAAGAATTGTCTCTTTAGGACAAAACCTCACTCCCTCGAAAAATGTAAGAATTGTCTCTTTAGGACAAAACCTCACTCCCTCGAAAAATGTAAGAAATGTCTCTCCATCCAATTCGTATTTACAATCTCACCACGGCTCAGCTTGAAGTGGATATTTTACTGCCGCAAAAGAAGTGAGAAATGTCTCTCCAGTTCGTGTTTACAATCTCACCTCGACGCAATTCACATTGGAAATTTTACTGTGGCAAAAGAAGGAAGAAATCGTCGGCCTAATTCGTTAACCTGCTAAGTCCATTTTTGCATAGTTTACAGGACGAAGAAAAAACTGAATAATTTCTTCATTAATTTAGCAATCAAAATTCTGAAAATCCCGTTGGTTTCTATAATTTTTCTTGTAATTTTAACAATATAATTAGTAGCATAACTTATACACATCTTATAAAATTCAGAAAAACACTTATTTAGCAGTTTTTCGAGGAGAAGTTTCGATTTGCTTGAGGACTTAGCACTTTTTGAGTTAAATTTAGTATGGTGTATTGATTAATTAATTGTACAGTGAAACGAATGCAATGAGTAATCAAAATATTTATTATTAATAATTAAATATTCAGTCTTCTTTAATAGGAAACAGTGTTAAAATATCTAATTTAATAGAGACTCAACCAAAAAAAAACAAACAATTCTTCAAAAATCTTAAATTGGATAACAATATTTAGAAATCTATAATCATGGTTATTCTCAATCTACTCATGAGGCAAGTCGTCATAATATTTATGATAGTCAGAAGGAAGGGTCTTTTTTATTTGCTGCAAGTCTTCAAATTTTCGTGCAGTAATTTTACGTCGGTTCTGGTGCAATTGAGATAGTTCAGTAATCTCGCAAGGATTACATTGCAAAGATCGCCTTTGTGGTAAACTTTGCCATTCATCCTTATGGCAAGTTTTATAAAGAATTGATCCATTGCTTTCGTAACGTAGTGCACGAATGTCGGTCACTTTGAGATCCCCTTTGGATCTTCCTGGACGAATACTTTTATAAAACTGAATTTTGTCGAATTTTTTGAAGTAAGTGTGGTCCAAATATCTTACAGAGTACGGTACTGGGCATTTACGAGCATGCTTAGCAATAGATATGTATTCAGCTGGCACATTTATGACTTTGTTCTTTATTGGTGTGGCCACACTACGCGGTCTTGGGTCGTACGCGCTTTTGCCTTTTTTTTTCATATAGAGTTTTATGACTTTTTTACGACTTTTTTACGACTTTGTCCATGGTAAAGGCCGTGCGGCCAAACAACGCGGACAAAAGGCTGTGGTTAAAAAGGTACATTGTGCGTCCACACACTATGAGCTTTTCAAAAGCGCGTACGCCGCTTCAAATGAGAATTGATTTTTTCTCACTCATGACTCAGAAAATTAAAAGATCACGCGCGCTTTTGGCTGGCCGTAAGACCAAAAGCGCGTGGATTCTAAGTCCGCGTAGTGAGGACGGGCCTTATGGTGGGACCACACTACGCGGTCTTGGGTCGTACGCGATTTTGCCTTTTTTTTCATATAGAGTTTTATGACTTTTTTACGACTTTTTTACGACTTTGTCCATGGTAAAGGCCGTGCGGCCAAACAACGCGGACAAAAGGCTGTGGTTAAAAAGGTACATTGTGCGTCCACACACTATGAGCTTTTCAAAAGCGCGTACGCCGCTTCAAATGAGAATTGATTTTTTCTCACTCATGACTCAGAAAATTAAAAGATCACGCGCGCTTTTGGCTGGCCGTAAGACCAAAAGCGCGTGGATTCTAAGTCCGCGTAGTGAGGACGGGCCTTATGGTGGGACCACACTACGCGGTCTTGGGTCGTACGCGATTTTGCCTTTTTTTTCATATAGAGTTTTATGACTTTTTTACGACTTTTTTACGACTTTGTCCATGGTAAAGGCCGTGCGGCCAAACAACGCGGACAAAAGGCTGTGCTTAAAAAGGTACATTGTGCGTCCACACACTATGAGCTTTTCAAAAGCGCGTACGCCGTTTCAAATGAGAATTGATTTTTTCTCACTCATGACTCAGGAAATTAAAAGATCACGCGCGCTTTTGTCTGGTCGTACGGCCAAAAGCGCGTGGGATCTAAGTCCGCGTAGTGAGGACGGGCCTTTAGGTGACGTTCTATAGTGGAATGCATTGAATCGGCCTCCATTTGGGTGTGACCCACCTCTAAAAATTTTTGTTCGATAGCTATATTCTTGTGCCTCATGACAATATTCAAAAGAGCGTTAGATAAAATACAATTTCTATTTTGATAAGTGCAACCGTCACTATAAATTATGATTGTTTTTTTCTCATCTTCAGCATTAACTTCAGGACATATTATTTTGTTATACTTACAGATAAAACAATGAAAACTTACCTAGTTTATAATTAGTGGTTTACATCCTCAAATATTTGACACAAACACAACAAAATTTGACGCGCCGCAAACGGCACGTGGGTTTGGGAACGTTGTCAGTACAAAACTGAGGCCCCAACAGGATTTAGCAGGTTTTCGCTGCGGAGATTGGGTGGTGGTTATAAAGCAGTTTTTCGGGCATAGCATTTGTCACATTTATAAGCTAATATGGCTGTTATTCCTTATTGTCTTACGGTAGATATTTGACTGAATTTTTTGATTATTATAAAAAGTAAATTTTGCCAAAAATGGACTTAGCAGGTTAACGAATTAGGCCGACGAAATGTCTTTCCACTAAGTAATTTACAATCACACCTCGCTTCATTTATCTTGATACACGCTCATATACCAGTAGGACATTATTTTTGAACCGGTACATTTAAAAAAACTGAGGCCTCAGTACAATTTACATCATGTAAGAGACAAATGTACTGCCTCGTGTAAGTCCGGCTCAACACTATATTGAACCCCCATTTCACCCCCTTAGGGGTTGAATTTCGAAAAATCCTGAAACACGTGTTTCATTATTTATGGTGTGGAGTATTTTCACTAAGTTTGAAGAAAATCTGAC
This sequence comes from Thereva nobilitata, assembly GCA_963855945.1. Lineage (NCBI taxonomy): Eukaryota > Metazoa > Arthropoda > Insecta > Diptera > Therevidae > Thereva > Thereva nobilitata. The sequence continues at coordinate 95,618,733 of OY979695.1, forward strand.
TAAAGAAAAAAAATTAGGGGATGAATTTCGAAAAATCGCTTCTTAGTGGATGTTCATGTCATTATAGGGATGCACTGTGAAAATTACAGCCTTTTAGGTCCAGCGGTTTGAGCAGTGCGTTGTCTCTCAGTCACTTACTGTTTTATACGTGGTGTCCCACGAGGAGTGACAAAGCGACCGGCTGTGGATAGGTTATGGATAGACGAACACAAAATCGTATTGTCGGGGGGAATTGTAACGGTTTAGCAGCTAGGGCGTTTTGAAGTTTTTTTTAGAGTTTTACATATCACCCTGAATTTTTGTAACCATATGACGTGAATAAGGTATCAGTGTACGCAGAATACTCCCACCTATCTAAAACTGTCAAAATCGAGGTTCTACCCTGTCAACTTCCGTCGTAAAAGTCAAAACTTTGGTTTTTTTCACTAAATTTCAACTAAAACCACCTTTTTATCCAAAAAAATACGTAGTCAACTGATTTTTTTTTACAAAATTGGAAAGTTTGGACATGTAGGGTGCATACACTCAGTTTACAAAGCGGCCGGCTGTTAAAGCCGTGTCCACACATAACAAACATTTGATAAACATTTGATAAACATTTGACAAACATTTGACAAAGGTTTGTCAAACATCTGAATAGTGTTTGTTTATGTGTGGACACGAGTTTTGGAGTCTTTGGATTTTTAAAAATGTTTGGATTTAATCCAAATGAAATGGAAAAAATCGGATGTTTGTTGAACAATTTTCAGTACTTTCATGCACTTTTATGCAGACGGACATTCATCACGAGTGAGAATTGGGATAAAACCACCATAATTATATTTCAATAGAATTCTACCCCTCGGAATTTGTGGGATAAGTCAAGTAGCGGCTATAAAAATAAAATAAAGCGTACTGATTCATTAAAATTATTTGCAAATGACTATCAGTGTCCGGGGAGGAGATTAATAGGAGTTTGTGACAAAGAGACACCAAGAAAATCGTCCGCAATGGCTGCGAAAGACATTAAAGCGGATGCAAAGAAAGAAGATGAAGATGACACCAGTGTTGGGTAGGACACGATTACAAAATGAGTTTGTAAAAGGATCTCTTTTTTTCTTCTGAGCCAGTACAATGTATGTACTTCAAATGAGGCGAGGTGCCATTGTAATGCCAAAATGACAAAAATAAACAAATTAAAGAAAAAAGAAAATAAATAAATAAATTGGATATTTTACTCAGCGAAAAGCAGTAAGAGAAAAGAAATCCGCCACTACGTATTTACAGCCACCGCCGCTCATTCCAAATAGAATTTTACTGCCCAAAAGCAGTAAGAAAGAAGAAATCCATGTCTCACGTATTTACAATCACACCTCGCCTCGTTTATCTCGATACACGCTCATATACCAGTAGGACATTATTTTTGCACCGGGACATTTCGAAAAAGTAAGGCCTCAGTACAATTTACAAAAATCTAAACGAAGGGGGATATTCTATAACAGTGGATTCTGAAGTGAGAGATCAGGAAGAAAATCCTGTCGAAATTGGGGCAAATGAAGAATCTATTTTTCCTACAGAACAGAGCCAGGAAATAACAAACAATTCGGAAAACATTTTTCTCGCAAAAACTTCACCAAATGTTTGACAAACTTTTGTCAAACATTTGTCAAATATTGTCAAACATTCGCCAAACATTTGTCAAACATTTGCCAAATGTTTTTTTGCAAATGTTTGTTATGTGTGGACCGGCCTTAATAGGTTTTGGTCAGACAAACAATAAATTGTATGAGTGCCACTAGGTCCCTTTGAAAATTTTTTGATAGAGTTTTAAATATCATCCTGTATTTTTGTAACCCTATTTCCACGAATAAGACACAATACTCCAATATATTATTGTGAGAGTGGCGGTTCCACCTTGCCAAAGTTAAAATTTTGTTTTTTTTTAACAAAAATTACAACTTCAACTACCTTTTTCTCCAAAAAATACGTAGTAAACTAATAATTTTTTTCCAAAATTAAAAATCTTCCAATGTTTCCTATGAATTATGTTAAAATTGGCTACATTTTTAGCACTTTTTCGTAGCTGGTGTTGCAGGTTTTCGTCAGAGAAGATGGAGCGATATTTATGTTTTGTAAATTTCATTTTCGAAAAGAGCGATTCGCATATGTAAGTTGAACCAAGCCGAGTAAATATAATTTAAGTTGTTTATATTTTTGTAACAGTCATGAAAATCTAGAAATGCTTCCACTATGGAGGTATGCCCGCCCATGTCGCAGATATGAATTTATCCATAATCGACCATTCCAAACGCGAGTGTCGTTTTACCAAGCGGTCCCTAACTAAGTACTAACCACGTCCAAGCTGCTTGACCTAGTTTTTTCTAATTTTTTTTACCTTAATTAACATTGCTGCCATTTTTGTAAGATCAGTTTATAATAAACTCATTTAGAAAATTTAAGAAACAATTGAAAATGAAATCCCGTTGGAATTTTTGAAAAATCGCAATTTTGATCGACTTTATGAGGTTTTTTTATGCACGTACCTTTTTATACGCGACATAAATAAACAAATATGTTGTTATATTTTTACTTTAGAGAATACGCCCTTGCATATCTAAAAAGCTGCAATTTTTTTATAAATTTTAAGAACAAAAGTATTAAATTTTTTTCAAGAAATTCGTGAGGGCTTTTTCGTACAATTTTTCATTTTAAATTGTTTCTTAAGTTTTCTAAATGAGTTTCCCAATTATAAACTGATCTTACAAAAAATGGCAGCAATGTTAATTAAGCTAAAAAAAACTAGATCGCTAATTACTCAAACAGTAATGAACCGATCTTGTTGAAATTTTTTGTTCATTGCCGGGACCACATAAACACCATCTCTACGAATTTTTAGCCTTCTATGTGCAGTTGTTTTCCTGTAAACAAATAGTGAAAATAACGTGTTTTGAAAACTTTGAAAGCTATTTGCAAGATCACCCTTACACCTAGCGACCTCTAACAGCGCATATTTTTTAGAGAATTTCATAACGAAGAGCTTTCCCAAAACACATGTTATACTAAAAATTAGCAGGAACGGGGCTATTGAAAGAAATATAAAAAAGTGCCTATTTTATTCACAATAACCTAATTAAAAAGTTATGCGGTCAAACAATTTGTGGGTAAACTTAGGGTGTTCTTCACCCTAAAACGAAGCGATTCCAACAATAATCTCGCCTATGGGCCAATAATGCACTTTTTATCATTTTTTCCTTCTGGCCGCAACTTTTGCAGTACTGAGTCGTCAATTTTAGCTTTTAGATAAAAAGTATAGATTAATTACATATTTTTTAAACAAAAAGGGAGTTAAAGTTGGTTTTTGCTAAAAAAAATAAAATTTCGATTTTGACGAATCATTACTCCAAAAATTGGTAAGATAGAACCATCGTTTTACCATAGGTGGAGGACTTCTGCGTTCATTGGTACCTTATTCATGGAAATAGGTTATACGGTTACAAAAATACAGGGTAATATGTAAAACTCTATCTTTGCACAGTTCTGACCGTATTACTCAGAACGGACAAAGATTTCGAACAAGGCGCCATAGTAACTTATATTCTGCTCAAAAAACCTATCCAACGATGTATTACACATAGCTATTGGAGTGGGTACCAAAGTCCATACATTTTCTGGCATCCTCCTTTGTATACAATGTATTTGTCTTTCTTAAATTCAAAATTTTGAAATAATTACGAATTTTTGACAGTAGTTATACAAGAGCGGTTCTGGCCCCCCTCATATTTGCCTTTCCCGCTCCCCCGCAGATGCCTTCACTTTGAGCTTTCTATGTATGCGTGTGCAACGCACACACACAGCCACACCCACCCACACACCCATGCCCTGCAAACAATACGACTCGAGAACGACTCGAAAACGAGTCGCGAAATCTTCGAGAAGACTTCGAGACGAGAGTCGTTATCGAAACGATATCGATTTGTAAAAGGCGAAAACGGAATGCTATAGCAAATCGCTTTGACGACTCGATAACAACTCGTAGTAGGGACTTAAAATCGAAGAGCTCCTTATTCATTTTCTTTGATGGGCGGGGAGAAATTGTAGAAAAAATATATAGTACAGCTCCTAGAGATTTCTTTTGAAAAAAAATTGTAAGGTAATGAAATTTGGAATGGTGGGAGTTTAGCAATAGGAGAAAAGGTAACCGTTGAGTTCCGGGCCATACTTTGCGAAAATAAGAAGAGAAATTTCGATTTAACGGATTGTCCGACGCTTTCCCGGCCGTAACTTGGGACAAACGTCGAAATTGCAAAAATGTCAAGAGAACAAAAATAAAGCTATGAAAATTCTCGACAAAAAAGTTCCTATAAGCTTTTTCCGGAAAACCTCACGTTTGATCGGAAAATGGAGGATAAAGAAAAAAATTATGAAAAATTATTTCGAATTTATATTGTTTTCTTTATGCAGGGTGTCTCAGCTAAAGTTACTAAGCGGCCGGCTGTGGATAGGTTTTGGATAGACGAACAAAAAATCGTATGGGAGGGGGAGGGAAATCGTAACGGTTTAGCCGCTAGGGCGCTTTGAAATTATTTTTGTAGAGGTTTACATATCACCCTGTATGTTTGTAACCCTATGACATAATCTCATGAATAAAGCAGCAGTATACGCAGAGTACTCTCACCTACCTAAAACTGTAAAAGCGAAGGTTCTACCCGACTAACTTCCAGAGTATCAATTGTATCAATTATTGTTCTCAGGCATTAGTAAAGGCGAGACAATAAGCGCTAAAAATCGGTCCACTTATTTTCGGCATGATACTGGTTACGGAAGCGAGTGAGAACACCCCCATTCTAGAATCCTAACCTTTCCTTTTCCTAGAATCCTTTCTATTTTTAACTCCATAAAACCGGACTACGCAGCTCGCGGAAAATCCCTGATCCCTTAAAATTCGTTCAGCCCTGAAAAAACGTCATCAAATGAAATATAAGAATATTCCGATCGTTCAACGTATGTAAAAAAGTTTATTCAAGATCAGATTCATTTTTTATCCTAACTATTTTTGCGGTAAAGGTTACCGTTAATGATTAAATGGACGAGTCGAGAACCAAGATTTTGGCGAGTGATTCTCGAATCGTAAAGACGACTTTAAAGCAACGAGTCGAGAACCAATATTTTGGCGAGTGATTCTCGAATCGTAAACGAGTCGTTAAAGCGACGAGTCGAGAAACAAGTTTTTGGCTAGCAATTCTTGACTCGTAAATGAGTCGTTTAAACGACGAGTCGAGGAAATGTTTGCAGGGTGCCCACACACACACCCATACCCACACATACACACATACTCACACATGCACCCATACCCATACGCACACCCATACCCACACGCACACCCTCACACCCAACCTGGGGGAGGAGTCACACACACCTTCTACGGAAAACACCCCCTCATATTTACCTCCCCAGCCCGATCTATGCATAACACACACCACCTTGTATGGCATACCCCTTCATATTTACCTTCCCCCAGGCATACCCCTTTTCTGGTTTGTTTATACAGTTACCGTGGCGCCACACACACCCTCATACACATGGCATCGCTGTTGTGCGCAAAGCTTCCCGCCCAAAGCCTTCTATATTGGAGATTTGAAATCCTATTGTTATATAAATAAAACTCGTCTCTTTATATTAAATAATATCTTCGTTAAATAAAAACTTCCACGTTATAAGCAAACACAAATTTTATTTAATCATATTCAATATTTCTCGTTCAATATTTATTTCTAATTATTATTCACACACCTTTCAACTAAATGTTTCCTCGAACATACATATATTCACCGACCGATAATTTATTATTGTTAAAATTGCACTGTTATCCTTATTTCTCAACTAGAGATTTTTGAACATCCAACTTGTTTTCTATTTGTACATAATTTTAGATAAATCTTTATAATTCTTTATTACATTTTGTCACAACACATCGAAAAAACACCCGCCGGTTACACCGATTAGAACAAAAAACTGTTTAGAAAATTAACCACCCACCAGCGGTCGTAGTTAAAGCAACACACCGTAAAACCACCCGCTGGCGGTGACGATTAGAACAACACTCGAAGATATATTTTTTTTTTTTTAAAATTCACCGCCGCGTTAGTTAAAACAAAATCACCCGCCGGTGGTGACAGTTAAAGCAACACTCTGTTTTTCAAAGTTTTTCCACCGCCGCCGAGCCGTGGATCTTCAAAAACAAATAGGGGAAAAAAACGGTTTCCACGCCGCGCGGTCAAGGTTAAAATCATTCCACGTTAGAAGTTTTTATCATTTCGACCGCCAGAAAAGTTTGGGCTTGTGCAAAGGTAAATGCACACCTTGCAAATCTCACGGTGGAAGTTTTTCCACAAAATGCGCGCGGATCAGGTTGCGTCTGGGAATGTTACATTTTCCGTTGATGTGGATTTTTGTACATTGAATATTTTTTCCGTTAAGGATTTTTGTACATTTGAAAATGGAAATTGGATAATAATTTTCCGTTTAGGATTTGTTGTTCGCAGGGAGCTCATCTTGCATCAAATTAATTAAGTGTGAATTTCATGTAAAGGCTCCCTGTATGAAGGGGTATGAGAATTTATCCAAGGATTTCGTTTTTCACCGAGACCCTTAGAAATTCTGTATGTAACATTCCTTCCCCCCTGGAATAAGAGAATTGCTTCGACGTAGTTGGGGCGATTCTCTGTTCAGACAGCTTGGGTTGACTGTTTGGGTTCGTCTCGCGAACTAGGGGGAGTTTAGGGGATTGACGTGGCGTGGGTGAGATTTTTCTGGCGATCTTTTAAATCCTTTTGTATGAAGATGGGTTGGTAGGGTGTGGCATAGAAACGCATTATAACCAGGCGCATGGCGATTATTGTTTTAGGTGGCGGTTGCATACTAACGGTTGAGTAGTGTGGCGTATATTGTGTCTAGTACAGCGCCACTGAGTAAGGGTCGGGTTTCGCGGCCCGATTTACCCTGTGGTTATTGGGGTCCCAGACCCTGGTTGTACTAATTGTATGGAAGAGGCCCTTGGTAATGTGTGGGATCTACATAGGGGCCTCGGCATAGTGGTGACTGTCGCCGATGTGTCTTGTGTCCCCTCTTGGGGACGTTTGGTCCTCGGAGGTGGTTCTCTCCTCCGGAGGACATGCATTTCTGGGCCTTCTGGCACATCTAGCGCTAAGCATAGCCACTAATAACGGGGTGCATTTGTAGGCCATGAAACCTATGAGGCCCAGTATTAAGATGCCGCTGAACGAGATGGTAAATAGGAGATTAGTTTTCGTTTGCTTGTAGCCAGATGAACTAATAAGAATAGTGGATATTTTGTCCGAATACCATCCGTCTAAGTCGGTGCTTTATACTAAAGCACAGTTAGGCGTTAGTAAGCAGGACTGGCTTTAGTGGCTTAAAGTTGCGTTTTATTTTCATAAAACGGCTTCAAGCGATTATTATGGACCGTAACCAATCTCCTATTTATTTTGATGGTGGTGTTCACTGCGCTTGGGACTGCTACTACGGTGTAGGGTCCAACCCAGATTTGGGACAATTTGTGTTTCCGGGCTTCGTTGCGCAAGAGAACCTTGTCGCCTACGTGGAGGGATAGTGGTCGGGCGTTCCCGTCATAATATGCTTTGGAGCGCGTCTTGTTAGCTAGCAAGTTTCTCCTTGCTAGAGCGTAAGACTTTTGCAGCTTGTACCGCAATTGGTGATAATAACTTTCGTTATTATAAAGTGGCTCCGGGTTGCGTTTTAGATTGGACGGGACGTCCGCGGTGAAACCGTAGAGGCAGTCTATAGGTGTGAATTTCGTTCCCTCGTGTACGCTATTGTTATACACGAACGCTGCCGTACGTAAGAATTGGTCCCAACCATTTGGGCTTTCATCTACAATGGTGCGTAGATACTCGATCAGGGGCCTATGGGCCCGTTCAAGTGCACCATTGGACTGGGGGTGGTAGGCTGAAGTCTGGAGCTTCTTTATCTTTAGCAGCCTACACACGCCTTTGAACAAGTCACTGAGGAAGTTCGACCCTTGGTCGGTGACTATTTGTTTAGGTATGCGATAGCGCGTGACGATTTCGTCGAAGAAAATTTGTGCTATCGTTTGAGCTTCCGCATTGGGAATGGCATACCAGTCGACGAATTTAGTTAGGTTATCCTGGAAGGTTAGGATGTACTTGTTTCCCGAAATAGTTTCTTCCAGTGGACCTACGATGTCCAAATAAACCTTGTCGAACGGTTTTTCCGCGATGTCTGTTATTACCATGGGCATTCGGAATTGTCTCGATGCCTTCATGGTTTGACACTTTTTGCACTTCCGGACATAACGACTTATGTCACGGAACATTCGCCTCCACCAATACTTTTGGCGAATTCTATAATAGGTTTTGACGACTCCCTGGTGTCCACCGAAAGGGGAGTCGTGGTAGTCCTTTAAAATGACTTGAATTTCTTCGGGGCTTGTTATTAATTCAACTTTGCGTTGCTTTGTGATGGAGGTGTCCTCGGGGGCTTCTGCAAGTTGGGCTATCTCTTCAAGGTTTATTTCCTTAGGCCCGTCGTCGTTATCGAGGGCTTTTGGATTGGGGACGTGTTCGATTTTGTCGTCGTCCTCCATCTTTTGTGCCTGCGCCCTTGTGACTACGTTGCATTGTTTTAGTCTTTCCGTAGGAGGCGCCACAGCCCCAGTTTCCGCGGGAGATATGGGTAGGGGCTCACCGGGTTGGTGAATTAGAGCTTCCACCGTGAAGGTATTGGGCTCTTCTGCTCTTTGGGGAATCCGGCTGAGAGCATCAGCATTCGTGTTGTATTTACCCGGTTTATACTCTATATGGTAGTCGTATTCAGACAATTTGTGGTGAAACCTAACGAGTCGAGTGGTGGGGTCTTTGACGTTAAAAACGCCCTTGAGTGGTTTATGATCAGTGTAGACCGTAAACTTTCGACCCATTAAGTAACACCTGAAATTTTTAACAGCCCATACTATGGCTAGCAACTCTTTTTCGACGGTTGAGTAGTTGCGTTCCGCCTTATTTAGGGTGCGGCTCGCATATGCTATGGGCTGATCCTTGCCTACGTCGCCTTGAGAGAGCACTGCTCCGAGAGCCTCACTGCTGGCATCCGTTGTTAGGTTGAACGGTTTATTGAAATCAGGGTAGATCAGCAGTGGTGGGGAGACTAAGGAACGCTTTACCGTTTGAAATGCTTCCTGGCATTTCGGCGTCCAAGAAAATTTCACGCCCTTTCGCAACAAATTCGTTAGCGGGCGCACTATCTTAGAAAAGTCTGGAATAAACTTTCTATAGTAGTTGGCTAGGCCTAAGAATGACTGTACCTGCCTGATTGTTCGGGGTGCCGGGAAGTTTTGGACACACTCTGTCTTTCTGGGGTCCGGGAGGGCTCCTTCTTCGGAGCATACATGACCCAGATAGACTACTTCCTTCTTTAGGAATTGGCATTTCTCCGGTTGTAATTTGAGGTTGTTCTCCCTCAACCGGTCGAATACCCGTTGGAGCTTTGAATTATGGTCCTCAAGGTTCTTCCCGTAGATGACTATATCATCTAGGTACACGAAGCATTCGAGGCCTTGTAGGCCTGTGAGGACATAATTCATGAGTCTCTGAAACGTAGCTGGGGCTCCTTTTAACCCGAACGGCATACGTTTAAATTCATAGTGCCCATAATTCATGCTAAAAGCTGTCTTGGGGCGGTCTTGGGGTTCCACCAGTACCTGGTGGTAACCACTGGCCAAGTCGAGGGTAGAGAAATATCTCGAATGACCGAGCTGGTCCAGAATATCTTCGATCCTTGGAAGCGGATACGCGTCGCCTATGGTCTTTTCATTGATCTTTCGGAAATCGACCACTACCCGCCATTTTTTCTCACCATCGGGGCCCGGTTTCTTAGGGACCACAAGGAGGGGTGAGTTCCAAGGGCTTTTGCTTCGTTGGACAATGTCGTTGTCCAACATTTCTTCTAGTTGGTCATTTATGACCTGCCTCTGAGTTTCGGGCAGTCTGTACATTTTTTGGTTAATATATTGGTCGTAGACCATAGGGATCTCGTCCCTCAGAGCTTCCGTGTAGGTTAGCTTGTCTCCTTTTAAGTGGAAGATATCGGCATATTCATAACAGAGATCCTTGATGGACTGTTCCTCTTCGGCCGTCAGGGGGTGGTCGAGGTTGAGTTCCTCGTCCAGTTGCTTGAGGCGCGAGTGGCGCTCGGGGTCCGGATCTTCGAAGTCCGGGAATAGATATCTCAATTGGAAGAGGGGCTGTCCCTTTCCCTTTTTTCTAACTTCAATTTTGCCCGTTTACCCTTTGGTATACCCTGCGGGGTTGCTCCATGTTTGGGCATACCTTGAAGCCTTGCGTTTGGAGACAATGGGGCACTGGCGTTCCTGAGACCGACTGGTTCAGAGCCTGAAAGGTACCCTGCTTCGTCTTTAGCATTCATTAGAGGCTTTGGGTTATTGTTAGGGGCTAGTTGAATGGTTTTGTAGTCTTTTGATGGGGCCAGCGTAAGAGTTAGGCTCGCCAGGACTACCGGTTGGGTGTTTACATTGAGGAGGCCGACTGACACTGTTCTCGTCCCAGATGGTAAGAGGGCATTGGCTAGAAATACCCCTTCGCTCGGCTCGTATGACTCGCAAAGCATTTCCTCCTCTAACCCTAGTGAAATAGGAACCACCATTTGAGACCGACTTGGGAGGCAGATGGGTTTGTCCAGTGCTACCTTATGTCTTGTGACTTTGGTGGTTTCGAAGTCGTTGAGGCTGTCCTCCAACCTTGACCCATCCTGAGTTATGCAGCTGGTATTCTTTTCTGAGAATATTGGGGAGACACCACCGGGGAATTCCCTGGTTTGGGTTTGCTCCTGCTGTTCTCTGGGTTTCGACTTACGGACTCCACTATGTAGTGGAATGGCTATTTCCAACGGGTTGATTTCTGTTCGAGGGAATCGCAGTGTTTGATTTGGGCCCTCGACGTTACAGTGTTTGGTAACAAAATCGTATCCTAATAGACCATCTTTGGGAATCTCCGACATGTTTTGCACAATTTGGAATGTACATGGGAGGGGGGTATTGAGAAGAACATTCCCCTGACAGCTCCCTAGGGTTTTTCCTTGGCCGTATGGCGTTTGTAATGTGCATTTTTTAGCGGGATCCATGAGGTTGGGATCCTTGAGTTTTTTGTGTTTTAGTATACTGACCTGAGAGCCGGTGTCCACTGCTAGGATGGCTTTGCCGTTAAGGCTTATGTCTAGTGGAAGGGTGACGAGTGGGACACTTGGTGCGGGCTCTTGAGGTTCCCCCGTAGTAGGATTTTGCAAAATTATTGTCGGGCCGGGGTTTCTTGGTCCGACTGCGGGGAGTTTCCCGCTTGCTGCGACTCCCAACGCTGCCTTTGACGGCAGTCGTCTACTGTGTGGCCACGTCTGTGGCAGAAATCACACCTATGTCTAATATTGAACACTGATCTGGTGGTGTTGGCTGGTTGTTGACGGTCATTTGGAGGGCAATTAACATTACTTGTGGGTCGATTGTTTGGTTGATGATTAACGCCCTGATTGCGAGGTCTTTGGTCAGGGTAACGGTGGTTATCTACTGGTTGTGACCTCTGGTCTGGGTAACGGTTATTACCTTGGAATTGAGACCTTGGGTTGGGGTTACGACTAGTATTGTTAAATGAGAGGCCCTGTTGTTGATATCGGTTGTTATTGCTGTAATGGGGCCTGGGTGACTCCGCTGGCTGGCGGCAGTCCCTAGCATCGTGTGAGTTGGCCCTACAAATTACGCAAAAAGGAGTGTTTCTCCGCTTCAGACAATCTGCATAGGTATGCCCTTTATTGCGGCAGTAGCTGCAGGTGATGTTTGTCAACGGATTGTTTACAGGTTTTGTAGAGGGGCTTCTATTGGTTATTTGTTGGGCGCTTTGTATTGGTGCCTGCGGGCCAATTGGAGGGTTACCTGGTAGTGGGGCGTATGTAGTGTACATTACCTGAGGGTTTATCGGATTTTGGAGTGTTGTTATTTGAGGAGTTGTTGTCGTTGGCGGGGCGGTGTATTGAGTGTTGTTGTTTAGGTGGAGTGTCGTGGGAGCCATTTTGTAAATATTTTCCAGTTGGGGTACTGGGGCTGTTTGCCCGTAGGGGTTGAAGGTTGGGAGGGGCACTGACATTTGGTAGGGAGCATACATGGAGTTCTGCTGAAGCTTCTCCATGTCCAGTGCGTTTTGAGTCAGGTTGTCAAGGGTGTCCTCTCCCAAAGTTAACAGGTACTGGCAGAGGTGGGGATTTGTAACCCCACTCCGCAGGGCATTTTTTGCAAAATCTTGCAATTGGCCCTTAACGGCCGGCGCTGCTGTCGCGCCATATTTGGTGGTGGCCGCTTCCTCACACAGTGTTAGTTGTTGTTTTATTCTTGTAGTATAGGTTGTGAGGGGTTCCAGGGGGAACTGGCGTAACTGTATAAGTTTATTTACCAGTTCCTGGTAAGTCTCCCTGGGGAGATATGTCCTGTTTAGGAGGTTTTCGGCCTCCTCAAAAGTGGCGGGTTGGGAGGTGCCTACCAGTTGGTAGGCCTCTCCTCGGAGCCTAGTGGGGAATATCTGTAGGAATGCCGCTTGTTCCTGTTCCGTCAGGCACTGGAGTACCCGACGGCAACAGCCCAGAAACATCTGTAGTTCTGTCCCTATTGTCAGGCTTTGCCCGCCAGAAAATAAGGGTACAAGCTGGGCCGTTAGTTTGGCGACCTTTATATAGTCGTCGGCCATAGCTGTTAAGTCTTCTTTTAGGAATGAAGGTTTAAAAAGGGGGTTAGTTTTAAAAGTTTTTTCTTCTTCCTCTAGAAGCGACAGGGAACGGCTGGACAGTTCTATCCAGTCCGCTAGGAGATCTAAAGTGGCGTTATTTGACTCGAGCGGTTCGTTATTAGGTTTGTCGGGGCTTACAACTGAATCCTCCTTAACTTCTAAATCTAAATTCTTATCCTCAAGGGGGCGAGGGAGATTGCCTTTAAATTCGTCTAGGTGGCGTTGGAATTTCAAGGCCGCCTCTTTGTAAGCTACTAATTTAACTTTTCGCTCTTTACCGGCACGTTCGATTTGTTTATCGACGGCTTCCAAATGAGCTAAATTGAACTCGCCGGTCTCCTGCGCTCGCTTGAGGATATCGTTTAGAGTTTTTACACTTACTTGACTAACGTTTTTGCCTATGTGGGTCCCGCTTCGTAGTCGTCTGGGGGAATCTGGTGGTTCTGTTGATGAGGTGGTCGCTGTTGGTGTCGAGGTGTTCCCTCGTTGAAGGGCCTGGTAGTTCACCGGAGTTCCGTTGGGCCCTGGCAAGGTTGAGGGTCCTGGTGTGTCTATCTCACTAGTTGGGGTTTTTTGGTCCCTCGGTGGGGGAGTCTCAGAATGGCTGCTGTCCCCTGGTTGGCCCTCGGACATAGGGCGTCTCCTGGGCAGGGATGAAGCCCACTAAAATTCCCGCGATGAAATTATATGGGGGTGAGCGCGTGCCCGCCTGGAGCAGAGGCACCGTGGTTGAACACCCCCGAGCGAAGATCTTAATAAGGTTCGGTCGTCGGTCTTAGATTGCAACCGACTAAGTTTATTGGCCTCACCTGGGTCAATTGTAGTAAAACAGGTAGATTTATTTCGGATGATGTGTCAATCGAACGATAGGTTGAACTTCGGGGCCCTTGGTGAAGTAGCGATGGCTTATTTAATGGGGGCCGATGATATCTTCAATCCCACGTCGGGGGAGCGTCTGTGATAGATCGTCCCCTTGTTGGTCCTTGTGGACTTTATCCTGGGCAGGGATGAAGCCCACAAAAGTCCACCGGTGGCACCTTTTGGGTGCGTTGCAGAGTAGAGTGGTTTCTACCACCTATAGTTTACGCTACTCTGTTCGTTGTTCGCATAGGATCCGGGGTCAACGCCTCTATTGATCTAGTGCCCTCAGCCTCGGCTCAGGCTGAGTTCAAGGATTAGGTGCCTATATCCAGCACTTGATCAATAATTGTTAGGCTCGCTCGGATCCTACCGGCTGCGCCAAATGTTATATAAATAAAACTCGTCTCTTTATATTAAATAATATCTTCGTTAAATAAAAACTTCCACGTTATAAGCAAACACAAATTTTATTTAATCATATTCAATATTTCTCGTTCAATATTTATTTCTAATTATTATTCACACACCTTTCAACTAAATGTTTCCTCGAACATACATATATTCACCGACCGATAATTTATTATTGTTAAAACTGCACTGTTATCCTTATTTCTCAACTAGAGATTTTTGAACATCCAACTTGTTTTCTATTTGTACATAATTTTAGATAAATCTTTATAATTCTTTATTACATTTTGTCACAACACATCGAAAAAACACCCGCCGGTTACACCGATTAGAACAAAAAACTGTTTAGAAAATTAACCACCCACCAGCGGTCGTAGTTAAAGCAACACACCGTAAAACCACCCGCTGGCGGTGACGATTAGAACAACACTCGAAGATATATTTTTTTTTTTTTAAATTCACCGCCGCGTTAGTTAAAACAAAATCACCCGCCGGTGGTGACAGTTAAAGCAACACTCTGTTTTTCAAAGTTTTTCCACCGCCGCCGAGCCGTGGATCTTCAAAAACAAATAGGGGAAAAAAACGGTTTCCACGCCGCGCGGTCAAGGTTAAAATCATTCCACGTTAGAAGTTTTTATCATTTCGACCGCCAGAAAAGTTTGGGCTTGTGCAAAGGTAAATGCACACCTTGCAAATCTCACGGTGGAAGTTTTTCCACAAAATGCGCGCGGATCAGGTTGCGTCTGGGAATGTTACATTTTCCGTTGATGTGGATTTTTGTACATTGAATATTTTTTCCGTTAAGGATTTTTGTACATTTGAAAATGGAAATTGGATAATAATTTTCCGTTTAGGATTTGTTGTTCGCAGGGAGCTCATCTTGCATCAAATTCATTAAGTGTGAATTTCATGTAAAGGCTCCCTGTATGAAGGGGTATGAGAATTTATCCAAGGATTTCGTTTTTCACCGAGACCCTTAGAAATTCTGTATGTAACACTATTGTTTATACGGTTATCGAGGCGCTGCTGAACGAGCGATCTAAAAATAGAATATTTATCTTTCTTTCGGTCAATATGAGTGTGTGTGCATGTGTCTCTTCTTCTCAACTTCTCGTAGGCAGAGATACCTCCCCGCCGATCTATGCATAACACACACCACCTATATTCTATATTTACAAGCAATGCTATAGAAAATTTGGCTCTCAAAATTTCCTCTCAATAGAACTTCTTGTATATTATTTTCAGTTCCCCACATACGCTTTACTTTACCTTCCCACACATACCACCTTGCATGGAAATTTGAATTCCTTTTCATAGGGAAATCAGCGCTCAATATTTTTTCTACATCATGGTTTGTAAATATTTGTTCCCGCCCGATCTATAGAAACTTCAACCGGATGACCCTTCACATCTGCCTTCCCGATCCCCACAGATACCAATAGGGATGGCAAAAATACATCGATGGTTCCTGTACATCGATATATTTAATAAATTCATCGATGTTTTTCCATCGATTTTGTTATTTTAATAACATCGAATACATCGATGTTTTTCTTTCGATGTATGTATATACAATACCCATCAATTAATCAATTTTTGGATTTACCAATGAATTTTTATTAATTTCCAATTAATTTTTTTTGCATTGCTCCATTTCGTCTAAATTAATTTTGAACGAATCGTCGAAATGGGTCAAATTCAGCTAACTTCACACATCAGACAAAGGTGACATCTGTGGCCAAAAATGAACTAGTAATTTAGTTTCTTCTGCCTTTCCATTTCCTGAGTACAGTTACTTTTGTTTTGTGTAAGTTGAGTTTAGTGTCACTGTGTCAGTGTATTTAGAAATAGCCAACCGAACGCGGCGGAAGGTATCGTGAACGTGGTATCATAAACAAAATAAATAGTAAATACGGGGTGTGAAATTTAATTTGTTGTAATGGCTCCATCAAAAAGTAAATGCTGGCAGTTTTTTACAAAGTTATCCAAAGGGGGAGCTAAATGTAATATTTGCTGTAAATTTTTAAAAACTTCTGGAAACACATCTAATTTAAATTGTCATCTAAGACAAAAACATTTTGATGTTTACAATGGTGAAAATGATACTGGTATTATCGCTAACCAAAATAAAAAACAAAGTGAAGTTCAACTTACATCTTTAACAACAAAGGTAAAGCTTTTTAAACATCTAACAATAACAACATAATAATAACGGAACATTGTATGGGTTTTTAGGACATGGTGGAGCCGTTAACAGACAGTAATTCTGTTTCTACTTGTGTGTCTACAAGAGCAAGCTCGATTGAAACTGTTCCATCAACGAGTTCAAAATCTTTTATACATCAACCCAGAATAAACGAAGTGGTGAAATCGTTCAATCATATTCAAGTAAGTTTTAAAAAAATTTACAATAGTAAAGAGAGAGTAGTATCTAAGATTGGTATATGCAAATTTCAGATGGTGGTGCAAAAGCTACTAAAATAACCAATGCTATTGCTAAATTTATATGTAAAGATAATTTATCATTCGCAACTGTGGAAGGAGAAGGTTTTAAAGGTTTAATTAAGGAATTAAATCCTTTATATAAAGTACCCGCTCGTAACACTATTAAGAGTGTTATTGATAAAAAATATGATACATTATCTTATGTTTTTCGGGAAAAATTGAAAAAAGTTATTTATGTTTCTATTACTACCGACGTGTGGACTGACCTTCAAACTAAAAGTTTTCTCGGCATAACGATCCATTTTGTAGAAGACGTACAAATGATATCAGCTTATTTGGGAGTGGAAGAATTGGACCAGAGTCATACTGCAGAATACTTAGGCACTCAAATATTAAAGACTATTGGGGAATGGAGCATTCCAGAGGACAAAGTTGTTGCAGTAACCACGGATAATGCAGCAAATATAGTACGTGCAATTCATGACAAATTTGGCAAAAATCGGCACTTACCGTGCTTTGCACACACTATTAATTTAGTTTGTGAGAATGTGCTAAAAAATACGACAGAGCTAACTCCTTTATTAGAAAAAGTTCGAGAAATTGTTAAATGGTTCAAGAAAAGTGTTAGCGCAAGCGATCAATTAAGAAAACAGCAAATAGAAAATGGGATTCCAGAGGGAAAACTTTTAAAAGTCATTTTAGATGTGAAAACCCGTTGGAATTCAACATTTTATATGCTCGAAAGATTTTCCGAATTAGCACCAATGATAAGTAGTATTCTATTCAATAATATTAATGCACCAAACATGGTGACATCTGCTGAACTGCAGCACATAAAAAGATGTTTAAAGATATTGCAACCTCTTGAAAAGGTCACAAAAGAACTTTCCGCTGAAAAATTTGTAACCGTTAGTAAAATCATACCAGTGGTGGGATGCATAAATGAAGAATATACAAAATTTGTGCCGAATTTTGAAATAGGAATAAAAATGAAAGAGACAGTTATAAAAGAAATACAAAAACGATTTTCAACTATTGAAAAATCATTTTTGTTAGCAGTTTCTACAATTCTAGATCCCAGATTTAAAAACATTCATTTTAAGGATCCATTGGCCGCTTCTAATGTAATTAAATATTTAAGAGAGGGAGTTAAAAGTAATTATATTGAAGAACAATCATCAGATTCTGCAGAATCCGTTGTTGAAGCACCTTTTGATTTATGGGCATATCATAAAAAATTGGCACACACACGAATAAAGAAGGGTAAACAAGCTATTGGAAATACGAACAGTATAAATGATGAAGTCTCGCAATACTTAAACACACCTGTAAGAAATCTTTCAGAGAATCCTTTTGCGTTGTGGGAAGAAATGAAACCGATTTATCCTAACTTGTACATGTTAGCCAGAAAGTTTTTAGGAGCATCAGCTACATCAGTTCCGAGTGAACGGCTCTTTTCAAAAGCCGGAGCCACTGCTTCAAAAACAAGGAATAGATTAACTTCAAAACGGCTATCCAAATTATTATTTTTAAACTCTTTTCCTCTTTCAGAACTGTAATAAAAATAAACTATTCCATTGCTTCATGTATTGATAGCTCATCTGAAATGTATGAAATAAAATAAAAATATTTAAAGTACTTGGTGTTTTTACTGAGTTTTACTTTTCTCATTTAATCTAGCCTGTACCTTAAATATATGTAGGTATATACTAGTATATGAAATATCCACATATAAATAACTATCCAATATGAATTTTATTGAAGTTTCAGATGTAGTTAGAAGATATTTTCTGTTTTAAAAAAAAACATCGATTGTTTTATACATCGATGGTTTTTATTCAATACATCGAATAAATCGAATTATAGTTTACGATACATCATATGATGCAATACATCGATGTTTTTATTAAATTTGCCATCCCTAGATACCAACAATATATTTCGCAAAATCAGCTTTTATCGAGGCTTTCTGGATTTGTTTATAAAAGCGCTGAACATGCGATCGAAGAATAGAATTTTTATCTTTCTTTCGACCAATATGAGTGTGTGTATATGTGAATGGAATAAGCAGAGATCGACGTAGATGAATATGAGGTCACTGGGTGACGTAACATTTTTCTACGATATTCGAAGCTGTCAGTCTCTTCTACATTACCTTCTTTCTGTATACCGTGAGAATTTGTATCTTTCTTTCGGCCAATATGAGGGTGTGTATGTGTGAATGGAATAAGCAGAGAAGCAGATATCAACTTCTCGTAGATGAATACGATTGATATGAGTTTATATGTATGGTGAATGGTTGATATGAATTATTCGTGTTTTTACTTTCAACCTATTAACAACGGATTTTTCATTTAATTAAAAGTAATGTTTGACATCGGGAAAAAAATTGTGTCGCTAATAAACCAGGCTTTACCTCTAATAAAGGAAAGCAAAAATGAAGTGGAAATTACAAAGTGGATAAAGTATTGTAACTATAACATCCGAATGATATATAAATATCAAAGAAATAGTGATACAATTGGTGAAAAACAAGGATTTGAAGCAAACATTGCGATGCTAAATTATTATTGTGAAGTGTTAAAAACCTTTCTGCATACTGGTTCGGGTATTAAAAATCGTGAGAAATTATTAGTGTGGAAAGATATACAATCGGCATTTAGTTCTCGAATTAGGTCATCGGTTATTCAAAATCTAGGATATAAAGATCCAAAAATATTTTTAAACAATGCTGGTAAAACTTTAATAATAAGAGTTAAAAATATTTTAAAACAATTTTCAATGATAAAAATGAATACAACATTGTGTAGTGAATTTAAGAAAATAATGACAAATGGTGATATGTGTACAGATTTAAAATATATACAAACTGCTAATATAAATATTGACTTCGGAACTGATTTAAAGGAAATAGTGAATGATATTAAGGAGAAACTTTTAAGTGAGTTAGAGGAATTTCAGGAACGGGATAGTGGATGGGCATTAGTGAAAATAATAAATTTAGGTGTTAACATAAACAGAAATTCGGTGTTTAAAGGATCGTCATATATAGAATTGCCCACTGAGATAAAAAATAAAAAAGCATGTGTAAATGTAATAAACTTTGATAATGCATGCTTCGCATGGAGTGTAGTAAGTGCATTACATCCAGTATCATCACATACATATCGTGTAAACTCCTATCCTCATTATGCTAGTGTATTAAATTTAAATAATATTGAATTTCCTATGAAAATAAAAGATATACCCAAATTTGAAAAAAGTAATAATCTAAGAATAAATGTGTATACATTAATTAAAGAAAATAAAAAAATATTAACAGTACCAATATATATCAGTAAGAATGAATATGCTAAATGCATATACCCTTCTGATATTTACTGATGATGACGATGCTGAGAATGAAATTAATGTGGATGAAAATTGTGGTAATTGCCACTACTCCTGGATAAAGGATCTCTCAAGGTTAGTTCGTGCTCAAATTACAAAAAGGGAACATAAAACATGGATTTGTGATCGATGCTTAAACCATTTCATCAGTGAGTACAATTTAAACAAACATATAGAAGAATGCAAACAAATAAATACCTGCAGAGTCATATTACCTACAGAAAAATTCAATTCGCTTCCTTCCATCATCATTGGATGCGTTAGCAAAGAATTGCACATCATTTCCGTTATTGGAAAAACAGTTTTCAAATAACCTGTTGAATAGCTCAATGACCGATTTTATTTTATCAAACAAAACGATTATCCAATTAACCTAGTATTAGGTTAAAATCATTTTATTAGAGTATATGTTTAATTTAAAAAGCACACAATGTTGGAAACTAGAAATCCTTTTAATATAAACAATTTATTTAGTTCAATATAATATAAAATAGTTATGAGAATGAATGATCATGTAGTATGTTAATTGCAAATTCATAGGATATTAAAGCACTGTATTTTATTTATAAAAATTCCAACTAGCAACAATGTAAATTACTATTACGATTATCAATTGTTTTAAATGAAAACAGTTTAAGAAAAAAATTAAGAAGTATAAATTCACCACGAGTATCACACCTTAGTAAGAATTATTAGGGCTGAATTTATCCCAAAACGTCTTCTTTATAAAAATCAACTAATTATTGAAATGATAACTTACAACCTTGAAAAATTGTCTTCACTCGTCCAGAACTGCTTTGCTGCCTTGATACTGCTACTTCCTTCGGTGGTTCAACGGAAAGTGAAAATTCATGTCCCGACCATACTATCCAGTACCGAAAATTATTTTGACCTTTTTGTCCTCCAGTCTATTTCTTGGAGGGGAAATATCTCCATCATCATCGTATGCCAACGACATGCAAAGCAGCTATGGGCGGTATGGACGCGATGTGATGCGACATCGATCTGTGCTTGCAAAACTGTGATAAATGACATTTACTAAAGTGTGTTCTGAGTGTCAACCAAACAAGTTCTAATGTTTTTGCATTTCATAAATATGATAGGTAAGTTAATGCAAATAATTGAAATGTATTATATAATTATTCATTTCTAATTTAAACATTTAATTCAGTGTTGATGATCTGCATCCCTTGGTGATTATGGTTTTGGCTGGACGACAACATCATCTGGGTAAGTATACGTTTTCCTTCCTTTTAGGTACTCCACGACCGGAAGACTGCTGGGTGCTGACATCCTTAAATTTTGGAAAAAAGGGCTTATCTATGGTGAGAATTAACTTAAATAAGATCTATTGAGCGTAATTAAAGTTTATCTCTTTTAGTGAGTGGCTTCTTCCCGGAACATACTCCGCCCCCTTGGCATCGCACTAGTTGAAGATGCCAACAATAATTACGAGGAGTCCTAACATCCTTCAAGTAGTGGTCATCCCTCTAATGGAACCTGTGAAGAAATAGTAAGGGGTGTTGATGGGATGGGCTATAGCGCCCTGACTCGCTATCAGGATAGTGGGAGTGGAGGTCAGAATTAACAGGGGTTGTAATTCTCAGGTAAGTGTGGACGGTGGTTTTGTTTTGCATTAGCTATTTGAATTGACATTTTGTAATTAGGGAGTTGGTTTTTTTTTTTTTTTTTTTTTTTATATCTTTAAATTTTGACTGGGCTGTCGTTAGTCCTTTGGAACGGCAGTTTACATACTTTAGTGATTGGGCGTTTGAACACTTTGTCGCGTATTTGTACCGAGACCACCCGAACTAAACCATCTTGCCCTGGGTATACTTCATTTATTCTTCCTAAAGCCCACTGCGACGGAGGTAAGTTATCTTCTTTCAAAAGTACCAATTCGCCTGGGACTAAATTTGCTTGGGTGCTGAGCCACTTTGGTCGCTGTTGTAAGCGGCTCAGATATTCCGAGGTCCACCTCTTCCAAAAAGTTTGAACTAGTCTTTGCAGCAATTGCCACCTGTCGAGACGATTCATCTGGACATCCAAAAGTGAAGGTTCTGGGATTGCTTGTAAGGTTCCTCCAATTAGAAAATGAGCAGGTGTCAGTGCCGTGGCGTCGCGAGGGTCAGAGCTGATTTCCATCAATGGACGAGAATTCAAACACGCTTCGATTTGAACCAGAATCGTTGTGAACTCTTCATAAGTGAGCAATGTCTTTCCTATTACTCGTTTGATGTGATACTTCGTAGATTTTACCCCCGCCTCCCACAGGCCGCCAAAATGGGGTGATGATGGTGGAATAAAATTGAAGCTTACTCCCTCGTTCTCCAGCATGGCTCCGATTTCATCATTGAGTTGATTTCCTAACCGCTGTTGTTGCCTTTTCAGGAGTCGATTGGCGCCCACAAAGTTAGTTCCACAGTCGCAGTACAGCTTCGCACACAATCCTCGTCGGGATGTGAACCGCCGAAAAGCAGCGATGAATCCGTCCGCACTTAGATCTGTTGCTACTTCTAGATGCAATGCCTTTGTCACCATACAAACAAAAAGCGCAATGTAAGCCTTATATTTTCTGGGATTTCGGCCTTTATGTGTTTTTAATTCGAACGGCCCGCAGTAATCCACTCCCGCGTGAGTGAAAGGGCGTGTCACCTGTAGCCTAACAGCTGGAAGTTGTCCCATTAATTGTGTTTGCGTGATGGCTTTCTGCTTGTAACAATTCAGGCATCTGTGTATCCGATGTCGTATTGTGTTCCGTGCATTAAGTATCCAATAGTTCTGCGCCAAGACTTGCATCATTAACTGCGGACCTCCGTGCATGGTGTCTCGATGTGCCTTTTCAATGATGAGAATAGTCAAATGGCATTTATCCGGCAATATTATTGGAAATTTCTCGTTAAATGGTAAGTCCGAATGTTGCAATCTTCCTCCTACGCGTAGAATGTTGTTTTCGTCGATGAATGGGGACAGTTTGAGTAGACGACTCTGCCGCGGTAGTTCTCTTTGTTGCCGAATTGCCTTGATTTCATTACTGAAGTGTCGTTCTTGAACTTGTGATATCCAAAAGTGCAACGCTATTTTCAATTCGTCGTTCTTTAGATATGTTGTTCTCCGTTCAGATGCTGGTCTTTGAGCATTGGATATGAATCTTTTACAGTACGCTGTTACCCGCAGTAATTTGGTGAGCGAAGAATACTTGACCTCCATATTCTCGTTATCGAGCGTAACATGTAAATTTGTAATTTTTCTGTGTTCCAATTCTGTATCTAATGTAGCTTTTGTTTTAGGCCATTCCTCCTCTGATTGACGCAGCCAATTCGGTCCATTCCACCATAATTCAAACTCCTGTAACTCCGTGGGTCCCATCCCTCGGGATGCGCAGTCCGCAGGGTTCTGCTTGGAGGGGACATGATTCCAGATATTATTTCCCAACGTTTCATGGATATACGACACCCTATTAGCGATGAACGTTTTCCACTTCGTAGGATGGCCGCGTAACCAAGCGATTACAATTTCCGAGTCGGTCCATGCGTATGTAGTAGGCTGACCTTCCAATTTTAATGCAGAGATTACATAACACATTAGCTTTGCAAGTAGTGTGGCTGCACACAATTCCAATCGGGGCAATGACACGGTTTTCAATGGTGCCACTCGAGATTTCGCAGCTAGTAGTGTCGAATGGCGCTGACCATGTTTATCTTCTACGCAGATATAAACCGCTGCTGCATATGCCTTGATTGATGCATCTGAAAATCCGTGTATTTCGGTTTTTATGTTTTGTGTTGTATAGTGTGTCCATCTTACTATTTTGAGCTTATCAATGTCTAACAGACTTTCTTTGTATTTTAGCCATTCTCTATGGAGATTAGTTGGGACATCCTCGTCCCAACCAAGACCTTGAAGCCACAGCGCTTGGATGATGAGTTTGGCTTGGATTATGATTGGTGTCAACAAACCGAGCGGATCGAACAATTTAGAAGTTTCCGATAGAATCGTCCGTTTGGTCCATCTGATGGACGCCTGATCTGTCTTATATGTATAAGCCAGCGTGTCGGTTGCTGGATTCCAGATGGTGCCTAATGTGCGGATACCCTCATCACATGAGATTTCACAAAACGGGTTTGTTTCACAATAATTTTCCGGTATTGATTGTAACATTTCTTTACAGTTCGAAGCCCATTTCCGAAGAGAAAACCCTCCAGCTGCCATTAATTGCAACAGCTCCTTCTGCAATACTAATGCTTCGTCTATCGATTGGGAACCAGACAAGAGATCGTCTACATAAAAATCGGATGCAGCGATCTCAGCTGCTTTCGGATACTTTTCCTTCTCATCCAAGGCCAATTGTTGTAATACTCGGGTCGCTAAGTATGGAGCACTCTTGGTGCCGAAAGTCACCGTCAACAACTTGTAATCTTCGATAGGGTGAGTGGGTGTGGGTCGCCACACTATCCGTTGATACTCCGTGTCAGCGTTTCCGACTCGAACTTGCCGATACATTTTTTCCAGGTCGGCAGTGAAAGCAATACGGTGTTTGCGCCATCGGAGCAATAAGGTTGTTAGATCATCTTGTATGACCGGTCCCTTGCACAACATGTCGTTGACAGAAACACCACTATCTGTTTGCCTGGAGGCATCGAAGACGACTCGCAGTTTGGTTGTCGTGCTAGTCTCCTTTATGACCCCATGGTGTGGCAAGTAGCTGCAACTGTAGACATTTATTCCAGTGAGGTCCTGCTTGTAATCATCTTCCGTTGTTGTAACCCTTTCCATATGTCCCAATTCCAAGTATTCTTCTAGACATTTAGAGTACTCTTTATGCAATTTTGCATCCTTCGCGAACCTTTTTTCCATTTGTAGCAATCTAGCGATCGCGATATTTCTTGATCTTCCCAAATGCAAGTTCTTGCTCACTTCTTTGAACGGTAAGCAAACTTCGTATCGTCCAGTTGACGAACGAGTTGTAGTTCTTTGGAAGAATTCTTCGCATTCAGTTTCCTCTTCTGTCAATGATGTTCTCTCTGGTACCTCCTCTATTTCCCAAAACCGTTTTAATTGACTGTTGAGGTCTGAGCACAGATGGAAGGTTTGAAGTCTGATGTTGTTCCGACTTTGGTTCTTAACTTCTCCAGATAAAATCCACCCTAGCGTAGTTCGTTGTGCTGTTGGGCTTCCAAACTTACTCTTGATTAACCCATGTCTCAGTATCTTGCCGTGCACGTCCGCTCCCAGTAAGAGATCTATTTTCCCAGGGAGATGATATTCTGGATCTGCTAGATCGATATGGTCGAGATGCTTCCAGTTCCGATGACGGTTTGCTTGAACTGGTGCGATGTCGGTTATCGTAGGCATCACCATTCCGGTAACCTTGACACTGTAATTGTTGTATTTCAGTGGTTTGACTAAGAACTCCGTAATGACCTTCGGACTGGCCAACCTTTCCGGTCCTATCCCGTAGATCGTGGCATTGATATGTTGCCCCTTCAAGCGTAAATCTTGTCTGACCGATTCTGTGATAATTGACGCTTGAGACCCTTGATCAATTAAAGCGCGGACTACCTGTTCTCTTCCATCTGGAGAGACAACTCTCACCAACGCAGTGGCTAGAAGCACATGATTCCCTTGAATATTATTTAATGTAAAGGAACCGAGATTCTTTGTTTCATTAAGATGCTCCGTGCAGATAGGATCGACAGTTGGTCCATCTGATGCTGCAATCGTCGAGACATTGACCATAGGATGATTTGGGCCTCCCCTTGCATTGTTTGATTTCACGCTAAATGGTTGCTGAGGTCGTTTCTCAAATGTCACGTTGTGGAGTAGTGAATGATGCCGCCTATTACATGATCTGCATTTTCGTGTGCTGGCACAATTTACTGCCATATGACCGGCACCTAGACAGTTGATACATAGCTTATTTGATTTAACCACATCCATTTTTTGTTGTGGCTCATATGACGAAAATTTAGAACATTGTCTTACGCTGTGCTCTTGACCGCACACCGGACAGGAGGAACTCGTCGTTACATGGAATGTCCTAGCATGTGTATTCAATGGATTGCCCTTTGCGATGGTCTTTGTAACTGGGGCCCTTTTCGGGTATACGGCCTCCAATGTCCTGAAACGATTTTTCAAGAATTCCTGCAATAAATTCCAAGAAGGCAATTCGTCTCTATTCATTGATGATTGCTCCCAGAGTTGATGTGTTGCCGAGGGGAGACGCTTCACCACTAAATATACCAACATTGGGTCCCAACTTGCTACATCCACATTCAGATTTTTCAATGCTAGGGTGCACTCTGTGGTGGTATCTAACAACTGCCGGATGTTTTGCGCTGTTTCTGTCACTAGGACTGGTTGGTTAAATAACAATTCTAGCTGAGAATTGATTAACACTCGCTTGTTGTCATACCTTTCTTTTAATAACGCCCACGCAGGTTCATAATTGTCGTCGCTAATTTGTAGATGGCGTATCAAATTTTCTGGTTCTCCTTCCAAGAGGAGCTTGAGATATTGAAGCTTCTGAACTGGTGCATATCCGCGATTTTCGTGTATCATGGTCTTGAACAAATCATGAAAGGTGGTCCATCTCTTGTAATCGCCTCGGAACTTATCGATGGCCAGCTTCGGAAGTTTAATTGACATCGCATTATTACTTTCACGAGAGACTCCCGATGTTACTGTTTGAGACGTGGTCGCCTGAACTGGCGGAGTCGGAGGCGTACACTCTTCGATCTTACTTTCAAGCCAAGCCACGTTGGTCATGAAGAACTCTTCCTGCTGATCGAATACGTTGGTCACGAAATATGTGCATTTGCTAGGGTCGAAGTTCTCATCGGAATATGAGAGAAATAGGATTTCTTTATGGTGCTGTTCGAAACCGGCCCAATGATCTTCAAATAGTCTTAACCTCCTTTCGTAAAAAGACTTGGTCCGTCTGTCCGTAGGCTCCTTTTTTGTATTTTTTATACAGTTTTTTAGCAATTCGCGTTGTGCTTGCTGTTTTTTAATTAAGACCTCCATGTTTCCTACTAATAATTAATTAATTTAATCCCTTTCCCACTTAAAAGTGTTCCAAAATGACCATAAAACGGACTTTGATTTCCACCATGAATAGTCTTTAGATTTGTGTATGGTTATTTAATTTCCCAACTTCAGAAAAATTCTAAATACCAAATTCAGACCTGTCTTTTACAGGATTAACCTTTCAACATCGATTTTGGGTACGCCGATAGTCATCACCATTTCAAAATTCAGAATTCAAACTTGATTATTCCAAAATAACTTTTACAATTCCAACTTCAGGACTAGATTTTTACAAAACACATTTTCCGATTTCAAAGAATTCCAACGTTCAAACTGAATTATATCAAAATAAACTTTCCGCCTTCAAATAAGTTCAAATTCAAAGCTAGATTATGTCCAAATAAGTTCCCAGATTTCAATAAATTCCGAAATTCACAACTAAATGATTTCACAGTCAATTTTCCGATATCAATTGATTTTGAGGTTCAAACTAAAGTCTATCAAAATAAATTTTCCGATTTCAACTAAGTTCCAATTCAAAACTAGATTATGTCCAAATAAGTTCCCAGATTTCAATAAATTCCGAAATTCACTACTAAATGATTTCACAGTCAATTTTCCGATATCAATTGATTTTGAGGTTCAAACTAAAGTCTATCAAAATAATTTTTCCGATTTCAACTAAGTTCAAATTCAAAACTAGATTATGTCCAAATAAGTTCCCAGATTTCAATAAATTCCGAAATTCACCACTAAATGATTTCACAGTCAATTTTCCGATATCAATTGATTTTGAGATTCAAACTAAAGTCTATCAAAATAATTTTTCCGATTTCAACTAAGTTCCAATTCAAAACTAGATTATGTCCAAATAAGTTCCCAGATTTCAATAAATTCCGAAATTCACAACTAAATGATTTCACAGTCAATTTTCCGATATCAATTGATTTTGAGGTTCAAACTAAAGTCTATCAAAATAATTTTTCCGATTTCAACTAAATTCAAATTCAAAACTAGATTATGTCCAAATAAGTTCCCAGATTTCAATAAATTCCGAAATTCACCACTAAATGATTTCACAGTCAATTTTCCGATATCAATTGATTTTAAGGTTCAAACTAAAGTCTATCAAAATAATTTTTCCGATTTCAACTAAGTTCAAATTCAAAACTAGATTATGTCCAAATAAGTTCCCAGATTTCAATAAATTCCGAAATTAACCACTAAATGATTTCACAGTCAATTTTCCGATATCAATTGATTTTGAGATTCAAACTAAAGTCTATCAAAATAATTTTTCCGATTTCAACTAAGTTCAAATTCAAAACTAGATTATGTCCAAATAAGTTCCCAGATTTCAATAAATTCCGAAATTAACCACTAAATGATTTCACAGTCAATTTTCCGATATCAATTGATTTTGAGATTCAAACTAAAGTCTATCAAAATAATTTTTCCGATTTCAACTAAGTTCAAATTCAAAACTAGATTATGTCCAAATAAATTCCCAGATTTCAATAAATTCCGAAATTCACGACTAAATGATTTCACAATCAGTTTTCCGACAGATTTTTAAAGTTCGAACTAAATTAACGCAAGATAAATTGTTCCGATGTCAGTCAATTCCAAAGTGTACGACTCGACTATCCCACAATAACTTTTCCGATTTCACAAATTAAATTAGATTTTTCCACCATAAGTTTTCTGATTTGGCTAAATTCCAATTTCAACACAATTGGTTGAATATATATGTCATTAATTTGTCAGTGTCAATTTAATTTACAGGGATTTAAAACTAAATAAAACTTCACTTTCAGCGATTTATTTTCACTTAACTTTTATGTTTGTTAGTTAAATCTTAATATTTTGTAAAATTTTGTTAATGTACTCTTTGTGTAGTGCAAAAAATAAAGTTTTTCATTTTCAATCGTACTCACTCATTTTATTTTTCCCTTTTAAATTCCTTGGTCATATATGTGGAAGTCTCGTGCTCCTTTGGTATAACTTTATCCAGTATCTCACTTCTAGTGTGTCTGCAGCTGGGTTGTTGTAGAGATTTCACCTTCATGCTTTAACACTTTAGATCACCAATAGTTTCACCTTTTAGCGATTATAAAGTTTCGCCGTTACCAAATACCGCTTATAACTTTTCCGTTACCGAACGTGTTAATGAATACCGTTTAGTTACTTTCTGTTTCCGAATAATATTGTATTTTTCACCGTTAATGAACACCGTTTAGAAAATTTCCGATACCGATTGATATTATACTTTCACTGTTATTAGATTCCGTTAAGAAATTTTCCTATACCGAATGATGTTTTAATTTTCATTGTTTTGAAATTCCGCTTAGAAATTTTCCGTTGACTTTCCGTTGTCACCGTTGATATTTACGATAATCACAAATAGATTTTGGATCCGGTTTCCAACTATAATTAATGTTTATTACTGATTTTCACTCGCGATATCCGGCTCGAAGGACCATGTTGAATAGCTCAATGACCGATTTTATTTTATCAAACAAAACGATTATCCAATTAACCTAGTATTAGGTTAAAATCATTTTATTAGAGTATATGTTTAATTTAAAAAGCACACAATGTTGGAAACTAGAAATCCTTTTAATATAAACAATTTATTTAGTTCAATATAATATAAAATAGTTATGAGAATGAATGATCATGTAGTATGTTAATTGCAAATTCATAGGATATTAAAGCACTGTATTTTATTTATAAAAATTCCAACTAGCAACAATGTAAATTACTATTACGATTATCAATTGTTTTAAATGAAAACAGTTTAAGAAAAAAATTAAGAAGTATAAATTCACCACGAGTATCACACCTTAGTAAGAATTATTAGGGCTGAATTTATCCCAAAACGTCTTCTTTATAAAAATCAACTAATTATTGAAATGATAACTTACAACCTTGAAAAATTGTCTTCACTCGTCCAGAACTGCTTTGCTGCCTTGATACTGCTACTTCCTTCGGTGGTTCAACGGAAAGTGAAAATTCATGTCCCGACCATACTATCCAGTACCGAAAATTATTTTGACCTTTTTGTCCTCCAGTCTATTTCTTGGAGGGGAAATATCTCCATCATCATCGTATGCCAACGACATGCAAAGCAGCTATGGGCGGTATGGACGCGATGTGATGCGACATCGATCTGTGCTTGCAAAACTGTGATAAATGACATTTACTAAAGTGTGTTCTGAGTGTCAACCAAACAAGTTCTAATGTTTTTGCATTTCATAAATATGATAGGTAAGTTAATGCAAATAATTGAAATGTATTATATAATTATTCATTTCTAATTTAAACATTTAATTCAGTGTTGATGATCTGCATCCCTTGGTGATTATGGTTTTGGCTGGACGACAACATCATCTGGGTAAGTATACGTTTTCCTTCCTTTTAGGTACTCCACGACCGGAAGACTGCTGGGTGCTGACATCCTTAAATTTTGGAAAAAAGGGCTTATCTATGGTGAGAATTAACTTAAATAAGATCTATTGAGCGTAATTAAAGTTTATCTCTTTTAGTGAGTGGCTTCTTCCCGGAACATAACCACTATAATCTTCTTCATAGGAAAGGTGTATTCCCAAATGATTATGTTGATTCATGGGAGAAATTGGACGAAACAACCTTACCATCTAAGGATTCCTTTCATAGTCAACTAACTGATAGCGATATAAGCGAAGAAGATTATCAGCATGTATTAATTGTATGGTCTAGTTTTTATATTACTACTTTAGGGGATTTATATCTCAAAACAGATGTAATGCTCTTAGCAGATATTTTTGAAAACTTTAGAAACACATGTTTAAAAAGTCATAAACTGGATCCAGCGCACTACTTCACTACACCCGGTCTAACTTGGGATGCGATGTTGCTATATACAGGTGTTACATTGGAATTAATAACAGATATTGACATGTTATTATTTGTTGAACGTGGCATCAGAGGTGGAGTAGCACAATGTAGCGGAAGACGAGGTAAAGCTAATAATAAATACATGAAGAAATATAACCCCAATGAGGAGGACAAGTACTTAATGTACTTAGATGCCAATAATTTATATGGATGGGCTATGTCTCAATATCTACCAACTGGGGGTTTTAAATGGATTGAATCCATTGATGTTAATAGTATTCCTGATGATTCACCAGTTGGGTATCTACTTGAAGTAGATCTGGAATATCCAGAATCAATACATGATATTCACAAAGATCTACCATTAGCGCCGACTTGCATGAATCCACCTAATTCTAAAACTCCTAAGCTATTACTTACATTATTTAATAAAGAAAAATATATAATACATTATCGCAATTTGAAACAATATTTAAAAAATGGTATGATTTTAAAGAAAACTCATCGTGTACTTCAATTTAATCAATCATCGTGGTTAAAACACTACATTGACTTAAATACACATTTTAGAGCCAGAGCAACAAACAATTTCGAAAAGGATTTCTTCAAATTACTGATCAATGCAATATTTGGTAAAACCATGGAAAATGTTCGGAAGAGGGTGATTGTAAAACTCCTTACAAAATGGCATGGGCGGTATGGTGCACAAGCTATGATATCAAAATCTAACTTTCATAGCGCATCAATTTTCGACGAAAATCTAGTGGCCGTGGAGTTAAACAAGATGGCAGCTAAAATGAATAAACCTATTTATGTTGGCCAAGCGATACTTGATATCTCGAAAACCTGTATATACGACTTCCACTATGAATTCATAACAAAGGAATTCGGTGATAAAGCAAGATGCTTGTATACCGATACAGACTCATTAATATATGAGTTTACTGATAATGGATCCATATGAGCAGATGATTAAAATTAATGTTAATAAATTCGATACGAGCGACTATGAAAACAATAATATCCCGCTTTGTAATAAAAAAGTTCCTGGATTAATGAAAGATGAGCTGCATGGAAATATTATTACCGATTTTGTTGGACTGAGAGCGAAAATGCACTGTTTTAGGACCGATAATGATGCCGATGATGAAAGTCATAAAAAAGCTAAAGGAGTGTAGAACTATGTAGTCAAAAATAATATTAGCTTTGATGACTATGTTAAATGTCTGGATGGCATGATTAGCATATCCAGAGATCAGAACTTAATAAGCTCTAAAAAACATCAAGTATTCACGATCCGTCAACGTAAAGTAGCTTTGGATCCCCATGACGATAAAAGATATTTATTTGAGGATAGTACTGAAACACTTCCATGGGGACATTGCAACTTATCATCATCAGCACTATAAATGTATGTACGTATATAGATATACATAAGATTTATTTATTTATTTATTCATTTCCTTTTTGTAGATATGATAACTAAAGATATTTAGTATTACGGACAGCGTCTTCATCTTAAGATAAATACAATTTTGAAACCTCAGCTATTCGTATATTAATGAGAACTGCTGCCGAAGAAATCTGATACATCGTTTCCGGCGCTGTGTTGAAGGCCTTTTGTTATGATTCAAAGAAATATGCTGAGTATGAAACAGACTCCATAATCACCTACGGCTTCCGTTTTAAATAATTAAGTTTTATAAATATACTTATAATGTATACATAGGGGGGGAAAATGAATTTTCTTATCTCTTAGCCTAACATAAGGCATTGCCTGCTTGGATTTGCTTCGAAGTTGTCAGTCTTGTTTTAGCAGCTAAAGAAATAAGTAGCTACTTTTTGCATAAAGTTCAAGTTCATTTTTACACAACAAAAGCAATGGATTATTCATCAGCGAACGAGTTGAATACTGAGGTTGAAATATTGGCGGATTTAAATTCCCACACCTATAAACCAACACTACCCCTGAAGGAAATGGAGATGAATCATCTCTACAGAATCTTAGGATGTAGGAGACTTACAACGAAGTTTGGTCCAAAGATTGTGCTCGATTTGGAGGATAACCAGCTTTTTTTGCCGAATCGCTTCAACAATATGTCTGAGAGGGGATTCGTCAACATCAATGATGGAGGTTACCTAATAATAAATAGAGGGCCAATTGCTAAAACCTTCGATTTAGTTTTAACTAAAAGCATAACCACTAACTTTTATATGAGTAATTAAATAAAAGGATTTTTCCCGCAATTAAATATTTTTCTTTTTTAAAAAACCCTAATTAATTTCCCCCTCCCCAACCAATTCCAGCAAATTTGTATTTCAGATTTCAGATGCCCAGCTAAAGTTCTTGAAGCGCATCTTTTTATGGTTTTCTTGTTCTTGTTCTGGTTTTCTATTGCGATTGAATTTATAGTGATTACAGATATGTAGTTGTGTAATAATACTCAGTTCTAATTCAACCAGAAGTACACATCATGCATGTATGGGATTTTGCTTATAGAGCCAGCCGCAAGGGTCTGTGACATATATGTATTATAGATAGGTGTAGATTTCAGCAGAGAATCATCAATACAAGTAAAATCCTGGAGCCCACATTGAAACAACATCATAGCGAGATAATATGCAAAACTAGATTTGAAAATAAAACCCAAGTTTTAAAATGTTATAAAAATGTCATTTATTTATTTATTTATTTATATATATATTTCTTTAGCTTATAATACATCTTTAGCATTTATCCAAGTATTATGTTCTGATGAAAAACCGAGCCATTTAACATAAACTTCATCTCCACTCTTTTTTAATATTTTTTCAACAAGATAGATATCAGGATGTTTAACTTTCAGCAATTCCTTTTCATAAAATCCTCCTTGTATTAGGTTACCTTGGTAGTCTTCAAGTTGATATGTTGCAGGATTAGTTAGTTGAATCTTGGAAGTAATCTTGAGGTTTTTTAATTA
Source organism: Thereva nobilitata (assembly GCA_963855945.1). Classification (NCBI taxonomy): domain Eukaryota; kingdom Metazoa; phylum Arthropoda; class Insecta; order Diptera; family Therevidae; genus Thereva; species Thereva nobilitata. The sequence goes on from OY979695.1 coordinate 95,652,523, forward strand.
TATTGGAGAATATAAATTTTTCAATTTTTTCAATTTCACCATTTATATACAACGTTAAATTCTGTACTGCTTTGTTCACGCTTTTTTGTATTTCATCATCAACATAGTTTTTAGTTGCAGCGTCAACGTTTTCTTTTGGATCACCGAGGTTTTTTATTCTTTTCAATGAAAGATCATAGTCACCATCTGATGTTAAATTAAAACCGTCTCCTTTTGGCCCCCGGTACCTTTAGAACCAGTAGCCCCGTCTTTTCCACGAATTCCAGGTGGTCCGCGATCACCCACTGCTCCAAATTTTTGTCGTTTAGAAGATCGGCCAAACTTGTCAACGCTCATTTCAGAAATGTAACTATTTTTTATGTATGCTAATATTTATACTATAATGTCAGCTTCACGTAACTCCTCAATTAGAGAGTCCGAAAGAAAGAGAATCGAAAGAAAATGTATTTCCAGTTTCCCGGGAAAAAACTAAATTTCCCGGGAAAAAATTTATTGTTTCAAATCGCAAATTTTCTTGGAAAAATCTTGAAAACACTATTTCAAGGTTTTAAATTTAAAATAAGTAACTGTTATATCAAAATCCTTGTTTTCTATATAAAGCTAGCTGGAACCCGGTGCACCTTGCTGTACCCATCATAGCGAAATAAAAGAAATTGTAAAAAATATTTGGCAACGAAGATTTCCTATCCACGTGACTCAGGTGGAGCCAGGTGCAAATTACACTACCCATCACTCGATACTCACATCAAAAAGGTTTGTGTATGATGCGGGAATTTGGGGTATTACACTAAGCATTCATTTGTTTTCCTCTTTTTCGTGTAACGATTGTGATGCCTTTGTAGTTGTAACAATAAACGTACGCGGGAAATAGAAGCATTCACTGATGAATGAAGAAGCTATCCTTGTGTATCTTAGAAGTGCTTCTCTTCCGTATCCCTATCCATATCTTTTTTACCATTGCATGTCATTAGCAAGAAGCAGTTTGTTCGATTTTCTTCTAATTAGCTTCCTGGGAAGCTATTTTGAAGTTTTAAGTTTTGCAAGCAGAGATCCTGGGAATCTCTCAAAACAAAAAATTTACCAACAAAGTTGAGAATGACTTATTTGTAGTCATGCACAGGAAAATCTTCCAAAATGCTTCTGAAGCGCGCCCAGGAAGCATTTCTAATTTGATTCCAGAGGAAGCGGCTTCCACTTTTCCCGCTGGGGTGAATGAGAAGGGGAATTTCTCATAGTAGCGAGAAGGGGAATTTCTCATAGCAGACCCCGGAGTCATAACCTTCTATATTTACAAGCCATGAACAAGAAAAATATTGAGAGCGAATTTCCGCTCAATCGGACTACAACTCGGTGAAGTCACGTTATGTTGTTAGTGTAATTTTTAGAATTTGGGAGAATTTGGGAGAATTTGGTAGTCCGATTCTCTCAATATCTATTCTTGTTCATGGCTTGTAAATATAGAAGGTTATGCCGGATTGCGATGTTATAATTGATTTAGTGTAATGGATGGGTGAGCCTGGCAAATTTTCTGGCTCAGAAGTGAGGATATATACGATGTATGACATATACTTCCCTGCGGCCCCTTTTCTAAAAAAACGGTTTGTGTATAGGGGTAATATACGAAATGATGGATAGTGTCACTTGCATCATTTCCATTGGAACAGCGGCACATCACAGTTGCTTCTTTTTGAAATTTTAAAGCAAGACAATATTGGCACAATTTACCTGTCTGGGCCGGACCGGACCAATCATATTTTGAATTAAATTTACTTGTATCTTTTTCATTTATTTTTCATCAGTAATTGTTCCTCCTAATTCCCATTTCACTCATTATTCCTAATAGGTTTCATTTTTCCCGGGTTCCCGGGAATCCCGGGAAAAATGAACTTATTTTTCCCGTTTCCCGGGAACAAAAATAATCCGGGAAACGTGACTCTCTATCCTCAATGATTGATACTATCTCATTAGTATGACTATTATTTCCAGCTTGCTGCGATGCTACCAATATGCGGAGCCGATCAACTAGCTCATTGGGGTCATCCCAATATATGTAGTCAATATTTTTCTTAGGAATTTGCATTATTCCCTTTCCAGTATGAGGAGTGCGAATCAACTTTTTTATAATTTTTCTATATTTGAAGGTATTTGTTCCTTTTATTTGCTGGTTTTCCTTAAAATCGCGTCTGTAGGCGGATGTGTCATTTACAATTGCTTGATAATTGGTCATATCATCTATTGAGTAACCTAGTTCAGCTAAACCTTCAGTTATCTTATACTGCTTCTCACCAATAAGAAAGCTTTCTTTATCGACATTAATGCTGGAACTACCAATATTTAACATATCGTTATGATAGTACACCCCATAAATTTTGTCAATTTTATTGCTATCATTTTCAAGTAGTTGGTTGTATTTGTTTAGTATCTTGCCTGGTGACTCTAATATCTGTTCTTTTATAGGTGTAGAAAACCCTTCATCATCATCATCATCATCGGAAACACCCCTAAGAGGGGTACTAGTTGGCTCCATCTTTAAATATTTACGTGGTGGTGTGTATGTTTCTTCATTGTTCTCTTCTTTAATTTCTTCTTCTGGCTCTAGCTTCACTGATGTTGTGAGCTTTTCCAGCTTCCGGGTTATAGGTTTAAATGTTTCCTCCAACTGAGCTTCTGAATCAATTTTACCGGTCTTGAGAGCTTTATACTTCCTTCGTATAGTATCACATGTTTTTATAATATCCTTCAATAGTTTTTCATTCATGTTGCTACACTGATAGTTACAGTTACATTGATATATAGGCATACTGATAGTCACTTATATAGTCCAGAGAGACCAGATAGACCAGGTAGACCAGGTAGACCAGGTAGACCAGGTAGACCAGGTAGGCCAGATAGACCAGGTAGACCAGATAGACCAGGTAGACTAGGTAGACCAGGTAGACCAGGTAGACCAGGTAGACCAGGTAGACCAGATAGACCAGGTAGACCAGGTAGAGCAGGTAGACCCGATAGACCAGGTAGATCAGGTATGCTGGGTATCTGTGATCTTAACAATAAGCTCCTTTTATAAGCTCATGAAAGCATCAAAGCCTTTTCGATATCGACCCCTATCTATAGGGCTGTCCTTATCAATTACTAAGAATCCATAATTGTCTTTCCAACAGTTTGCACACGCTTTTCTGAACTTTATAAATCCCATATCGCTATTTACATGATCATTGTATATATACTTAAGATTCAAATCATCTTGTTTAAATATGATTAGAAAGTTTGCATTATCGCGAATTAGATGCTTTGGTATATGAGTATATGTCTGGCAGAGGTAAAAGCTGTCAATTCCTTTATGTCGCCCCATACAAAAATATGCTCTAATATTATTTTGTTTATCGCAGGCCACATCATCAAAGATGAAAATTGAGTTTGACTTTGGTTCTTCTGGCGGTATAACGTCGCAGTTGTTAGAAAACGTATAATAACCCAACCCTGATATGCGAGTTACAACTTTTCTCAAATACTCATATTTCGGTTGACTTAGCGACTTTGAGTAAATGTATATATTCTCGAATCGTAGACCATTAGGGTGCTCCAGTAAACTTAGCATAACATTTGTCTTGCCGCAATTCGATGGTCCAACAATAATTCCTCGCATATTGTTTGGCAACAGCACTCCATGTTTCTTCTTCAATGTACTTTTAATTTCAGTATCAGAATTTCTAACTGGTAGACACGCTCGTTGATTGACAAACTTCATGTTGTCTACTAACACGTTCCCTATAAATACCAGTACTTTTATAGATTTTGATCAGTCTTGCAGTAAACCTATAAAATGAGTAACCATAGTAAGAATCGCATTATTCAACGAAAAGCCATCAAAGGGAAAGGACTATTAAACTCAATTATAAACAAGTTACCAGTTGAGCTTCATCTACCAGGATATCAGTACTGCGGCCAAGGAACAAAGTTAACTAAAAGACTAGCCCGCGGAGACCCCGGAATTAACCTACTCGACGCTGCTTGCAGACAACATGATATTGCATATCGTGATCCTAAGGACTAAAGTGACCGACGTATAGCTGATCGTATTTTAGAAGAGAAAGCTTGGCAGCGAGTAAAATCTAGAGACGCTAGCTTTGCAGAACGAGCCAACGCGCTATTAATAACAAACGCCATGAAAGCTAAAATCAAAGTTGGAATGGGCATCAAGGCAAAAATCAACTGCTCGAAGAAGAAGAAGAAGACGTTACAACCATCATTTCGTGTAGCTGTACGTAATGCTCGAAAAATTTTAAAACTGAAAAATCCAAAAGACTTGTTGGAAGCCACTAAAATTGCCCTATAGCTACTGACAGAAACAGGCGCAAAGGCGGTGCGGACATTGGCTTCGCGGTATGTGGCGACTTTTCACTGACATGATGTTGCGGTGTCGGCGGCGCGCTCCGACTTTGAACACAACAACGAAATCAAAGTGACAAGTGGACGTGATCTCGGTATACAGAAACAAGGTAATGTAAAAGAGAAATGTCATTTGAATGCTGACGTCACTCGGCAAGTCTTCCCCATACAAAATCGAAATTGTTGTTGTTGTTTTCTGTATTAACTTGCCGGGTGACGTCGGCTTTTTCTACGATATTCGTACGATATTCGAGCTGTCAGTCTCTTTTACACTACCTTGTTTCTGTATACCGTGGACGTGATAGGAAAAAAATTGAAAAACTTGAATGATTTACATAAAATTTTTCTATCCTACAGGACTTGTCTTTGTTTTAGGTGCTAATTTAATTACCATAATTTGGAAAAATAATGATTTTCATTAAATATAAAATCCAACAAATTTGCTATTCCACCCAACACCAACACACGACTCCAAACATATGCCCACCACCATCAAAACACGACTCAAAACACAAACATCTCTTGACACTACGCGGCGGCAACGCGCAAAGAGTAGAAAGTAAAGCAACTTGCGCGGTGTGTGCGTAGCGTAAATCAGCATTTCGTTAGTGCGCATTTGAATATACTACTTCTATTCTCTCTGTCATTGCCCGCACGGCGTTTGCGCCTGTTTCTGTCAGCAGCTTAAGTGCAGCAAATGATGTTATTAAGGGAAAGAAAAAAGCATTCACTACACCTAGAGTGATCCCAGTGCCTAAAGTAGGAGGCGTTTTACCATTCCTCATTCCACTTTTTGCTGGTCTTTCAGCCGTTGGAGCGCTATCGGGGGGTGCTGCAGGCATAGCTAAAGCTGTAAACGCTGCAAGCAGCGCACGGCAGGAATTGCAAGAAGCGAAACGCCATAATGAGTCAATGGGCGCGTTTAGGCCCGAGTTATTTTAACTCTGTTAAATTAGTGCTGTTAACTTAGCACCGTTTCTAGCATGCCATTTGACAGTTCTCATTTTACAGCTCATAACAAGCAAAAATAATAATATTTTTCATTTTACAAATAATAAAAAGCTAAAAAATTAATAATAATAATAACATCTTCATGCTCTATTGAAATATTTCTAAATTATTAGTTTACAACAAAAATTTACAAGCAAACGTCAATTTATTTTGGCTGTGCTAAATTTTAGCTAAGCCAAAAAGCAGAAATAAGTTAGCTAACAGCGCTAAAAAAATTGCTGTTTATGCCGTTGTTAACTTGCCTAGCTCAGTTAAATTAACTTCGGCCTAAACGTGCCCAATGGAAGCTATAGCACTAGGAAAAGGTGGACAGGGGTTATTTCTAAAGCCATATAGGAAAGGATTGGGACTTTTCCTCAACCCTCAGCCAAAAAACTACTAAAGTCGCTACCCAAACGAGCTCTCAATAAAAATGATCTACGTAAATATTCACAACAGATAGCCCACTTTCGAGGAGTATTTATGCGCGATCAATTACCTAGAAAACCATGGAAAAATGAGAGTGGCATTATAAATCTAGCTGTGTCATCTGGACCTGGAACGCATTGGGTAGCGTACAAGAAAAATGGAAATATCATAAATTACTTTGATAGTTTTGGAAACTTGCAGCCACCGCGAGAAGTTGCAAATTATTTGGGTGATGCAGTTACATACAACTATACACCTCATCAAAATTTCAATTCAGTAATTTGCGGCCACTTATGTTTAAAATACTTACATAATGTTATTCAACATATATAAATAAAGACTTTCGCAAATAACCATAGTCATTTCATTTCAAGTAGTCATGTCGATAACACTCTCTCTTACAGGCAATACATCGGTTCTCACCGCCGAATACTTTCCACCATTGGAATTAGTTGGAGATTACGTTTGCGGATTGATCGATTTTCAAACGTACAATTCTATACCTAATATTGATGAGAGCAACAAATTAATGCATGTGGGGGATACGTTTATCGAAATACCTGTGGGATCATATGAGATTGATGATATTGCAACATTGGTGCAGCTAAGTTTAAATAAAAGCAACAGCAAGGCATCAGTCTTATTAAGAGCAAACAATAATACCTTGAAGAGTGAAATAAAGACCACCGAAGTTTTACATTTTGAAAAAGAGCGATCTATCGCTCCACTGTTGGGATTTGGGAGACGTGTATTGGGTGCAAATATGTTTCATATATCAGATTTACCTGTCAATATAATTAAAGTTAATACTATTCGGGTAGAATGTAACATCATATCAGGGTCATACATTAACAATAAACATGTGCATATGCTCCATGAATTTGCTCCAATCGTGGGACCTGGTTATAAAATAGTAGAGGTTCCCTCGAATGTGATCTATTTACCTGTGAACGTCAAACGGATAAGTTCTCTCACACTGAAGATCGTTGATCAGGACGGAGATCTAATAAATTTTCGAGGTGAAACGATAACTATCAGATTGCACTTGAAGCCGCAGAATGCTAATTTACAACAATAAGGATATATATAGGACGAACTTCACTGGAAACATTAGTCAACCAGTGACCTTGAAGCGTGCAAGACGTCAGCTGACAGGCGATAATATAAAATTTCTAAAATCATTAAAACTAAATTTGAAGCAATGAGCAACATCTTGGATATTACTGGGGATATAAATTATGATAATAGTATATCAAAAATTGACTACCACATCTATTCACCATTCTTAACATCATTCAAAAACAGCGATGAAATCCGTATTTCTGTGCAACATCAAGACCTATATGTCTTACCAGCCGAAAGTTTTATATACATAGAAGGAAAACTAATTAAATCAGATGAATCAATATCAGACACTGCATAGCTGGTGAATAATGCTATACCGTTCCTCTTTGAGGAAATTCGATATGACCTCAATGGCGTAGAAATTGATAGAACTCGAAATCTTGGAATTGCTACAACACTAAAAAATTATTATATCATTGAGCGAAAATGAGAGTAAAATGTTACTCAACACCAGCTGATCACCTGAGAAGCCGATTACACCAACCAAAGGATTTTTCAATTTCTGTGTACCACTGAAGTCATTGTTGGGGTTTGCTGAAGACTATAAGAAAATTATTGCGAATGCTAAGCATGAACTCGTATTAATACGAAGCAGGACAGATGAAGATGCAATCGTATCACCAACAGATGATGTAAAAATTGAAATATTTAAACTTCAATGGCACGTTCCACATGTTAATGTTGCCGACCATGAGAAATTGGTCATATTTAAAATCATTGAGAGTGGACGTGAAATACGAATACCATTCAGAAGTTGGGATTTATATGAGTATCCGGAGTTACCAGCAACAACTCATCACACCTGGTCTGTTAAAACTTCATCCCAGATGGAAAAACCACGCGATATTATCTTTGCTCTGCAAACAAATCGCAAAAATGATAGAACAAAAAATGCTAGCAAAGAAGAATGCTCAAAAATGCCCCACTTCCGGCAGCGAAGAAAAGTATCTCAAAAAGTAGTTAAAAATGAGTATTGAAGAATGACATATTTCCAGTGGTCATCCTTACTGGCTATCATACGAAAAAATTGCTCAGAATATTCATTCAGGGGCAGTATATAATTTACTAAATTCTGCAGATTTCAGTTTTAGAACAGGACTAAAAATGCCAGGAAAGACAATAGTGACTCATTTGCGGTTGCATAACAATAATTATAGTATACTAAATAGTAAAGAAGTAATATATTTTAAAAGTAATGTTATGATTACTGCCTTAAATACCTGTTTAATTTATTTTCTACAAATAGTTCTAGGTAATACAAACGGACGGCTATTTAACCATAGCCGGCGGATAATGTGGGTATGGTGGGTAGCAGTACCAACCCGGATTCTTACCGCCCTATTCTAAAATTATGACCATTTATAAGTCACCAGCTTTGGCGATTTCTTTTCGTTTCTATGCGATTGTTAATAAAACTTACATCTACTTCACTTCTACTTTTTATTTACTATAGGAGATTCGCCACATGCTTGTGATTGCATTGTGACTTGTAACTGCTTTTAGAATATGGGGATAACTCTGCCGACTTAATTTCGCACATTGCCTCCAGTTCCGCCACACATTTGCCGAGCCTCGTAACTAGAAGGTTTATGGAAGAAGAGATACACGATAACCTTGTGTAAAAGCTGATGTTGCGAAATATACTGCTGGTATATGTGGGGATCGGTGAAGGCAAATGTGAAGGGTGTGCCTGTTGGGCGGGGAGCTTTGCGCACAACAGCGATGCCATGTGTATGAGGGTGTGCGTGGCGCCACGGTAACCGCTTTTATAAACAAATCCAGAATTCTTCGCGCATTTGGCGAACTGAAAATAATATACAAGAAGTTCTATTGAGAGGAAATTTTGATCGGCGGCGAGGTAAATATGAAGCGGTGTGTCATATACTGCTGGTATATGTGGGGATCGGTGAAGGTAAATGTGAGCTTTGCGCTCATATTCATCTACGATGTAGAAAAACAACAACAACAACAACAATTTCGATTTTATATTTTGAGAGCCAAATTTTCTACAGCATAGAGTAAATATAGACATGATCAACGAGAAGTTGAGAAGAAGAGATACACGATAACCTTGTGTAAAAGCTGATGTTGCGAAATATACTTTTTTGGCGACAATTATTTCGGCGGTTTTAAAATAAAGAAAAAGGTAATTTAAAAACTAGAAAATTTCATAAAATTATTAAAGTGAAGTGTTTAAATCCATTCCTTCAATTTTTCCTAACCAACCAGCATACCACACCGTGCCTGAAACTAGTATAAGAGGAGATCCTTCTTTACGAAGAGAACGACTCATTATACGTTATAAGGATATGGCTAACAAAGTTTTAATGGCAGATTCCATAGAATCCTTTGAAGATTTCAAAACCAACTTCTCCCAGGAACTAAATTTAGATAAATGGCGCGTTTTTCAAGCTGAGACTCAAATAACTTTCTTATTAGAATTTCATCCGGAATCGGGCTGTCAGTTTTCGGTTCAAATCGTTGTGAACCAAAACTTAATAGTTAAAATATTTGTTCACAATTTAGAGATTCCCGCGAAAGACTTAACATGGGTTAACATGGAAAATTCAAAACTTCGTCTTTGGTCGCAAATTGTTAACTTATTATCGCGTTATGCTAATAGTGAAAATAATAGTTTTGTTCCTGATCGGAAATATTACCTTCACAAAGCTTTTCAGTTTTTAAAGAAAGCGAATGAATGTGACGACGATTTCGAAAATGAATCCAAAATCGATATTCTATGCAATCAGGTTGATCTTCTGCTTTCAAAAAAGCGCAATTATAACCCATCTTCCTTAATAATGGCTTTTGTAATATACAGCCAATCTGCCGCGACCTATGAACTTTTGCGAAAATTTTTGCTACTTCCTTGTAAAAGATATTTACAATTCTTGTCATCGAAAATGCACCTGTCCTCAAATTTTAAAAATCCTAGCAACGACGAGCGCTATTTTAATCACATTCGCGAAAATTTAAACGATAAAGAAAAATACGTCGCGCTTTTATTAGATGAAATTTATTTGGGAAAACGTGGAATTGAATATAAATCTAATAACTTAGTAGGCATTGCGCAAAATAACCCTACTGAAGCAGCTAAGACCGTACTGGCTTTTATGATTAAACGGTATTCGGTTCTTTTAAAGAAATCATTCGGCTTGTCCCAGTCGTCGGCTTAACCGGGGATGAGGCGTCTTCATTAACTACCGACATTATACAATTTGTGCAGAAATTAGGATTTCGCGTTTTAGTTGTAATTACGGTGCATATATTTAAAAACGTCCGAAACAATTGGATTAATTTAAAAAATCGTGGCAGGAATTTCTATTATCCTGACTTTAATACGGGTGAAGTTAAAAGTGCGTCTTTTGACCACATCGAACAATTATACAATGAAGAATCGGGACTATTTGTTAAGCAAGCCTGTAAATTAAATTTTAAAACAATTTATCCGAATAATTTGGAACGGCAAAATGTTCAACTAGTCGATAATACTTTTCACCGTACCACTATTGCCGCGTTAAAATCAAAAGCAAATATGCTTCAAACCGCGGAATTTTGTGATATTATTAGAAATTGGTGGGATACAGTAAACGTTAAAAGTCTTACACTCGGGGCTACCAAACGAAATGAATGGTCAAAACCTTTCTATAACCTTTCAGATTACAGGCTTGAATTTCTCACTGAATTCTTATCGTGGATTGAAGTCTGGAGATGCTCGGCAGAAAACGGTAATAACGGAATTTTAAGTAGGGACACATTCGACGCCGTTGCTGTCACTACCAAAACTTTAATTCATTTAATAAAATATTCTCTTACGGATTTAAATATCAAATATATTTTACCGGGTAAATTTCAAACGGATGATTTAGAACGCCGGTTTGGTTTGTATCGCTCTTTGTCGGGCTGCTCATATAGAGTTTCTTACGCCGAAATTGTTGAATCTGAAAAGAAGATTCGGGTTCACAATATTTTTGCACATAACAAAAAAAATTACGCAAAACTCTCTGAGAATACGGGTGAAAATTCGTTAGACGAACCGGTCGATATTTCCATTTTTAATTCGGTGTTTGATTCAGATTACTTGCAAGAGGCAAGAATTGATGAATCTTCGCATTTATATGTAGCACGTTATGCATGTAATGCTGTCGCGAAGCGGTTGTCGTGTGTTGCTTGTAGATATTTAATGGTAATGGAAAAAGGAGCGGTTTCCAATGATGAGTATTTCAACTCAATGCAACGTGGAGGCCTATCAATTCCTACTCCACAAGTTAAGTTTTTATTATGCCATATGAGCAGTATTCTCCAACATATTATTAAAAAAGAAAATTTAAAACGGCCTATTTATGAGGCAACTAATCACAAAAGTATATTATGTTGCCTCACGCTTCAAAGTGTATCGGAAGACAATTTTGATATTGATTTAAATTTTGAATGCCAGTGCGATGTAGCTTCCATAGATTTATTTGTTAGCATTTGCTTGTGTCTAGCCAATATTTTGCTAAATAATTTAACAAAAAATTTACGCGATGCGGATCAAGATGCCGACAAAGAAAATCGCAAGCTTCTGAATTTTCAGTAATACAAGGCTGTGAAGAAGTCATTTTGTTTTTGTTCTCTTTTGGACTATTTTAGATATTTATTTATTTAGTTTCATACATATATATTTTTGTTTTCATATATATTTCTATTTTCATATATATTCATTTTTATAGTTATTTATTTTTATATTTATTTATTTTTATATATATTTATTTTTTATATGTTTATGTTTTATATATTTATTAATTTATTGTAGTTAATTAAAGAAAATTTATTATAGTAATATATTGAACTATATAACCCAAGTTTGTTTTCTTATTTTAGATTCTGTCGATTGAAACAACTTCCGTGCTACCACCCCAGTTTTCTTAAGAACCGGAGAAGAAGCCAAGAGAAAGCCATGCCGTTTTCGGATTTATTTATTAGAATTATATTGAATTTATTTATTTATTTATTAGAATTTTGTCTTTTGAATTTTGTTATTTATTTATTTCAATTATATTTATTTATTTGAATTTTATACATTTATTTAAATTTATTATTTATTTATTTGAAATATATTTTGGTTATTTGGTTATTATATTTCGTTATTTGAATTATATTTATTTATTTTTTTATATTTATTTATTCAATTTTTTTTTAATTTATTTTGTTTGATATTGCAATAAAAGAGTTTTATTTAAATTTTTGATTTTTTAATTAAATTTAAATCTCATATAAATTCAATAATATTATAATTAGTTTCCTTTTTTATATAAAATAAAAGAATTTTAACAAAAAACTTAAATTTGTTGTTGTTCTTGTAGATCACCTTTTTTCGCGCTAATAGCCTCGACTTTTGTGATCTGTCGTATATAGTTTAAAAGTGCTAAGAAATTCTAAAATTTTCTCTGGAAAGAAATACAATTGCATCAACTTGGGCCCCTTTTAAGAAACATAAGTACTTACTTTGAATTTATATTCATCTACAATTTTTTCTTTTGTCCAAGCACTTGCTTCACTTGCAAAGCCAGTTATAACTTTCATCGCTTGTCGCAAGGTACATCATCCAATAGCTACTTTTGTAGGGTCTTGAAATCCAAACATGCTAAAGGAGAATGGTAGATGAATTCGAAATCTGCCATTCTACTTCAGCTTGCCAAGGGCCGGGTTTCGTCGTCCTGTCATATTGCGTAATCGCACTAAAATTAGTTAAATGGATAAATTAGAGTTGATGCAGTTGATCCTTCCCAAGTAACAGTAGTGTACATGGAAACACAAAAGTGGTCCCGTGTCACGGTATACAGAAACAAGGTAATGTAAATGGGTTAGCTGTCAGATTTGAGAAAAACAAAAATTGTTTTATCGGTTTTTTATTAAAAATTAATAGTTAAATTGTGAATTAAACAAGATAAATTGCCAATAAATTAACTCGGAAGTGTGTGGAAATTGTGTGGAAGTTTGATTTGTTAGAAGTGAAACTTTTTGTTTGTTTTCGGAAATGTCTGTTGTATCTAGAAAGGTAAACAGATTTAATGTGGAAAATAGACATTCAAGAATAAATAAATAGAACTAATAGGTAAATAAACAAACAAATAAGCTATGGTGCAGGATTTCCAGCTCAGGAATCAATAAATTGACCTAATCATTCATAGTCATAGTCATATCGATGCAAGGATAAGACGCTTTTTTTCCGTGCTCCGTGCTAACACCGTTTAGTTTTTTTACCACTTAAATTACGTTCACAGTTAATTCTTGTATACTTATTCTCAGTTGATATTTACTATTTTTTTTCACCTATAATGTCTGACAAAGTGAAACCTGTGGCCGGTAAAGTGTCTTCAAAAAAGAATTCTCAATTTCCATCTCCTGCTATGACCAGAGGTGCTGCTCGGTCGTCAGCTGAAAGTAAGCAGGAAGAAAATTCGGTTGAAGAGCTACTTGTCGCCCTTGAAGCCCGATTTTCTAAGAAAATTGATGATTTGTTCTCTTCATTTCGGCTTACCGAGTCAAAAATCAACGATTTTTGTAACTCCATGTTGACCTTCAATGAGCATCTCAGCTCTATTGATCACCGCGCCGATATCAGCTGGCCGATATCAACAAAAACATCGAGTCTCTGCATGCGAGAGTTTCTGCGCTGGAAGCAACGGATCACTCTGAAGACCTGCAAGTTATCAGTTCCCAGCTAACTGATAACACACGTCATGTGGATGACTTGAGGCGAACTCAGAGGCTTAGTGATGTCATTATTCGTGGCATTCCCACCAAGCCAGACGACTCCCCGCTGAATATTGTCACTAACCTTGCAACCATGGTTAATCACAATATCTCCAACTACACCGAAGCATTTCGGCTCAGCGCTGGTATGCGTGCGAAGAGTGGACCGATCATCGTCAAGTTCTCTGGGCGGCGTGAAGCAAAGGCGTTTATGCACGCCTTGAAGGTAAATAGCAAACTGAAATTTAAACTTTGCGAGCTGGATGGCTTTACTGCTGATTCTCCTGTGTACGTGAACGAAAGCCTTACTGCGACCAACAGCAATCTACTGCGGGAAGCTTTAAAACTTCGCAAGTTGGCCTTGCTACACTCTGTCTCCACTAGGGACGGCCTTGTCCGTGTCAGGAGTAGAAAAGATGGTCGTTTTGTCACCGTGCGAGATGCCTCCCAACTACCATGTCCATCTATTGAAGCACTGGAGTCACGTGCTTCTAGCGTTTAACAAGAACAATTTTAATTTGTCTCTTAAGTTTATTTATGTTTATTTTTGTTTTTTTTTAAGATTTTAAGTTGTTTTTAAGTTTCTCCTGTTTTGTTTTTTTTTCTAGTTCAATTTGTTTTTTTTCTCTTTCTTTTCATTTGTACTATTAATGCTTTTGTTCCCTTTCATTTTGTTTTCATGCTCTAACCCTGCAAAACTTTTTAGGACTATTTGTATTTGTTCTTTCGTGCTTTTGCTTCTTGATTATGTTCGTTGTTCCGGGTCATTGCACTTAATTTATGCCATATAATTTCGGCTGCGAGGACCGGGTGAGAACGTTGCTCAAAATTTTTAGTTCGAGACATAGTGGCTTTAACGCTTGCCTATTAAATTCCCGAAGTATTCGTCCCAAAATTGGCGAGTTGAATGAGCTTTTCATTAATTCCGGTGTACATGCTATTTTCATCAGCGAGAGTTGGCTCAACGATTCCATTCCCTCTTCTATTGTTTCCATTGAGGGGTACAAGTTATTTCGTAATGATCGACAGGGACGTGTTGGTGGAGGAGTCGCTATTTATCTGCGAGAACACCTTAAATCAAAAACCCTTGGGTTCTCTAAACTCCTTGGGATTGAATTCATCTGTGTTGAAATTTCTAGTGCTTCTGATAAACTTCTTCTTGTCTGTGTCTATTCTCCGCCTGGCATCTTCAACCCCATTAATGCTGAAGAACTTAGCGAAGCTCTTGAGCACTTATCCGCTGCATATAAATACATCCTGGTAGGTGGTGACTTCAACGTCAACCTCTTAAGGAAATCTACCGTTCAAAATTCTTTTGTTCACACGATTCACTCTCTTGGCTTAGATGTAACCAATGTTCTCCCAACCTATTTCAATTGTAGTGCACCCTCCTTGCTCGACATGTTCCTCACTAATGATATCAACTCCATCACCTTTCAAAACCAAATCTCTCCCCCCAGTTACCTAGACCGCGATCTTTTATTCGTTTGTCATCGCTTTTGTGTTGACCCCCCTTCCGCGGTTACTCTAAACTATCGTAATTTCTCCAGTATTGACCGAGAACGACTCGTCCAAAGATGCCTTTGTCTGCCTTGGGCTAACATCTTTTCTAAGACTGACGTCGACGACAAGATCGCTGCATTTGACACTATGTTCCTTGATCTGTTTGATGAGTGTGTACCTCTGAGAAGTAAAACCTTATCAGCTAGTTCTAAACCTTGGTTTACTGCGGAAATTAAATCGCTGATTGTTGAAAGGGAGTTTCTTTTCCACTGGGCCAAAAAAGTCAACAGTGATACTGCTAGAAGATCTTTTAAGCGTATTAGGAATATAGTTGTAGCTAAAATTAAGGAAGCTAAGAGGAATTTTTATGCTCGTAAGCTTGATCCTTCCCTCCCATTGAAAACGATATGGAATAATTTGCGCCAATTGGGTATTCATTCTAAAAAAGAAGTCACCGCCCCCAACCTCTGTCCTGAAACCCTAAACCAACATTTCTTATCTCGCCATTCGGCGGACTTGCCTTATACCCCCATCACTTCCTCCTCTGATGGCTTCAGCTTCCGTTGTGTGGATTCCCTTGAAGTGCTCACTGCCCTGAATTCTGTTAAATCTAAAGCGACTGGTAGTGATAACATCTCGCCTAGGTTTCTAAATTTGCTCATCCCTTGTCTGTTGCCCGTCTTAACTCATATTTTCAACTCCTGCCTCACAGTATCTAGGTTTCCCTCGTCTTGGAAGCTTGCTTTAATTATAGCTATACCCAAATTCCCATCTCCTGCTAGTCCTTCTGATTTCCGGCCTATCAGTATTCTCCCATTTCTGGCTAAGGTTTTTGAAAAGCTGATAGCTACTCAAATCCTTGAGTATTGTGATCGACGTCGACTCATAAATGTGTGGCAATCTGGGTTTCGCAAGCACCACAGCTGCGAAACTGCGCTCCTCAAAGTTACAACTGATATCGGCAACTCTCTTGACGTTCACCACGCTTGCTGGCTATTGCTACTCGACTTCTCTAAAGCCTTTGATAGCGTCAACCACTCTCTGCTTTTGCAGAAACTCTCCTCTCGTGCCCATTTTTCTTCTTCTGCTATCAAACTCTTGCATAGCTTTTTAACCAACCGCTCTCAGAAAGTTATACTTGGTGGCTGTAGTTCCTCGATAGCTCCACTTTGTGCTGGCGTCCCTCAAGGTTCCATTCTGGGTCCTCTTTTATTCAGCATCTTTATCAACGATCTTCCTTCGGTAGTAAAACATTCTAAGATACATATGTACGCCGATGATGTGCAACTTTATATTTCTGCGCCCGGCGACTAAATTCAAAGATGTATGGAGGAGCTTGCTGTTGATCTACGTCGTGTTTCTTCCTGGTCGACCTCAAACTTACTTCAGCTTAATCCTTCGAAGTCCCATTGCATCTTTTTCTCTCATTCTGCCACTGTTCGTCCCGACTTCTCCGTTATTGCTTTAAATGGGGTTCCTCTAGTGAGTGTTGAGAAGGTAAGAAATCTAGGAGTTATCTTGAATACCAAAATGACCTGCTGCGATCATGTTAGCTCCATCATTCGTAAAACATATGGGCAACTGTCGAAACTTAGGTTCCATTGTAACTTGCTCAGTAGGACCGTCCGTATGTACTTAGTGAAGGCACTAATTTTACCTCTTCTAATGCATGGTCTTTCTATTTTTCCTGCTCTAGACTCCTCCTGCGCCCGTAAACTTGAAATTGCCTTTAACGACTGTGTTCGATTTGTTTACAAATTACGCCGTTTTGACCATATCTCGCCCTATTCTAATTCCGTTATGGGCTGCTCTTTTAGTGACTATCGTGAATATAGACTTCTGCGTCTAATTCATGATATCCTCCAGCATCGTAAACCATCTTATCTCAATCAGTTTGTGCAGCTCACACAGTCATTTAGAAACAATAATGTGATTATTCCGCGTTTCCGAACTTTAATTGGTCAGCGTTCTTTCTTCGTCCACGTAGCTCTTTTATGGAATTCTCTCCCTGTGGAATTACAACGTGCCGATTCAGCGGGCATCTTCAGGAAGCATCTTTTTGATTTAATTTCGAATAGGACTGTTTAGAGCATGAATACTAAACTTAAATAATAGTTTTTAGTTTAATTTTTTTTTCTTATTACTTTACATATTCTTTTACTGTAATTCTAATTTCTAATTTTTTTTTCTCTCTCCTTGTCATTATTGCTGTCTTCCAAATTTTTAATTAATGTACTATTATATAAGATTTTAATCTTTGTACATGTTGTCTCAAATAAATAAATAAATAAATAAAATAATAGCTTGTACAGAATTTGGGCAACAATAACTAAATTTAGTGAAATTTGCTGGGAAATTGTTATCATAATAAATTATTTACACATGAAGGATTTAGCATGGGCTTTGAAAGGTAAAACTATTAATTAAAAATACTACTTTCTACTTGAATTTACCAGTTTATAGAGTAGTCAGGAACCAGGGGTTTTAACCTGACATTAAAACCAATAGAAATGATATTTAGCGCACTTTTTGAAGAGTACTTTAAGAAAAAAAAGTGTTCTGCGGGCGAACACCTATGGAAACTGGGGAAAACCCCCTGGAAGTCTCGAAAAGTTAGTATTTCCTCTATAACGTGTAAGGCGTTGAAAATTTCGATGTAATGTATATGAACAAACTTGTAAAGCGTGAAAATCTGCACAAAAAACGTCTTTACATGTTTTTTCGAAAGTTGCTTCCTATGTGAGATTATGAGCTATAATTGGTATTTTCAGATTTCCGCGCGAATAACTCGGGATAGCATAAGATTTACCCTGACGGTTGTCTAAAATCTCTGTAACTCCCTTGATGTTGAATTTCCTCCAGTCAGGCCAAATTTTTTATATAGTCCACCCCAAAAAAGACTATACGTACATTTGCGCTGACTCTGTCCCCGAGGTGGAATATTGCCGCTTGGAATTTCAAAATAAATTGGCTTGAGTTTTCCAAAAATAGAATGAAAGTCACCGCGAGAAAGAGCAGATTCTCAACTAAAGATTTTCGCATTTATAAAGCTATAGTCGATAAGATAAACTCGGGAAACTTATCAGAAGAATTTTCATGCATGATTTACTGAATCTTGTCGAGCCAATTCAATAGGAAAGCATAAAAAATTAGTAAAATTACATTGTTTATTTATCAAAGATCATTATTTCACCTTTGAATATCAAACAGAAACTACTTCTGTCGATACCTGCCAGCTATACATGGCAATTGTTGAGGAATTCTCTTTTAATATACCTTATGAATTTTAGACCAAAGACAAGGGAGTTACAGAGATTTTAGACGACCGTCAGGGTAAATCTTATGCTATCCCGAGTTATTCGCGCGGAAATCTGAAAATACCAATTATAGCTCATTATCTCACATAGGAAGCAACTTTCGAAAAAACATGTAAAAACGTTTTTTGTGCAGATTTTCACGCTTTACAAGTTTGTTCATATACATTACATCGAAATTTTCAACGCCTTACACGTTATAGAGGAAATACTAACTTTTCGAGACTTCCAGGGGGTTTTCCCCAGTTTCCATAGGTGTTCGCCCGCAGAACATTTTTTTTTCTTAAAGTACTCTTCAAAAAGTGCGCTAAATATCATTTCTATTGGTTTTAATGTCAGGTGAAAACCCCTGGTTCCTGACTACTCTATAAACTGGTAAATTCAAGTAGAAAGTAGTATTTTTAATTAATAGTTTTACCTTTCAAAGCCCATGCTAAATCCTTCATGTGTAAATAATTTAGGATGATAACAATTTCCCAGCAAATTTCACTAAATTTAGTTATTGTTGCCCAAATTCTGTACAAGCTATTAGTTCAATTTATTGATTCCTGAGCTGGAAATCCTGCACCATAGCTTATTTGTTTGTTTATTTACCTATTAGTTCTATTTATTTATTCTTGAATGTCTATTTTTCACATTAAATCTGTTTACCTTTCTAGATACAACAGACATTTCCGAAAACAAAAAAAAGTTTCACTTCTAACAAATCAAACTTCCACACAATTTCCACACACTTCCGAGTTACTTTATTGACAATTTATCTGGTTTAATTCACAATTTAACTATTAATTTTTAATAAAAAACCGATAAAACAATTTTTGTTTTTCTCAAATCTGACAGCTAAAGGCCCGTCCTCACTACGCGGACTTAGAATCCACGCGCTTTTGGTCGTACGGCCAGCCAAAAGCGCGCGTGATCTTTTAATTTTCTGAGTCATGAGTGAGAAAAAATCAATTCTCATTTGAAACGGCGTACGCGCTTTTGAAAAGCTCATAGTGTGTGGACGCACAATGTACCTTTTTAACCACAGCCTTTTGTCCGCGTTGTTTGGCCGCACGGCCTTTACCATGGACAAAGTCGTAAAAAAGTCGTAAAAAAGTCATAAAACTCTATATGAAAAAAAAAGGCAAAAGCGCGTACGACCCAAGACCGCGTAGTGTGGCCACACCATAACCATTTACATTAGGTTTCTGTATACCGTGACCCTGGACCACTTTTGCGTGTGCATGTATGCGTGTCGAGCCGAATCGCATGGCTTGTATTATAGAAGGTTATGGCGGGAAGCTTTGCGCACAACAGCGATGCCATGTGTGTGAGGGTGTGTGTGGCGCGAAAGGGGTATGCCACAACCTTCTATATTACAAGCCATGAACAAGGAAAATATTGAGAGCTAATTTCCGCTCAATCGGACTACAACTCGGTGAAGTCACGTTATGTTGTTAGTGTAATTTGGAGAATTTGGGAGAATTTGATGGTCCGATTCACTCAATTGAGATTCTTGTTCATGGCTTGTAAATATAGAAGGTTATGGGTATGCCCTGTGTGTGAGGGTGTGTGTGGCGCCACAGCCGTATAAACAAACCAGAAAAGGGGTATGCCTGGGGGAAGGTAAATATGAAGGGGTATGCCGTGCAATGCAAGGTGGCGTGTGTGTGTTATGCATAGGTCGGGCGGCGAGGTAAATATGAAGGGGTATGCCCAAAGCCTTCTGTATTTACAAGCCATGCACTAGAAAAATATTGAGAGCCAATTTCCCCTGAATAGGACTTCAAATCTCCAAATTACACTAACAACATAACGTGACTTCAGAGAATTGAAGTCCTATTGAGAGGAAATTTTGAGAGCCAAATTTTCTAGTGCATGGCTTGTAAATACAGAAGGCTTTGGGTATGCCATACAAGGTGGCGTGTGTGTTATACATAGGTCGGGCGCGGAGGTAAATATGAGGGGGTGTTTTCCATAGAAGGTGTGTGTGTGGCTCCTCCCCCGGTTGTGTGGAGGGTATGCGTGTGGATATGGGTGTGCGTGTGGGTATGGGTGTATGTGTGAGTATGGGTGTATGTGTGAGTATGGGTGCATGTGTGAGTATGGGTGTATGCACAACCTTCTATATTACAAGCCATGAACAAGGAAAATATTGAGAGCGAATTTCCGCTCAATCGGACCACAACTCGGTGAAATCACGTTATGTTGTTAGTGTAATTTGGCGAATTTGGGAGAATTTGGTGGTCCGATTCTCTCAATTGAGATTCTTGTTCATGGCTTGTAAATATAGAAGGTTATGGTGTATGTGTGGGTATGGGTGTGTGCGTGGGTATGGGTGTGTGTGAGTTGTATACGCATACATAGAAAGCTCAAAGTGAGGGTGAGGGGAAGTGGGGAAGGCAAATATGAGGGGGGTCTCAGAACCCACCTTGCTATACTACTTTTGACTTTTGGACAAGGGTAATATAATTTCGAAGGCGATTCCAATGGTACCAAAGAAGCGTCACCCAAAATTAAAATTGTTAGTGGAATGTTTTTCCCTTCTTCTGAATCTTTCAAATTTTAACAAAAAACTACGACCCTACATTTTAACCATTCGGCTAAGAAAGCTTACGTAGAGGAAGTAACGAAATCGATAATTATAGTCTTCTGGCTGGATTTATAGGCCTCATGTAAGCGATAGACTAAATATCTAATATATTTGTATGATTAAATTAAACTTTTGAAAAGACAGTTTTGACCTGAAATCTTTTTGTTGTATTATCAAATGTCTGTATTTTGTAGTATAATAATAATACGCAACTAATGCAAGAACTTTGCTGGAATTAATTTCGCTGGAATTTTCTTACATTGTAGGCTAGCGATGTAAGAAAATTCCAGCGAAGCTCAGAATAGGCTTGAATGTCGTGAATAATAAAAAGTCATTAGAGCAACTATTTCAAATATGTTCAATAAAATTCCTTCAGTAAGATGTCGCGAATTTTATGGTAAAATAGGGAAAAATCTGTAGGTCCGCAGCACTGGATGTCAACAGTAAGCATTCGTTACCACTTTGTTATGTGTTGGGCAGTGAGATATGTAAACGCCAAAGGTCTGTGGAATAAAAGAGTTCCAGAGCTGCTTTTCCACTTTGCGTTTGGGATGTAAAATGGCCTTTATTCTTACTAATTATTCAATTTAAAGAAAGATAAAGATCGCCAAAGTTGTTTCACATCTTTCACGTGCACTGGGTACACGCGCTATTTTTTAGTTTTTCATCACCATGCCGCGAAATTACCCAGTAGGACTTGTAAGCTTACAGAAGTACTGAAATGAACCCTTACTAGTAAGGGGTAGGCCTTACCATACCCCTTACAGAAGTGCTTATTTTTACACACGATGTCATAGTTACTTTTTACTTTCCTTCGGGTAGTTACATAAGTACTTCCCTTTGAGTAGGTACGTACAGAACTGCTCGTCGTTGAGCCCTTATATAACACATTACAAGAGAAGGCAGATGGTAAGGGGTAATCCAGAATTCGACCCAACGAAGTTCGAAATTTACCCGATGACTCATTTGTTTTCGTATTTGTGTAATGGTATTTGAGTCATCGGGTAAATTTCTAACTTCTGAGGGTCTAATTCTGGATTACCCCTTACCATCTGCCTTCTCTTGTAATGCGTTATATAAGGGCTCTTCTAACACCTAAGAAAATATGAGTACTCCTTACCAGATGACTACTTATATCAGTGCTCCATCGGTAAGTGCTACCTAGAATTCCTACTAGGGGCTTCTTAAACTGAAAACAGCTTCGTATACTATACGTATACATATGCGTATACTTACAGCATGCGCGTGCGCACAGTTACCCGCATCGTGGGTCAAGTGAGCGCATTTCGATTTTATATAATTAAAAGCTCACAGAAAAAAACTACTAAGATTTATATTCTTGTTTTTATTTAAATACTAGCTGGGACCCGGTGCGCCTATGCTGCTCCCATAAGCCAATAGTAGTAATCAGGTGATATGCATTTTAATATACAGTAGGAGAGTTTAAAAAAGGCAATTTTTTGATATTTTTGATTTCAAATAACAAAATGTGAACTTATTAGCGATCTGACATTTTGATCGAGACAATAAAATCCATCCATTGCCATGGCATTTTTCGAGATATGAATTTTCATACACAGATGAAGTGTCTCAATGAACCGCTTATTTTCTGTATTTTGGTTAGCTGGGACCCGGTGCGCTTCGCTGTACCCAACGTTTAACCATTTAAAATCAATCCAAACCTTCAAAATTCAACTCTTCTTAACCATTAACGAAAAACCAACTATTCCTATAAAAGTTGGAGTCATTAGATTCAAAATACAATTATTTGAAGTATGACCAAAATTGCCTGTGTATTCTGTTAAAACCATGAACGTTAAAAGCTTTAAAATTAATGCAAATAGCAGCATCCAGCATTCGAAATTCGAGGGCCATTTTCTATAGCTTTTTTTAATTTAAATCTAGAAGTCGGCAATAACAAAATTTTTCGAGAACAATAAAACTAAATTGAAAAATGAAACAAATGTTTTATAGTTGGAAAAAGCAATGCCAAAAAACCAACTTTTATTTTCTCTTATATTGCGAAATTGTGTTCGTCAAAACATGTGAAATTAATGCAAATATTGGAAATCAAACTATTCGCAATATCTAAGGAAAGAACCAATACTTATTTCTGTAATATTTGGAGACATTACCCAGTAGGAAAATTGGTCAGCCCTTCCATGGTAATTGACTACTTCTTGTCTGAAAAGCTTAAAATTGTAAGGCCTTACCTCAAGTAATGTTGAGTAATCGAAAGGGTAATAACGTGGATGCTCTCATTGTAAGAATTTCAATTTGATTTAAATTTTACATTGCTCTCATTACCCTTTCATTTACATTAGTTAAGGTAAGGCCTTAAGTATTTTTTCAGCTCAACTTTTCTCAATAAGGCCAAGGCAGTAAGTAGTTACATCCTCAGGACATTGTAATTGCTGTTTACAGCGATTACTTTTCCTACATGAAGTAAGTTCTTACCTGTAAGGGAGGCAGTAAGCTCTTACCAGCCTAGGACATGCCCATGTAAAAGTAATCGGTTCTTTAATAAGGAAAGTAATCGATTGACCTTACTAGTAACATCTTACAGAATCGATCCGGTAACCACTACATTTCCTGCTGGGTAGATTCAATATGCTTTCATATTAAGTGTGACCAAAATTACCTATGTATGTATTCTTTTATAAAACTTGCTGGTAAACTATGTTTTTGGTTTTGTTTTCCGGCGCGTAAATAAACAAAGATGATGCCTTTCCGACTCGCTGCACCCAACCTTAAGACATTTAAAATTAATCCAAATCTTCAAAATTCAACTCTTCAACAAATATTTATAACCATTAACGAAAAATCAATTAGTCCTATAAAAGTTGAAGAGTTTGGATATTGGTTTGTTTGTCTAATTCTGCGAAGTATGTCTTCAGTCATGCCGTTCTTGTATTTTTCCCACAAAACCGATGGTTCTGTTAAGTATCATGTCGTCAATATAATTGCGAACAGTTGACTAATGTTATTCGGCGTGGATGCAAATGCTGCATCAGTAAGTGTCAGATCCCAATGATTGTCGCTTCCAGCAATTGCAACTCGCGACATGCATCTTGAAATGTATTGAATATTTGACCATTGACTGTTCGTAAAAATTCGAAAGACGTTCGTCCTAGAACATTTAGCAACAACAAACGCAAAAAGAAACATTCACGTTGTGTTGGATGTACTGTGTAAAGTCGTCCCAATGTCTTTGCTTTCAATACGCGTGCGATAGTTGGATGTGGTTCGCCTTGTCTACGTGGCTTCCATTTTTTACCAGATTTGTTCCATGTATAATAGCGAGGGACCTCGGTATATAACAATGTTGTTGCGAATTGTCCGAAAATATCAGATTTTTGGCACAGTGTTAAAAATTCAGTAAGTGTAGTTTTTGGTTTTTGGTAAGCTCGTTGGAGAGCATTTTCTTCAGTGAAATATACACGTTGACCGTTTTCAAGATGTACCGCAATCTGAGGCATAATGCAAAAACTCGACATTTATATATTTTCTTATTAAAACTTTATTTAATCGCACCAATTAAAAGCTTTTACCATTTTTCGATGGAAGTATATAAAGAACAATGGACGCTAATATTTTACAGGTTTCGCAATGTTCACAAATATTTTTATTTTGTATATAAATTATATGTTTCTTAACTGGTGTGTTTTTGCGGGCTCCGGTAGTTATAGTATACAGTCCATAGTATATAGTATATAGTACACAGTACACTGTAAACACTGTACATACTGTACACACTGTACACTCAGTACACTCAATACACTAATTCATACGTTGTCACTCGTAAAAATCGGAGTGCTTTTTTAAAGCTAACGGTTTTTTATATGTACATGACAATTAAAATTAAATATTTTTTCGCCCCGCCAACATAAATATAATCAGTGAAACATTGAAATTCTCTATATTTCGACAACAGCTTCACTTATCTGGACCAAAATTATCCTATCTTTCAATCTGAAACGAACCTGTGGTCACTTTCTTGTGAGAGTGCACTTCTATTAAAATAATAACTCCGTCGTTTGTTTTTGTACACTTTATTTTATAACTATAAAATTCACAATTACTTTATTACTATTATTATTATTGGATATTTTTGGATTACTTGGTAACGCGATCGTGCTCGTGGGAAACTTCTTGACTCGAGAGTGAGAAAACGGAGAATGCCGGAAATTGGTTTTTTTAGATAGGGACGATAGGGACGGAACGGAAAGCGGCTAGATCACTGAACTTTGTGTTCGGTGATCGATGAAATGTTCCGATTGATCGTTATTGATCGTGCTTACCATTTCGGAATATGTTGTGTGACTTTGCGCAAAACTTAGTAATTAAGTTTGTACGCGGTCACCACATACTCCCCCCCCCCCAGCGTAGCGTTAACGGAATGTTACCGCTTTAGTTGGCTTAGCTTCGTTGTCGCGGTCACAGCCGAAGGCTGGCTTTAGCCTGTCAATGGATATTGACTTGGTTGTGCCGTTCAATTTGACGACGAAGTGTTTTCGTAATCGTTTGATTACTTCATATGGGCCCTCATATGGAGGTTCGAAAGGTTTTCGAACTCTGTCGACTCGTATGAAAACGTAGTCGGCGTTCTCCAGGGCTTCTGGCACGTATGTGTCCTTTTGGAGGGGTTGTCGAGGATGTATTGCCTTAATGTTCTGCATATTAGAACGAAGGCGAGAGAGGAATTCTGATTCTTCAATTGGATTTTCATCGGTTGTGATAGAAATCGAATTGGGAAGTCTTAGGTTCTGACCGTATACGAGCTCGGCTGGTGAGCATTGTAAGTCGGTCTTAATTGCCGT
Source organism: Thereva nobilitata (assembly GCA_963855945.1). Classification (NCBI taxonomy): domain Eukaryota; kingdom Metazoa; phylum Arthropoda; class Insecta; order Diptera; family Therevidae; genus Thereva; species Thereva nobilitata. Next base: position 95,678,406 of record OY979695.1, read on the forward strand.
GCGTATGCCTAACATGACAAAGGGTAAGTCTTCACTCCAATGAGTAGTGTTATCCCTTGATATTAAGGCTGCTTTTAGTTGCCTGTGGAACCGTTCGACCATCCCATTTGCTTGCGGATGGTAGGCGGTTGTCCGGATTCGATGGGTGCCGAGTAATTTGGCAACTTCATTGAACAGTTTCGATTCGAACTGCGTACCTTGATCGGTTGTGATCTCAAGTGGTACGCCGAATCGTGGGACAAATTCAGTGACGAATCTTTTTGCCACTTTTGAAGCTGAGATATCCCGAATTGGGTATGCTTCAGGCCATCGCGTGAATCTATCGACTATCGTTAAGATATAAGAGTATCCACGAGATGGGGGTAGTGGTCCCACTATATCCATATGGATATGGTCAAATCTATTATTTGGAAGTTTGAAAGCTTCCAATGGTGATTTGGTATGCCGTGAAACTTTGGACTTTTGGCAACCTAGGCATGATCGAGACCACTCATTGCAGTCTTTATTGATCGAAGGCCAGAAGTATTTCTTGGTAACGGCTCGTCTTGTAGCACGAATACCAGGATGAGATAGACTATGTTCGGAGTTGAACGCTAGTCTACGTAAGGAAGTGGGTATATAAGGCCTAGGAATGCCTATACTAGTTTCACACCACACCTGATGGGCGGTAAATGGTATTGGTGTGAGAACTAGTTTTACCCGTGAGCCGTTGCTGGGGTGTTCTTGTAGAGACTTCAACTCTGTGTTACCTTGTTGAGCCTGGGCTAGTGTAGGCAGGTTGAAGGTGACCGAGTCGACGTTGTCGGTTGCTAGTGAGCGCGACAAGTAGTCTGCAACAACGTTTTGTTTACCCGACACATGTCTGATGTCTGTGGTAAGCTGAGAGATTAGACCCAAATGTCTGGTCTGTCTAGGGGATAGTTCGGTCTTTGTGTGAAGAGCGCGAACCAGTGGTTTGTGATCAGTATAGACCACGAAATTGCGTCCTTCAACGAAATAACGGAAGTGTTTGATCGCTGCATAGATTGCGAGAAGTTCGCGATCGAATGCAGAGTACTTCCGTTCTGTTGGTGACAGCTTTTTGGAATAAAAGGCTAGAGGTTGCCACCGATGACCGTTGAATTGTTCCAATACGCCTCCGATTGCATAATCAGAAGCGTCAGTCGTTAGACTGTATTTTGCATCCTCGATTGGATGGTTTAGCAGAGTTGCTTCAGCCATCGAGGTTTTAACCTTGAGGAATGCTGACTGACATTCTGCTGGCCAGGTAAATACTTTATTGGCACGCGAGTGGTTGAGAAGTTCTCTCAAATGCTCGTTTATCGGCACCAACTGTTCAGCCAATTTTGGTATAAATCGGTGATAAAAATTCACCATTCCCAAAAACTTCTGGATCGATTTGACAGAAGTAGGAGGTGCGAGATCAACGATAGCCTGAACCCGATCGGAGGATGGAAGTATTCCATCCTTTGTGATGCGGTGGCTTAGAAACTTAATCTCTTGTGCACCAAAAACGCATTTCTCTAGCTTAATGGTTAAACCGAAGCTATCGAGGCGTTTAAAGAGCTCTTCGAGGTGAACGATATGTTCTTCCTCGGTTTTACTGGCGATAAGTATATCGTCCAAGTATACATATACGAAGTCGAGATCTCTCGTAACTTCGTTAATAAACCTTTGAAAGGTTTGTGCTGCATTCCGTAAGCCGAATGGCATACGGGTAAACTCATATAGGCCGAATGGCGTAATGAGTGCAGTCTTATGCACGCCTTCTGGGGCGATTGGTATGTGATGATATGTACGTACCAAGTCAACCTTCGAAAAAATTGTGCAACCGTGAAGATTCACGGAAAAATTCTGTATATGCGGGATCGGATATCTATGCGGCACAGTGACAGCATTCAGGCGACGGTAGTCGCCACATGGCCTCCAATCATGTGAGTCCCGTTTAGGGACCAGATGAAGTGGAGATGCTGCGGGGGACGACGAAGGTCGACAAATCCCCAATTGGACCATATGGTCAAATTCTAATTTTGCCACCTTCAGTTTCTCCGGATGAAGTCGCCGAGCGGTGACGAAAGGTAATTGCCCTTTAGTCACAATGTGGTGTTGCACATTGTGTTTAACTGGAAGGTTAAAATTGGGCGGTTTTGTTAACGAAGCGTACTTCGTTAATAGCTCTTTATATATGCCGGTAATTAGGCATGGATGGGATTCGGGGTTGTAGTCGACTGTAGCGCACACATTAATTTTAAAATTCGTGCGCTGGTCTACTAAATGTCGATACTTGAAATCGACGCACAACTCGAACTTCTTTAAGAAGTCCGCCCCAATAATAGCTTTTGTGGTGGCGGCTATGATAAAGTTGTGAACATATCGTCGGCGTAAGCCGAGATGGAGTTCAAGCAACTTTGTGCCGAAAGTTCGTATCAGTGATCCGTTGGCCGCATGCAGAAGGACGTTCGGGCTTCCGTTATGGGCCGGGAACGCCTTGGCAGGAACAATTGAAACGTCCGAGCCCGAATCAATCAGGAAATCCATCCGATTGTTGGTGTCACGGACGAACAAACGATATGAGCGGCCAGTTATTTGCTCGCTCATGTCGACCCCCTGTCTCTCTAGTTTTTTTTAGGGGTGGAGGTGGCCTTTGTTTTCGCCGGCTTGGCTTGGCCACCACCGTTAAAACTGCAGGGGGCCTTGCACCTACGTGCTTCACTACCATAACGGTAGTGGAAATAGCACAGGCTACCCCGCAGCTTGTTGGCCCCTGGTGGCCGATTGGCCGAGGGCTGTGAAGGGCCGCCCTGCCGATTGGTAGGTGTTCGGCCTCTTGTACTTTGCTGGCCTTTGATTAAAGTGTCCAGTTTTGACGTTAGTTTGTCTATGGCGCTTTGGAATGACCTCCACGTGGGATCTGTGTTGGTCGGTGTTGCGTGAACAGCGGACGCGTATGAGGCGCTTCCGTGTGGAAGCACCTCCCATACTTTGTCTGCTGCGGCAGCAAGCCCGGCCAGCGTTTGGTCGCCAGTGGTGGCCAATGTTACCTGGATGACCTGTGGAAGTCTCCTCTCCCACAGTGTCCGGATCAGGTCATCATTGACCGCCGTCGATCCGCCGGCTAGTGCCTTGAGAGCCTGGAGGAACTCCGATGGTTTTCGGTCTCCAGGCTCTTGCACTGACAGTAACTGCTCGAGCCGGCGCTTCTCGGAAGTGCCGTATTTCTCGAGCAGGTACTCTTTCAGTTCTTCATAGGAGGAGGTATAGTTTACTATGCTGAGCCGCATCGCCGTTACCGCCTCTTCCGGCAGTGCGGCCATTACATTGTAAACCTTCATCTTGTCAGACTTGCAGCTCGCCATTTGAAACATGATTTCGGCCTGGTAAAACCAGGAGGCGGGCTGGTGTACCCAGAACTTCGGGATGTCTAATTTTGACACCGAAACGGCATCGACTCTCGAAGTTCCGGGTTTTGGGTCCTCTACTTGCGATGTCTCTTGTTCCATGGGCGCTTCGTCTTCTGGTCTCGACATTATGTGAAATTATGTTATGAAAATCGCGAAATGGGATAAAAGCAAATTAGAATGGTTACCAAAGAATCCGAAACTAGAACAATATTATTTTTAATTCTAGCAATATAATACTATCTTAAAGTAGCGGAAATGGAAATGCGTTAAAACACCTGCTTCCTTGCTCGGTGCAACAACAAAAATTAACAAAATCTTTGTATATTCATATAAGTATTAATTGCAGCTTGTTTACTTTAAAATTCAATTTCTTTGTACATAGAAAGTTGTCAAATTTGTTTGCAAAAAAAAATCGAATAATCAGACTTAAGAAGGCTATGTATGTATATGTATATGCCAAATCTATATATAACTTATGTAAAACGATATGTTAATTATGCATGTATGCATATATGTAAAAAATGTTATGTTAATTATGCATGTATAAATGTAAAAATGATATGTTAATTATGTATATAAGTATATATGTAAAAATGTTATGTTAATTATGCATGTAAGTATATATGTAAAAATTGTATGTTAATTATGTATATAGGTATATATGTGAAATTAAATGATACTTATGTATGTATATGTGTAAAATTATTTAAAGCTTGTGTATATGTATATGCCAAATTTATATATAACTTATGTAAAACGATATGTTAATTATGCATGTATGCATATATGTAAAAAATGTTATGTTAATTATGCATGTATAAATGTAAAAATGATATGTTAATTATGTATATAAAGTATATATGTAAAAAAAATGTTATGTTAATTATGCATATATAAATGTAAAATTGATATGTTAATTATGTATATAAGTATATATGTAAAAATGTTATGTTAATTATGCATGTAAGTATATATGTAAAAATTGTATGTTAATTATGTATATAGGTATATATGTGAAATTAAATGATACTTATGTATGTATATGTGTAAAATTTATAAAATTTTAATATTATTAATATGTAATTTGGAATAATTGAGAAAATGGTTATTTTATTTAATTTTTATAAGTTTTTTTAAATTATCTGTTGTTCCTGTGTCTTCCGCATTTGTTTTGTTATCGTCTTTTGTGCTGTTTTACCGTTGGCCTTTAGCACTTGCACTTTCAGCGTATCCCGTTTTGAGCGATAATATTCTTTTGGCTTTATGGAGTCGCCAATAATTTATGAATTTTATGTTTTTATTGTTGTAGTTTATCTAAAAATATTTTTAATTTTGTTAAATATTACAAATATAGTTACTCGAATTTCAGATTTATAAGTTATACTTAGAAGTTGCGCACTCTGCTGCACATTCTTTTTAGAATATCAAGCTAAACCATTGCATCCACTGTTCCTCGGATGAACTCAAGGTTGCCAGTGCCATTTGCCGCCATACACCTCCATACGATACCAAACAACCGAGTATTGGAATTCGTTCTTTAGTAGTCTATCATTATAAGGCAGGCAAAAGTCAAAGAGAAATGGCAGATTGTTGGGAAATACTTTTCTGGTACTGTTTTTTGGCTTGCTTGCTATTCTACCACACCTTTTAATAATATATTGGACAGTTGTTCGACTTTTTCCAACAATATCTGCCGTTTCTCTGTGACTTTTGCCCGCTTTATAATGAGAGACTAAGAACGAATTGCAATACTCGGTTGTTTGGTATCGTATGGAGATGTATGGCGGCAAATGGCACTGGCAACCTTGAGTTCATCCGAGGAACAGTGGATGCAATGGTTTAGCTTGATATTCTAAAAAGAATGTGCAGCAGAGTGCGCAACTTCTAAGTATAACTGCTGGGTTTGCATTCTATCAGTATAATGGCCCTAAGCATACCTCAGACGTTGAACGCTATTGGCTGATATTACAATTGTAAAACAGTTTTCCCCGTTCCTCCCCAATCCCTTAACTTGAATGTTAATAGAATTTATGGGATACACCTGACAGGAGCATTCGTAAGACAATATTACCTCGCAGAAAGACCTTGAAAATGTACTCAAGCAGGAATGCGCTAGAATTAATCCTAAGTATACTAAAAATTAGTAAATTCAATGCCGATCAGGCTTCTAGCAGTAATTACATCATAAGGAGGACCAACTATCTTAGTATTGAGTGTTATGGACGACATTTCTTAGTATTGAGTGTTATGGACGATTTTCATTGTGAGATAGAAATATGACCTTTCCGGAATTTTGAATTTTTCCCGTTTTTGTTATTGATTAATTTCATAATTTTTCGTTATTATTTTGAAGAAAATAAATGAAAAACTTAGTTATGTAAATTCTTATTTGGATTTGTTGAGAACTAGATGAAAAAAACTACTTAATTCCTCTTACTCGTAAGGTGGACGATTTTCACTGTGAGCCAAGGTATATATATATGTATATGTATATGTAGATATACATATGTATAAGATTCCCCAATTAAAATTTTGTGAAATACTTGGATTTGCTTCGTTGATAACACCAAATATCAATCACTGGGCAATAATCGCTTGCATTATAATTTATAAAACACTTTATTGTAATATGCGACTACTAGTCGGGGCGTTAAAAGCACTTTTTCTTCCCGCGTGTTTTGCGGTCGGGGTCACCAATGTGGTAACTTTCTTGTGAGAGTGCACTTCTATTAAAATAATAACTCCGTCGTTTGTTTTTGTACACTTTATTTTATAACTATAAAATTCACATTTACTGTATTACTATTATTATTATTGGATATTTTTGGATTACTTGGTAACGCGATCGTGCTCGTGGGAAACTTCTTGACTCGAGAGTGAGAAAACGGAGAATGCCGGAAATTGGTTTTTTTAGATAGGGACGATAGGGACGGAACGGAAAGCGGATAGATCACTGAACTTTGTGTTCGGTGATCGATGAAATGTTCCGATTGATCGTTATTGATCGTGCTTACCATTTCGGAATATGTTGTGTGACTTTGCGCAAAACTTAGTAATTAAGTTTGTACGCGGTCACCACAAACCCTACACATTCCCAAATTTTCATTTAAATCTGTTGGGCGGGCAACATATTTTTCCATTTTTAAAAATACATTTTTCAAAAATAAAACCACCATTTTTAACCGAAAAGTTTTTCTTTCGATTTCAAGCATATTTATTAACGTAAAATTAGTTAAAAAAGCACACACTAATTCGTTTCCCATTTTTCAGAGTTTTACAAATAACAGTAGGCTGAGAGCTGTCAAATGTATACCACAAAAAGGTATGTGTCAGAGGTTAGTATACTATGTAGTATTGGTATTGGTACCAATATGTGTGTCTATAGCATAAAGAAACCAGCAACACTGGATCTCGGACACAACCTGGCAAAAAATAGAACACAGGAGGGCCCTCAAAAATAACGTGAACTCTACAAGCGACCCGGAAAAACGTCAACAACTTGAACGGGAATACTCCCAATTACACCGAGAGGTAAAGAGAAGTGTCCGGGATGATAAAAGGCAACAGATAACAGAGCTCGCAGAAAAGGCGGAAAACGCGGTAAACACAGGCAACAGTAAGGTGCTGTACCAAATTACTAAACAGCACTCGGGAAAGCACTCTATTAAAAAACGTGGACTGCCGGAGAAAATAATAGAATTGATAAAAGCTCTATACAACAATTCCAAATGCAGAGTTCTCCACAATGGAAAATTATCCGACAGCTTTGAGGTGAGCTCAGGAGTACGACAAGGATGCCTACTTTCGCCATTACTATTTGTTATAGTAATAAACGGCATCTTTGTCAGCGCTCTAGATAGAAGAACAGGTGGCATACAATGGGGATTGCTAGACCGCTTTAAGGATCTCGACTCGACTACGCAGATGATATCTGGCCCACAGACACCAAGACCTTAAAAACATGTTAGACAATTTGGCAACGGAAAGTAGTCCAGCAGGCTTAAGGCTGAATCTGACTAAAACCAAAGAAGTGCGGATAAATGCAAACACCATTGAAAGAACAGCGTTGAAGAATTGTGACGTGGAACCGGTAGATAAATTCTGTTACCTCAGTAGTATTATAACCGAAAACGGCGGTGCAGAAGAAGACGTCAGTTCCAGAATAAATAAAGCAAAAAGCGCATATTCATGCTTTTTCATATATGGAGATCGATGGAGATCTCAATTAACACATTAAGGCCGTTCTTTTGTACGGTTGCGAAACATGGAAAGTCGCCCAATTCATCACAGGGCGCCTACACGTTTTCATCAACAGATGTCTACGTCGTATCCTAAAAATCCGCTGGCAAGATAGAATTACAAATGAGGAACTATGGCGCCGTGGCGATCAAGAAAGGATAGACGACCAAATCAGGCGAAGGAAATGGAATTGGGTTGGCCACACCTTGTTACGCGAAAACGAGAATCTAGCCAAACAGGCCCTCGACTGGAATCCACAAGGAACCCGTCGGGTCGGAAGACCTAGAACAACTTGGAAGAGAACCCTATTAACAGAGGCCGCAACAACTGGGAGCTCCTTGTCAGAGTTGTCGCACAAAACAGAGTCTGCTGGAGGGCAACTGTCTCCGCCCTATGTCCCATGAGGGATTAAAGGAGCAATTAGTAGTAGTATAGTTACTTTTTGTGTAGTGAACCATTATTTACCAAAGTGCGCACACTTCATCCGAATGACTCTATGAGTTAGATTTATTGTTTCTCCACTCTCTTCTTGAGGGAGTTTCAACGGAGAAGTCCTTGCTAAAAGTCAATCTAAGGAAAGATAGTCCATAGTTCTAGCGATCATACCCTCGGGTAGCAGGCTCAAGAAGTTGCTTTGTCCGTATAGTTCTGAGGTTTAGATCCGGTCTGAGGGTACTATACGATGCTATGTGGTAGTTGTGACGTTGGGGTAGTAGGTGCAAGAGAAAATTAATGGCGCTCGTGAGGCATGTTCTCATGGCCACTGTTGCATTCTAGGCCCTGCTCAGCGCTGGCCACTAGACTAACGAACCATACGTGAGAATTGGGTGTACTACGGTTGTGAACATTCACAGGACCATCTTTGACTTGAGACTAGAAGAAGGCCAGCAGGCTTATTTTACCCTTTTCTCGATGTTCGACTTCCAGTTGAAGGTTGAAGTTGGGAATTTTCGTTTCCCCAGTGAATAGAATTGGATCAATTTTATTCAGGTTGACTGCCAGACCGCACCCTGCTGCCCAGCTGCCTACTTTATTTAGGCATCCTTGCATAATTTCACTAATCACGGCTGGAAACATTCCAGACGCCAATATCACTATGTCATCTGCGTATGGTACTACCTTAGCTCCGCTTCTATCTACCTTTTGTAATATGATATTTATCATTACTGAACACAGCAAAGAAGAGATCACGCTTCCGCGGTGTGACTCTGTTGGCGTATTTGATTATGGTATTGGTTTTCAAATCAGCTGGGATTATTCTGGAGCTCGTTGCCAGAGTATATTGTTTATAGTTTAGGGTCTTTTTGATTGTTTTCACTACATTGTACAAAGCTGTCTCAGTGGATCTACCTCTGAGATAGGCATGTTGAGCTGCGGAGAGTATAGTCTCATCTACCAATTGGCGGGTAAGGGAGCCGATGACCCTTTCCAGTGTCTTAAGTACGAAGGATGTTAGGCTAATCAGCCTGTCCTTCGCGGATTCGTGACCTCAGGCATGACTCTCCCCGAAAAATGGCGGAGCATTGTCGTTAATGATGGACCATTTTGTTCCATAATATTCATTTTAACACTATAAGAAAACTAGTTGAATTTTACTAAAAAACTCCACGAACTTTTTCACAATATATTTACACGCTTTTATTTAACTTCACAAGTATGTACATTAGGGTGGGTCAAATTGTTCGCAAAGAATGTAACATGGTCCATTTCAGCGAAATTCGTAAAATTCGTGTTATTTTAAGAATTTTTCGCGAAGAAACTATATATTTTGGATGAAGTGTACCCCCCCCCCTTTTCAAAAATAGATTTTGTACTAAATGATTATTTTTCTTAAAAACACTTTCAAACAAATCGCTATAACTTCTAAAATAATTGTAGTAAGATAGTGATCTTACGCTTGTTGGATCAGGAATTTTCCCAGCTATATATTTTGGTTGAAGTCTCCCCTCCCCCTTTTTCACAAATATATTTTGTACTAAATGATTATTTTTTTAAAAAGACTTCCAAAAAATCCCTGTAACTTCTAAAATAATTGTAGCAGGATACTGATCTTAGGCTTGATGGATCAGGAATTTTCCCAGCTATATAATTTGGTTGAAGTCTCCCCCCCTCTTTTCAAAAATGTATTTTGAACTAAATGATTATTTTTTTAAAAACACTCCAAAAAAAATCGCTATAACTTCTAAAATAAGTTTAGTAGGATAATGATTTTGTGCTTATTGGATCAGGATTTTTCCCACTGTGTATACCAGACGTTTACTTGCAGTATAGTAGAAAGACTTGGACTAACACCCATTTACTATAACTTTAGCTTGAAAAACTATTTTTTTTATTGCAGCATAAAAAACTTCATAAAATATCTAACAACTTTTTATTTGGGTCAATTATTGTATACTCCAGGAGCGCGTTCAAAAATCTTACTATGGTTAACCATGGTTAACTATGGTAAACTTTTGTCGTTCAAAAACTCCGAGGTTAACTACAACATAACCACGAGCATAACTTTTTGGCGTTCAAAAACTCCCGTGGTTAACCATGGTGTAGTTAAATTTTAACCCTGCTCGGGAGCATGGTTAGCGATAGTTAAGAAGAAGAAGAATAAAAACAACTCTCTGACAGTTGTTTTAATATTAAAAACATGAACAAATTAAAGTGGGATTATTGCAAATAAATAATAAATGAAATAATTGAAGCAATTAGCGGGGACTATTTTATGGAAAATTTTATTTTTATTTTTTTTATTTTTCTTTAAACTGTAGTTAACCACAGTGCGTTCAAAAACCTCCATGGTTAAACATAAACTTTCGTGGTTAAGTGAAGTGATGCATAGTAAGGTTTTTGAACGCGCTCCAGCTCGTTTTGCTAGAAAAGTTGATCGAAATTCCCAGATTTGACAGCAAACAAAATTTCCAATAAATTAATAAAATCCTTACAAAAATTTAATATTAAAAGTTTTTATACGGGTATTATTTAACATTTCATTGTAATTTTATGATTTGGAAAAAGTGCAATAAATGTTATGGTCATGTTATGGTCAGAAATTTTTAATTTGCTACTGTTTTCTCAAACTTTAGATCAACTTTTCTACCAAAACGAACTGGAGGATGCAATAACTGACATAACAATTGTTAGATTTTTTATGCAGTTTTTTATGCTGCAATAAAAAGTAGTTTTTAACGAAAAAGTGATAAAAAATGGGTGTTATTTAGGTAGGTGTAAATTTTTAAGTCATTTCTTGTAACTGAACATCAAATTTTTCTACTATGACAGACTAAACGTCTGACATGCCCAGTCGTGGAAGTCTGGGGAAATTTCTGATCGATTAACCCTTTGAGTTCCGGAGATTTTTTCCATGCATATGCGAAAAATACCGGAGTTTTTTTTTAATGTGAAAGTCAAAGTGGACGGCTGCTGATAGGTTTTGATTAGACGAAGAAAAAATCGTATGGGTGGGTGGGCGGAGTCGCAACCATTTAGCCGCTAGGTCGTTTTCAATTTTTTTTGTTCGGATTTTACATATCATATCGCAGTTTTGAAACCGTATAACTTATTTACATGAATATGGTTGCAGTGTACGCAGAATACTCCCACCTACTTACAATTGTAAAAGGGACGGTTCCACCCTACCAATTTACAGAGTTATGAGTCGTGAAAATCAAAATTTTATTTTTTTTAAGCTAAAATTTCACCTTCAACAATCTTTTCACCATACGTAGTTAACTTATAATTTTTATTTCAAAATTAGATAGCTTCGAAAATTGCCTATGAATAATATCCCTATAATTTTTATATCGAGTTAATCTTCTAGCTCAGAAGTACACTTCTCAGCTGGGCTGAGAAACGGGCCACGCTTATGTGCAGGGACCGAATCCGGCCGAAAGCACCAAAAAAGGTATAAGAAGAAAAAACACCGCAAAACGAGCATGCGACCGAAAATGCGGGTTCCTTCTCAACCCTCCCCGGCACTCCTGTACCGAGCCGGTCCGGTCCCTGCACACAAACGCGGTCACATTTACCACTGCACAGTGGCTCGGCTAAGACATGCAAACACAAAACAAAAAACAATGCAACATTTAAGAGCACAAAACATCAAACAGAGAAGCGTGCAAAGACAATGAAAACGTGGGACACCCAAGGAGTCACGCCACATTAAAAAGAGTCCTTTTAAGGACATCTTCGCTAGTTTGCATGCTAAAAACACTCGCATTTTTGTTAACATTTATAAGCATGCGGTTAACTGGTTCGTACATCCCATAATTGGTGTTAGAGGAATTAATGTACAAGAGAGGTGGACCTCTCAGGTTGTAGTTGTTCACTCTAAATGACGTACGGGTTCGTAGGAAGCCTGAGTCAACTTTGTCATTCAACAAACGATGAACGAATATAACGTCAGCGACCTCGCGACGCTTATGGAGAGAGCTCAAGTTGAGCAATTTAAGTCTGTTCACATAAGGCGGAAGAATAAGTGGGTCATCCCACGGGAGGTGACTGAGTGCAAAACGGACGAACTTCCTTTGAACCGATTCGATTTTATCGACATGGGAGGAGTAGTAAGGAGACCATACCTGGGAGGCGTATTCAAGTAAAGGCCTAACTAAAGATATGTACAAGTGCTTTGTGATAAGGGGGTTGTTGAATTCCTTGGACCATCTTTTTATAAATCCCAGGACTGAATTGCCCTTGGAAGAGATATAATTGATGTGGGTGGAGAAATCCAACTTACTTTCTAACCTAACCCCAAGATCGATAACAGAGTTAGTGCGGGAGATCTTGTTATCGAGAAAAGTATAGTCGTAAGTTATAACGCCACGTTTTCTACAAAAAGTCATGACCTCACATTTACTAATGTTAAGGACCAGGTTGTTGTTGGAACACCAAGTATAGAAGGTGTTTAGGTCTGCTTGCAGAAGTTTGCAATCCTCGATACTCCTTATGTGGCGGTACAGTTTGATGTCATCGGCATAAATAAGGATTTTACAGTGCCTCAGCAGGGTAACAATGTCATCGATTGATAAAATAAAAAGAAGAGGACCAAGATGACTTCCTTGCGGGACACCAGAGGACGCCTCGATGTTTTTAGATTTGGCTCCGCGGAATAGAACCTGGTAGGTTCTGTCGGCTAAGTACGACTGGAAGCACATAACCAGGGCATGCGGAAAGCCTAATTTTTTTAGTTTTAGAACTATAATAGAGTGAGAGAGCATGTCGAAAGCTTTACTGAAGTCTGTATAAACACAGTCAGTTTGACAGCCAGTGACAAAGCCTCGAACAGTGTAAGAAGAGAACTCTAGTAAATTAGTAGTAGTGGAACGAGCTGCAAGAAAGCCATGTTACGGCCTTTACTTTTGAGGTTATAAGCAATTTTGATGGTAAAATTGGCTTTATTTGGTACTGTTCCACATAAGCTTTGGTGAAAAATACTAAAAGTTGACAACTCATAATTCTGCGAGTAGGTAGGGTGGAAATGTCTCTTTTACAATTTTGGATAGGTAGGTTTGTACACTGCTGCTTTATTCATCGATATAGGTTATAGATAGGGTTACAAAAATACAGGGTGCTATGTAAAACTCTACTAAAAAAATTTAAAATTGCCCTAGCCGCAAAATTTTTACCTCCCCCCACTTACGATTTGTTGTTCGTCTAACCAAAACCTATAAACAGCCGGCCGCTTTGTAAACTTTGTGTATACACCCTTTATATAAAGAAGATACTTTTTGGCTTAATTTTTTTTAACCCATAATTTTTAAGCACGTTCTAGGGAGCGGGTATGCACGCTCCCGCTACAGGCATGACAATCTAAATATATGTACGGCGCTAAAGGTATGCATGCTTTTTTACCAAGCAGTCCCCAACTAAGTACTACCACGTCCATTGCCGCTTGACCTTCCCAATCGAACGAGAATCGATGTACTGAGCATGCTCATGGCAGCCTTTATGGTAACCAAGTAACCCGTTTTCTTCGTTCTTTCGTTGGTCTAAAATAAGTGTGACCGTTTTGGGTGCCACACAGGCGATTTGACGCTTTGCGGGTGTTCTTGTTGCAGGTTAGGAGCCTCCCAAATGTTGCATATGAGTTCGTGTAAGATTCTTAAGAGTTGCGATTCTCCTTCGTTTATCAACTCAGCTGCCACTCCATCGACGCCTGGTGTTTTGTTGCATTTTTGCCCTTTTACAACTTCACGAAGTCAGTGTCGGTGGCTCTATTGAAATATTATCTTGAGGTACAAACACCTCCGTCTGTGTATGCTCTTTTATTATTGGGATTGGATTCAATAACTTTTGAAAATATTCTCTCCACCTTTCTTCTATCCTATAAGGGTCTACTAATAGGGTAAATTCAAAAACCCATCATTGCCACATCACTACACGATTCAGCCACAAACTTCCAATTACTGAATTTTGCAGTGATACAGAGTTGCGGAGTTTTTGAATTTACCCATAGGTTCGCATTTATGTCTCTGCAGAGGTCCGCTATTGGTTGAAATTTATTGCTGATATATGATTCTCCGTTCATTGAAGTCTTCCTGCATCTGTAAGATCCTTTGTTTAGATATTCTCTCTTTTTCGTTCTGTACAGCTTGTCTGTGGTTCTTCTTTTTAGAATGAAGACTTCCATCCTAGCTCTTGTGGGTAGCCTTGCGGTGGCTCTGGTTTCTTTCTTCAATTTCAGGCCTTCAGTCCTGCTCGAACCAGTCAATAGTGCCTCTTCTGCTGCCCTTATGTTCGCGGACTCCTTCTCGTACTTGAATGTGTTTACCCTCTGTGTCTTTTGGTCGTTACCCGTGTTCTAAATTTCACTTTGACTAGATAGTGGTCCGAGCAACAGCACGCTACCCTCATTTTTCTTACTTCCAATATACCCGTGGTTCCTTTCCTCCCAATTTGGACATGGTCAATTTCATTATTTGTTACCCCGTCTGGTGACTGTCACGTCTTATGAATATTTTTGTGCGAGAACATTGTTGAACTTACTACCATCGAGTTCGAGCTAGCGAGACGCCTCCTCCTTCAGTACCCTCCAGACTCTTATCAGCATATACTCTTCTGTATTGCTTCCTTCTAACCAAGCTTTTTACTAGACATTGCATAATGACGAGTACGAAATGATAGACTGGTAGTCCTAAGCTTGGACTTTCGCATAACAAAAAAGAAAAGATGGACAAATCTATAAATTTACAATTGTCTGCATATGCAAATAGGTTATAGGGCTACAAAAATGGATGGGGATATGTAAAACTCTACCAAAAAAATTTAAAAAAGCTCTAGCGGCTAAACCGTTACGACCCCCCCGCACCTGCATCCACCACCCCTTCACCCATAAGATTTTTCGGTCGCCTATCCATAACCTATCCACAACCGTGGACTTGTAACTTTAGTATAACAAATAATTCTTCATAAGCAAAAATCAAAAATTGAAATCATTTTCAAGTACTTGAAAAAATACATAATCGCGTGTGATTTAATACGTCATTAGCACTAGCCAATATGTAAACTTGGTTCTATTTAATTTAGGAACACAGCCCGAATTATTCTTACTGCGCAAAAATGTTTATTTTCGCAATTTATTGAGAAAAATTTAAGAGGAGCGCGATAGCGCTTCCGGGTTTTTTCGCATATGCATGAAGGAGCGCAATCGCGCTCCCCGGTATTCAAAGGGTTGCCCAAGATCATTATCCTACTACAATTATTTCAGAAGTTATAGCGATTTTTTGGAGTGTTTTTAAAAAAATAAACATTTACTACAAAATATATTTTTGAAAAGGGGTGGAGGCGGGGGATTTAGACTTCTAACCAAAATATATATTCCTGATCTAACAAGCACAAGATCATTATCCTACTATAATGATTTTAGAAGTTATAGGGATTTGTTGGAAACTCTTTTTAAAAAAATAATCATTTAGTACAAAATATATTTTTGAAAAACGGGGGGGGGGGAGACTCTAACCAAAATATATAGCTGGGAAAATTCCTGATCCAACAAGCCTAAGATCATTATCCTACTATAATTATTTCAGAAGTTAGTGGAGTGATTTTAAAAAATAAACATTTACCACAAAATATATTTTTGAAAAAGGGGGTGGCGGGGTTTATACTCCAACCAAAATATATAGCTGGGAAAATTCCTGATCCAACAAGCCCAAGATCATTATCCTACTACAATTATTTTATAAGTTATAGCGATTCGTTTGAAAGTGTTTTTAAGAAAAATAATCATTTAGTACAAAATCTATTTTTGAAAAGTGGGGGGGGGGTACACTTCATCCAAAATATATAGTTTCTTCGCGAAAAATTCTTAAAATAACACGAATTTTATGATTTTCGCTGAAATGGGCCGCAAAAATATATGACCCACCCTAATGTACATTATGTGTATTTGTTAGGACAAATTTTGCAGATCTATTTTAAACCACTTCCTGCTTTGAAATTTTAGCATAAGAACCTATCTAGTCCCGTTGACAATACAGTTATCTGATCTGATGACCATCTCCTGACGCTGCAGCCAGGCCAATTTGCTCAATGTGGAAATCCTCAACAATCAGATGGTAGACTCGTCGTATTTGGGCTTGTTTTAATTGAATCGGTTATTTTGAAAAGGGCTTTCCACTTTTATAAATTTTTCAGTAGGCACAAAAAACTGTATATTTTCTTGTAGGGTGGCATTAATAACCAGTTAATTTACCATTCAATAGACACCTACTTAGCTTATTATTCTATTATATTAATAACAAATATAAATTAGCCGGAATAGAAACAGAGCTCATTTTGAAACCTGGACTTAAGTCCTTTTCAAAATTTATGTGGATATATTAAGGCTGTGTGCGAAACCGGCTAATTGCTTGCTAATTCTAGTACTTTTTCATTTAGTAAATTTTCGAGCTTGCTAATTCTTCTTCTTCTCTTGCTTAATATTTGAAATATTTACATTGGTTGCTACTGGTAACGGTTTTAAAAATAATGTAACATTTTGCAGTACATGAACAACAATTCTGCAAAAAATATTACTGCCATAATTTCATCGTTATTTAATTGTCCACCGCCTTCCCCCTTTTAAAAAATTTTAAATAACTAATATTTCAACAATTAAACGTCAAGTACATGTCAACCGGTAAAACTTTAGCAAGCAATTCCAGTTTTGGTTTCGCACAGCACTGTAATTAGACTGAGAAGCTTCCAAAAAATCTGGAAGTTTAGCAAGCAATTAGCCGGTTTCGCACACAGCCTAAATAAAGTAGCCCATTTAAAACGCGGGTATGACGCTCGGAACGTCCCACTAATCGAGACGACTTCTACTTTATGTTTTTTGGGGCGCTGATCACGAAAAATGGGGTCCCAGGGCTCTAAAATGGTCGGAACACCCCTAAAATCTCCAAAACCCCGAATTTTTTAGGGGTTTTTTCTCAAAAATGCTCTGGAATGGGCAAATTGTGCCGAAAATAGGCAAATTTAGCGCGTCTATGAAAACTGAGCTCATATTGTATGGTAACGGGTGAGGAGTTCACCCCTTCTCTTCACCCGTTACCATACACCACCACCCCTAAATTGACATAAAGATGAAAAATCCTGGAAATTTTTTCTTCACTTTTTTATGTTAACGCTGATCCCAAAATTGACCTATTTTGTTCACCATCTAGGGGTGAAAACTACCCCTAATAGTACCATTCAAAACCGCGGGGGTTTTGTCGAAACATAACACCGTTAAGAAAATCGAACACCATATTTTTTTTTTGGTCGCTGATAACGAAAATCTGGGTCCCACGATCCTAAAATATCGGCGTAACCCTAAATTATGTAAAAAAACTCCCCTTATTAAGGGTTTTTTTCGCGATAGTTTCAATAATAATAAAAAATAATCCAATGAAATACACTTTTTTCAGTATTTATTTTAAGGTGGTTGATTTATACCAAATCAAGCCAAATCTTATGATAAGGGGAATCATAACAGAGCTCTTGAAATTGTGACATATTAAAGTGCATTTTCTTATCTCTAGGAACTTTTTTTCCTAACAAGTCGCGGACTCGTGCCCTTTTCAAAATATATGGCAAGTGACAGATGACCATATCCAGGGGCGGCGCGTGGTTTTTTTGCGCCCGGTGCATTATGCTATATTGCGCCCCATCAGCTGATCATATGAAAAAAATATATAGTTTAAAAAAACTAAAAAATACGCTTTGATTTTAAAATGAACTAAAACGTAAAAAATAATTTTGAATGTAAAGTTTCTATTGCTCCAGCAAGAATATGGAACAACCTACCTTTCGAAATGTAAAACAGCGTGGGACTCTTCCTATATTCTTATTTTATTAACACCGGAAATTTTCGCTAGCGGCCCACGCTTTTTTACATTTCGAAAGGTAGGTTGTTCCATATTCTTGCTGGAGCAATAAAAACTTTACATTCAAAATTATTTTTTACTTTTTAGTTCATTTTAAAATCAAAGCGTATTTTTTAGTTTTTTTTAACTATATATTTTTTATTTTCTATTTTTTAGTCTATTATATGTCTTCTTGTCCTCCTTACTGTACTATACTCGTCGTACACTTTCATCTGATACCCATACCGAGGGCGTTGTAAAGAAAAAGGTAAACCGCCATTTTGTGTTGACCACCATTTTGAATTTGGAATCACGCCACACAGTTAATAGTATTCTAATTGTCACACCCTTTCATTTGAAACCCATACCGAGGGTGTTGTAAAGAAAAAGGTAGTCCGCCATTTTGTGTTGGCGGCCATTTTGAATTTTGAATGACGCTACAGAGCTAATAGTATTCTACTTGTCATTTCCTTTCATTTGATACCCATATCGAGTGGGTTGTAAAGACAAAGGTAGTCCGCCATTTTATGGTGGCGGACATTTTGAATTTTGAATGACGCTACAGAGCTAATAGTATTCTAATTGTCATTTCCTTTCATTTGAAACCCATACCGAGGGTGTTGTAAAGAAAAAGGTAGTCCGCCATTTTTTGTTGGCCGCCATTTTGAATTTTGAATAACGCTACAGAGCTAATAGTATTCTACTTGTCATTTCCTTTCATTTGATACCCATAGCGAGTGGGTTGTAAAGAAAAAGGTAGTCCGCCATTTTATGGTGGCGGCCATTTTGAATTTTGAATGACGCTACAGAGCTAATAGTATTCTAATTGTCATTTCCTTTCATTTGAAGCCCATACCGAGGGTGTTGTAAAGAAAAAGGTAGTCCGCCATTTTTTGTTGGCCGACATTTTGAATTTTGAATAACGCCACATAGCTAATTGTATTCTACCTGTAATACTCTTTCATGTGATACCAGGAGCACGATTGCAAAATTCGGCCGCCATCTTGGAACCGCCATCTTGATTTTTTTACAAAATGGTCAGATTGCATTGTCACGCGAACTATACATATGTGCAAAATTTCAAGTTGATCCGTTACCTGGAAGTGAGTCAAAATCAAGTTACAAGATTTGTTTACATGAAACATACAACATACAACATACAGGTCAAGCTAATATAAAGCGTATAAAAAGCTTTTTTCGTCTGGACCGCAAGGACGAAGAAGCGGAAAATACACAAGGCACTTCTAACTTGGTAGCAATTTGCTTGGCTTTTTCAATAACTTCCTGATATTTTGCTCTGATAGTAAATCTAACAAAAAACCTTTTGTGGAATTTAAAATGCAGTTGCAGTTGATAGCAGACATTTGGGCTTTGTAAGTATATTTATTTTTCTAAAATATCACGCTAGATGACTATGGAACAAATTAAATTTAACTCAGTAATTTTATTTCGTAATTCTGCTGTATGTTTCGATACGGGCTCCCTACCTGAACGAGTTCTACAACGCCTCGTAGACACCATCTAATTGACGAACTAATCGTTTTAACGCGTCTATGCTACTTTCACTACTAGTCTTACCCTGTATCTCCACTGGAAATAATTTATTGCTTCGAAAATCGCAGAAGCCACTGACGAAAATAAAACTCAGGATTTAGAAATTAGACTTTATTAGAATAGTCAAGATATTAAACTTTATTAGATTAATCTCACGACCATGCGTATGTTATGATTGCGACGGAAAAACTGACTTCAAAGAGGAAGGGGACAGCTGAATTTAGATGACGGTGCGTGTGCATGTGCGTGTGTATGTGTCCTATACGAAAAGCGCTAGTTAATTTTCAACATCCTCCCCCGGCGATAATTCTAATGGGTACAGAAGTTGAACAGGCAACAGGGCGTCGTAGTCTGGATGTTTTCCACCAAAATGTTTTCGAAATTTTACGTACTGGGCAAATTATTGCATGAAATTTCATTTGTTGAAATGCACGCAATGAGTGAGAGCCATTTAGGGTCAGGAAGTTTATTATATTAAGACGTTTAAAAGTATTAGAAAGCTTAGAGCAAGAAGAAATAGCAAATACTACTAGGAAGTTTAGGAGAAGACCTCGTTTTGGATCAATCCGGTTTTGTGCAAAAGAACGGATATTTTGTGGAATAACGATGCAGCATATAAAAACGAATGAATGAATGAATATTAAATATTTGTTCACTGGTCAGCTTTATCACAAAAAATTTGCGTATCTCGAACCAATGCAATAGGCCAAGGAGTGGCCGCGGTACTTTTGGACCAAACCTAATCTCGAACCAAAAATGCTGCCTTATAATTTTTCAGTTTTCTATTCAAAGTAATTAGACATTTTTCATTTGCAGCCATTTAAAAACTTTCGAACTCCAAAGATTTATTGCAACAAATATTTCAGAGGAGATTGCAGCAAAATTTTCTGAAATAATCCCCGAAATATTGCATGCAATTGCAATATGGTATCTCGACGAGCAATTTCATTGCAATTCGAAATTGCATGCAATAATTTATTTGCAGTGGAGAGGTGGGGTACTAAGCTTTTTAGTGTCTTCTTTTTCAAAATAATAATCTTTTAAACGAGCTGGAGAAATAAGCATATAAATTTTGAATAGTATCAAAACAAGAAGTTGCCTTTAGAAACATACGTTTTTTTTCGAAATTCACACCTATTATCAAACGATGCATCAATGAAGTTTGAGTTGAAGAGGTAGTTAATGGAAAATTGTGTGTACTATTTATATTTTCCCGGTACCATTTTCATAATTCGCGGCACAGTAAAATATTTGAATTTTCGTAACATAAAAGCAATAAACAAATTAATTCCAATAAAATATAAATATAAATAATATAATTTAAAAATGCATTACCTAAAATTAGTAATTTAATAATTATTATTAAATCTAAAATATTACTTTTATAACTCAACATTTTAAATCTAATAAAAATATTTCACTCAATTTTCTCTTTATAAATTCTTCCAGAGAAACAGGCACAAAACTTAAAAGTGCACCACCAGCAGCGCCCCGAAGTTTATATCCATCACAGTAAACAGCAATACACAATACAGAGCCATCGGTACAATTTTTTTCCTTTGTGTGAGTTGATATGGTGCATTTCAAAAAGTGCTCCAGCGTAGTGAAAATGAAATTATTTTGTGTTTCGTCTCCTTCATTCCACTGGTTAATTCTGTATTTACATCTCACGTTCAAATTTGAGAACATCAGTTGAATGAGAGATTTTTCTCTCACTTGGTGGATATTTCTCCTGAATTTTTACTTCTGCTGATTCTCTGGACAGAAATTATATGAAAATCTCGAAGCAAAAGTCTCGAGAGGAAGTAGGACAAGTCTCGAGAGCTCGAGAGGAAGCAAAATTTCCAGGTTTTTTTTTGCATGGAATTTGTGTTGTGTTACATGAGTTGAAATATAGAATATTTTATTGGGAAAATAAACTGGAAAATTAAATCGTGTTAATAAAAATTAAATCCTTTAATATATGAAAAGGATGTAAGAAAAACACTTTTCAAATTTTTTTTTCAAAGTTTTAAATTTTTTTTAAAATCTGAATATCTGAAATAGCGCCCCCGTCTAATAGCGCCCGGTGCAAGTGCACCATTCGCACCTATGAAAGCGCCGCCCCTGACCATATCTCTGTAACTATATACTGGAGTAGTGCTGTTTTCGGTGAAAACGTGCGGGGACCATAGATAGACACTTCCTCATACTTAACTCAGTTTTGTTAATTTGTGTGACTTATGCTCTTTTCAAAATAACCGATTCAATTATAACCCCGGGCCATGGCCATGCCCTGATGTTGCCAGGCATCTGATAGCCAGCTAGGTCGCCTCGCGCCTCTGCCCTTGTATCTTCATCGCCTTCGCACGAAGCCATGGCACCCTTGCCCACCCTTGATTCAAAGGATTATACAAATCTAACTCATAAGTCTAGCAGTTATTTAAATGAAACTTTAATCTTCGTAATTAACACTGTTGTGAATTCCAGTTCACATCTATTCTAAAAGTCCTAAAATTATTTAATCAGATTGACGGCAATTATTTGAAAAAATATTGCATATGCTAAAAAGCCATTCACCAATTATTCTGGTTTCACAAAAAAACCCTCACCATTAGATATCTGATATTTTTTATGTAAATACGATTTGCCTTGAAAATACAATAATATATTTCACTTACACCGAAAGGCAATTTGCGCAGCCCTGCATGAGCTCACAATTATTATTAGAAATTCCTATACTACACGGCTGCGTTGTCAGAAAGGTAACAATTTTGAATCACTATAGATACAGGTGTCATCATGAGCAAATCAGTTCCACCTACAACCAACGGTATCGTGTCAACGGAAGGTAGTGAAAAACAACGCGTCGCGGAAGATATCACCCGGTCTACAGTTTACAGGCAAGAAAAGCAATTAATAATAATAGTGCAGCTTTACAGTTAATTTGTGTTAAAAAATATATAAGTGAAAAGTCCCTCATACCTATTAGTTATCAATTAATTTATACTTTTGTGAGTATTCCATTGAATACGTTTCCCAGTGTGAGTTTATAAATAAAAATGTTAATTTATTCCGATTCTGGTCGATTGAGTATTGCCTATCGTGTGTAGAGCCTTGAATTTAAAAAATATAGGATTATTGATTGCAGTCAGTCATGTTAGGCTTATTCCCATATTTAATCTATTCCAGGATGTAGGGCACGCTCGCTTCCATTTTGGTACAAGTTACGAGTTCTCAATTAATACATAATCGTAAATAAAATATTTTTGACAATTCTCCCTTTCTGTGGTAAATCTGTTGTGTATGTAAACATTTAATTTGGAATTTTGTGTAAGGATGTAACAAAATGTATGAATATTATATCATTTGTTTATTCAACTTATGTCATTTGATCATTCATTTCGCGCTTTGGAATATACGTAATATATCAAAGTGATATAGAGGGTGTTTCAGACTAAGATGTCAATTCGTTAGGGGGTATATTTGTAGAAAAAAAATGTTCTAAAGAGGGGGCTTATCGGCACTATCCCCTAAGAT
The DNA here is from genome assembly GCA_963855945.1 of Thereva nobilitata. NCBI lineage: Eukaryota > Metazoa > Arthropoda > Insecta > Diptera > Therevidae > Thereva > Thereva nobilitata. The sequence continues at coordinate 95,701,432 of OY979695.1, forward strand.
ACAGGTTGTTTACGAAAAGACGTTAAACTTTAATAACTCCTATACCGATTATTGTAGAGAAAGAGAATGTCGATTACCGAGTTTCCATGTCAGTCGAGTTGAGTTGTGGTTGAGTTGAAATGACTCTATGCGTTTCCATTTCTGCCTTCCGCCTTCCTCCATATTTTTGCATCAATTAATCTAAATATATAAAAATCTCGTGTCACAGTGTTTGTTATCGAACTCCTCTGAAGCGGGTTGACCGATTTTTATGAAATTTTTTGTGTATATTTGGTAGGTCTGAGAATAGGTCGTATCACCCCTAGGTGATAAGGGTGGCCCTCTCCAGAAATTTTTGTTTATTGTTTGGACAAACATTTATTTTTTATTTTTTGATGATTTGGCATCAAAAAATACTTACAACCTGAATTTTCACCCTTCTATCACCAACCCCCCTTTTTTTAATAGCGATATTAGTCTTTGTACTTTCAACTACAGATGCGCAATTGGGTTGCAAGATGGCAGTTCATATCAAAACAGAAAGTGCGATTGTTATAATCGATTGTAATAATCGATTGCCGTCCATTAGATATTGTAACTTTAAGGTTGAAATCTTCCTCTCTCAGTGTGTCCGCCAGGGGTCTACAGGTGTCACCTCTCACCCAGCAAACAGCACGGACGATCTTAATGAAGTTTTAACCATGTGCTATTTATATTAAAACTTAGAACATAGGCTATTCTATCACTTTGTAAATCCACTCCTAGAAGGCGCTGTCATGAAAATCATCGCAGAGCTTTGAATTTTTGCATGGGGTCCGTGGGGGTCTCCCTTGATGCATCTCGAAGCCGGGTTTTCGAAATTCAAAATGGCCGCCGAAATATGACCGAAATTCAAAATGGCCGCAGAAATATGGTTGAATTTGCCAATTTTATTCCGATTCCAATGAAAGTGGGTATCTAGGAATTTTTAAGGTCGCAAATAACGAATTTCTGGCCAAAACTTGTAAATTCAAAATGGCCGCGCCAATATGGCCGACGAATTTTGCAAATTGTGTTCCGATGCCAATGAAAATCGGTATCTGGGGTTTTTTAAGATAGCAAATAACGAATTTATTATCAAAACTTAAATTCAAAATAGCCGCACCAATTTGGCCGACGAGATTGCCAATTTTATTCCGATTCGAATGAAAATCCGTATATGGGCGTTTTTAGGGTAGCAAATTACGAATTTATGATCAAAACTTATAAATTCAAAATTGTGGGGCCAATATGGCTGACGAATTTTGACAAATAAGTGTTAGCCGTATGTAGGTTGTTCAAGAATTGGAAAATTCGGAAAATCTTGATATTCTAGCTACAGATGGAAAAACATTAAACATAGTACATCCATCCTGAAGCAATCGGCTCAAAATTGATCAACAAGGTTTTTTTGGGAAGATGGTAAGGAGAAGCGGAAATGTGGAATGGATAAGAAAGAAGCGAGGGAGATCCAACGTTCGCAGGAAGGATGGCGTAGACCAGGACGCCCAGAGCTTGGGGATGCTCTCCTTTTGATAATTATGAGTTAGATTTATTAAGAGAATAACAATTCGATGTTGAAGGCCTCCGTACATTTGCCAGAGTAAAAAAATACTTTTAGTTGCAGAACAACGATCGGCCTACGAGAAAATTTTCACTATGGTAGCGCGAACTATTTTTCCTCGAAACACTAAGCTAAATATTAGACTTAGGACATATGAAGTTGAGTTTGAGGAGGGCAACAAAACTTTATTTTCTGTATTTTGGATAGCTGGGACCCGGTGCGCCTCGCTGCACCCAACGTTTAAACATATAAAATCAATCCAAACCTTCAAAATTCAACTCTTCTTAACCATTAACGAAAAACCAACTATTCCTATAAAAGTTGGAGTCATTAGATTCAAAATACATTTATTTGAACTCTATGACCAAAATTGCCTCTGTATTCTGTTAAAACCATGAACGTTAAAAGGTTTAAAATTAATGCAAATAGCAGCATCTAGCACTCGAATATCGAGTGCCATTTTCTATAGCTTTTTTTAATTTAAATCTAGAAGTCTTCAATAACCGAGCCGTGGCGTCTGAGAGGAGGAGGCGTGAAAGGAATGCTATTGCATTTGGTGTTCCCGAATCAAACAAGCGTGTCGGTACTGAACGCCTGCGTGATGACCGCGAGCAAATAGCTAAAGTTTTGCCACCGGAATCTATTGATGTCCTGCCAAGTATTAAACTTCGAAGGCTTGGTCGACCGGTGGTTGGAAAAACCCGTCCGCTGCTGCTGGTTGCACCGTCGATGACTGCTGCCAGAAACTTAATTAAAGTTAAAACTGTTGGAACGGGTAATGACAATATCATCTTTAAACCAGATTAAACCCGTTCGCAGCAAGATCACCTAAAAAGCTTGCGTGATGAGCTTAAAGCGCTCACTGAGAGTGGTGACACCAACAAAACCATAAAATACATTAATGGTGTCCCCAAAATTGTTACGGTGACTACATTTCGTCTCGCCAAGGAAAAACACAAAAGTCAAGGTAGAAACAGAATGGCACGGCGACCGTGGCGGCGGTGGTGTCCGTGACGGCCAAAACGTTTAAAATACACGCACCGCCATATATGCTAACATAATGACACGGAGGGGGTGGCCGGCACGGTGAAATTAGAGCAAATCCGAATTCTGCCGCCGCCGCCAAGTGATACCAACCATTGAGAACTGATTTAGTACACATTTAGCACACATTTTTTGTTTTTAACTGCTGTCCGCCTGCAATTTGACAATTTGGTCGTGTCGCTGTTTGGCCGTTATTTTCAATTTAATTCGTGATTTTTTTTAGTATTTTAAATAAATTAATGCAATTTATTATATAATGGCAAAAAGGAGTTATTTATAAATTATGGGGCATCAGAAAGACTGTGTTGCAGGTAATTAAATCTAATTTTTATAATAAAATCAAACCAAAACAGTCAACGATAAAAAACTTTCTTGTCTTTATTTAGCAACTCAAGATGAATTAAATGGAACTTTATTAATTTAAACTTTTGGAGATACTTCAAGGTACTGTGATGTTATTCATTTTCTAATAAATACTAATAACTTATAACTTTAATTATTAGTGAAAAACAATGAATGTTGAAATGTTTGTATTTTTCCTAGAGGAAAAACTATAAAATTCCGGAACCAGAGCTTGTAGTTGTGACAGCTGAGGAAAAACAGAAGCCAAAGTAAGTTATTACATTCATTTCTGGGAAAGTTTTGTAGTTAAAGTTTTTTGTCAGATACAAGTTGAAATAAAAAATGCTGAGGATTCAAGCTGGAGATAGTGATGCTAGAAATTTTAGGCGGAAACCCGGAAAGGTGAGAAGTATTTTTTATTGCTTTCTAATGGTGTAGTATACATTTTTTGTACTTTCAGGCTTTGAAAGTTATAACATCATCCAAGAGAGAAGGGGAATATATGTCTTATAGATTATGTACTCTGCTATGGCTTAAAATAAAAGTGCTTGTTTAATAATTTGTTTTTCTTGATTTTTCTCAATTAGATCTATGCGGCAAGCTATGTATATTTTATTTCTTTATGTTGTTTTTAGTTCAGATTTCTAGCGAATTCGTGATTTATTTATGAATATGTATATTTATACCTTTTATGAAACGCTCACCTACGGGTGTTTATAGACATACTGCGGAACTCCTTCGATTTTTTTGTACCCGCTTGAACTCGGAAACTATATGCCATGAACACATTATACACAATTTGGCACCATTCTAATTGTTGTTCCATTATTAAAAAATTTTAAAAACTATGCAGACAATTAATATCACTAGCAACGTTTGAAATTTTAAAATCAACTGATATGGAATTTTAAAAATTAAGCTATTTAAGTGATTTAACCAGGTCCTATAAATGGGAAAACAATTCCAAAGAAACCCTTTAATTTATAAATTCCAGGTAATTTGCGGTAAATCGCAAAATATCATTGAGCAGCCCAATGTAAATAACAAATCGCTCATTTTCTACTTCCAGGTAAATATATCTAATGTAATGTCATAAAAGAGGTCATGAAACCACCCTCTTTCAAAACAAACCCTTTAATTTTTAAGTTTCGGGTAATCTTCGGTAAATGGCTAAATATTATATAGCAGCCAATTTTTAAAACAATTCTTCGATTTTTGAATTCCAAGTAAATTTTTCTTTACTAAAATATTAAAAAAAAAAATATGAAAATATTGAAAATAACTTAATTTTTAATTCCAGGTAAGATCAAAGTTGCAATTAACAATCATGTATTTTTACAAAACAAATAATTAAAAAAGTTTATTCTGTAAGTACTCATGAAATTATATTTACGTTAAAAATTTCAAATTCGTTTATTTCAATTCCGTCGTCCGTTAAATTCCGTTAAATTTGACCGCGCCGCACCATTCTGTTAGCTAAGACGGAATCTAAAATCCGTCGACGGCCACCGGCACGGTCGCCGTACCATTCTGTTTCTACCTTCAAGCGGGATCTTCTGGTGTACTACCAGAACACCAGAGGGCTCAGAACTAAATTAAATGATTTTAAGATTTCCTCTGCCAGCTGTCCTTGTGATGTTTTGTGTGTTAAGGTACAAACAGTGATGCCAGATACAATTTCATAAAGTACCTACAGCGATGAACAAAAGTACCTATTTTCTCCTACGGTGCTCTTTTATTTCCCCTACAGTTTCCCCTTCAAAATATTTTCAAAAAAAATTGGTTTTTTGATCTTTTTTCCACGTTTTTATTAAATTCAAAACAATAATTATGAAATGTACATATATATCCATAAAAAAAATAATAGTTACATTATATCATATTCAAATATCCATAGAACAAAATAATACTTATCAAATGTATATATCCATATAACAAAATAATAGTTATCAAATATCTTTATAAATAGTACTGTAAAATTCAATAAGATGTACGAGTAATTATATTTATTGCATTACATAAATTAGCAAGATTTAGAACTGAAGAAATCTCTGTATATAGCAAAAAATCGACGAATTCATATTTAATTTAGCAAATTAGTTTAATCAGCCAATTATATTGCTTTGGTGTAATTATCATAAATGGTAGAATTCACCAATTTGAAATGCTTTTCTGTGCATTTAAATGAAATACAAGTTAGTTCGCTGCAGTTTAAAGATGCACGGATCGTACATATTGAATTCAAAACATCATGTCCTAATTTATTTCTTTTTTTTGTCATAACATCCGTAACAACTGAAAATATGCGCTCTGCATCAGCATTTGCGTAAGGTAAAGTTAAAATATGTGCAGAGAGTTCCGATAAAATTGGAAATACGAATTCATCGTTGTAATTTTTCAATTTGCTAATCTTAAACCAAAATTCTTCAATATCATAATTTTTTAAAGTTAATTTTTCTTGGTCTGAAAAGTGGTATTCAATTGTTCGCCAGTCTTGTAATAATGCGGTTTCATTAATTTTCAAGTTTTCACAAATTTTATTGAAATTCATTTTGTTTTTCTTATTTAAATCATCTAAACCTAAAACAATTTCAGGATTTAAAAAACCATTTCAGCAAATATTGAATTTTCTGCCAGAGGCAACCGTTTTTGGATTTCTTCAAGGGCCACTATATAAAACTCTAGGCAATCGAGTGTTATACTTTCCGCTTCCCTTGCAGGAATTGTTTTGATTAACTTATAACATTCTGGCCCTAGATAGATTTCATCATTGGATAAAAAAATATGTGGCGATCTAACATTGGCATTGACTCTAAGTTCTTCGCGTTTAATAAATTTCTGTCCAAGTTTTAAAAATATTTTGACTGATTCTGCATATAACTCATGAATAAGTGGTTTTTTTGACTGAAACAACGCATTTAAACAATTAAAAAAATTCAGAACATATTTTAAAAACATAAGGTAAGCAATATTGCATGTGTTTTGTAGTCCATTTAATATAATTTCAGCAGATTTTAATTTGTCTGTTTCCACTGCTTGACTAAAAAACACTAAGGCCCTTCTTCCACGGGTCGACTGGCACGCGATTTGAGTATGATACGAGTATTATACGAGTCGCTCGGAAGTTTCCGCCATACATTTTTAGTTAAGTTCGTACACGAGTCGACTCGACACGTTGTCGACGCAACGCGTCGGATACCAGTTGCACGCGACCTGCATGCTAGTCTCACGCGATTTGAGTATCATACTAGTCGAGCTGCGCGTCCGAACTTCCCAAGCAGTTGGGTAAATTCCAAAGACTATGAAATAGTTGTACAATATTTTTCCATTGCGTCAAGTTTGGAATTGTCATATACATATACATTTTTATTGACTCTTTCTAGTTCCTTTGCAGCCACAAATCCACGACAATTTAAATTCCTTTTAATACAGGCATGTATTCAAAATTTTCTATTCTTTGACAAAGATAGTAAGAAAATTTCCTTTTCAGAGTCGCAAACGTGTGCTATTTAGGTCGTCTCAGAATCGACGCGTGTACGAGAATTGGTCGCAAACGAGTAGTAGACCAGTTGTTGGTGCATAGTAGAGTCGTAGTCGCGTCTGGTACGAGTCGACCCGTGGAAGAAGGGCCTAAGAGAACTTTCCAGTTGTCTAAAATTCGTTCAATACATTTACAGTGTGATAGCCATCGAGTTGCTGAAGTTCGCAGAATTTTCTTCTTTTGCTTTTTGAATAATGTTTGTAAATCTTCTAATTGGCAACATCTTTTCGAACTACCTGATACATAAACTCCAATTTGGCGCAGCAATTCTTCTGGTGCTCTAGGCAAAGCTAGACAGGCCTTATTAGCTATAATAGCAGCTGTATGACAAATACATTTTATAACGACTGTACAAGGATTATCTAGTTTTAGTCTAGACGCAAATGAATTTTTGGTTCCAACCATTACACTGGCGCCATCACTGCACATTCCAATTATATTTTGAAATGGAATTCCTAGACCTACAATTAACCCTTTTAAGGAATCATATAGGACTTCAGCTGAACAATCGTCTCTTAAACGAATTAAATCTAATAATTTGGTCATAACTTTTCCATTTTCTTTACAAAAATATCGAACTAAAACACACATACACTTATTACCAGCAATATCAGTGCTTTCGTCGATCATAATAGAAAACTTAGTTACTTTTAAAATCTCAACTAATTGATCTTTTTCTTCTTTTGCCAATACATTTTTTATTAAGCTGGTACATTTGGTGCGTCCTAATTTAGCTTTTTTTAATAATTGTTGAATCAGGTACTATTTCTGTTAGAAGTGGCAATAAATGATCAACAATCTGTAGAGCCACGTTGTGTTCAGCAAAAAACAAACTTAATTTTATTTCAAAATTAACTACGGCAGTTTGGGTTTTCTCAGTCTTTTTATTAATAAAGAATTGGTTAAGTCTTGCACTTTTTTTAATTGATGTAACATTTTTTTTATGCAGCTTAGTTTCACCATGTTTTTGTAATTCCGATTTGCCACAGTTCATAATTTTATTGCAAGCAGTACACTTACATTTATATTTGTTATTTTTAAGCTTTTCTAACCAACCTTTAAATATCGTTAGTTGTAGCCAGTTATCGCTAAATTTTTGCTTCCTATATTTGTATTTAGCTGTGCTCGAAATGTCCCTACGACTGTCTCCAGAATCTGAACTTTCACAATCCTCAATTATATTCGTCGCCATGGTATTGTTGTTGTTTTTCAAGTTTTACTAACTCAAAGAGCTAGCATAAAGGATAATAGTATAAAAGTTTATTTGGGGATTTTATTGGGGATAGAAGTTTTAAACACTAATTTTTTTATAATAGATAGGTATGCATTTACCTGATGAGCTTCCAGATACAAGGTTTCCCATAAAGGTTTATTTGGGGATTACTCCCGTTTCAGTCTAATGTGTGGTCTTAAGTGTTGATATGTATAATGTTGAAAATTTCTTCGATGTAAACTTCATATGACACTAGATTAAAAATTGTTTTAAACACTAATTTTTTATAATAGATATGTATGCATTTACCTGATGAGCTTCCAGATACAAGGTTTCCCATAAAGGTTTATTTGGGGATTACTCCCGTTTCAGTCTAATGTGTGGTCTTAAGTGTTGATATGTATAATGTTGAAAATTTCTTCGATGTAAACTTCATATGACACTAGATTAAAAATTGTTTTAAACACTAATTTTTTATAATAGATATGTATGCATTTACCTTGTAATTTTGTTTGCCACAGAGATTCGCCCTCCAGCCAGTATAATTGAACCAAGCTGTGGTGGCAAAAACAGATGGTCTTCGTCTACTTTTGATTTATTATTAGTTGGATTAAAATGCTATCTTTGATTATTACTTTTTAATCACAAAACTACGGAATATTTACTACAGATTAAAATTTACTACTAGTCTCACACTCTCACATTACAATAATAGATTAACATATTTTTAAAATTTTATAACTCCACTTGGTTGTAATTATTTCTGGTTATCAAAATGTTATTTGCACAGAGAATGAGAGAATCACTTTTGAAAACTAGACATAAAATGGCCGCCTGTCTTATTCATATATTCAGCCAGCCCATAAAAGTCAATGGAGATCGAATGTCATCTTAAATTTCTTAAGTATAATTTCTAATTTGCATATTAACGTCAAAATGATTGTTTTGGTAGATTGTTTTGCACAGATACGTCCGATGTTTATGATGATCCCAGCTTTTCAAATTGACTTGATTGTAATTCTTTCTGATTTTCCCAATATTGCGAAATTATAACACGACCGACCCACCACCCACCCAGTCGACTCCTAGAAAAGAAAGAACCGAAGACTTAGAAAAGTGTGGAACAAAAAACCTTAACTGAAATCTTTATGTTACATTATGCCACTTTTATAGAAGTGTTGAACAAAAAACCTTAACTGAGATCTTTATGCGAAAAAATTTCTTCTATAGAAAATTTTATCAAAAAGTACCTACATTTTTGAGAATATTAAAAATCTGTCCCTTTCTACCTACGCTCAACTTTTGTGGCAGAATTCCCCTACATGTAGGTACTTTCCCCTACATCTGGCATCACTGGGTACAAACAGAATGGCACGGCGAACGTGCCGGTGGCCGTCGACGGATTTTAGATTCCGTCTTAGCTAACAGAATGGTGCGGCGCGGTCAAATTTAACGGAATTTAACGGACGACGGAATTGAAATAAACGAATTTGAAATTTTTAACGTAAATATAATTTCATGAGTACAAAATAAACTTTTTTAATTATTTGTTTTGTAAAAATACATGATTGTTAATTGCAACTTTGATCTTACCTGGAATTAAAAATTTAAGTTATTTTCAATATTTTCATATTTTTTCTTCAATATTTTAGTAAAGAAAAATTTACTTGGAATTCAAAAAACGAAGAATTGTTTTAAAAATTGGCTGCTATATAATATCTAGCCATTTACCGAAGATTAACCGAAACTTAAAAATTAAAGGGTTTGTTTTGAAAGAGGGTGGTTTCATGACCTCTTTTATGACATTACATTAGATAAATTTACCTGGAAGTAGAAAATGAGCGATTTGTTATTTACATTGGGCTGCTTAATGATATTTTGGCATTTACCGCAAATTACCTGGAGATTACAATAATTGTTTAGCCTATATGAAGCTTTGAATGGGCGTGTAACATTTTTTCACCGAGAAGGAATTTCTCTTGTTAAGAAGAGAAAGAAATGGGCATATGTGTTCATGTTTCCATTCAAGGAAGTTTTCGATGACAATTATTTCGTTCCTTTTCTATAAAACTAATTTTTATTAAGTAGTAGTAGACAACCTTAACACGACAACCACCTGGTGTATCATACTTCATCAAGCGGGTACAAAAAAATCGAAGGAGTTCCGCAGTATGTCTATAAACACCCGTAGGTGAGCGTTTCATAAAAGGTATAAATATACATATTCATAAATAAATCACGAATTCGCTAGAAATCTGAACTAAAAACAACATAAAGAAATAAAATATACATAGCTTGCCGCATAGATCTAATTGAGAAAAATCAAGAAAAACAAATTATTAAACAAGCACTTTTATTTTAAGCCATAGCAGAGTACATAATCTATAAGACATATATTCCCCTTCTCTCTTGGATGATGTTATAACTTTCAAAGCCTGAAAGTACAAAAAATGTATACTACATCATTAGAAAGCAATAACAAATACTTCTCACCTTTCCGGGTTTCCGCCTAAAATTTCTAGCATCACTATCTCCAGCTTGAATCCTCAGCATTTTTTATTTCAACTTTTATCTGACAAAAAATGTTAACTACAAAACTTTCCCAGAAATGAATGTAATAACTTACTTTGGCTCCTGTTTTTCCTCAGCTATCACAACTACAAGCTCTGGTTCCGGAATTTTATAGTTTTTCCTCTAGGAAAAATACAATCATTTCAACATTCATTGTTTTTCACTAATAATTAAAGTTATAAGTTATTAGTATTTATTAGAAAATGAATAACATCACAGTACCTTGAAGTATCTCCAAAAGTTTAAATTAATAAAGTTCCATTTAATTCGCTAAATAAAGACAAGAAATTTTTTTATCGTTGACTGTTTTGGTTTGATTTTATTATAAAAATTAGTTTTAATTACCTGCAACACAGTCTTTCTGATGCCCCATAATTTATAAATAACTCCTTTTTGCCATTATATAATAAATTGCATTAATTTATTTAAAATACTAAAAAAAATCACGAATTAAATTGAAAATAACGGCCAAACAGCGACACGACCAAATTGTCAAATTGCAGGCGGACAGCAGTTAAAAACAAAAAATGTGTGCTAAATGTGTACTAAATCAGTTTTCAATGGTTGGTATCACTTGGCGGCGGCGGCAGAATTCGGATTTGCTCTAATTTCACCGTGCCGGCCACCGCCTCCGTGTCATTATGTTAGCATATATGGCGGTGCGTGTATTTTAAACGTTTTGGCCGTCACAGACACCACCGCCGCCACGGTCGCCGTGCCATTCTGTTTCTACCTTTACAGAGTCGTGGCTCCACTCGTCCATTTCGGACGGTGAAATTGTCGACAACCACTATCGTATTTTTAGAAAGGACAGAGATCACACTAAGAGTACTTATGAGCGTGGAGGAGGTGTATTTATAGCCGTTAAGAAAAATATAACTGGTGAACATATTGTAGTAAACGATTGTAACTTGGAGCAAGTTTTTGTCAAAATAAAGGGGTGCGGTAATAATTTCATTATAGGATGTGTATATATAACCCCGCATTCTAGTGTGGACGTCTATAACAGTCACTTATCTGTTATTAACCTCTTGAAAGACAAAATATATCCTAGTGATAATCTCTTGGTTTTTGGGGACTACAACATTTATAGCAGCTGGCCGCAATTAGAGTGCGAGTCATTGGTAAATGAGATTTTCTTTCTTGCTGGCTGTTATCAACATAACTATGTCCGAAATGACAGTGGCCGGACTTTGGACCTTTGCTTTAGTGACCTCGATATCATTGTTAATAAAACGCCGTCAATTGTGGACGAGGATAAATATCATCCAGCGTTAGCAGCTTATTTTAAATTCTGCTCCAGTTTAAAACATAACGATACCTCGTCATACGCATTCAAAAGTGCTGATTATGCAGCCTTGAATTCTCATTTTCTAAGGTTAAATTGGATCGATCTTTATAAACTAAATAATGTTGATGATAAGGTGAATTGGTTCTATGACACCGTAAACAAGGCAATAGCGGAATTTGTCCCCATAAATAGGAAAAGGAATAGAGACTACCCTTGCTGGTTCTCCAATGAACTTATATACTTTACCAAACTGAAGAAAATAGCTCACAGGAACTTCAAAAAGAATAATACACATAGTAATTATATAATCTTTAGTAAACTTAGAACTGAATGTAAAAAAATAAGTGTAGCCTGTTACCGAATATACTTAGACAAGGTTGAGAATAGTTTGAAGAGTGACGTACGAAATTTCTGGAACTTCATAAAAAATAAAAGACGCAATGATGTTGATATTCCATCAACTATGGTTTGGGAAAATGCTTCTGCAAGTAATGGCAACGAAGTCAGTGATCTGTTCGCTTCATTTTTCAAAAGTATTTACGAAATACCTTCTATTTCACCACCTCAACCTGTGGCTGCCTCTGCCGGGATTAGTAATTGTGTTGAGACCCCTGATGCACACGTCTCCAATTTTGAAGTTTGTTTCGATGAAGTTTATCGTCAACTGTCCTTGTTAAATGCTAATAAAGGTGCTGGACAGGACAACATTTTCTTAAAAAATTGTGCTGTGAGCCTCTGTGAGCCTATCACTCATATTTTCAATACATCTTTGGTAACTGGTATATTCCCCGATGTATGGAAATTGTCATATATTAGCCCCATCCATAAATCTGGCGATAAATCCAACGTGAATAACTATAGGCCAATCTGTATCCAATCATCGCTAGCTAAACTACTGGAAAAATTGGTCCTGCCGCAGCTAGTGTTTCATATTTCTCGGTAGTTTCTATTTCTCGAGAAAAGAGAAAAAGAAATTATACTTCTCGAGAATTCTCATTTCTCGAGAAATATTGTGAATTTGTAAAAAGTTCATGAAATAAAAATTAAAATTCCATTTTATTCTTAACACAAAATAAATGTATATAAGAATTAAGTAATAAGAAAATAATAAGTATAAATATAAACCCCGTGTTCTTTTAATGAACTGGGTTTTAAGAGATTTTGAGGAGCTTTTGAGTTCCCATACAAAATCGAAGAACCAGAAGACCCAGATAAAACCTGGGTTTTCGATTTTGTATGGGAACTCAAAAGCTCTCAAAACCCAGTTCATTAAAAGAACACGGGGAAAGATTACAAAAGAAGCTTTAATGTGATTTGAAGTAATTTTTTAAAAAAACATAACGCATCTAATGTTGCATTTCATAAAACTAGTTTACACATTTTTTCTTAATTGCGGGGGGTACCTAATAGGAAAAGGGTTTTTTAGCCAATTTTGAGGTCGCTGAAAACGAAAATGATACTCATTTATTTTTCCAAAGAACCGTTATCGAGGTATTAGCAAAATGGCTTTTTTCCAATTATTGCCAGATTCTCGAGAGCCAAGCTTAGCTTAAAAAATGCACTATTTTACGCCGTATACTCCTACCTATCTAAAACCGTAAAAGTGAAGGTTCTACCCTATCAACTTCCAGAGTAATGAGTCATCAAAATCAAAATTTTGTTTTTTTAAACAAAAACATAAACTTTAACTACTAGTCCGTTAAAATAAGTCAAAAAATCGATGTTTTTTTTGGAAATTTTCCCCACAGCTATGAGACCGTCGCCAAATGAAGGATTTGGGTTGTCTAAACTTTTCACAACCCGCAGTTCGAAAAAAGGGTTGTTTTTGAGAAATATACATATATATGACGGTTTTCGTTTTTTTTAAAGTCTCTTCTAACGTCCAAGCGAAGCGCGACATTTTCACTTTGTACCTTTGCCAGTGTGCCGTTTTTAGTTGTGTGTGAACTCAGTTCAACCTACCTATTTTCGTAAAGTTGAGCGAAGTTGTAAATCTTTAATGAAAACTCCTAACTGTGCCTGTTTCCATTCCGTATAACTCGGGTTCAACTCTGGTTGAACTCTCATGGAAACTCAGTATTTACATGCCAGTGGTGATACCCATATGCGAAAACGTGGGCAAAAGGTGCGATACAAAATCCCATGATTTTCGAAAATATTAGCAAAGAATTGTGAAGCCTAAAACATGATTTGGTGTTTAAGCATTTTAAACATAACACCGATTGTTGGAAATGGTAATCCTTGACTCTCGATGATGTTTACTGCCCTAAACGTTGGTTTAACAGATTAAGGAATCGATTATCCTTGTGCAATGTGAAAATTTTAGGAGAAAACTCATCAACCGACAAAGAAGCAGCCCAGGGATTACGAGAGAATTTTTCCAAAATTGTAGAAGACGGAAATTATACTGCAGATCAGGTATATAACGCTGACGGAACCACGTTATTTTGTAAGAAAATACCTGGATGCACTTACTTATGGAAAAAAAAGTCTGCTTCGGGATTTAAGGTTTCCAAGGATAGGATCACTTTACTTTCTGCATCAGGAGTTAACGCTTCAAAGCCAATGTTAGGGGGTGCGTTTCCAGTTTCACCACGAGTAATCAGAAATCAGTGATGGAAATTAACCTTATCATTAATGGACAATTGTTCGAATCCAACAGAAAATGACGGAATATGGGACATATGTGATGTTGACAAGATGCAGTGATTGCAATAATTGATGGAACTTGAAACACACCTTTAATTAACCGTTCATTACATCGACGAGCAATGAATGGGGTTGACAAGTCAGCACATCCTTTTTTGGCGAGCAAATAAAAAGGCATGGGTAACAGGTGTTTTATTTCGCGATTGATGTTACAATTGCTTTGTGTCGGAAGTGGAAGATTACTCAAAGAGACAAAATATCATTTTAAAGACTTTGTTAAAGATTTGTAACGCGCCAGGACACCCAGTAGATTTAAATCATTCGGCTTTTAAATTAATATTTTTACCACCCAATACGACATTAATCCTACAACCACAAGACCAGGGAATAATTAAATCATTGTATACAGTGTGTCCAGTCACAGCTTGTCAAACGATTAATGTTAGATAGTAGGCAAAAAACGATCGTCAAAACCACAAAAAGGGGTGGGGGCTATCGAGATAGGGCGTTTTGAATTTTGTTTTGGGGAAAAAATGTAGTTTAATGATTTAGAGAATAAAAAATTAATGAAACAACCGTCTATTTCCACGAATAGAGTATCTTTGTAATCGTAAGGAATGCGGCTTTCATGTCATTAATAAAAACAATAGTCTATGATGAGTACAACAGAAATAAGGGGTTTATTTGTAAAAAAAATATGAAAAAAAAATTTCCAAATATTTCAATGTAAACTCAAAAAGTAGATAGTTAAGGTCCTTTTTTCTGCCTTTTTTAACATCCTCAATAGTTACCTAAAAATTTCTTGGAACACGCCAAGACTCCAGCTGACTTGCTTTGCCATTCAAAAATGGGTATCACTCACTGATCTGTTTTTACTAGTTCAACAATGTTTTCCACTTTTTTGACACAGAACATAGAAATGAATCGATGCTTGTTTGCATTCCCAAGGAATTTTTGTTAATTGGTTGGGTCCATCAAAGAGAATATCAGGGGATGAAATGAAATAATATTCAATACTAATGCACCTTTGACAAGCGTGGATTACGCCTACTGGGGCCGTGAAAAAACGCGCGTTGTATTCTACCTCGAAGGTGGCATGGAAAGGAGTGCACGTTTCATGAGAAACATTAAATTTAAAACTCTGTATATCTCAAAAACGGTTATTCTTACAAGAAAAAATTATAAAATATTTTTTATAGGAAATCACCTAAGCTACAAATTTTATTCACATAATTTTTCTGTAAAAGTGAGCATTACTGAGATATTTGCGAAAAATCACTTTAGCTTTCCCGGAATTATTCCGAAGTTAGGCCTTTTCTTGTCTAATTTCCCTGGACTAATATGTCAAATAGTTTTTGAACTAACTAGACCAATTTAAAAATAACAAAATTGTTCAAAAGTTTGCGATTTTCCTTTTTTGTGAAAATTTATAACTATCCGCTAGGGCGTTTTGAAGTTTTGTTTTAGAGTTTTACATATCAGACTATATTTCTGTAACCCTATGACCTATTTTCATGAAAAAGGTATCAGTGTACGCAGAATACTCCCACCTATCTAAAACTGTAAAACATCAAAATTGCTTATAACTTTAAAAGTAAAGGCCGTAGTATAAAAATTGTCCCCACATTATTTATAGGAAATAGTCCAAGCTTTCCAATTTTGGAAAAAAAAAATATCAGCTAACTACGTATTTTTTTGGAGAAAAAGGTAGTTTAAGTTGAATTTTTAGTGAAAGAAACCAAATTTTGACTTCGACGACTCATTACTCCAAAATTTGGTAAGATAGAAGCATTGTTTTTACCATCATAGATAGGTGAAAGAATTCTGCATTCATTGGTACCTTATTCGTGAAAATATTCTATAGGGTTACAAAAATACAGGGTGATATGTAAACCTCTACCAAAAAATCTTCAAAACGCCGTAGCGGCTAAACCGTTACGATCCCCCCCCCCCAATCCGTACAATTTTTTGTTCGTGAATCCAAAGCCGGCCGCTTTGTAACTTTATGCAATACACCCTGTATATTTATTTTTTCGGTGTCGTGTAGTGCTGTTTGTTCTTACGTTACCGCCTTGTTAAGGAAAGTCTAACTGTTTCACTGTTACCAAAAATAAATAAAAAATTTTTCTTAGCTATTTCCAAAAAACAAAAATCTTCACTTTCCTTGTTCTTTGTTCTTAGAGTTAAGTGAAGTGCGCTTCAGTACAATAATAGAAACAGTAGGTTTGACGTTTTTGAAATCAGTTTATTAGACAAAAATCGGTCAATCGTTTTTCCTTCCGTAGTTTTGCTTATTTGTTTCATTGTTTCTTCAGAAACCTGCTCTACAGCCGAGTTTTATTTAAACAATTTAGTAATTAATTCCCAGCGTGGGACTCTCTTCCTATATTCTTATTTTATTAACACCGGAAATTTTTGCTAGATGCCCACGCTTTTTTACATTTCGAAAGGTAGGTTGTTTCCATATTCTGGCTGGAGCAATAAAAACTTTACATTCAAAATTATTTTTTACTTTTTAGTTCATTTTAAAATCAAAGCGTATTTTTTAGTTTTTTTAAACTATATATTTTTTATTTTCTATTTTTTAGTCTATTATATGTCTTCCGCCATTTTCTAGTGACCGCCATATTGGATTTAAAAGAACGTCACACAGTTTACTATACTATACTCGTCGTACACTTTCATTTAATACCCATACCGAGGGCGTTGTAAGGAAAAAGGTAGTCCGCCATTTTGTGTTGGCGGCCATTTTGAATTTTGAATGACGCCACAAAGCTAATATTATTCTACTTGTCATTTCCTTTCATTTGATACCCATATCGAGTGGGTTGTAAAGAAAAAGGTAGTCCGCCATTTTTTGTTGTCCGCCATTTTGAATTTGAACAACGCCATATAGCTAATTGTATTCTATTGGTAATACTCTTTCATTTGATACCCATGTCGGGGGTCGGGGACACAATTGCAAAATTCGGCCGCCATCTTGGAACCGCCATCTTGATTTTTTTACAAAGTGGTTAGATTGCATTGTCACGCGAACTATATATATGTGCAAAATTTCAAGTTGATCCGTTACCTGGAAGTGGGTCAAAATCAAGTTGCAAGATTTCTTTACATGAAACATACAACATACAACATCCAGGTCAAGCTAATATAAAGCGTATAAAAATCGCCTGTGATGTGATTTCTTGCGATGGTGTTTGTGGCGGTGTTTTTCATTCTACCTGGCTTAATTCTCGTGTCATTACAACTCGTCGGCCCCTAGAGGGTCTACTTATAGCGAATGCACTGGCATTAGACCCTGCCATGTCCTGAGACTGATGAAAGACATCTCTGATGTTTTTCTCGATGGTCAGGAAAAAGTCGTTGGACGTCTTAACTCCTTTTACGGCAACATCTCACATTTTCAGATGCTAGCTGATGACGTCCAGGCAATCCACGTCCAGCTTGACTCTTTGTCGGGCAACCTAGCTTCTGTTGCGACCAGCTCGGGTTCCTTGATGGACAAACTCCAGGAAATTTCTTCCTGGGTGGCAACGGCCCTGGAATCGATTGACGACATTCATTCGGGGATCTTGAATCCTGTTGCCACTTCTTCCTGCACTTGTAACCCCTCGGCTTCTCTTCATTCTATACTGGATGATATTAAAAGGAGTACGAAGCGTTTTGAATCGCACCGGCACCAAACGAGAAAAGTGAAAGACTGCCGGCGGCCCGGGCGCGTCTTTCTTCTTCTTCATATTTTGTGTGCCGGCTGTATTTGAATATAAAAAAGGCGTCGAATGAATGCTGTAAGAAAAAATGAATATTTTACAACATAAATTTTATTAAGCAGAGACAATGTTTATCTTTTTAATTATTTTTACATCAAAAGTAATTGTCTAGTGATGATAAATGTACAAGGAATTTTTTTTGTACGCCTCTATTAATATATATCTTCAATGAGTGAGAATTTTTCAAATTATAACTTCCGTTCAAGTTTTCAATGAGAAAAAAAACAGAAAATTAAAAACTAATGGTTTCCTTAGAAAGCTTAGAGTCTCCTCTTTAAAATGCTTTTTTCATTTTTATTTTTGCGCAAATTTTAGGCAAAAATTCTTTAGTTTTCCCCCGAACGCATCGCTAGAATATTTAAATTCAGCTTTTTGGCGCGCTTAGATTTTTCGAATTTGCTTCTTATTTTTAATAATTTTTTATAATAATAACACAATTTTTTTTTAAAATAAGTCATAACATAAATTTTAGTAAAATTTTCCGCTCTTTCACGTGGCGCTATTAGTTTTTTGATTTTTTTTTATTTTTCGATATATAACGCACGAACCAAATTTTCGAATTTGTTTGCGATATTGTGAACTTAGCATACACTTTAGCGCAGCAAAGATTTTTCTATCGTTTTCTACATCCAAAAAAGTACCTAAATCCCAATTTTCAGCGAGATCACATTTTGTGCGAGGTCAAAGTCTCTGACAACTGGGCTAGAAGTTGTTTTCGGAATTTTACGTACTGGGCAAATTATTGCATGAAATTTCATTTGTTGAAATGTACGCAATGAGTGAAGAAGCGGTTAGGGTCAGGAAGATTATTATACTAAGAGGTTTAAAAGCATTAGCAAGTTTAGAGCAAGAAGACATAGCAAATACTAGGAGATTTAGGAGAAGACCTTGTTTTGGATCAATCTGGTTTTGTGCAAAAGAACGGATCTTTTGTGGAATAACGATGCAGCATATTAAAACTTCTGTCGAATGAATATTTAAAAATTTGAAAATATTTGTTCACTAGTGAGCGTTATCACAGTCGTATTTTGAACCAATAAATAGGAAAAGGAGTGGCCGCGGTATTTGTGGACCAAACGTAACCTCAAACCAAAAATGTTGCGTTATAATTTTTAAATTTTGTATTCAAAGTAATCAGACATTTTTCATTTGAAGCCATATTAAAACTTTTGAACTTTCAAACTTCCGAAAAGATTTATTGCAATTCAAAATTGCATGCAATAATTGATTTCCAGTGGAGACGGGGGCTTATTACACATGGAATATAATGCAGAAAAATTACATGTTTGACAATTGCCAAGCCCCTGGGTTCTCATCTGCAATGTCATTGACCCAGGTTTTATTTGTTTACCCAGATGACCCAAATACCAGCTTCTTCCTGTATTTATTTATTTATGTATTTGCCAAACAAGGCATACTTAAACTTACTACAAAAATCAAATACAATGGAGAATACAATGCAAAATAACATATATTTAGGGCTATTCGGCGAAAGTATAGAAGATTTCATTTATTTTGTATTCAAGACATTTTCGAATTTCGAATCTTCTATTTTTTAATTACGAATCTTGTAATTCTTCTATGAATTGTCAGTTAGTATATTTTGACGTCTAAAAATAAAACTTGTTGGAGAAAAATATAAAAAAATGTCAGTTGCAAGTAAGTTTATATAAAGAAAACCTTTTTTATATTATACATAAATTTAATTTTCAGAAAGGCAACAAAAAACAACAGTGGAGCAAAAAGAATTATATTGCTCTTTCCTCGAAGCAAATCTACAAATGACAAAACTAAAATAAAAAGATAATTATGTTCAAATATTTTGGGAACAATTGGAAGAGTTGTTGAATGCCATTGTTCTCATACCATAGAAGAAAGGAAAAAGGTATCTTTACTCATATAACAATATATGAAAATATATTTTAGCCCAATTTTTTCTTCAAATATTTGATAACTGGCGCTATGTCACCTAAAGAGAAAAGATGATTACTTCCAACTATTTAAACGTAATACCATTAATGTTTTTCGGTGGCTTTGTATAAAAAATAATTTTTTTTTGTTTTGGGGTAAGGATGCTGAAACCATCGAAAGGCACTGCGAGCAAACGCGAGCTTTTACACACAGTAGTGTGGGACTTTAATCCACTAAAACACCAGCCCTGTTTTAAGTAATTAAAACTGGTCAGAAGGACCAACCATTAATTTTATGCTAACGTTGATGATTTGAAATATCACGCTAAATCAAGAGGCTTTATTCTTTTAAGCCTCCTAGCGTTAACATGATCTAGGAGACGGGCTTTGTGCTTTACCGCATACTTTTTTATTTCATCGATAACTAAAGGGATTTTTAGATCTCTGTGCAAGTCGTTATTGCGCACATACCAGGGTGCACTCAAGACTTTATTCTGGAACGTTTGTATTTGCTGTAAATGTCTTTTTGGCTCATCCTCATATTTGTATGCCGTACAACCATATCGGCTTGATGATTTGATTATACAACATAATCTTATTTTGTATCGGCAATTTAGATTTTTTACCTAAAAGGCAATATATATATATATCTCTATATTTTATTTCTAGTTCATTTTTTTCTTTTTGACGTGCTCTTTCCACCTTAGCTTGACATCTAGTGTAATTCCCAAATATTTGGCCGTGTTTCCTTGAGGAATATCCACCCCATTTAAGTTTACTGTAGGTGGATTTACTAATTTTTTATTAGTGAAGTTAACATGCACTGATTTTAATTCATTTAGTTTAATTTTCCATTTTTTTGTCCACAGGTGCAATTTATCACAAGCCTTTTGTAGTTTCCTTGTAGCCTCATCTTTATTGGATCCTCTTGCCGTATCGTCAGCAAATGTAGCTACTAGTGTATTTTCCATTTGTGGTAGATCACTAGTGTAGAGCAAGTATAGTATAGGCCGCATAATACTACCTTGTGGCACACCCGCTTTAATTTCTCTAAGTGTAGAATACTCCTCGTCTTATTTAATTCTAAATAATCGATTTTTTAGGTAGGATGATAGTATGTCTATGTACTGTCTAGGAAACATCTGACTCATTTTATGTATTAGGCCTACTTCAGGTCTAGGAATATTGTGGAGTATATCTGCTTTTCTTCTAGCGCTTTTTCAATATTATCTGTTATTCGATGTATTTGAGCGACAGTTGAGTGATGTGTTCTGAAACCAAATTGGTGATTTGGAATTGACTCATTATTTGCTATTATAGGTCTCATTCTTTTCAATAGCAATTTTTCGAAAGGGTTTGACATTATTGGTAGTAAAGAAATTGGTCTGTACGATTTTGTTTCATTTGTAGGCTTCCCAGGCTTTGCTATCATAATAATTTCCACTATTTTCCAAACATTAGGTACATACCTTATTGTAATCGCCGAATTTATTAGCAGAGTTAACATTGATATTGGTTTTTCGGAAGTTGTTTTAAAATATCTGAAGAGATTAAGCCAAAACCTGGAGCTTTTTTAGATTTCAAGTTTTTAATTTCATCAGCTACTTCTTTCTGCGTAAACGGTGCTATAACATTTTCTTGACTACAGATATCCCCCGTAGTATTGTCATCTGAGTCAAACTCGTTAGGCCGAAATATTTCTTCAAGATAATCTGCGAATGTATTAGCTACGTTTTTATCGTTCCTTGCCCACTCGCCATTTCTTTTCCTAATTGGCGGGACATGAAAGGTCCGTTTTTTAATACCCTTTGCGGCTTTCCACAGGGAGTAATTAGCCGATAGATTTGTAATAAATTTTTCAAACGATTTATCTTTTAATTTCCTTTTAAGGTTGTTACTTCTCAGAGATTTTAAAAGAAAATTTCTTAATTCTTAATTGTCTAAAATACTGACTAAAAAACAAATTACAATTTTTGAAAACTTAAAACACCTACTATATATCAGAGAGATGTGATTACATAATATTAACTTCTACTGGGGTCTTGAACAAAGGTTCTGAGATAGTCTATTTAAGATAGTTTTATCTCCCGGGTCTCTTTATTGCTGCCATCTGCGTCTAGCTATTCTTTTTATTTTTATCATGTTTAATATTTCTGTAGGATATCTAAATCCTACAGATTTATGTTTACACTTTCTTGTATTATTCCAGGCAGCATTTTGAATAATTTTTATGAAATTTTCAGTTTCAGAATCTAGTTGAGCATCTGATGTCGCGTCAGGCTAATTCTAAAATTTATTTTATTATCTATTTCCTGTTTGAAACTTACCCAGTCCGTTGATTTATACTAGAGATGATGCGAATAGTTGTTATAGCGAATAGTCGAATACCGATTAACCGCCATTCCCTATGGCGAATAGTCGAATAACTCGCCATTATTATTCGACATAAAAAAAGGAATATAAAAAATAATTTATTTGTTATTAAATAATAATATCACGCTTGTAATAGTCTTGAACTTACCAATCATTTATTTGTTACTGTAATCTAAAATTTTACTAAGGTTATGAGAAAATAAAACAATGAAGTTAAAGAAATCAGTCTCATATTATACAGATTTTACATTTTTAAATGCTGGCAACCCTTTTCTTGTATCTATTTTACGGGGAATACCCCGTTTTGTATAACCCAGCGTTTAGGGGATTTTCCGCCCAATCGATTTCGCTTATGTTTAGGTTGGGCGGCACGCATTTGTTTGTCATTCGTGATGAGCTTGCTTGAGAACAAGTGCTTAAGCTAAGTAAGATATTCTTGATTAAAAATTTCAATAAAATTAAAGACTGAAATAGTTAAAGTGTAACTTAAAAAGAAAAACAATCCTGCCAAATCCCGGGAAAAAATCTCATGTTTGGCGTTATTTTGAGGAGGAAGAAAACAGTGCAAAATGTATTTTGTGTGGTGCAAAATTAAGTAGAGCAGCAAAAAAAGCAGGAACAACAGCCTTGCAGAATCATTTGAAATTCAAACACCCAGGTTTTTATTTTTTTATTTACTTATACAGTTTTACCATTCATTTAAGTAGTATTGTGATTGTGAGTTTTGTAATAATTTGAATAATTGCCGCTACGTACGTTTCTGACTAAGGGTTCCTTGTTCGCAGATGAGTATGTTCAAATTTATGGAAGCTTAAGTCAAGCTCAAGATAATGCGCCCGCAGAAACATCTCCAGGTACCTCCGAATCCACCCGGATATCCAGTCAGCCTTTGGTGCAACCGTCTCTGCAACAAGTATTCGAAAAAAAGAAGCTCTGGGACATCAACGACTCTCGTGCAAAAAAGTACCATTACTTGATTGGCGAAATGATCGTTGTAGACAATGAGCCACTTTTCATTGTCGATCATCATATGGGATTTAAACGTCTGATTAATAATGCATTGCCGCCATACACTATTCCTGGCAGGACGTACTTCACTGAGAAAATCATTCCAGATATGTATGAGAGAGTGGTTAGCAAACTAAAGAGGGAGTTAGAAACGGCTGAAGATATAGCATTTACCACCGATCTTTGGACTTGTTCAGTAAATAATGCCGCATTTCTGAGTTGCACAGGACACTGGATATCAGAAAACTTTAAACTGAATCATGCCGTTCTAAACATGGTGCATTTTCCTGAATCACACACATCAGAAAATATCAAAAGAGAACTGTTAGAATGTGTAACGAAATGGGAAATACCCATCACTAAAATTCGAGCGATTGTTCACGATAATGGCGCGAATATGGTTAAAGGAGTAAGGGAAACTCTACTTCCTTCAGAGCGTTGCTACATACATACTCTCCAGCTGGTGATAAATGATGCATTAAAAAGCAGTCTCCCAATAACAGAAATTCTGACTAGTGCCCGCCGCATTGTGATACATTTCAACCACTCGGGATATACAAAACTTGAAAGTATTCAATCTGAGCTCTAAACATAAACTTATTCAAGATATTCAAACTCGCTGGAACTCAACATATTACCTACTGGAGCGTCTACTTGAACAAAAAAGAGCAATTTCAGTGTATATCTCAGAATCAAGGAGCGTGAATTTTGAAAATTTAACCAGCGACCAGTGGGAGATTATAGAAGAACTGTTAAAGCTCTTAAAACCTTTCCAAGAGATAGCAAAAATAACGAGTTCCACATATGCACCTATATCAGATGTGATACCTACAACAGTTTCATTATCCAGATACCTAATGAAAGATGCGCTGATTCAACAAACTGAACACGTTGATTATTTTAGAAAGACGTTAATAGAAAATATGCAAGCCCGTTTTAACTTGGAGGATATGTGCTTTAACAAGACATATTACTTGTCGACATTTTTAGATCCCCGCTACAAGAACTTTTTCTTTGACGCTGGCCAAGCTAAACGGGTCCGTAGAGTTGCGCTCAGAGAAGGTCTTAGACTTTCCTTAGACGACGAAAATGATGATTCGGATCCAGAAATAGCATCCAAAAAAACTCGTTTAGACAATGAAAGTGGTAATGCCGATTCAGAAACACATAAACTATTTTGGGGATGTTTTGAAGAATCTACGACAGAGCAGCCTTCTGAAGAGCAACCCAAGAATGCCACTGCTGAAGAAATCGCCCACTACCTCGCTTTAGCAAAGGCTGACAGAAGTATAAACCCATATGAATGGTGGGCTTTGAGTACCAATAAGAATGGTTTCCCCATTTTAAGTAAGCTTGCTAAACGACACTTAATCACACCAGCAAGCTCTGTTTATTCAGAAAGACTCTTTTCTGAGGCAGGTTTGATTTATGAAGAAAAGCGCAACCGACTTGATCCCAATCGTGCAGAAAAACTAGTTTTTTTGCACCACAATCTGCCTCTTTTGGACTTTAAATATTAATTAAAAAGCCCACTTAATTAACTTCAACATGACATGACTGACTGATTTTTGCCTAACTTTTTATATTAATGATATTAACTAATACTGAAGTGTGTTTTGTTTTTTAAGTTTAATTAAAGTTGGATTAATTTGAAGTCTATAGTTTTTGTTGTTCATTAAAAGTTTATTTTTAGACAACTATTCGCCGAATGTCGAATAATGCTAGCTATTATTCGGTATTCGACGAATAACAAAAAAATGTCGAGTAATGACGAATACCGAATAATAGCGAGTATTCGCGGCATCTCTAATTTATACACAGTGTCGGTTTGTTTTGTTTCTTTATGACCCTTTCATATAAATTTAATATAATCACAGAATGGTCCGAGTCTAGGTCGTAATTATCCCTCAATTTAATAAAATAAGCGATCTTTTTTGGAGAATAAAAAAATCAAGCAAATCAGGTAATTTGTTGGGGTCAGTAGGCCAGTAGGTTAGTTTGCCAGTAGAAAGATAATGACAACCCATATCTCTAATGGCTTTTCTGAGCTCTCTTCCTCTAGTTGAGATTAATCTAGAACCCCAACCCGTGTGTTTGGCATTGTAGTCACCTCCCAGGATAAACCTTTCACCAAAGGAATTCAAAAGGTCTTTAAACATAACGTTCTTTATGTTTATGTTTGGAGGGCAATTCCATGCCCCTACATTTAAGTTTTGTTTTACGGACTCTATTCTTAATGCGACAAATTGCATTTCGGCAGTTTCCAAATTACATAGCTCATGATGTTTTATATTACTTTTTACTAAAATTGCACTACCTCCCGGGATTATTGCTCGGGTGTATAGCTTTGTAACATTCGTAACTATGTATCTTTAATTCTGAATGCCTAGTCAGATGAGCTTCCGTTACTAAACATATGTCAACGCTTTGCGTTTTTAGAAAGAGTTCCAATGATTTTTTTTTACTTAGAATACCATTGGCATTCCACGTGGCTACCCGTAACACACTACGATCCATTGTGCAGTCTCTTTGGGGTATACGTGGGTATATTAATATACTTATTTTCTAGTTTATTTAGCCTTGATGAGATTTCGTCAATTGCATTTAACATATTTTGCATCATCTGCATTAAGGCATTGTTATCAGTTTGGTTTTGCCCATTATTCTGTTTTTTCGATTTAGTGTGCCGCCCTTTTTCTTGGTCTTGTAATACGTCTACATAAGATAAACCTTTGGATACTTTTTTAAGGTAGCAAATAAGGAATTTATGATCAGAACTTATAAATTCAAAATGGCCGCGTCAATATGGCGGACGAGTTTTGTTACTTTTGTACCGATTCCAATGAAAGTGGGTATCTATGAGTTTTTAAGGTCGCAAATAACGAATTTCTGGTCAAAACTTATAAATTCAAAATGGCTGACGAATTTGCAAATTGTGTTCCGATTCCAATTAAAATCGGTATCTGGGGTTTTTTAAGATAGCAAATAACGACTTTATGATCAAAATTTAAATTTAAAATGGCCGCACCAATATGGCCGACGAGTTTGCATCATCTGCATTAAGGCATTGTTATCAGTTTGGTTTTGCCCATTATTCTGTTTTTTCGATTTAGTGTGCCGGTCTTGTAATACGTCTACATAAGATAAACCTTTGGATACTTTTATCGATGTGAATTTCCTAGGGGTCTTCGGGGCTTCCTTAGGATTTTTTTTAGTTTGCCTTGTCTTCGTCGCTTGCTTTCTTCTTGCCTGTAGTTCTTTTGCTACCAAGCAACCGCGATAACTTGCAGGGTGTGCCTCAAGGCAATTAGCACACTTAGGTACAATAGATTTGTCCTTGTCACAATTCAATGTTAGGTGAGGTCCAGCACATTTGACACATTGAGCTCGACGCTGGCAAAACTTTTGCGTATGGCCGAATCTTTGGCATCTTTTACATTGAAGAAACAATTTGTTTTTTCGGGGAGCCTCTATTTTCACTCTCATATTCTGAATATATTCAACCGCGTAAATTTTATTAATGTCCTCAGAGTTTTCGAACGTTAGCATGAAAAGTGAAAGGCGAACAATTGTTTCTCTATCTTTTTCTTTATTTTTAATAAGTTTATTTGTTACTAAGTTGTGACGATTCTCAAGATTGGTGGTAATATAATGAAAACTCTCTGATTAAAAAGCCTTATTCCCAATCCTTATTCACAAATTTATTGACAAAAAATTTTTTTTTGTACAAAATAAATTTCAATACTAGATACGTTTCGGTGGCAATGACCACCATCTTCAGGTTAAAGATATAATTTAAATAAATAACAGAATAGTTTGTTATAAAACTATTAAAAAGTCAAAAAAATTATTATAATACGAACACGAAAGTTAAAAAGGGTTAACACAGAACGAATCACATGGTTGAGGCAGACAAAGTCGATTTCTATTCAGTAGATTTCGAGAAATCAAAATTTTTTCCTGTCAGGCATATATGAAAACGCTCGAAAATTTCCATCGCAGGAAGCTCGGCCGGCAGAAAGCTTGCCCACACCATAATCCACTTCCCCTTCGCCTAAAGGTGTTTTTTCTGAAAATCAAGAAAAGTGCCTGTTTTAAAACGCGTTTATGAGGTATTAAATCGAACCTCACCAACTTTTCATGAAAATGGGTTGGTAGAGTAACTCTTTGAGAATAAATAAGGCTTTTCAAATTAACTCTATCACCACCGTGGGCCTTGTTCAAACTTTTTTCCTGAAACGGCTGTTTTTACATTTTTGAGATTTACGCGAAAAGTTATAATTATTTTTGCATGCAATTTTTATTGTAGGTAGGCACTAACAGAAGCCACAATTTCAGCCCTGAAACAAGGTTCTGCGATAATTACAGTCCCTGTAATTAAATGTCAAAAAATGGCCATAATTCGAGGTTTTCATTTTTTTTTGGAAAAACCTGTTGACCGATTTCAATTTTCAAAACTCATAATTTTCGTCTTTTTAAGCGCTATTACGTACTATTTTTTGTGTCCCAAAAACAAAATTTTTTCGCACCTAAAACGTTGAAAAACGTGTTTTCGCTACCATTATTAGCTTTTTTCCAACTGTTCTCCTGGACCGATTTTTTCCAAAACACATTCATTGGATTCCTACGATTTTTCTCTTAATTATAGCGTCGAAAAATCGCAGGGTAGATTTATTTCAACTTTTGAATACTTTTCCGCTATCTCTCCTGGACTACTGGATATTCGACAATTTGTGTCGACAACATTGAACAATATGGAATATATGATGGAGCAATTAGAAACAATATTGCCGAACAATTACCGCATTTCATTTTAATTGCTCCAGAATCCTCCACTAATTGCTCCAGATTGCTCCATTACAGTTGCCCGGCGATTATTGCTCAAACAATTGCCCGTGTAAGCGCACCTTTATATATTAATAGGCAAACAAAAAGTTTGTAAACGCTAAGGCTTTTTGTTCGTGAACGGATTTCATTAAAATTTTCAGAGAATGTTCTTTTTATAGAATAGTTTTGTAATAAAGAATTTGAACGAAATCGATTCACGAATAAAAAAGTTATAGCGATTTGAATTTTTCGTATTTGAAAAAGTCGTTAAAAATTTGAATTTTTTTGTGAGCATCAACGTAGAGCAGAGTAGCCTACAATTGACACAAACGCCGTTTCAGTGAAGCGAATGAGAAACAGAGAAAACAATCGTTGGTGTCAATTTTTGGCGGCATAACT
Source organism: Thereva nobilitata (assembly GCA_963855945.1). NCBI lineage: Eukaryota > Metazoa > Arthropoda > Insecta > Diptera > Therevidae > Thereva > Thereva nobilitata. The sequence goes on from OY979695.1 coordinate 95,729,931, forward strand.
GAGATAAAAAAAACTCGCTTACTTTGTGCGTGCATTTTCTTTATTCTCTTTTGTGTATAGTATTATTATGTTGTATTGTGTAAGATAATGCCGTTCGTTTTTTTGGCGAGTGATAGAAGTGCAAAGTGAATGCATTTATTATTTGATTTGAGGCAAGTTGCGACGTTTTTTTTCAATATTTTAATGTTGATTTAAGTGATTTTCTTTCAGTTTTATTTTGTAGTGTTTTGTTTGTATTGCTTATTGATAATTTCTTTGTAGTTTTTGAAGTTATACTTCTTTAGGCGCGTTTTGAAAATATTATGAGAGTGAATTTTTAGGAATCGAGACGCAGCGCGAGACGCAACGGAGAATATAGGCGAAGGGATGTGGAGGGCAAGCATTTTAACTCCCATTCTTTAGCTGATGTCTGTTCACGATGTCGATGGGTGAGGGGGTTTTTATCCTGAGGCTATGGAGGGAAATAAATTTCATGTAGGAATCATCAGCTAAGCGAAGGTTTGGGTTTTTTGTAGGCATGAAGATTCGTAGACGATTTTACTGTGCACGACGTTGCTGGGTGAGGGGTTCTGTCACGAGGCTATGGAGCGAAATCCGATCCGTGTTCTATTTATTACCTAAGCGCGAGTTTCTAAGGGCCAGTTTTACACCAGCCAGGTTCAAATCTTGCGACAGCTTTTTCAACTACTTCTACCAAAACCGATTCTTATGAAACTTTGCACACACATTGAGCGAACGTGACAGTGCAATCTGACAATTTTGAAAAAAAATCAAGATGGCGGACGAATTTTTCAATTGTGTTCCGATTCCATTGAAAATCGGTATCGGGGGGTTTTAGGGGCACAAATGACGATTCTGTGGCCAAAATTTGAAAATTAAAAATGGCGGCGCCAATATGGCGAATGAATTTTGGAAATGTGTTCTGAATCCATTGAAAATCGGTTTCGGGTGGTTTTTAGGGCCACAAATGACGATTCTGTGGTCAAATTTAAAAAATTCAATATGGCGGATGAATTTTGGAAATGTTTTCTAAATCTATTAAAAATCGGTATCGGGGGGTTTTTAGGGCCACAAATTACGATTCTATGGTCAAAATTTGAAAATTAAAAATGGCGGATGAATACTGCAAATGTGTTCTGAATCCATTGAAAATCGGTATCGGGAGATTTCTAGGGCCACAAATGACGATTCTGTAGTCAAATTTGAAAATTCAAAATGGCGGATGAATTTTGCTAATGTGTTCCGAATTCATTGAAAATCGGTATCGGGGAGTTTTTAAGGTCACAAATGACGAATCTGTGGGAAAAATTTAAAAAAAATCAAAATGGCGGCGCCAATATGGCGGTTCGGTTTTGGTAATTTTGATTCGATTTCACTGAAAATAGCTATTTGTGGGTGTTTTAGGGTGCCTTCACACTGAATAAAGCAAAACGTGTTTTTTCGCTTTAACGCACCATCATGTCAAAGATCAATTAAAAATGAGTGCTGTTATTCAGACTGAATAACACAAAACCAAAATCAACGAGCAAAACATTTCTAAACAAAATTACATGACAAATAATATCGTTATTCATACTTATACGAACAAAAACAAAACAAAAGCAAGGAAGCAAACCAAAAACAAAGCAAAAGCATCCAATAAGCACAACAGGCGAGAATTGCATTCTGTGTGATACAAACTATTCACACCTGCACAATCAAAACGAAAAAGCAACAAAACTTGAAAATGAAACCTAAAAGCATGCTTTGAGTCGATACAGATTCCTTTGCTTTGTCAGTCAATTTTGGAATTTAATAAATCTAATTCTTCGACTAAACCTAGGATTAACTCTAACACTAGGATAAGTTCCAAATCTTCCAAGATTTATAACACAATAACACCACATGTAACATCCTCCAAATATAGAAGAGCCAACAATGATATTAATAATGGGATTGATAACATTCCGCCCACATCCTATGCTGTCATTCCTCCAACAAATAAAAGCAATCCAGTCCAGTGGCCTCATTTTTCAACTAAACCATTTTTCATGGAGACTATACAAAGAGGTAAAACTCTTATCGGGAAAATGACAGGAAATGGATGGGTAGAAGAAACTAAACTTCTAGTTCATTTTTGGCCACAGATGTCACCTTTGTCCGATGTACCCCACATGAAGTTAGCTTAATTTGACCTATTTTGACGATTCCTTCAAAATTAAGTTAGTCGAAATGGTGCAATGCAAAAAAAATTCCTTGGAAATTAATAAAAAATTATTGGAAACACCAACAATTCATTAATTACGAATAATCACATTTATATAAATTTAGTTTTTCGTAAACATAAAACATATTAGTGCCAAATGAACTTGGCCATGAACCGGATAAAAACAATCGGCCATGTTTTTTGGGGTACATTTGACTGCAGCGCCACCATTAATCAAACGAAAATTGACAACACGTAGTTTTACCTCCTTGTATAGTCCCCATGCCATTTTTCTTGGACCCGTTGCAGTTCCGATGGTAAAAAAACACCTTAATGTCTGGGAATTGAACGAAGGGTCGATACTTGGTGTTTCGTCTAAGAGATAGAAGGGTTTTTGATAATGTAAGGCTTTTCCTTCCTTACATGCATGACAAACCTGACTCTACTTGCATAAATGGTAAAAGCAAGACCAACCTCATCATATCGATGCAGCAATGGGACCACATATAGACGCAATAGAGACTACAACTCCACCGGTTCATAAGTTGATAAGATAGAACCAGGTTTTACCATCATAGATAGGTGGTGGAATTCTACGTTCATTGGTAACTTATTCATGGAAATAGGTTAAAGGTTACAAAAATGTAAAACTCTACCAAAAACGCCCTAACGGATAAACCGCTACGATACCCCGATTTTTTGCACTTTATTCACATTTAATAGAGCAAACTTTCGAAGCACGCTGTTTTTGTTTTTTGCTTTATTTGTTGTGAATACAGGCTAGTCACAATGCTTAACTGTTTTTTCCTTTTTTTGCTTATAAAACGTTTTGCTTTATTCAGTGTGAAGGCAGCCTTAAGGTCGAAAATAATAAATTTGTTGTCAAAATTAGAAAATTCAAAATGGCGCTGGAAATATGGTATGCATAACAAATCACTTCACCAGAATTTTGTAAAAAGTAAAATCCAAAAATGACAGAATTAAGACTAAAAGGAATATAATTACCCCGTTTATGACTAGGTTCAACCTAGGTTCAACCCAGGTTGAACCCAGTCATAAACGGGGATCGAGTTGAAACTGGGTCCACTCAACCCAACTCAGCTCGCCTACCTGGGTCGAGTTGATATTTCGCCTCATAAACGCGTGTTGAGTTGAAATTAGGTTGAAGTGACATTTGTTTTGTTTGTTTACCATCCGTGAAGTCTGCTTTCGGCGTTATTTTTGTGTTCGGTGTTTTTGTAGCGCGTTAATTATTTTATATTAACTATATATGTAAAAACAGTGGAAATTTAATTTTGACAATGGCTAAAAGAAATGTTTGGGAGCATTAGGAAACAAAAACTATGTTAGAAATAATTCGGGAACAAAATTCCTTTCACTATTTTGATGGAAAACTGTATAGGAAGTCAGAAATATAGAAAAAGAATTAACAAAAAGAGGTTATGTTTTGATGTCAGTTCAACCCGATTTCAACCTAAAGTGAACTCAACTCGGAATCATATACGGTGGTCGAAATTTCAACTCAACCTCGACTCAACTTTTCAACCTAATCATAAACGCGGTAAATAAAAATATGTAAAAAAACTTTTAAGTTAAATGGTTTTATTTTAACAGGTTCCCTGTCCAATGAATCATATATGATTCATGGGACATCTTTTGTACCAAATTTTATACGTCCATGAATCACATGTGATCAAATTTAGAGGTAAATTTGCGGTTTTTTTCAATGAACGGAGCGGGAAATTTGGATTTTTACTATAGGGACGTGCGGGGCACATCTTCTAAATGTGTAAAACAAAAAAATCTGCAGTGATTTATCGAAAGTGTATATTTGGTGAGAACAACTACCCTATAGAAATGAAAATAAAAAACGAATTGCAAACAAAAGAGTGGGACTTATACCATTCCTCAAAGATAATTGTATGGGGACAGGCAACCTGTTAAATCTACTGTACCAAAAACTAGAAAATAATTAGAACACAATCATGGACCTTCTGGAATAGTAGCAGTGCTGTCTTCTCATGTCGTTTGCCAAGGGGCATTTTGTGTCGCTGCGTCAGCGAATTAAGTAATATTCTGGGACTTTTAACAGACCAAAATAAAAACATGGGGCGCATAAAAACCTGTATAACCTGTGTAAATAAGAACAACTTGTCTTGAAAAATGTGTTTCCAAGTACACCAAAAAAAATAGTTCAAAGGCTCTTCGTATCATATTTCAGTTACCAAAAGCCGCTCAATTCAATTGAGTAACTATTAGAAGAAGAATCTAGGGAATTGAATATAATTTAGAAGTGACGTTTATTTCAGTAGTGGAAAGTAGGTGGAGGAAATTTACTCAAGGTCGATGGACCCACAGGCTCATAAGAAATGTGGAGGGATGGGTCACGGGAGAGCATGGAGAAATGAGTTACGACTTCGCACAGTTCTTGAGTGGACATGTGTGTTCCAGAGCATACCTCGATCGGTTCGGACAAGAGTCTTCGCTGTCCCCGGCATTACTAAATGTGATAGAAGACACAGAGCACGTCCTATTGGAATGCCCGATATTAGCCGAGCAAACTGCGGCTCTGCAAGCGACAGCTCAGGCACGACTAAGAGTAGAGAATATCATAGACTACATGGTGACATCGGGTGTTGTAAAGAATAAAGTGGAGGAGACGCTAAATTTGCTCCATCAGAAGGTAAGGCGCAAAGAAACCAAAAGGAAGAGAGTAAGGATTAGAAATATCGGTAGTATTAGCAGGTAGATAAAAGCTGATCCAGCTGGCGAAGCATGGCCTCTCTCTGCCGGAGAATGGGTTGACTAGTAGGTGATTTTAGTTAGGATTAGAATCCGGTATAACCGACAGGCTGGAGCGTGTCGGCATCATGATGTTTCGACCTGACAACGCACGCAAATAATAAAAAATACAATAAATTATTTGCATGCAAATTAAACATTAGTCTTAAATCACGCCAAAGAAGTATAACTTCTAATGCGCGTACATAAGTACACACACCCACACACGCCAAGACAACGGCGTGTGTAGGAGCCTATTGCGCACAGACAGGCAGACAAACATTCAGTTTTACATATATATATATATATAGATATATTATGTCGTTTGTTATGATATTCGAGAGCAAAACAATTTTCCTGTAAAATTCTTAAGAATAATAGTTACAAAACCAGCACACCACATAGTCAAGCAAGAAGTGATGGAAGCGACTAAAAAAGTCCTGGGAAATTTTAGACGCTCTGGAGCGACAGTCGAAATGTTTCATTTCGAAGTAATTAAAAACTCGCCATTGCGAATAATTTTTTTTTGAATAAAAATATTTAAATTGAATTTAAATTCGAACAAATCGTGAATTTTTTGAAGTAAAACTTCTTTACGCGCGCTTATGCTTAAAAATTTCCTTAAGAGCGAATAGGTTTCATTCGCATCACACATTGAAAAATCGTCAGAGCTTTCGTATAACGCTGGGAAATGGGGAGGACGGGGCACAAGAGACGAAGAAACTCGAGTCCGTATAACGATGGGAATTTTGGAGGACGGGGCACAAGAGGCGAAGAAACTTTAGTCTGTGTGTGGGTTGCATAGACATTAATAGGTGCGTTTCATTTTCATGCCAATGATGCAAGTTACACTATCCATCATTTCGTTTATTACCCCCATACACAAATCGATTTTTTAGGCAAGGGGTCGCGGGGAAGTTTATGTCATGCATGTAATTTGCACCCATCGCTGCGACCCCTTGCCTAAAAAATCGGCTTGTGTATGGGGGTAATAAACGAAATTATGGATAGTGTAACTTGCATCAATAGCCAGCATCTACGCCGATGTGCGCCCAACTACGCCGGCGTACGTACTCCAATGAAACTGAAACGCACCTATTTTTATTTAGATTAATAAATCGGTGACAGTGAAAGTGACTTCCAAATATATTTGGTTTTTGGTGATTTTTTGAAAAAAAATTTAGTCTTATTTATAAAAAATACCTAATTTTTATATTGTCTCTGTTGTTCCCTTGTTGTTGGTTATTATTGTTGTTGTTATGATTATCTATTAGTTGTGCATGTTTTGACAAAATAATTATTCTAGTTTTTTGTGCTTTTTAGTGAATTGGAGGCAAATTTTTAAGCGTTTGTTTAGAGAAATTTATTTATTAATATTGCCGCTGTTTTATTATTGTGCTGTGGTTATTATTGTTGTTGTTATTGTTATTGCTTATGCATGTAGTGTCATGTGTCAATCTAGTAATTGTAGTTTAACGTAACAATTATTATGTGTCTCGTGTCTTTTGTAATTCACACAACATAGAAAAAGTAAGTTACCATTAATTTTAATTTTTACATTTTGTATATTCTAATAAAAAGTAAATCGGAAATTTACTTTAGATTAGTAGTCGTTGGTCGTGACCAGTATTATTTAAGGTATATTAGTTATTTAAAGATGAATGCTAATAACCAAAATAATAACTATGATGAACGGCAAAATTAATTGGCCAGAGAGCGCCAATGGGATTTTCTCAAAATAAAAGGGGGGGCAGGAACGAGAAAATCTTTATATTGATTGACTCGAGAGAATTAGCAAGAGAGCATTCACAAAGATATCGCGAAAAAATAAATCAAAGGTACACGCAACAGGATAATCTTTATCGTGTAGTACATCAAGATACTGTTATACAAATACAAAATTCGCTCCCTCGACAAATTTCAGTACCATCAAAAATAAGTCTTCATGTTGACTCAAATATACAAACTGAAGACCCTTGCGAATGCAAAATTTAAACGAAGGAGAGAATTAGTGAGAGAGCGTTCACGAAGATATGTATCACACCATAAAACTGTAGGCGAAATAATGAAATTCATTCATGACAATCTCCTCCTATACACTTCGGAAGGTTCAACTTTATTAGATCGAAACTTCAACGAAATCCCCATGGTTTTGAGTGGCGATTTTAATATCAATTTTTCATCAGAAACGGCGCGTCCCTTACTACGTTTTCTGCATGAAAAATTTAATTTAACGAAATCAAATAATGTTGATGAAAGCACCAATGTAAATAGAAATTAATAAATATTGCTAGATAGCTGATCCAGCCCCTGACGCAATGGCGTAAGCCGATCAAGCGAGGGGAATAAGATGTAAGCAGGAAGTGGTTCTTTTCTAGGCAGGAGCTTCTCGGTAGAGTGCTATCAACCTTCCGAAGCACCTACGGGCACTAACGTAGCTGGTGAATTGGGTAGCAAGCTCCGCAGAAGTCACGTTTCCCGCAAAGAAAGCATAGGCGGTAGGTCGCTGATCCGTAAGCCCCAGTGCCGCGGCTCTGGTGAAAACTTTTGAGGGACCCCACATTGATGACGTCAGGCAATAGGGTTAGTGAGCTTAGTCAGTAGGAATCTGACACTATTTTCTCGGTGCGGACCCCCAGCGGTGTCTGCTGTCGTAGACAGGCGGTTGCCGGCATTTCTTGCTGCTGGACAGATGTAAGATTCTCACCACTCCCTCGTAAAAAAAAACTTTATTGTACTTCTATTGCATATTTCTTGCCGGTTATTATTTTAATAATTCCGGCAGTTATTGGGCAACCAAGTTTTACTTCTAAAGTGTGGTCTTAAGCACACTCATATTTTTTTTTGGTGACCGAATTTCGGTAACGGGCATCCCTACTAGTATTGATTAATCTACATTGAGAAAAAAATCAGTTTTCATTTAAAAATCCCGTATTGTGTGGAAGTACAATGTACCTTTTTAAGCACAGCCTTTTGTTTGCGTAGTTCGGCCGTACTGCCTTTGCCATTAAAAACTCTATATGAAAAAAAAGCAAAAGCGCGTACGAGATAAGTCCGCGTATTGTGGATCCACCATTACGAACCGCTTCGACGCTTCCCAGCGCGTGTCCCTTAAAATTTTCAGGGTGTATATTTTCAAATGATCTCTCAAAATTTTCCATCTATTTACCGATCCTACAAATAAATTTATTTTTGTAAAATTCCGAACAGAGTAACGGATTTTACGCATGATTTTGCCGCATATGACATAATACCAAATTATAACTATGGCATCCACATGGTATAAAAAAGCTAGCGGATTTATGCCCGTAATTCTTTTCTGTACGCCTTTCTTTTTCCCCTTCATGCTCGCGCCATTAGGGGCCCATACACTACAAGGTTTTATGCGTGCGTTCAAACAAAGATTAACAATGTGTGGTGAATTTGGTTTTTGGTATTATGTTTGTCACGAGTTTGTCCCAAATATCAAAATGGTTTGATTTTTTCGTGGTTTTATCTGACAGTTCAATGCATGAACTAAAAAGCTTCCCCTCTGGTGTTGTTTGCTGTCTGTTGTTTTTGCCCATTTTTGGTTTTGGTGATCTTAAACCAAAATGAAAACCATGTAGTGTATGGGCAGGCTCACCGTACAAACAAGTTTGTCGCAAAGACTGTGAGACATGTTTGTACTAGAGTTTGTGTCCGGGGAATTCCCGTCCCGGGAAATCCCGGGACTTCAGCTTGTCTCGATGTCGGCAAATATAGCTCGAGACATTCGAGACATCGAGACGGGTAGTCATATTTCTCTATGATGTATGTCGCGCGCGCCATTCTTACGTAGAGGTCCTTCGATACAGTAGAACCCGATGTAGTCAACCCCGCTCAATATTTCATTGTAGTTAACTAAACAATTTCACAGTAGTCAACTTCCCTGTCCCCATCAAACAAAATATATCACGCGTGTAGTAGCCCTATTTCTGACTCTGCGTATGACGTTTGTTTTCGATACCTGTATGAATTTTAAAAGAAAAGTAATCGTGGCTTGAGGCTTGATTCGAAATGGATGGACCAAGTTCAAAGCTCTGGAAATATTACAAAAAAAATAAAAATTCCTCTGATGCGTAATGCAAAGGATCACATACATACATATACAACTGGGATTTTGAGACATTTACAGCGCATTCATAAGATACATTTTGATGAACCAGTAGCAGTTCTATCACCAACTGAAACGGAAATATCTGAGGCGCCAAAGAAAATCAAAGTTGACACTCAACAAAAATTAAATTTTGAAATCCAGCCGCGAAAATGTTTGTGTAAAATTATTGCTACGCTTGCAGCCAAGGATGGACTGAGAACTGAGAGCCATTGGGTGGAGTGAATAAAAACTGAGTGTACACTTAAAGGGAACACTCCCTAGTGGAGTGATTCGTTAAAAGTGAACACTCGATTTCGTGTGAATAAAAATTCTCTCATTCAAATACTATTCACTCATGGGAAATTTTAGTTCACTCACGGGAAATTTTGGGATTAAAGGGAACGTCATTTTTGCGAAATTAGTAGGCTACTAAACGTGGATGGATTTATATGGAGTTTTACTTTTGGGAAAATTTATTTAGAGTTAAATGAGGTTCTGTGGGAAAAATTTACCTTTGCGGAATTTAGTTTGGGCAAAAGGTGGTTTTGCTGCCGAATCCGCTTTTGGTGGTTTAGTTAGGGCAAAAGGTGGTTCTGTGGGAAAAATTTGCTTTTTGGGGGTTTTAGTTTGGCCTAAAGGTGGTTTTGTTGCGAGGTCAAGCATTTGAATGCTGAGTACGTTAAGAACTTTAAACGGATTGAAAATATAAAACCAGCACAATTAACAGGCTAAAAAACATGCAATACTGATGCTCTTGAAGAAATGGAGCGCATGAGAAACTTACCTGCTGCTTTTTAAAATGGATCAATTAAAAAATTTCTTTGTTATTTATAGTTGTGACTAAAAAGTAAAAAATATTTTTTTCTTTGGCAGTGATAGGTATACACAAGAAAAGTTTCATTGAAAAATAAGAAATGCTGTAAATTTACATAATTCTTTGATAAGAGTTCAAACATTTAAAATCAAACGAGAATATAATTTTAAAATTGTTAATACACATTAAACTTCTTATTTTGCAATGAATCTTTTCGTGTGTATACCTATCACTGCCAAAAAAAAACATTTTTTTTCTTTTCAGTGCATTTCATTTATAAAAGTTATTTATTTTAAAAGTTTTTTTAATTTATTTTATTAAAATGGATGAAAAAGGTCCTCGCAACCTTCCTCAAATTTTACAAGTGTTCACTCACAGGCAAACTGTAAAACTTTGTTTTATTCACATCAAAATGAAGTGTTCACTCTATATGAAGAAATGACAGAGTGAAGTACTTAACGAAACCTAACGAAGGTTATTTTTATTCACGCCAAAATAAGTGTTCACTCCAAAAATGGAGTGAACACTTGCACTCAGTTTTTATTCACACCACCCATTACCAACAGTGATTTCATACGGGAATCTTTAGCCGCAAAAGGGTACAAGAAATCTAGAGACCAAAACACAGTCATGAATTTAATTTTGGAATTTTTCAACCAAAAAAAAGGAAATGATACGAATGCTGAAACCCTATTTTATGATGTTAAAACCAGAGGGAACTCTATGTTGACCATGATCGAGCGTTTTTTGAAGCTAAAAAATTCTATCAAAAAAGCGCTCATTGATTTGGAATTATGCAGCAAGTGGAAAGAGAAAAACATAGCAGCAAAATTTTTGAAACTCACAAAAATGGCGGTGCAATCGTTGAGCAGAGAGCATGCCAATTTTTTAACAGGAGAGGCGATAGTCAACATACTGTTAAAAAATTTGCCGAGTGTGAACGACACTTTGGGCCAGACACTACTTAACACTCTTGAACTCAAGATCGCAGACCGTCGAAACAGACATCTTATATCACTTATTAATTATTTAAACACTTCCGAACATAACAAAGTGACTACTTTATTTTATTTTTCAATTTCGTTTACGAACCTTACCTAGTTATAATTTTGATTTTTTTTGCTTAGTAATAACTTTAAAAATAATTTTGTTTAATTACAAAATTTATGCTCCAAATTATGATTTTCTTTAAATTCCCTTTGAAAATCTAAAATGTCTCGAATGTCTCGAAATTCCCGGGATATTTAGCTCGAGACGTCTCGGGACCCGAGACTTTAAAAACCTCGAGACTTCACAAACTCTAGTTTGTACTCATAAAACCTTGTATGTATGGGCCCCTATTTTCATAACCCATGGTACAATAATTACAAGGTAAGCTCATAAGGGTCCCGTGACGTCACTCAGATCTTTTCTCACAAAGGGAAGGCGTATTTTCTTTATTCATTTATTTCCTTCAATTCCAAATTTTTATAACCAAATATTAGATTTGAGTAAATATTCTCTTGATACTGTTTCAAGAGCATATTTACTTAATGTAAGTACTTATTTTCTTGAAACTCTAAATTATTTTTCCCAGTGTAATACGAGTTGCTATTTCTCGCCTGTCGCTCAGTGCGTCTCTCTTTCGCCCTACATAAGTAAGTGAGGAATACGATAAGCAACAAAATGAAAAGTCATGGTACATAAATTCTGAATACTCATTCTCACTCCTACAAGATAAGTTCATAAAAGTTAATAGGCTGAATTTAGTTTTTCTTTATATCGATAGAGATAGGTATTCAAATTAAGTGGATAACTTAAGCTGGCGCGTTCCCTGTACACCGCGGCGCCCTTCAGTTGCCGGCGCCCCGGTCGCCCACCCCCAAAGGCGGCACTGATATAATAATATAAAATATAAATATGTAAGAAAATTAAATCATTTTAACTCAAAGTACCTATATTTTTTTGTCTCTTTCTCAATATTCGTCTAATTATGACGTCCATTTTTCTACTTTGGCAGTTTTCTAACTGCCACAATCAACAACTTTCTATGCATAGAATGTTCACCCAACGAGCATTCTATAACAGAAGAAATTATAGAAGAAAATATAGAAGGCTTCGGCGCGTTGAATACCAAAATTCTTCTAACAAGCAGTTTCTATCAATCGTCAAAAAATTGTATGGAACAAATAGAAGATTTTTATAGCCGTTTGCCGAAGAGGCCCCATTATCACTAAGGTAAAGGAAAAGGGTATAGTTATTATATGTCAGCTTAACTATGGTTAATTCATGGTAATTGTGATGTCAATTTTTTGTTTAAAGGATGATTTTTTTATGTTGGGTGAGAAGCATACACTGTGGCTGTTAAAAGTCATACAACATCTGCTGACAGGCTCGTTCTTTGCGTATTCTGTCCGATGAGGGTATTCCTTAAGCATTTTTGTATGCCTATTGTGTCAAACTTCGGTATTGAACTTGATTCTATCGGACAGGAGGTGTACTTTAACGTTATCGTTTAGGACGTCCAAAGTTAAGCAAGAGATAAGCACTTTCCTCATATGTGACAGCGGCATGAGTTCCAACTTCTTGAGTCTGCCCGTTTAGGTCGGTAAGCTGAAAAAATCGCGCGGGTCGTGTAGGTTTCTCAGAGCGAAGAGGGGAAATTTCTTCTGTACTGATTCCAATCTACTGCTACTTACCTGGAATATAGGATGCCCGATCGGGCACGCATATTCCAGGATTGGGCGGACGAGCGAACATGAAAAGAGTTTTTGTAACCGGAACGTTATTGAATTCTTGGGCTCTTATTTTTATAAAGCCAAGAAGCTTGTTGGCTCTGGCAGCAATATTATCGTAGTGCAAGTTTAAATTTAATTTAATGTCTAGTCTAGAACAATGCCTAGATCTACAACTCGACACGATCTAAAGCCTTGTCGTTGAGATAATATTCCTGCAGTTGTGTGTTTCTTTTGCGGGAAAAGGTGATTATATGACATTTGCTGATGTTGAGTTGTAATTTATTGGTGGTACACCAGTCTTGCAACGCGTTTAGCTTTGTTTAAAAGAAAGTTACGTCCTTGGACGTCCCACTCTGTTCCATATTCCAAATTTATCCCTTGATAATATTCCTCTCCCCTTTGTTGACTTTGTCAATAATCTTGGCATTGCTATTAATTACAATCTATCCTGCTGCAATCAAGTCTCACATATGCTCTCCAAGTTCTATGGTACACGACGTAAACTTTGGCCTTACTGTAGTCTCTTATCTCCATCTATTCGTCCAAAACTGGTTAAAGCTCTCTTGTTACCACACTTTCTTTATGGCTCGGTTTATATATCTTTTGATTCATCTTGTCGTCAACGTCTTAAGGTTGCATTTAATGATTGCTTGCGTTATATCTTTCACTTGAGGCGAACAGATCACGTCTCCGGTATACAGAATTCCTTATTAGGATATGACATTTTTCGTCTACTCGACATCGTGGCTCTGGTCCTTTTTTGTAAAGTATTCTATACCAAGGGTCCTTCTTAGCTATCCGATTCCTTATCTCCCTTGCACTCCACTAGATCACTTAAATTTCTTATTCCTGCTCATCTGTCCCTAATTGGTAGTCGTTCCTTCTTTGTGCATACTATTAGACTTTGGAATAGCCTTCCCAACGTGGTGCAAAGAAGGCACAGTCGCGGCTTTCAGAAAGCAAGCGTCTATTTTTCTCTCCTCCTCTTAATTTTCTCTTCTTTAGCCTATTTAATCTTTCTTTCTTCTATGATCACCGATATTATTTTAATTAGTTTTTAGAATTATTTAGTTAAGGTGAGTTTAAGCTAGGGGAAGAGTGTCGGTTGTGAGCATGGCTCGGTTGTGGATGTAGTAGTGTGTAAGTGTAGATGGTAGTCTAAGTCTAGTCTAAGTCTAGAATGTAAGTCACAAGCAGTCAGAATCTAGCTGTCGGCCAGTTTGTTTAAGAATGAATAAATGAATTAAAAGTATAGAAATAAAGTAAGAATAACACATGGCGCTGCGGACGGAAAAACAAAAAACAAACGGGACACGGAAAAAATTAAAAGTGAAAAATAAAATAATAGTATAAATGCACCAGTGAAAAATTATAATTATTGAAAGTGCATATAGTTACAACATGGAGTGAGTGAAAGTGTATAACCGTAAATGACGAGAGCAAAAAAAGAATTAAACAAAAGCAGTGCATTATTGAAAAAACGTGGTCCGGGTCGACCTCCGAAACAAAGAACAATCATAGTAGTGGAAAGAAATATGGATTATTTAAAGAAACCAGAAGAATTGAAATCAGATGGAAACATTGCAGAAAGCTGTAGAAAATTCAAGCAAAATTTCGATATTTTTGCAATCGCAATTGAATTAAAGAAAAAATCAGAGGAAGTAAAAATAGCTACATTTTTAAATGCTATCGGACCGACTGCTTTGGAAACTTACAATTCATTTAATCTAACGGAGACCCAAAAGCAGCAATATGAAGAAGTCATAAAATCATTTGAAACTTTTTGTTTCCCAAAAAAGAATGAAGTATATGCAACATTCTTTTTCCAAAGTCGTAATCAAGCAAATGGCGAACCATTTGATCATTTCCTAATTGATTTAAAAAAGTTAATAAGAGACTGCGGCTATGAAGCTCTAGAAAATCGAATCTTGAGGGATAGGATAGTATTTGGAATCAGTGTTGGCAAAAAATTAATCCGATTAGTGATTAAAAATTAACGATTAAAAAGTTAATCGCGATTAACGATTAAAGATTAATATTTTCAATCGTTAATCGCCGATTGAAGATTAATTTAATCTAATCGCCAATCGCTAATCAAGATTACGATTAATTGTTTCTCGTCCGTATCAAAAAAACTACAAAATTTCGGAATTTTTATCTTTTTAAAGGGAAGTGTTACTGTCCATATTCTTTAATTACTGTTTTCTTTTGTGATTAACACTTCATACATATTGCAGCAAGAATATTGTTAGAAGATTTCTCAGAAACTAGTTTAAAAAAAGTGCCGTCAAATAAAACAGAAGATGACGAAAAAATTCACTTGGCAGATTTTTCCTAATGTTTTGGGTCGAAGATTCCCATTATCAATTTCGTTCTGTCTACTAGAACTTGAAGTACTAAAAATGCTATGTTCGGTGGCTTCATCGTCTATATCCATTTGTAATAACGTAATAACTTTAACTTTACTTTAAAATACTAGCATAGTAATTACGACGTGTGTACATAATATATTTTTAATTTACTATCCGCCAAACGCACAAAATAATACGCAAATGAAAAAGATGTATAAATCCAACATCGACGAAAAACCACGGAAGTTAACGATTCTTCATTGTTTACGTAACGTACAATACGTTCAAGTAAGAGATAAGCATATTTAGAATAGTGTGTCCTCACATAGTGTGAGTGAATGAGATAACACAGTATGCTGTTATTGTGACTTGGTCTCATTATTCTACTCTGATTTTATCTTGGGTATTGTTTTGCTAATACCACTTGTTGCAGTTGCCTCTGTCTTACTAAAACTTCTGTGAAAGACTAAATGGGGCCGCAGTTATGCTGCCCAACATCAGTGCCGTGCCAAGGGTATACGGCGCATAGTGCACGCTCTTTTTATTTACCTTTGCTTACGCGTCCTTTAAAACACACAGCACTGCCCAACAAAATAACAAATATATATAGTCAAAAATAAATGTAGGAATGGTAATAGTGGAGTTCCTGGAGCATTAAAAACATGAAAACCTCGGATTTCAGTTACAGTGAATGAAATATAAAAAATCCAAATGGAATGTTTAGCTAATAATATATATAAAAAGTTTACCTATTAAAAAATTGTGATCTTGACTTGAATAACCGAAATTCAAAATGGCCACCCAAATTTGCCAACTGTGTTCCGATTTCCATGAAAATCAGTATCGGGGGGTTTTTAAGGGAGCAAATAACGAATTTATGTTCAGAACTTATAAATTCAAAATGGTAAGTATTCCACCTCTTTCAATATATTCAATTGAGTGTTCTTCGGAAGTCCGTGCAACATGACAGTACAGTACTGACCAGCTTGTAAAATCTCCTCAACGGTTGCAAGATCATTGTGTGTGACGTGTGTAAATACTTGTAAGTATGTCTGTGCCTAAAATGTGGGTATAATGTGTATTCATCAACGCTCCAATAAACGTGTTCTCATATCTGCAAAAATATGTGATTGGTTTTTTACCCATAAGTCGCTTAGTTTTTAAGCTATCAAGTCCTTCCAAATAGCATTTTGTAGGTTTTTTCAAGAGCTATAAGCTCATATAAATTAAACTTTCTTTCACCCCTTATTTTTGAAAGGGTTTGAGCTGAAAGGGCTTGAACAAGTTACTATTTACGAACATATGCAAACTGTAAACGGCAATATCTTACTCAATTTTTATCAAAAAAAAAACAACCAACATTTTCAGAAAAGCAAAACCTACGATTCTGTACTCTACAAAATTTTGCGTATCATTAATAGTTTTCGAGTTATTTTGAAGGAAAGGCAATACTTGCAAAATTACAAAAATGCTCTCTTCGCTTCAAGCTCAAATTTTTTCAAAACGGTCAAACTTCTATAGCATATTACAAGAATTTTTATAAAGTGAATTGTGAATGGGTACCGATTATTTTCAATGGGGGTGGTAATTAGGGGGTGATTTTCACATTTTTTTGTCGCCGAAAAAATAGGGACCAACCTTATTTTCGTCATAACTCGCTTAGTTTTAATGCTAGGGAGTTTTATAAAAAAACAAAAATAAAGGTTTTTTCAAGCACTTTAAAAAAGGTTTAATGAGTTTTTCCCGAAAAATGCATTGTTTTTTGTTTATTTCAAGTTGAAATTTTTAATTTTGGCGTTTAACAAATAAGAACCAACCTTCAACAAGCTATTACTATTTTTGTATTGGGTCTACAGACACCATAAACTCACCATTTTTTTTTGTTTTTTTATAAGCTACATTTTTAATAATAATAATTTTTTTTACTTTTTGAGTTATTCGCGAAAACCGACGAAAACGTGGTTTTTTTGGTTGAAAAATTGACATTTTCACTCGCAAAGTAATGACTTTCAGAAAAAACTTTATAGAACAAAAGTTGCTTAGAATTAGCCAATCTATCTATTCCCGGACTTATTTTCAATTAAAAAATTTTCACCCCCGAGAAGGGATGGCATTCACCCCCAGGGTAAAAACACAACAAAATATTTGGTAAGCTGCAATTTATAATATAAAAAACAAAACCCCACCTCGACCACGTAAATTCAGTCACCGTGTTTTTCATTTTATTATTTTTCAACTAAACTGAATTTAATCAGCTTTTTAATGGATTCATACTAATCAAAACTAATAACATGACTTATTTATATATCAATCAAATTAACGATTGACGATTAACGATTAATTAAATTAATCGCGATTAGAATTAATATTTTAATCTCGATTAATTTAGTCGCGATTAGCTTAATCGATTAAATTTTTAATCGATTAATTAATCGATTGATGAAATTAATCGATTGATGCCAACACTGTTTGGAATCCATGACAAAAAATTGCAGAAGAAATTTCTGGAAACAATAGACCTTGATGTGGAGAAAGCTATTACATTGGCAAGAGCAACGGAAGCAACGGCAAACCAGTGCACAGAGATGCAGAGGTCAACCTCAGGGAGATGCGTGGATGCTATAACAAGAGAAGCCGCTGGCGAAAATCATAAAACACAGGATGGAAAATACAATCACAATATAAGTAACAGATATAATAGAATTACAAATAACACTAATAAATTGTATAACGATAAAAACAATAAATTTACTAACAATTTTAATAATTTTAGGTCAAAAGAAGGACGTAATGTGAAGAATACAAATAAGAATGAAATGCCAGTTTTGTAGACAAGAACATATGCCAAAAAAATGCCCTGCTTACGGTAAACAAGCGGAAATTGCGGCAAGTACAATCATTTTGCAATTGCATGTAACAAAAAACAAATTAAAGAAATTAGGTGTAACAATAATACGTTTTATATTGATAATATAAATAATAAAACCAAACCTCAAGATGCACAAGCGTGGTTTGAGGAAATTAGAATACAAAACATGATTATTAGTTTTAAGCTGGATTCTGGTTCAGATTTGAACATGATACCGTATGAATATTTTATGAAATTACAAAATAAACCAATAATCGAGTCATGTTATCATAAAGTGGAAGGTTATGGAGGAGCAGAAATAGATATTATAGGAAAAGTTAAATTAGTGTGTATGATAAGGAATATAGCTACCACAGTGGAATTTACGGTATCAGATAAAGATGCAACACCAATTTTAGGTTTTGCAGCATGCAATAATTTTAAGTTAATACAAAGAATATATAGCATACACCAAAATAATATTGAGATAATAAATAAATTTTCAGATGTTTTTGAATGGTTAGGTTGTTTCGCAGAGGATGTAACAATTAAATTAAATGAAAATATAGCACCAGTAGCAAAAGCTGCTAGACGCATACCGCTGAAATTGGTTGAGCACGTAAAGAGGGAATTGAAAAATTTGTGTGAGAGAGATATAATTCAAGATGTGGTGAATGAAGACGTAAAATGGGTATCAAATTTAGTGGTGGTTGAAAAAAAGAATAAAAGTCTGAGATTGTGTTTAGATCCACAAGATTTAAACACAGCAATCAAAATAGAAAATCACCTAATACCGACTTTCCAAGAAGTACTAGGAAAGCTCGCTGGTAAGAAGATTTTTACAGTGTTAGATTTGAAGGAAGGATATTGGCAGATCAAACTTGACAACAAGTCAAGTAAGATGTGCACCTTTAGCACGCCATTTGGCAGGTTTAGATTTAAAAGGCTTCCTTTTGGAATAAGCTGCGCCAAAAATTAAATGAAAAAAATTTTGCGGATATTCAAGGAGTCGTAGTATACGTAGACGATATAGTAATTGCTGCGGATAATGAAATAGAGCATGATAGAATTTTTGAGAGTGTAATGAAAAGAGTAAGAGGAAGAAACATAAAATTTAACGAAAAAAAATTGCAATATAGAAAATGTGAAGTTAGTTATCTAGGACATATTATCAGATGCGATGGTATTAAAGTAGATGATGAAAGATGCAAAGCAATTGATGAGATAAATATGAGTGTGCGTAGGACCACACGTTGGAAGTGAAAACTTCTATGGCCGGCCAGTCTATATTTCCAAATCAATCTTATTATTACAATAGGATAAGGATAACTAATTTAATGCAGTCAAAAGTAGTTACTCACTTCCTATAAATATAATGAACGATGTACATACATTTTTGGTATCCGATGAGTCGCGTGGAAGGCTAAACCAAGCTTCGGAAATGCACGATTAAACTTTATACCCACATACTAATTTTCAAATGTGTGGATTTCTATGGCCATAGTACATAGTGGATAGTACATAGTGCATACATTGTAAATAGTACATAGTACATAGTAAATGGTACATAGTATATAATACATAATGCATTATACATAGTACATAGAACATAGTACCTAGTACATAGTACATAGTACATAGTACACAATACATAGTATATAGTACATAGTAAATAAGCATAATATACAGTACATAGTGCATAGTAAATAGTACATAGTATATAATATATAATGAATTGTACATAGTACATAGAACATAGTACGTATTACATAGTACATAGTACATAGTACATAATACATAGTATATAGTACATAGTAAATAAGCATAATATTCAGTACATAGTAAATAGTACAGAGTATATAATACATAATGCATTGTACATAGTACATAGTACATAGTACATAGTACATAGTACATAGTACACAATACGTAGTATATAGTACATAGTAAATAAGCATAATATACAGTACATAGTACATAGTACATAGTACATAGTACATAGTACATAGTACATAGTACATAATACATAGTATATAGTACATAGTAAATAAGCATAATATACAGTACATAGTGCATGGTAAATAGTACATAGTATATAATACATAATGCATTGTACATAGTACATATAACATAGTACATAGTACATAGTACATAATACATAGTATATAGTACATAGTAAATAAGCATAATATACAGTACATAGTGCATAGTAAATAGTACATAGTATATAATACATAATGCATTGTACATAGTACATAGAACATAATACATAGTACATAGTATATAGTATATAGTACATAGTAAATAGTGCATAATATACAGTACATAGTAAATAGTGTGTAGTACATAGTACACAATACATAGTGCATAGTACATAGTGCGTAGTACATAGTACATACTACATAATTCATAATACATAGCACATAGAACATAATAATTAATACATAATAATTAGTATATAGCTCATAGTACGTAGTACACTACATAGTCCATAATACACAATACTTAATATATAATATTAAATATATAATATTCAATATATAATATTTAATATATAATATTTAATATATAATATTTAATATATAATATTTAATATATAATATATAATTCATACTACATAATTAAAACTAAAACCCCCAAAGGAAACATTTTTCTCTCGTGATGGTACGTGCGCGTGATGGCACACAAAAAGTGCGCGTGACGCGAGTTTTTAGTTTTTTCCCCAGGCCAAAAGTGCCCAACGTGCCTATAGAAGTTTTCACTTCAAAAAACCCGAATAATAAAAGAGATTTACAAAAAATATTAGGGATGATAAATTATTTGAGAGATTTTATTCCAAACTTGGCACATTTAACAGCACCATTGAGGGAATTGTTAAAAAAAATATAGTTTTTACGTGGGAAAATGAACATGAAAATTGCTTACAACAGATAAAAGATGTAATAAGAAACCTCCCAATACTAACCATATTCAATGAAAACAAGGAAATTACGATACAAACCGATGCATCGAAATCAGGTCTAGGTAGTGTATTACTGCAAGAAGGCAAACCAATTTGTTTTGCATCTAGAAGCTTATCGGAAGTAGAAACAAGATACGCACAAATAGAGAAGGAAATGCTGGCAATTGTATTTGCCTGCAAGAAGTTTCATTATTATATTTATGGCAGACAGGTTAAAATAATGACAGACCACAAGCCTCTGTTGGGTATATTAGGAACGATTTGTTCATAGAAGACGATTTAGTTTTTTATAAGAACAAAATCATCATACCTGTGAAATTAAGAGATTCGATGTTAAGAGCTCTACATCAAGGCCACATGGGAATTGAGCGAACAAAAGTACGAGCAAAGCAACTAATATATTGGTACGGAATAAACGTAGATATAGAAAAGATGATTATATCATGTAATATGTGCCAACGATATCGTGCATCAAAACAAAAGAATTTGCTGCATCCTCATGAAATACCTGAGATACCATTCTATAAGATTGGTATGGACATTATAACATACGACGCAAATGATTACGTAGTAATTGTTGATTATTTTTCGAAATTTTTTGAAGTTATAAAACTAAGAAATAAAACAACCAATGAAATAATAGCAAATTATACGGCATCCCTAGGATAATTATTGCTGATAACAATCCTTTTGGTAGCTATCAAATGAGAAGTTTTTGTAAAGATTTAGACATTGAACTCAAAACTACAAGTCCATACCATTCCCAATCGAACGGGTTGGCTGAGAAAACTGTAGGAATCGTAAAAAATATGATGAAAAAATGTGATGACGACAAAACAGAAATGTGGCTGGCACTCGTAGAACACCGAAACACGCCATTGAAAGGAATTGATATTTCATCGATAGAGCTAATGATGAATAGAAAAACACGTACATTAATCCCTGGAAGAGAAGAGCTATTAAAATCAAAACTATACCATGTATGAAAAAATACAATAAGGCGAAAACTGAAAGACAAAAGTGCTACACAATGCCCTAAATTTAAAAGGGGTGAGAAGACATGGTTAAGAAATAATCAAGGTAAGTGGAAAGAAGCTGAAATAGTTAAGAAAGCAGATACTCCGCGATCGTATCTGGTTAAAACTAATAATCATGTACAATATAGAAGAAATGTAAGATGGTTGCGAAAACATGTAAATGCAAAATGATTACAGGCAAAAAATTAAAGATGAATTAATGGAAAAAGAAATCTTATATGTATTCTACAATGAATTATATTGAATAACCTATATATTATATATGTATATTAAAAAATTGAAGATAGTAATAGTTAAAGTAAGACTAGCATTTACCATCAAATGTAGAGAAATTATAGTAGTGCCTAAAATAAGAAATTGTTTGAAAAAGAGGGGAGATGTAGTAGTGTGTAAGTGTAGATGGTAGTCTAAGTCTAGTCTAAGTCTAGAATGTAAGTCACAAGCAGTCAGAATCTAGCTGTCGGCCAGTTTGTATAAGAATGATTAAATGAATTAACAGTATAGAAATAAAGTATGAATAACACAGTGGACACCCCTGCATATCTTTTGACAGAAAGCAGATGAGGTTTTTCTGACAAATGTGATTTGTGTATAATGGCAACACGATATTTTTGTGCCAAAAGCCGAAACGAACAGACACGTCTGCTTTGTGCTGTAAACAAATTGATTTGTCTGTGCTTGAAAAAAAACACAAAATTTTTTTAAACCTTTTCAATAGTGTTATAAATTGAAAGGAATCATTCGAGAAGGTGAGTGCAATGCATAATTATTTAGTAAATTTATTATACTTTGTGATGCAATATTGATTGCAACCAATATGTTGACACAAAAATTTTTGTTCACCACTTCTCCAGATGGCTGCCAAATTCGGTTGTGGGCACCGAAATTAGTTCGGTTGTGGGCGGGTGTTTCTATTTTTGAAAAATGGTGGAATATCGTCGTTGATGTCAACATAACTACCCAGTAAGTGACTTCTGCCTGAATTGTTTGGAGCTCTAACCCCGCAAATTGACCGCCGCCAACTACATATATAACTTGCAAAGAATGCGATCGGCCCTTCCATATAAAGTGTGCTGGCATGCGCGAGTTATATTTGCAGATAAATAGATATACTTAGATTAAGACAATAAATGTACACTGCACCTGCACCCAATAATAAAATCTTCCCACCGCAACATATGTACCAATTTCCGTTCCCATAGACAAAATTCCTAGAAACATCTCCCAATTGTTCCCATCACCCATCAAACAAAGCACCTTGGCACCTTGAGATTAAATTGGCACTTTAATAATGAATTATCTTTTTAGCTTCAGTTAGTTAAGTTTTAATTGTGAACAAGACCACTTCGATCTTAAAATAAATCATTATATATTTTGCTTTTAATTTATTTTTTTTTTAATAAAAGAGGATTAAAATAGTTATTTGGCGCAGTCGGTAGGATAGGCAAACGATACTATCCCCGTTCTCCGAAGTAACAACGCGACGGTTTATCGCATTTTATCCAGTGTTAGCAACGGTTTATTGCTCGAGATATTGTATTAGTTTTTGCAGTCCGGTATTGGCAACGGTTTATTGCCAAAAGTGACAAGTGAACTAAAACTAAACATATCCAAGAATCTGGAGGAGAGCCAGGATCACCCTGTTTGTGTGCGGTCACCCAACAACGTGGGACTCCGCAATATCGAAGGATAATCGGTAGCAGTGCAGCAGGAATCGTTGGATTTTAATCTTTTATTGCCTAAAAGGAAAATATGAAGAAGACAACTTTGTTTGGATTGATACTGTAAGTCAAAGTATTCATTTTTCCTTTCTTTTCCTATTTAAATATCCTCTCTTAGAAATAAGCTTTATTGACCAAATTGTGTATTTCGCGTATTTTGACAAATTTAATTAAATTAGTGATACTGAAAAGTGATTAAGAAAGTGTAGTTCCAAAATAAAGGAAAGAAAAAAAAAATCTGTTCGATCAAAATAAAAGAAAAATTTTTCTACGATATTTGTTTAATAAAAATATATATATTATTTTAACTAAATAAAGGAAACAAATTTATTTTTTGCTAACGTGGAAACTGATCGTTTTACCATTCTGTGATTGAGATTTATAATAAATATTTATAATAAACATACATATAATAATATTAATACAAATTCGAAATAAATTATTCTCGTAAAAATGGCTAACGAAAACGCAACCGCAAGTGCAACCGTTACCATTACTCCGCAAGTCATTTGTAACACACTAAAAGTGCCAGATGCAGTTAAGGATTTACCACGATTTGATGGTAACCCTCGGTTGTTGCACGAATTTATTAGAAATGTCGAAGAAACCATGGAGCTCATTTCAGTTACCATCGGTACACCTTACGGTAGATTACTTCTTAGGACAATTAGAAACAAAATTGAGGGCCCAGCTAATGAAGTCCTAAATATGTATGGGACACCATTAGATTGGAGTGAAATTAAGCAAAATTTAACTTTGCATTATTCCGACAAGCGAAACGAAACGTCTTTAATTAGGGATTTACATAATTCTCGACAAGAAAATAATTCAGTAGAAAAATTTTACAGCGAAATTGTTGAAATCTTTGCCACAATGATGAACAATATTCAAATTAACGAAAGTGATAATAACGTAATTAGGGCCAAAAAAGCCCTTTATTCGGAAATGTGTCTTAATACCTTTTTGACAGGATTGAGGGAACCTCTGGGTTCCACGATTCGTGCGATGAGGCCAGAAACCTTACCCATTGCTTTTTCATTCTGCATTGAAGAACAAAATATTTTTTATATGAAACCAACTAACCATAACAACAATACATATAGCCGTAATCAATCTTCTAACGCAAATAGAAACCTTATACGAAAACCCTCTTTTCCACAATTTCGGGATACAAGAACAATTCCGCAAATAAAGTCCTTGAACCAAACTTACAACCCCTTTCATAGGCAACAGCAAACAAACCAACCCTTCGTTAGATTTAACTTTGGTCATAACCCCTTTTACTCTGGCCAAAACGTTTTCAAATCTGGCAATAACAACTCCTTCCCACAACACCAAGGAAATCAACCTTTTTCCAGACATAATAACAACAACTTCTCTAAACCGGAACCTATGGATACAAATTCAGGGTATTCAAATCTGAGGCAGCAAACTGCATTCCAACCCCCAACAAATAGGGCTACCACAAATAATTTCTTCAGACAGACAGGACAACCAAGATTTGTTAGTAAAGAATTATTCAATGTGAACGAGCTAAGTCCACCAAATCAAAATTCACTCTACGATCAACATGAGTTTTATTACCCCAATAATTATAATTACCCTGAACCTAACCAATCATACCAACCACAGTTAGATGAGTTCTATAACAATCAACAAGACGCCTCCCTTAACGTTCAGAATTCATATGATGATACAAGCGACACAGCAACCGATTCAAATTTTCCAATATATGCCTCTACAAACCAATCGGATATATAGACGTTAATAAACACGGGTCTATACTGCCATACGTAAACATTTCCTCTCCTTTTGGCAGACACTTAAAGTTCCTAATAGACACTGGTGCGTCATCCTCCTTTATTAACCCCGAATTCACCCGACCAGAAAACCTCACGGAAATCGAACCAATCATCATTTCTACAGTTCTGGCAGAACATTCCTTAAATAAACAAATAACTCTCCCTAATTTCATAGAATTCAACCAGCCTGGAGAGAGCAAGTTTTTAGTTTTCAAATTTCATGGATATTTTGACGGTCTTTTAGGATGGGACCTTTTAACAGCACTAGGATCTAAAATTGACGTAGGAAACCGGCTCTTAATCACACGAAATACCACCCTACCTATAAACTTAAAACCAAACTTAATGTCAAAAAAATATATTGTTCCACCAAACTCAAAATTGATAACATGGTTACCAGTAGATATCCGTAATGGAGATATTTACATCGAAGAAACACAAATAGACAACGATCTCTATATTTCGGAAGGAATATACACTGCTTCAAACTGGTATAGCGCAATAGAAGTAGTAAATAAATCATCCCTAGATAAAATATTACTATTAGAACAACCCTTAAAAGTCAAACACTACTCTTCGGACCAATTTATTGAAGTAAACAACGTTAACTTACCATACCCCTATTCCGAAAAAGTAGTCCAACAAGGAAAAAATGATATAAGGAAACTTATTAGAGTAGAACACCTTAATGAGGAAGAAAAGAAAACCCTCTATAAATTATGTATCGAATTCGAAGAGCTTTTCTTCAAAGAAGGCGATAAATTGACTTTTACAAACCAAGTCAAACATAATATCCCTACTATAGACGAAATACCGATCCACACAAAATCTTACAGATATCCTTACATCCATAAGGAGGAGGTAAGAACACAAATACAAGATATGTTAAGGCAAGGTATAATACGACCAAGCTTCTCCCCTTGGAGTGCCCCAGTTTGGATCGTACCAAAGAAATCCGACGCTAGTGGAAAAAAGAAATGGCGATTAGTCATTGATTACCGTAAATTAAACGAAAAAACGGTTAGTGACAAATACCCTCTCCCCAATATTGTCGAAATTCTTGACAAACTAGGGAAATGCATGTACTTCTCAACACTCGACCTGGCAAGTGGTTTTCACCAGATCGAGATGAATCCAAAGGACATAGTAAAGACAGCTTTCACCGTAGAAAGTGGTCACTATGAGTACATAAGAATGCCATTTGGGTTAAAGAACGCTCCATCCACTTTCCAAAGAGTAATGGACAACGTTCTCCAAGACCTACAAGGAAAAATTTGTTTAGTCTATTTAGACGATATAATTATTTATTCTACTTCCTTGCAAGAACACGTTGAAAATCTTAGAAAAGTGTTTTTAAAGTTACGAGAAGCCAACTTCAAAGTGCAACTGGACAAGTCAGAGTTTATGCACAAAGAAATCGCTTTCTTAGGTCATATCGTCACCACTGACGGCGTAAAACCTAACCCGGAAAAGATTAACACTATCAAAAATTTCCCCATTCCACAAACTCAAAGAGATATTAAATCATTCTTAGGATTGCTTGGTTATTACCGCAAATTCATTAAGGATTTCGCAAAATTAACCAAACCTTTGACAGAATGTTTAAAGAAAGACAAGAAAATAGAAATAAATGATAGATACCTCAAAGCTTTCAGTACTTGCAAAGACCTCTTGATAAACGACCCGATTTTACAATACCCCGATTTTGCCAAACCTTTCATACTCACCACTGATGCTAGCAACTTTGCTATAGGTGCAGTCCTCTCCCAAGGTCATATAGGTTCAGACAAACCAATATGTTATGCGAGCAGGACACTCACAGACTCAGAAATTAATTATTCCACTATTGAAAAGGAATTATTGGCAATTGTTTGGGCAACCAAGTACTTCCGCCCTTACCTTTTCGGTCGGAGATTTAAAATAGTAACCGATAACAAACCCCTTACTTGGTTAATGAACCTTAAGGAACCAAATTCAAAGTTAATTAGATGGCGCCTCAAATTAGAGGAATACGATTACGAAATCATATATAAAAAAGGAAAGCAAAATGCAAATGCGGATGCATTGAGTCGCATCAGAATTAGCAATAACAAAATCACTGAGTTAAACACCAATGAAACGGAAACATCATTAGAAAATGCAAGCAATTCAACTATCCATTCAGCCCAAGAAAACGTGAATGATGGAATTCCCATCTCAGAACGTCCACTTAATGAATTTAATCTACAAATAATCCTTGATAAATCTGATAAAAATCCCCCGGTGTCCTTAGAAGTTCCCTTTCGAAACAAACAACGGCGTAAATTCCAACTACCAAATTTTACAGAAGAAAATATTACCCAAATCTTCAAAGACTACTTATGTCCCAATAAACTTACCGCGGTAATGACAGATGATGAAACCTTTAAAATAATTCAGACTGTATATTCAAAATACTTTTCTAGAAACAAAACCTTTAAAATAATTCGCTGCATGGAAATTCTAATCGATATAAAGGAAAACGACAATATTACTTTCCATATATGATAAATAAAATATCTGAAACCATAAATAATTGTGAAACATGCCAGACCTTAAAGTATGACCGAAATCCCCCAAAATTAAAGTACGAAAAACCCGAAAACCCACAAAAACCATTAGACATTATCCATATAGATATATATTGCATAAATAACAAACAGATATTAACTATAATCGATAAGTTTTCAAAATTTGCTGCAGCTTATACTCTAACTGCAAGAAATAGTTTGAATATCATTAAATGTCTTAGACACTATTTAAGCCTACACGGCATTCCTAGTAAGTTAATAGCAGATCAAGGATCAGAGTTCACGGCTAATATTTTTAAAGATTTTTGTAACCAATACCACGTAAAAGTTCATTTTACGTCATTTCAACAAACTAGCAGTAATTCCCCAGTAGAGAGACTACATTCAACTCTTACTGAGATATACAGAATAATTATGGATAAACGTAAAAAGTTAAACTTAGATTTAGAACACGATGACATTTTAAACGAAACAATCATAACTTATAATAACGCGATTCATTCGACAACTAAACTAACCCCGTACGAATTATTTTATGGAAAAACTTATAAATTTATTAAAAATAACGTAACATTTAGAGACGAACATGAATACTTAAAGAAGTTAAACGAATATCAAAATGAATTATACCCTAAAATAAGTAATCAAGTAGGCAACCTAGTTAATAAGAATCTAGAGAAACTCAATAAGGATAGAGAAGATCCCGTAGAAGTAAAAGAAAACCAGGTAATTTATCGCAAGGAATGCAGAAGAAATAAACTAACCCCTAGATTTAGTAAACATAAAATGATAAAAGATAATAAAATAACAATTATAACTAGCACAAAAAAGAAACTCCATAAAGCAAGAATTAAAAGAAAACGAAAATATCAGGCTGACATTAACGCACGGACAGAACCTGGAAATTCAGGACCTGACCAACAACCAAGGATTACTACCGATACGACTAGGATACAGACGTACAATAACTTATTACATATCGTAAGACTAGAGAACTACGAACATAACTTAAACCAAACACGAGACTCACTCACAAAATTTGACTATATGGAAGACGCTAAGGAATCTTTATCAATTACAAAATTAAAACTTGCCGAAGTAACCCATAAATTAGAAACTCTATTACCAAAATTTAGAAACAAAAGAGGACTTATAAATGGACTAGGTTCAGTAATTAAAGCTATAACAGGTAACTTAGACGCAAATGACGCTGAAGATATTAATAAAAAAATTGAAGAAATAACAACTAACCAAGCTAATCTAAAAATTCAAGCAACCCAACAAACTCAAATCAATCACCAAATGGTAGAACGGTTTGAAAATATTACAAATCATATAAATAAAGAACAAGAAATTATACAAAACTTTCTAAAATATTCGCAAGATCAAACAAAAAACAGTATTAGAACAGAACATGACCTTCTTAAACGCATTCAGTATCTTAACCAAATGAACTATAATATCGACTTGTTAAATAATCATCTAACTAACATCGCTGAAGCGACAATGTTAGCCCGGCTTAACGTCATATCTAAACAGATCTTGAGCCCAACAGAACTAAATGAAATATATTCCATTTTTCAAAATCAATCTATAAATATTTATTCAAATGAACACATATACGAACTACTTGGTCTTCAAGCTTATTACAATAACACAAACATTATATTCAATATCAGAATTCCAATAATTTCCAATGAAACCTATACTTTATTCCATTTAATACCCCTACCTATTCAGAAATTCCAAAAGATCGCAGCAAAACCTTTCCTAATCCTTAACGATAAAAATATGCAATGCTTTGACCAAAAGTGTCAGCAAACAGAAGGAACCTACTATTGCGAAGAATCAAGTAATCGCAAAAGGACTGAAGACTCCAAATGCATCGCAAGCATCATCCATAGCAAACCAGCAAGTTGTGCACTCACACCTACATCAGAAATCAGCGAAATTCTTCAACCAGAACCAAATCTTATCCTTTTAATAAATGTCCCTCGAATCACAATCAAATCAACCTGTGGCTTCACCAACCAAACAATCTCAGGAACAGCACTTATTCGTTACAAAGGATGCAACGTCGAGATAAACAAAATCCTGTATAGAGATCAGAGCCGCACTTACTGGGATGAAATCCACATATACCCCATAATTTTTAATAAAATAAACTTAACAGATACTCCTGACAACTTAACGCTTCCTAAACTCAGTACTTACCACTTCAAAATTCAAGAGCTAGCTGAAACTGTAAAAATCAAAAACCAAGAGAAGGACATCCAGATTTACACAATCATCGCAATCTTCATCTGTTTCACCATTTTCTGCGTATTCATCACTAAGCGACTACTTACCAAACACCGTAACAATATGAACCTTCAACCAGGACCCAGCCCAGGAAACGCAGTCGTCGCTCCTGCCGAAGAAATTCCAAGGTTGCAATTCCTTTGGCCATCGCTCCAACTTAAGGAGGGAGGAGTTATATTTGCAGATAAATAGATATACTTAGATTAAGACAATAAATGTACACTGCACCTGCACCCAATAATAAAATCTTCCCACCGCAACATATGTACCAATTTCCGTTCCCATAGACAAAATTCCTAGAAACATCTCCCAATTGTTCCCATCACCCATCAAACAAAGCACCTTGGCACCTTGAGATTAAATTGGCACTTTAATAATGAATTATCTTTTTAGCTTCAGTTAGTTAAGTTTTAATTGTGAACAAGACCACTTCGATCTTAAAATAAATCATTATATATTTAACTTTCGTTGCTTTTAATTTATTTTTTTTTTAATAAAAGAGGATTAAAATAGTTATTTCGCGCCACCAACTTCACATGCCAACACTGTGCTTCAGACGTAGAATAATAACGCTAACAAAAAGTTCCAGTGTTAATAACATAAGAATATAGGTAAAGAGCGCCCCACGCTTTTTGACATTTAACTTTACATTGAAAATTATTTTTTACTCTATGGTTCATTTTAAAATAAAAGCTTGGTTTTAAGTTTTTTAAACTATTTATTTTTTCCTATTAAAAGCCTTGATACCAATAATAGCCGTGTTTTTTTAATGAACTATATAGTTCTTCCCCATACAAATCTGAAAACCCAGGTTTTATCGAGGTCTTTATCCAGGTTTTGGGAAATTTCAAAATTTCCCTTCCTCTTCGGAATGTAGCATACTTGAGCTAAAATTATGCATTTGTATGAAAAATTAAATGAGATCAAAGTAGTAGTTGCAGTTTTTCAACGGCTTTTATTTGGACGCTTTGATTTATCAACAGAATCTGAAAAAAGGCGCAAAACGAAAAGGCGAAAATATGCGGAATTCGAAAAAACAGTGAAGACAAAATTTGTAGGAAATTTTATGCTCTACGACTTTGCTCTTTTGATATTTTCACCAAAATGCATAGTTTCTCCTCAAAATAGAGAAAAAGGCGGAAAATGGCGAAAAAACGCCTATTAAATATAGCCTTGAACATATTTCGTTAGGCAACCCCTCACCAGTGATGGATTTACGCTTAGGCCCGGGCCTAGGGCGGCAAAATATTAGGGGCGCCAAAATTTTAGAGGCTACAAAATTTAAAGAACCATTGAAATTTTAAAAATCGATTTAACTTGTTTGCTGAGAGATCCTTTTCTACTCCAAAAAGAGTGAAAAGCTATTTGCGTGCAAGTATGGGACAAGACAATCTCAACTTGCATTATTGTCTATTGGAGCAAAATTGGTGCAAAAAATTTGTGATGTTTTCGCAAAAGCTTAAGCAAGAAAAAACTTTATTTGATATGTAATTAGTCAATTTTCAACAGAACTGGAGAAATTAAAAAAATAGTGTAGCAATGCACATTTATGTAATTTTCTCGTGCAGCACAGGCCCGATTTTGCAGAATTGTTTTTTTCGCTTTATATTAACATTTGTAAAGAAAAAAATAAAAAAAATCTAACTTTGCAACTATACGAGTATCACTATCATATGACAATTTTCATCTACTATCTATTGTGAACGATATTGAACATCCTTTCGCAGCAGGAAATTTAATAAGATTTTATTTAGCATTTGAGTTGGGAAATGTGAATACAAAAAGAGAAAATCGAATAAAATGAAACATTCTCTTCAAATATGTATTCTTTTCCCGTTTAATTTGATGGATATCGCATGCACAGTGTATCAGTGCACATGTGAAGAGAAAAATGTTCAGTATAGTTAAAACTCTACCTGGATTTCAAACCTTTCCCTATGGACGTACCTGAATAAAATATATATTCTGACCATCTATGAAAAAATACCTTTCGTTTGATATATTTTTCATTAAGATACGTGCACCGGAAATAGGTTGAAATAGGATCACAATTTTTGAAAATAGGTTAAAAAGGGATCACAAAGTTTGGCTTTGCCTATTAATATATAGATGCTAACATGGTATGTTGTCTACTCTTGCTAGACTACTCCAAAGATTTGACAACGTCAATCACTCCGTCCTTTTACGCAAACTCTGTACATAATTTCGTTTTCCTTCTTCTGCCCTTACGCTCATTTATAGCTTTTTAGTTGCTCGTTCACAACAGGTGAAGATTTCCCATTTAATTTCCTCTCCTGCCATGCTTTTTGCTGGCGTTCCCCAAGGATCTATCTTAGGCTCTCTACTGTTTAGTATGTATACAGGGTGTATCCGTTAAGTTTACAAAGCGGCCAGCTGTGAATAGGTTTTGGATAGACGAACAAGATATCGTATGGGAGGGGGAAATCGTAACCGTTTAGCCGCAAGGGCGTTTTGAAGTTTTTTTAGAGTTTTGCATATCACTCTATAGTTTTTCATGAATAAGGTATCAGTGTACGCAGAATACTCTCACCTATCTAAAACTGTAAAAGCGAAGGTGAAAAGTATCACTACAGAGCAAAAAAGGCGCCATATCGGACGGGGCCTAGAGCGCAGTCGAGCTTAAATCCGCCACTGCCCCTCACCGTTACTTTTGTTAGCATATTATCTATCATGAAAAAAAATTTCATTCGGTTACTTGATCGGTGAAGGTTGTTCTACGGATCCTGTACTATGAGGAAACAAATAATTTATTTTTCAGAAACTTATTTATTATTTTCTAGAGGGGAATTCGTGTAACAGTTGTTTACTGATACGCAACTTCGGTTTAATTTTAATATATTTAAAGCACTGAAGATGGCGCTTAGTGAAATTTCCCTTGTCGTTTTTTTAATGAACTGGATCGAAGATCTATATACTATAGTTCATTAAAATATTCTAAATGTATGGCTCTTTTTAAGTATTCTTTATTTTTCGTAATCACATGTATTTCTCATTTTTAGGTTCCTTGAATTTTTCTTGTCTTGACTATAAGATGACTTTGGATGGTACGGAAGAAATTGTAAAATAAACATGATCATATTTTTGAAAATAGATTAAGATTAAATTTTGAAAGCAGGTGTCTAAAGCTTTTGACAAATAAATATTTTTCCCTAATCGATCAGAAAATTATAACAAAATTTACAATTAGCCTTAACTTCTCTTTACAACTATTACATTTTTATTTTTAATCTATACTCCAATATTAAAAGTTATATTTTCTCTATCCTCTACCTATTATTTTAAAAGAATGCTACTATAAATTATTGCACAAATCTTTTTATTTTTAGAGCTGCAAAACATTGGAAAAAAATCGCAGAAATTAGTGAAAAAGAGGAAAAGCGCCCACCATGGAGAATGGTGAGCCAATCAACTTTGCCAAAGGCAGACAAAAATGCAATACTACGAGCAAAGCTGTTAGATGCCTCAAGGTTTCTCAAATAATTTCTTTAATCGATTTCAATAACTTCCATTTATTTCCATTCCCTTGCAGAAGAATGCGACTCGGAAAGACTGGAGTCGCATGTCAGACAGATAACATCCCAACAAAATTGATGAAAGAAGTCAATATCGATGTTCAACGGGACTTGATTGGAACACGCGATGTTGAGATACTCACAGATGGCACCATTACTCTTAAGCAAGAAGGACCTGGAGAATGTAATTTGTTAATATAATTTAATCAATTATTAATATTTTCATTTAAGTTGTTCTAACGCATTCCGTGGCTCAAATGACAGACGATATACGAGCATCAGATGCTCAAACACAAACGGCCACTCCAAGAACTACAAACAGATTTTTCGAAGAATATTTTGCCAAACAGCCGGTTGTTGATGAAAATTCTGATTTAAATTTTAGTAAAAATGAAAAGAAACTTTTACATCAAATTAAAGAAATAAAAAAAATCGATCAGCAATTACAAGGAGAAAAAAGAAATGAGGACGAAAAAAATGAGTCTGAGCTCTCCGAGGATTCCTTAGTGGACGATGAAAGTGGCTCATCAGTTTACGTGAAAAGGTATTTGAGGAAGAAATCTTACAAAAGACCAAATAATTACATTAAGCAAACCATACCCTCTTGGCATTTCGATTATTCCGAAGAGGAAGAGTTCGCGCTAACGACTCTACCTAGAAAACAGTATACCGAAGGCAATCGCCCTTGGAGCAGCTTCAATGACATGGTTATTGGCAATAAGCTGGCCAATATGAAACTATCACCTGTTCCAGCGCGAAAGGCAACTGTGAAGAAAAAATTGGTAACTTGGAGTGATGCGCAATATAATGCCGTTGCTGAGCTTATAAATGAAGCAAATGCTTTACTGAATGTGTTTGAGGAAATGTCCATCATGCTGGGGCCTGATATTCAGTTGAACGAGCTTCCGCAGAAAGATGAAACTAAAATACAATTTTTATCGGAGTACTGGGAGCCAATTTTAAGAGAATCGAAGGACATTCTTGATCAAAAATTAAGCAACCTGAAAAATCCCACCATAAAGAAAGTAGAACGCATAAATCCTGAAATGTTGGAAAAGTTTATTCAATAAATTATTGATTGTATTATGTGTTGAAGACAAGAAGTTAACCTACTGAGAAGTTAACAGAACCCAAACAATATGCAACGAATATTTGTACTCCTGTTGATAGTTTATTTATTTTATCTTTATTCAATGCAAGTCGATCACCCAAGTCCCCAAGGACTCGGTCTTCGTATCTTTTTCACTAATGATTAAATGATTAAACTACCTAAAGGCAACATTGCAACTGCGAAACTCATTGTGTCCCTTTCTTCTATGAATCCTTGCACTTTTCTTTTCCTAAATGTTACTTATTGTCAACGTAATTTAAGATTCACAAAACTTGTGCCTTTGTCCACCTTAACCCTGTATTTTTTAATTACCAGCTTTGGGCGTTATTTCCGGCACCAGTAATCTTCAAGAATACTAGCATGAACTAAACTAAAGGACATTATGATTATTTATCGATGCTTTAATTTATGATCATTGTCACTCCATGTCCTGAGCCTCTTCGGGATCTCCACTAGAGTTGAGCCGGACTTACGCAAGGCAGTACATTTGTCCCTTGCAACATGAACTGTACTGTTGTACTGAGGCCTCAATTTTATGAAATTTCCCTGAAGAGACATTTATTACTTCTTTTACGGGAGTTAAATATCAATTTTGCACTGAACCGTGGTGAGAATGTAAATACGAACTGGAGAGATATTTCTTACTTCTTTTGCGGGATCAAATTTGAACTGAGCCGTTGTGAGATTGTAAATACGAACTAGAAACACGTATCTTACATTTTTTAAGGGAGTGAAATTTTGTACTGGAGATACATTTCTTACCAGAGTACGGAAACGCACATTCGTGTGCGCACGTGCTTGTGTGCGATAAATTTTGTGTTCGCCAAAACGCACATACTCATGAGTTGTGTGCGCTTTTCTTGTCCTTATTACTCACGCACGTGTGCTGTGAGTAATTGAATAATTTCGTGTGCGCAAGCGAGTGTGCGTTTCCGAACTCTGTTTCTTACTTTTTTTGAGGGAGTGAACTTTCGTACAGGAGAGACATTTCTTACTTTTTTTGAGGCAGTGGAATCAGTGTTGCCAGATCATTAGTGCGTTCCTCCCCTGAGTGCTCTAGAGGCAGCTCTATATTCCCCTAAATCTCGTTATTTGTCCCCTAAATGTTTGAAACGTATGCTTACCAACCCATATGAGTTGGGTTGGGGTCATGATCCATATTATAGTATGAATTCGTAATAAATGCCAACGATTGATTTAATTTTGTTTCAATTATTTATCTATACTCTAATAGAGTATTGCTCTATACTATTATATAAAGAGAAAAGATTTGATTGTTTGTTTGTTCCAGATAAACTCCAAAACCACCGAACCGATTTTAAAAATTCTTTTGCCAATAGAAAACTCTATTATCAGTGTGTAACATGGGGTATATTTTATTTTTCAGAACATCGAAATTCAAAATGGCCACCGAAATATGTCCGAAATTCAAAATGGAAGCAGAAATATGGTTGAATTTGCCACTTTTATTCCGATTGCAATGAAAGTGGGTATCTAGAGGTTTTTAAGGTCGCAAATAACGATTTTAAATTCAAATAGCTGACGAATTTGCAAATTGTGTTCCGATTCCAATGAAAATCGGTACCTGGGGTTTTTTAAGGTAGCAAATAACGAATTTGTTTTTGTAGAGCGAGGGACGCTTTTTTCTCCCCGCTTGTATTTTGAATTTTTGGTAGAATCCGCCTAGGTGCAAACCTTTGCGCTGATGCTGGGTAAAGTCGCCGAGGTACAAATCTATGCGTTGATAAATAGTGCCCTAGTTCAGTACTAGTGCACACAAAAAGGTAGATTAGCTTTTAGTGATTCACTGAAAACAATTCCTTTTCTAGTTGAAAATCAACTGCGCTTTATTAGTATAATTTCGGCTTATATAGTACCTTGCTCACATATTTTTTGTCTTATTTTAATACAAAAATATTTTTCTTTAATGAAAACTTAAATGCAAACTCAACAAATAATTTCTTACGTTCTAATGTAATACGATATGTCTGACTGATAAGAGTATGAATTGTGGTAAAAATGCAAAGTAACAGATATTTTTACTGTATTCTAAGAAATTAAATTTTTACTGCAATGAAATTAAATTCTATTGTGGGAAAAATTTGATTGAATAAATTTAGATGTTTTTGGATGTTTTGAGACAATTTAGATAAATTAGATATTTGTTTTTCTTAAAATTAACTATAACAGAATTTATGATCAGAAATTATAAATTCAAAATGGCCGTGCCAATATGGGGGACGATTTTTGTTAATTTTGTTCTGATTCCAATGAAAGTGGTATCTAGGGGTTTATAAGGTCGCCAATAACGAATTTTTGGACAAAACTTATAAATTCAAAATGGCCGCACCGAATTTGCAAATTGTGTTCCGATCCCAATGAAAATCGGTGCCTCGCGCTTTTTAAGGTAGCAAATAACGAATTTATGATATTATAAATTCAAAATTGTGGGACCAATATGGCGGACGAATTTTGCCAAATAAGTGTAATTTCCCGGTTAGCTGTATGTAGGCTGTTCAAGAGTTGGAAAATGGGAAAATCTTGAAATTACAGGTACAAATGGAAAAACATTGAACAAAGTGTATCCTAAAGCTCTCTAAGCAATCGGTTCAGAATTGATCAATAAGGTTTTTTTTGGTAAGATGGTAACGAGAAACGGAAATGTCGGGTTTATACGGGTTCCAGCTATTATTAATATACTTACAGATATGAATAGGATATTTCCAAATAACAAGTCACTTTATTCAAAGCCGTGTGTGTTGATATATTTGGAGCGAAGAAATAATTACATCCTATTATAGTTTAAACGAACTAACATTTCATTTAACTTCTTTTTCAGATATTTGCTTTATTAAACATTTTTCAATTATAACATGCATGCATTAAATAGTATGCGATAAAACTATAAAGTGTGCCTCTTGAAACTGGTCACTAGATTTGGCATTAGAATAGGCCGGTCCATTCAAACGTCAAATCTAGTGACCGGTTTCAAGAGATACAAGCTATATATATGAACAATGTTCCCTCTAATTTTTTAGTATATGGGAGCAAATATATTTAAAACGTATCTAAAAGTGTGCAAGCGAGCAAGGTCCTGTGCAAACCAGGAAAATTTTACTTTTTTTTGGAGAAATTTGGATTTTTGCTACTTTTAGATACAATTCTTTTATAAAATTAAATAAAAAGATATGGTGAACAAGCACTTTGTACGCAGAATACAAAAACGGCTGCGCAACTCTCGAAAAATTAGTGTGAGGCCGCGCAGCTTAAAGGGAACATTGTACATATATGAAGCTAACCAATCAATATTTTAATAAATTTCGTCGAGGATTTAGACAACAAAATCACTTTTGTAAACATTTTCGGAAGAAAACAATTTCATCATCAGCTGCGTTTTTAAAATCTGTTTTGGCCTGTTTTGGAACAGCTTCCATACATACTCTTGCCCCTGTTAATTATCGAAAATAGTATCCAGCACAAAAGGAAATTTTAAATTTCACTTTTCCTCAACATGTGTTGTTTAATTTGACAGTTGACATATAAAACAAATAAATCGTTTTGTGAAATTTGAAGCCGTAAATTATGGAAAGTATTGTAGTTTATGCTAAGGCAATAAGATAACAAGAGACTTCTGCCGCGCAAGAAATTCCTTTTCCTCTTTTTTTAATGTTCCAGAACAGATTAAAACTTGTAGCTATCTTTGTTGGTGGCTCAAAGTTTTTCCGTTAGAACAAACCTCATTCGCATGATTGCACCCAGCGTCATTATTGACATTCTATTGCGCAGATTATCTTTAACAATGTTTGCAATGGAGAATGTCCTCCCAACTGAGGCATTTGAAAACGGCAACGACAAAAAAGTTGTTGCAAGTTTGCAAATATTCTTATATTTATACTCACCCCTGCATCTGCTGCTACAAAAACTTTCGCCCTCTGTAGATCGTACATTTTTTATTTCAAAACGATGAAGAAGGTTCCATTCGGTGATAATTTCATCACCATTGATACAAACGTTTTTCAATTTTCAATCTTTTATGTCGGGTTTGATCTGCTACATGCCGTAGTTTTCAAGTTACTAACGAAACGCTGAAAACGGACCCCTTATTCTGGGTCAAACGTAAATCATGTCCAAAATACATATATAATATGAGGACGTATTTTGAAACAATTTAAAATAGCTTTTTGTAACATTTTTGGTATCACACGGATTTTTATTTTGTGTAGTGACATTTTATAGAGATTAAGACCGAAATCCAAATATCACTTGATGCTGGCTTAGGTAATTACCAGGTGCCAGTGCACACTTTAGTGCACAAGTTTCCTCTCATAAGAGTACTGCCATAGGAATAACTTTGCTTAAATTTATAAGAGTACATACTTTAATTCACCCGAGTACATACTTTAATTCACGACTCTTACACGATGTAAATTGTAGTGCAATTTTTTTTAGGGTTTTAGGGTTCCGTAATATACTGGGAGCACTGTGCCAGTACTACAACAGTTGTTGCAAAATAAACGTTAAAAATCTGCTTTTTCAGTCGCAACGGAGCTGCAGTCGCATTACATATCTTATCTTGCGACTATTTTACTTGTTAGATGAACTCCATTGCTACTAATTTGTGCTAGCTGGGATTATTTTTGGTTTTTTATTGAATTTTGTTTTTACTATTTCCACAAAGTTGAAATTTGTTTGTTGGTTGGTTTTGCGTCAATTTTAGGCAAGGATACTCTAGTTTTTCCCCGAACGCCTCGCTAGAAAATTTGAATTCATCTTTTTGGCGCGCTTAGATTTTTCGAATTTGCTTCTTATTTTTAAAATTTTTTTATAATAATAAAACAATTTTTTTTAAAATAACTTATAATATAGATTTTAGTAAAATTTTCCGCTCTTTCGGCGCTATTAGTTTTTCGATTTTTTTTTTATTTTTCGATATATAAAGCAAAAACCAAATTTTCGAATTTGTTTTCGAAATTGTGAGCTTAGCATATACTTTAGAGCAGCAAAGATTTTTTTATCGTTTTCTACACCCAAAAAGTACCTAAGTCCTAATTTTCAGCAAGATCACATTTTGTGCGTGGTCAAAGTCTCTGACAACTGGGCTATAATTAATTTTTTCAGTAATTTAACTACATTGAAACAAAAATTCGCGCGCATATCATATTGAAAGGTTGAATTGTTGTAATTAGACCTCGGATTCGCAATCAGCGACCCCGAAAACCCCCGAGAGACGATTTCCGAGGTGAAATTTCGAATTTTAAATTTTTTTATCACTTTTACTATTGGAGATGATTTGGGGGTGGGAAAACTACCCTAATTTTTCATTTTTCATAGCAAGGCAGATGTTAGTGGTGATGAATTTTCCTGAGGGTCTAAAGACACGTACAAACGAAATTTTTTCAAATCGGAGCTGCTTATCAACTTTTCCACATTTTACAGTATTTTCCGGCTTATTTTCTGGACTATGCGGTATAACAGAGTTTTGTGAAACATGTGTAAAAGCAAAAGTGACACGAATACCGTTTCCAAAGAAATCGCTAAGTGTATCAAAAGCAGCACTTGATTTGATACATACAGACGTCTGTGGACCAATGCAAACAGTAACACCAGGCGGAAAAAGATACATGGTTACGTTCACGAATGATTTTTCACGTTTTACATATTTGACATTGATGGGTAAGAAATCTGAAGTTGAAGATGACATGATCAACTTTGTGGAAATAGTAAAAACAAAATTCAATAAAAAACCAAAAAATAATCCCATCTAGCACAAATTAGTAGCAATGGAGTTCATCTAACAAGTAAAAGAGTCGCAAGATAAGATATGTAATGCGACTGTAGCTCCATTGCGACTGAAAAAGCAGATTTTTAACGTTTATTTTGCAACAACTTTGGTCGCAATGAGGCGGCAAATGTATTGTAGCTAAGCTAATGTTTTAAATGAGTTGTTGCCACAAACTGAAGTTGCACGCAACAAGATGAAAAATGATTGTAACATCCGAAAAAGTTATTGCTCTTTTAGTCGAACAAATTTAATATGTGTTTGTAACAAAATAGAACAAAAAAGTTTAAGTGTGTTTAAAAGTCAGAGACATTATGGAATGAAATGGAAAGACAAGACATTTCTCAATATGTAGGTACTTTAAAATTTCATGATTTGTACACCAAAATTTTAAAACGAATGCCATTTTGTCGATGAATGTGGGTAACTTACATCTGGGAAATTCACGCGCCACCCAAAAAATGACAATTTGGAAAATAATTGCCAATTTAGAAAATTTTCGAATTTGTAATATCAGCATGGAAATCTATAGCTAAATACATTTTTTTAAGTTGCTAGTGTTATAATCCACTGAAAATTATTATAGAAAATATAAAATAATATAGAAAAACGCATTTGATTTTTTTTCAAATAAAACTGCTTGGTGTAGAACGACGAAAAATATGGCGAGCATAAAGCTTTTTGACAGATTTTTTCCAAAGTTCTTGTAAATGAAAAAAAACCTCCCTGCAGCGTTCTTGTAACTAAATGAATTTTATAAGTTCGATCCGCTTTTTTCTTACGTCATTGCAACACAGTAATAACCTCACTGAATCGCTTTGAACATTTAGTTGTAATAGTTACTAACTCGTTACTCTATTTGTGACATTTACAATACAATAACATTTTTGAAATGTGCTACAAAACGAAACGTTTTATTAACGTTAATTTAATTTAAATATGACATCTTTTTTTGCAACTTTTATGGAACATTTCTACAACAAGTTCGTTTTTCCGTAATAAAATTAAAACTGTAGTGTAACTGAGCTGGATGAATTGTTGCAAAATGCTAATTCGAAACAATAATTTAACCTAAATTTGTTTAAAAAAACTGGATTACAACCCAAGTGTAACATAGTTTTGTTACAAATTGAAATCTGTGCCAGCTGGGATTCGATCTGATCGTGGTGGTGAATATACGGAAAACGAATGGAAAAATATTTGAAATCTGAAGGAGTTCAAACTCAATTAACTGCAGCATATTCACCACAACAAAACGGCGTTTCAGAAGGAAAAAATAGGAAGATCGTTGAGATGACACGTTGTTTACTAATAAATGCTGGCTTACCTAATACATTCTGGGGTGAAGCACTTAATACAGCTGTATATATCTTGAACGGAACAGTCACACGAGCAACAGACTCAATACCATTATGAACTATGGGATCCCAGCAGGAAATTTACACATTACGGAATCGATGCAGTAAGTGATAGCTATACTACTTCTTCGATTCCAAACATCGATGAAAATTAACACGGGGATGTCATTGAAATGTAATGCATTCCAGACTCACTTGCTATATCACCGAAAACTGCAGCGGTTTGATTTTTTGAATGATGAGCTGCCAATTCTGCGAAGCTGGCTGAATTTTCGAA
The DNA here is from genome assembly GCA_963855945.1 of Thereva nobilitata. Taxonomy (NCBI): domain Eukaryota; kingdom Metazoa; phylum Arthropoda; class Insecta; order Diptera; family Therevidae; genus Thereva; species Thereva nobilitata. The sequence goes on from OY979695.1 coordinate 95,772,174, forward strand.
TGCTGGGGTGGGATTACAGAAGTCGTTTCAACTCATTTGTTACGAGCTTTAAATGGAAATATCCAAAGGAAACCTCGAAACAGATGAATTGAAACAACTTCTGTAATGCCACCCCAGCCTTAAATTGTAATTTTAACTTCGCAGCGCACGAGACTAGATTTCATTTTTGCACTTTTTCACTTCTACTGCCACTTACCGTGGAATGTTTGAAAGAGGAATACCAATTCTGCATTACATTTTGGTTTCCAAGTTTCATAAATTCCGTTTCATTGCATGAATACATCGATGGAAAAATGAACCTATTCTCTTTTTTCCTGCTGGGATGTGACCCGAGTATCGGTAAAGCATTTCGAAATTTTTGGTAGTAAATGTTTTGTTCACGTTCCAACAGAAAAGCGAAGAAAACTTGATCAAACTGCAGTTGAGGTGATTTTATGGGATGCGATCAGTGTTGGGCCTTGGTGATTTTAAAAATGTAGTAAATATGTAAAAAATAGTAGCAGAATGGAAAAAAATGTAGTAGCAACAAAACAACTTTTATTTCAACATAAATAACCATATACATTTGTACTTTTTATAATTAAAAATATTATTTTTATTTTGGCAAATATAGATAACCTATTTATATGTAACTTCCATCCTTGTATACAAATTTAGTATAGTAATTTAGTAAATCAATTAATTCTCTAGAAAGCAATATATTATTTATTGTTTCAGTTTGTATCAAGTTTCTTTTCGGGTTTTTTAGTAATTTTAAAGTTGAAAATTTCCGTTCAGCAGATGCACAGGTTTAACATATAATCAGCCAAATCAGCATAAATTTCTTCATTCAGTCCATTTTTAATTTTCTTTAAATTGATCCAAAACTTAACAACTTCATCGTCCTGGCATTTTACAATAATATCTGTTTCTCCTATCAAACCTCTCCATTGATTATTTAGAATTTCTAATTTTACTTCGCTATGAGTAAATTCAAGAAATAATCTACAAATGGCGGGTACTTGTCCCGAAGCAATTTTTTTGGGATCTATAAAGCTCAGTAAATTCATTTTTTTATAATCTACACCGAATCTTCTTTTAAGTTGCTTGCAGAATTCGATATAAGAATTGCACATATTTTGCCGCATTTGCAAAACGAAGCTCTCATTTAAAGAATTTTCGAGAACAAAATCTTCAAAGGCTAGTGTTTATTATATACACTATGTGGAAGAATTTATATTTACATGATAGTAATACAGATCCAGTTGAACTGGTCTGAAACTTTTTGAGTCGGAATTTATCTACAGTTTGACAGCTAGCCCTGATGACGCGAAATATGTAGCAAATAAGAAGCCAAATGTAGTAAAATTTTGAAAACGCGAAATGTAGTAGATCTGCTACTATTGTAGTAAAAGGCGCAACACTGGATGCGATGCTCAATCCAAAGCGTATCGTTGTTATGATCCAGTCATGAAGAGGTTGGGGCGCCCATCAGCTTGCTGCAGTCTACGCCTGAGCTGTCCAACTCTAAGCGGTTCCTTCCTGTGCCGTCTCCTAACACTGCCAAAGAACTGTTAGGGCGCAGGAGAAATGATGTCAGGGAAATTGTTGGCTTGATTACAACACCCTGCGCCCTAAATTATGACTTATGGAGGCTAGGAGCTCGGCGAGTCTCTGCTCGAACAAGTCTAAGCGAAAACCCACTAGGTAGACTGTTGAATTTATTCAAGCGGCCTGGCCTACAAATATGAGGTATAGGAGTCTGCGAATTGGCGCAATGCCTTTGGCAAGACCCTCGTAAGTACAGGCCTGGAAGCAGACTTTTTGGTTGTGTCTGTGCGCGGCCAAAATCGTCTGACAGTTGTGGAATTAACATGGCCGAAGCCGTACGAAGCAATTTTTTAACTTTGCTTTTGGAATAAAAAGTGGTAAAATATTGTATTTTATCACTTTTTAGTGCACACGGATTATCAGTGATAAGTTATTTAGTGATCTGAGTCCATAAATTAAAAAAAAATTAGTGGTTAAGTGTATTTTAAGAGTGTTAATTGATTAGGTGACCATTTTTGTTTACAATCGCGGTGGTTTTTTTTGTTAATTTAGGGAAAAAGTGTTGAATTTGTGTAGTAATGGAATTAAAAGTGAATTTAAAGTAGTTAAAAATTATTCTAGAAGAGTTATTAAAAACATAAGTGCAAGTACTACCACACAACATGAATAACAATAACTTTTTCACTTTTCCTTCACATTTTTCTGCACTTATGTTTTTAATAACTATCCTATAATAATCTTTAATCACTTAAAAAGCACTTTTTATTATGTTACTACACAAATTCAACATTTTTTCCCTAAATTAACACGAAAAAACCACCGCGAATGTAAACAAAAATGGTCACCTAATCAATTAACACTCTTAAAATACACTTAACCACTCACTACATTTTAATTTTTTTTATTAAATCACTAAAGCACTAATCACTGATAATCCATGTGCACCAAAAAGTGAAAATATACAATATTTTACCACTTTTTAGTGCAAAAACAATGTTAAAAAATTGCTTCTTATGGCTTCGGCCATGTTAATTCCACAACTGTCAGACATTTTTGGCCACTTTTCAGCTATGTTAGTATTAGTTGGCCTGTCTGCTTCCAGGCCTGTACTTATGAGGGGCTTGCCTTTGGACAAGCCCTTCTCAAGTACAGGCCTGGAAGCAAAGTTTGTGTTTGTGTTGGTAATAGACCCATTAACTGTCAGATAAGAAGAAATTATATGGAGCGAGGTAAAAGTTCGGGATATTTTGCCGTAAAAAGTCATAAAATAATATATTTAACCAGTTTTTATTGCAATAGGATTACCAGTGAATAGTGCTTTAGTGATTTAATTAAGAAAATTTAAAAAAATCGAGTGATTAAGTGTGTTTTATGTGTATTAATTGTAAAGGTGTAAATTGTAAATTTTGTTTACATTCGCGGTGGTTTTTTCTTGTTTATTTAGGGGAAAAATGTTGAATTTGTGTAGTAATATAATAAAAAGTTCTTTTTAAGTGATTAAAGATTATTATAGAATAGTTATTAAACACATTAAGTGCAAGTACCACCACACAACATGCATAACAATTACTTTTTCACTTTTCCTTCACATTTTTCTGCACTTATGTTTTTAATAACTATTCTGTAATAATCTTAAATCACTTAAAAAGCACTTTTTATTATATTACTACACAAATTCAACATTTTTCCCCTAAATAAACAAGAAAAAACCACCGCGAATGTTAACAAAATTGGCCATCTTCACATTTAACACACTTAAAACACACTTAATCACTCAATTTTTTTAAATTTTCTTAATTAAATCACTAAAGCACAATTCACTGGTAATCCTATTGCAATAAAAACTGGTTAAATATATTATTTTATGTCTTTTTACGGCAAACTAATGCAAAAATATTCCGAACTTTAAATCACGGCGTATAAATTCCAACAAAAGTGATAGATTCTGGGACTACGAACAGCTGCGTTTGTGTTAGTGAGCTGGGCAACTTCCAGGCCTTTACTTGAGAAGGGCTTGCTTTCCCAGCGGGAAAAAGAATTAATTCGAAATTAATTTAGAATCAATTCCCGTACAAACGAACTAATTCCATTTGTATTCTTTTGTATGAAACGAATGAATTACTTTAACACGGCCATTGCATTGGGCGGAATGAATTTATTCGCTCCGCATTACAAAATAATTAATTCTGAATTAGTTACAAAGCGTTGTATTCTGAACTAGTTACGAAGTAATAAATTCAGAATACAATACTTTGTAACTAGTTCAGAATGGATTCCTTTGTAACTAGTTCAAAATGCAACACTTTGTAACTAATTCAGAATTAATTATTTTGTAATGCAGAGCGAATAAATTCATTCCGCCCAATGCAATGGCCGTGTTAAAGTAATTCATTCGTTTCATACAAAAGAATACAAATGGAATTAGTCCGTTTGTACGGGAATTGATTCTAAATTAATTTCGAATTAATTCTTTTTCCCGCTGAGTAACTGTGAACACATATGACAAATATTACTGTGAAAATAGCGTTGTATATAACATAGGTAAAAAAATAATTTGACAGTTATAACATTTCAATTAATTTATTTTAATATTTCAAGCATAGTTTAATATAGTTTTTAATTTATTGATTTTTAATAGTATGTATTTTTAAATACTAATAATAAAAAAATTAACTTCATTTAATTTTGAAATTTATAGTAAAATAAGGACTTCAACTTAATTTACTGCTTCTTTCTCTGGTCATAAGCACGCTTGTTTAATTTTTGCTTGCTTAAGCAGAAACCATTTCTTATGGTTTTTCTGCATCTTTACCAACTAGCAACTCTGAAAATTGTAAAAACTAATATTAAAACCTATATTTAAAACTATGAAATATGTTTGTTACCTTCTAATTTTTCAGTTATTTTTTTAAATACTTTAAACGAGAGTTTTCCATGACTTCCATCGTAATTATAAGTGTTAATTATGTTTTCTCCTATAAATTTGTGGAAATTTTTTTCAAATTGATCTGCTGGGAGAATTCGCTTATGTATAGTAAGCTGAAACAAGATAAATTAAAACATATTCTTAGGCATTTGTCATAAATAATCTTTCTTACATGATGAACGCGATTTGGCTCATTTAGAGCTTCTTCAAACTCCTGCACTTTATCTGTACTATCTAGTGGAAATTGCAGCAGTTCTCTTTGGGTAGCAACTTCTTGTCGCAGCAACTTCCATACTATTGCTTCCGTTGCTGTGATGGACTCTGCCATTGGAGCCAATTGTTGATTCATCTTCTTTCTACATATATAAAACAGTAAGTGACTGACAGACAACGCACAGACCAAACCGCTGGACCTAAAGTGCTGAAATTTTCACAGTGCATCCCTACAATGACATGAACATCCACTAAGAAGCGATTTTTCGAAATTAATCCCATAAGGGGGTGAAATGGGATTGACCCAAATTGCTGGACCTAAAGGGCTGAAATTTTGACAGTGCATCCCTATAATAAAGTGGACATTCACTATGAAGCGATTTTTCAAAATTCATGCCCTAAGGGGGTGAAATGCGGTTGAATAGGTTGTATGGGGAATTTTTTTTCTGAAAGGCGTTGCAACGCACGCGGGTTTTTTTGCTAATAATATCATATTAAAAATGCATTAAATTAAATATAGAGAACTTTTGAACACTTACCATTTTTTAATTATATTTTTTATCGCTGGTTTTGAACTATTAAAATAAAACACTTCTAGTTATTAGTTCTTCATAAATATAGTTCACTTATTAGTTCTTCACAAATATTATTCACTTATTAGTTCTTCACAAATATATAATTTTCCCTTTTTAAAAATGTCACTTTTTTCACTAAAAATTGATCCAACTAAAAATTTTTTTCAGCCGTCACGGCTTGAATCATAAACCATGAATTAAAATTTCTTCCCAATTCATTCAACCGGTCCTCCCATTTCAAATTATGTATGTCATAAAACTTTTCGGAAACTTCCAAGAATCCAAGAATTACAAACCTGCATTGAAAAGAAAAGGACAACATAGGGTAAAAGGTTTTTGTTTGCCTCTTAATTGCAAACTAATTCGTTTGTAATAAATTCGGAATTAATTCGGATGGAATCAATTCGAATTTTCCCGCTGGGTTGGACCAAGTACCTCATTGAAGATAAAAAATCATAGTGTGAATGGGCATATTCACATGTTGCCATAAGTGTGGTGAGTAATACCGGTTTTATTCAACTCCTAGCAACTCACACGGGGCATAAATTATGGATAGTAAATTTGAATGCAATACAGGAACATTTAAATGTATTGCAGATGAGGTTTACTTGTTAGAGAAAAACAGAGCTAAAGAATGCAAGAGATAGAAGTAACTTTTTATATTACTGTGTTTCCATGCAGAGTTTATCCTGAGTTTACTCAGATTAGCGCCCATGGAAACGGGGATTGAGTAAAGTGTCGTTAAATCCAAGTAAACTCAACGAAGCCAGTCCGATTAAGCCGGGTTTTGTATATGTGTGTGTTTCAGTATCGTTAACTGCACATATACCAACGGCGACGCAATGTAAAATTACGTATCTGTCACTTTAACCATAGACAAATAAAAGGAAAGATATTCCATTTCATACAAGAAAAATGTGCACGTTCTTGTTGAGAGAGCTTTCCTATTTCCTCCATTTAAGCTTCCTCCAAGCGAAAGCTGCCCCCGCTAAATCCTTATTTTCGGTGGCACTGTCCAGATATTTGAGTAAATCTTATCTGAAGAGAGTAAATGGAGAGAAAAACGTTGGCGATGCATGGGAGCAGGGCAGTGTTGCCAGGTGTTTTTGGCAATAATTCCCACGAAAATAGAAATTCCAAGGAGTTTTTCCCACAGACTCTTATATAAATTCCCTTAGATTTTCCCACGGAGAAGAACTTTGGAAATTTTGAAAAAGAGAAAAGCAAAAAACATCAATAATATCAGTCTATTCGTACAAATTTTTAGGGTTGTGTAGTGTATAGGGCTTTCCAGTCGACTCGAAGTTGACGCACTGCGACCTATTTTATTTGGTCTATTGTGCCATCCCCGTCTTTAAAAAGCATCTAGGTTAAGGCTTTTAATATAGCCTAAAACTGATTTAGGGTTCCTGTCCCAAATCTCCCTGGGAGTAGGGAAGTCGCGATAGAGGAGGCTCAATCTCTTCCTCGCTGTAGCCTCATAGTCGCACAGCGAGTGCTTCGAAGTTTCGGAAGCTGCCCCGCAGAACCAACAGCTACAATGCCTGCTTTAGCTTGATCAATTTGGATGAATCTTTTAGCTTGACGAGCACGCTGGGTCCTTATCCAGCTATGAAGAAACAGCTGGTCGACCCAATTTTTGATGGCCGTACTTACGTGGCAGCTGCTAAGCTGGAGAAAGTTTCCGGACCGATCGGTGATGAGTTTGCCCCTATTCTAGCAAGGCTGTCGGCAATTTCATTACCAATGTGACCTTCGTCGCCCGGAATCTACATCAGCGTGAGGAACGTACGTAGGAACGAACAGTCTAAGCACCGTCAAACTGTGGTCCCGCTTAATTTATACTTTTGGCTTAAATTTAAAAAGGTAAAAAGTGATGTTGCACGATAAAATTCGTTGTTTTGTTTTACATTTTTTTAAATATTTAGAACTTGTAACTTTTCCCACATTTTTCTTCAGGAGGACAAAATTATTCCCTTTTCCCTTTTACCAATTTTTAGCAGTAAGAATTCCCACGAAAAGGGAGAATTCCCACGAATTGGCACCACTGGAGCAGGGTTCTTCTAGAGCTATTCGCGTTTGCGCTTCTTTTTTTACAGGTTTTCTCATTTTTGAATGGCATATGTACGAATGTGTATATTGTATTCTAGGTAAATTTGATTAAAGGGATTTGTTGGTGGAAATAAATGAAAATAAGAAGGAAGCTGTTTGTTTGATTTTTTGTTTAAATGACAAAAATCAATTACATATTTTTAGAAGTTACGATTTTATTTTTTCAGGTCCGACTTTTCGGTTTCTACTACTTTGCAAAAGTTAGTAAAACCGTGAGTTTTGTGCGAATTTTGATTTCGTTTTGATTTATAACAATCATTTCCGCAATGTGTTTATTTTGCAGATTTGGGAAAGTTTTATTTTGGTCAAAGGTTCACAAGCAAATTATTGCGTTTTACAAGGATTTGAAAATGTAAAATATCATATCATGAATAAATTTAAAAATATGAAAAGTGGAAATTATTTCTTTATGGCTATTTATGGACATTCTCACTTAATAGTGCATTCAATATAAGAATTCTATCTAATGGCACTATAAAAAAATATCCAAATAACTTGAATTTTTTTTATCTTTATTATGATGTTCTACTGACATCCTGGAAAGTATCCTAGTTTCAGCGGTCACGTTTTCTTCTATTGGCGTAAATTTTAACTTGGCGCAATTATATCGAAAACCGTTTTATTCGTAAACGGGCGAGAAAGTTTCGGTGTCCCTCTAATACTAGTATTTTGTTAAAAAAAATACTCCTTTCCACACCACCGCAGGGGTAGAGTAATTGGCGCGTTTTTTTTAAGTGGTGTCCCCAGTAAGCTATCATTTTTATTTCTCTTTTCTTTTACCATAGACAAATAAAAGGAAAGATGTTCCATTTCAGGAAAGTGTCCACTTTTCTCTTCAGAGAGGCTTCCTATTTCCTCCATTAAGTTTCCTGCGGTGTTGAATTACTGCGCCAATGCCAAGGTTTGACGCGTCGGCTGCCACAATGATATGGTTCACTGGGTTAAAGTGAGTCAAGAGCAATTCTGATTTAAGAATTTCTTTTATGTCATTAAATGCCTTTTTACATGATGCTGTCCAGGTCCATTCTCGGTTTACTTTAAGGGCTCAATACACGAGCGCTCCATTCGCCCCCCCTCCCAAAACAGCAACAATTTGTATGCACTCGAAATTTCGAATGCATACAAATCGTTGTTGTTTTGGCGTGGCGCGGTCGGATGGAGCGCTCGTGTATTGGGTTCTTTAAGTAAATCGTCCAATGGCTGTCTAATTTTGCTCATGTTGTTCACAAATGCTTTGGTAGTAATTAACCATACCCAAAAAAGAACTTAGTTGGTTAACATTTTGTGAAGCTGGCATTTCAATAATAGCTTTGGTCTTTTCTGGGTCTGGTCTTCTTCCATTGGCACTAATTATGAATCCCAAATATTTGATTGACTTCATACAGAATTTACATTTAACAATTCTAAGTCGGAACCCGAATTCTTTTATCCTTTGTGGGGACTGTGTCTAGATGTGTCTTGTGCTCTGAAGGACGCTTGCTTACGACAATTATGTCGTCTAGTTATGCCGTTGCAAATGGGAGTTCTGCTAACATGTTATCCATAATGGACTGGAATATGCCCGGTGCCGACTTTACTCCGAATGGTAAACGTTGGAGCTCGTAGTTACCTAAATGTGTTGTGATTGCGCATAGTGTTTTGGAGTCGTCGTCTAATTGTACCTGCAAATACGCATCTGAAAGGTCTAGTTGTGAAAAAATTTGGCCACCATTTAAAGTTGCAAAGATGTCCTCGGGTAATGGTAATGGATGTTGATTGTCTTCTAGTGCCTCGTTTAACCCTGTCGAAAAGTCTATGCACAGACGCATTTGCCCAGTTGGTTTCTTAACTACCACAATAGGAGCTGCCCATTGAGTGTAACTTGTTGGTTTGATAATGCCGCTTGTCGCGAGCCGGTTGAGTTCTGCTTCTACCGCTATTCTCGCTGTTGGGTTACTTTCGGAATCTTGCTCCATAAGAATCCTCGTCGCCACTGTTGTGTCCTTATCTTATATTATATATAAAGAAAAATACAATCCTTTTTTCCTTGAAATAATTGAACTCTATTCTGTAATAATTTATAGAATAAACTGTCTGCCAAAACTATATCGAAGCTTACTCAGGGCCACCCTAACCACAGGGCTAAATGGGCTATAGCCCCGGGGCGCAAGCCTTTTCGGGGCGGCAATTTTTATTTGTTTTTATATTTTTATATTATTTTTTAGTTATGAGTTATTTTTATTTAAATATTTTAACAAAAATAAGTTCTAATGATTGGTTATTGGTTATGAAATTTTAAAGATGCTTTGAAAAAATTTACGAAGAGTACTTTCAAAACCCTGCAACAAAAGTTGAAGCTGAGGAGTTGTTAAATGAGTTCAACTCACCGGATATTGCTATTATGGTAGCATTTCGGAGCGAAGTATTAGAAATCATAGAGAAAACTAGAATTTTTATTAAAAAAATGTACTCCTTCAAATTACCCGACCATACAATTTTTTTCATTAAATGTGCTGTGGTAAAATGTTGGTGTAAAATTACTGACGGCTTCAGACTGAAAACAAATCGCATAAGCTATTAATTCTGGTCTTGCCCAAGTTTTGGTGTAATATACATTCCTTACATTATGAACTTTCAATACAATAGTGGAGTAAGCTACTTTTTGCCTTCCAAAAACCTAACTGTACATAACATAACTGTTGGACAGAACAAATATAGCGAAGTAATAGAGAAAAAAGGGTGTAAGCTGACTACACCGGTGGTTTACATCGTCTGGGGTTACACCACTTTTGCACTGACAGCCTCATATGTACTAGGATATTTCTTGCAATTGTGATTATATAGTAGTTGGCTTTGATGAGTCGCTTAACAAGGTAGCCCAAAAAGGACAAATGGACGTTTTAGTACGTTTCTGGAATTCTAAAAACAATTAATTCTGTACTAGATATCATTTTTGGGCAGCTAACTTAATGAGATCTTTCTTTGAAGCATAAAAGGGTCTTGCCCTTTCAAATCTCCTACAAATTTCAAAAGACGGACAAATTCTCAACAAGAAATTTATTGAAGAAATAAAATCGGGGAATGATTCCTACCGTTTAGATGAAATTCTACCTCACACCAATCCATAAGGCATCTGATATGCATTTACGACAATTGTAGTTGATAACTATAGAGCTATTGCCATCCTATCATCAATCCCCAGACTATTTCGAAACTCGTCTACGATACGATATCCCTTCTAATCGACCCATACCTAAATTAACTACAACACGGCTTAAGAAAATTGCGTTCGACCTCCTCAAACTCCTAATTTACGAACTGCTCTGTGGTATCGAGAGCGGCCATCAAATTGATGCTATTTATACTGATTTCAGCAAAGCCTTTGACAAACTAGACTATCATATTTTAATTGCTAAATTCTTAAAATTTGGAATACCAGGTTCGACCCTTGAATGGATAAGACCATCTGGGATAAGACTATCTCTACGGAAGAACACATATTATCAGATTCCAAGGATTCCTTTCCTCAGGATAGTCGCCGTGGCCTTCTTCTATTCAATATATTCATATAGTCATCTCTAGTTTCATGATACAACGTAGAGTCTAGAAAAAATTCAAATATTGTCTGGAGAACCTGGAAACGTCAAGGAAATTTGGTCTTAAGAAAAAGGGGCCGCCCTTGTTGAATTATACGTTTCTTTAGAAAAATCTGTACAGTCGAAACGAAATACAGAATCATTTAACCTTTACAAATTTCAAGGTATAAAATTGTGATGAGTACAAACGACGAAAATACTTTAAATTTTATGTCAATAATGATTTCCGTTTTATCAAAAAAATGAAATTTTTCGAAAAAATTTTGTTCACTTTTTTTTCAAGTTTAAAAATTTTTTCTTCTTCACCATCATAACGTTCTTAAAAAAACATACATTTTAAAAGAAGAAAGAACCTCATACTATGCGATGCACAAAATTTATTGGCCAATCAATTTTCAAATTTTAATTCAATTTTTGGGACTTATATTAGATATTTTGGCTTGAAATTTTAACCAGTTATTTTTCACATTATAAAGTATAATTTCTGAAAATTTTATAATATTGCACTAAAAACACCCGAAGTTAGCAGTTTTTTCAGTTTTTTGAGGTTATATGTGCAGATAACAATTTTATATAGCCAATATCATAACGAACAGCCTCAATTTTTTTTCGATTTTTTTGGACCTACGCATACCGAGATATACTCAACTACATTTAGAAAGAAAGAAAGGTAGATTTTTCATAAGATTACCGATAACTTGCGTAACGGCGGTTAAACGTGTTAAAAAAACATTTGAGACTGGAAACAATTCCTTTTTCACTAAAATCCTCCAGGCATCCCGTGTATTTTCTTAGAGGGGCGCATAATTTTTAGTAGCCCATGGGCGCCGAGTTGTCCTAGGACGACCCTGAGCTTACTCCGTTTTTACGTCTGCCAACATTTTGTGTCGGACTTACGCAATGAAGACTAAATAAATGCCTGTAAGGGATGTAACGCCGAAATTTTTTTTGTGGATTAGGCTTACTGGGGACACCACTTTAAAAAAAACGCGCCAATTACTCTACCCCTGCGGTGGTGTAGAAAAGAGTATTTTTTTAACAAAATACTAGTATTAGAGGGACACCGAAACTTTCTCGCCCGTTTACGAATAAAACGGTTTTCGATATAATTGCGCCAAGTTAAAATTTACGCCAATAGAAGAAAACGTGACCGCTGAAACTAGGATACTTTCCAGGATGTCAGTAGAACATCATAATAAAGATAAAAAAAATTCAAGTTATTTGGATATTTTTTTATAGTGCCATTAGATAGAATTCTTATATTGAATGCACTATTAAGTGAGAATGTCCATAAATAGCCATAAAGAAATAATTTCTACTTTTCATATTTTTAAATTTATTCATGATATGATATTTTACATTTTCAAATCCTTGTAAAACGCAATAATTTGCTTGTGAACCTTTGACCAAAATAAAACTTTCCCAAATCTGCAAAATAAACACATTGCGGAAATGATTGTTATAAATCAAAACGAAATCAAAATTCGCACAAAACTCACGGTTTTACTAACTTTTGCAAAGTAGTAGAAACCGAAAAGTCGGACCTGAAAAAATAAAATCGTAACTTCTAAAAATATGTAATTGATTTTTGTCATTTAAACAAAAAATCAAACAAACAGCTTCCTTCTTATTTTCATTTATTTCCACCAACAAATCCCTTTAATCAAATTTACCTAGAATACAATATACACATTCGTACATATGCCATTCATAAATGAGAAAACCTGTAAAAAAAGAAGCGCAAACGCGAATAGCTCTAGAAGAATCCTGCTCCCATGCATCGCCAACGTTTTTCTCTCCATTTACTCTCTTCAGATAAGATTTACTCAAATATCTGGACAGTGCCACCGAAAATAAGGATTTAGCGGGGGCAGCTTTCGCTTGGAGGAAGCTTAAATGGAGGAAATAGGAAAGCTCTCTCAACAAGAACGTGCACATTTTTCTTGTATGAAATGGAATATCTTTCCTTTTAAGCTCAAAACAGAATTGCGACTGCGACGGCCGACTGCAACTGCGATTTATGTCATATTTTGACGAAGCAGCTAATGTATAACGAAATTGCAACCACAACTTTTATTGAGACGTGACGTTTTGCATATCCAAAAATTGTGTTAGAAAAAAATTATGTTTTGTACGCCGACTTCGAGTTTGCGGCGCAGTGCCGCTGCAGTTGTAATTTCGTTATACAACGTTGTTTTACATTTGCGCTAAACGACCGACTTCGCCGTCCGCCGTCGCAGTCGCAATTCTGTTTTGACCTTATTTGTCTATGCTTTAACCCAGAACCGTCATGGAAACAGCATCGAGTGATCTTGAGAGAAAAAGCTTTCTGTTTGCTTAACGAAAACTCTACCCTGGCTCATGGAAACACAGTATATGTGTGCTTGTTTTCACGCGTTTGGTTTTGCGTGAAAAATGTTTCGTTAAGTTCTTCCGCTCCCTTCCTGAATATGCACTGTGTGAATAGGTCCAATGTCAGTGAAAAATGCATCACGGAAGCTACTGACATGGAAAGCTGCCGTGCCCTCACGGATATGTTTGGAGCGACTTTTAGTGTTTCTATAGTAATTCTCTATAGCGTGCTTAAGTGAAGTTAAAGTGAAGAAAATTTAAAAAAAAACATGAGTGAAGATTTTTTTTGTTGGGAAAACATTTTGTAGTTGTGAGGAAGTCCTAGCTATAAAGCGGCAGTATGAAAAAAAAGGGAAAATTTTCGAAAAAAATAGTAAGGCAGTGAAGAATACATGGGGCGGGAAAATATCTTACAACGAAGAATTAATATATGATGAAATATATTATAGATATACCATGCACAGTAATCTTGAGGAAAAATCTGTGAAAAATTGAAACATGTGGGTTTATTTTTATTGAATTGGTACAATGTCCTAGAATAAAGAAAAATATTAATAATTATTCCATTCAACATGTTACAGCACGTCTAAAAAAATATGTCCTATGAAAATTGCGATTCGGACAACCGAGGACCAAAAGCTTCTCAAAGTGAAAGAATTCGTTGCTCAACATTCGCATGTGGTGAGTACATTTTTTAATCTTTCTATGAATAGGAAACGTTAATTCGATGAGTAAAAGGATCCATTGTTAACATTTATTTCTATTCTCAAGAATCAATATGAAAACCTTAGAAGGTTTCTTAATCTCACTATCGTTATTAATTTTATCGAAGTTTTTTGAAAATGGTTTTTCCATATTGCATAATACTTTGCTATTCAATTGATTTCAGGAGAATGGAACTATCATTCAAACAGAAGAGCAATCCGTTTTCCATTGCGTTTGTGAATCGTTAGAGAAAGATTTATGGGATGCTAATCAGAGAAAAGAAAAAAATGAGTTTCTCGATTCAATATTGCAGAGAGTTAGATACAAATCACTGATTGAGGTTGACGGACTATTGCCTTCATCTTCATTACTTCATAAGAGCACAGAAAGCGTGGATAATTTTTATGGAGACTTCATCGGGACTGGTAAGAACAAGTATCTCTCGATTATGTAATCTCCAGTTTTGGAAGTGTTTGATTTAACACACCTAAGGAGAGTGAAGCTGACATCACTCACTTGATTAACATTGTAGACACTATTAACACGTTTTAAAGTATTTGAAAAGTGTTCACAATATTAATCAAATGGGGTACATCATATTCACACGAGATTTCCAGTGATATTATATTCATTTTACATCTTTTATGAATTGTTTTCAAAGGGTTTTTAAATAATATTGAATTCTTTATTTCTAGAAGATTTTGTTTATCATATGGAAGTTGGCACAAGCGCAACAAAATCCCGGGGGAATGATTTGGGTGAAATTACTCTTAAACCGAAGTCAGTTCGCGGAAGACCAAAAGAAAAAAAAGGATATCAGCAATTGGATTGCGCCCAAATCGAAAAAAAAATTAGTAGATAATTATTGTTAAGTTAAGCATTATTTTTTTAAAAGCGTGTCCGAATTTTACCTTTTTTTATTGTTGAATTTTAAACTTTACTATGAATAATAATACCTATAAGAAACGGTAATTTGACATTTTATTCACTTATAGGGTAATAATAAAAAAATTGTTAGTGTTATATTTCTTTGCTAACCTAATTTTGTTACATAACACACAGTGTGACAATTGTAATTTTCTTAATAAAAAGTTCAGTTCATTTGTTTCAAACTATCTCAATTATTAGTTGTTTTTATTATCTGAAAGTTCAGAAATTTATTTTCCGACATATTACAATTATAAATTAATTTTTTTGTTTAAAACTTCAAATCTAATCATTTCTGTAACATGAAATCTTAAAAGTAAAAAAAAACCTTCTTATGTATATTACCTGACTGTGTTGAACTTTTTAAAATTAATTTTCTTTAAAACTGCTAATATCTTTACACAGCGCGAAAACACTAACCTTCACTACACCTGGTGAATAGAGGGATTTTAGTAGCTGTGAAACCGACAAAAAAAACATTCTTGTGCTATCTTGTGGCTTGTAACTAACTAGACCAAACGAATTTTTCCGGGGTTTATATTTGGGTCAGTTCGAAAATGCATCACTGCCGTATTCAGCAATTGGAAGTCTGTAGCTGAATTCTGCAGTGATACCGCAGTGATGCATTTTAGAACTCACCCTTTCTAAACAATAGCTAAGGTAGATTAGTATTCTCTCTGCGGTATGTAACTGAAAGTAAAAGCTTGGGGGCGCTTTATGAAATTGTATCCTAATTGATTTTCGTTTTAATAGTTAAGTCATAATATTATTATTTTTTATTTTGTTTTGATTTTTAATTTTATGTTCATCAATTATTTTTCACTCTTTTCATTTTAAGTTTTGTTTTTTCACTTCGTTTTTTCAAACCCGCGTAATTAAGGGACTGGAGCAGCACTCCTTCTTAACCCAGACCAAACGTCTTGTATTCTAAATTTAATACCCCTAGAAGGGCTTGAAAAGAAATACGCTATCCGCCATTTTGTGGTGGCCGCCATATTGGATTTAAAATGACGTCACATAGCTTACTGTATTCAACTCGTCATACTCTTTCATTTGATACCCTTGTCGGGGAGTTGTAAGAAAAAGGTAGCGCCATTTTGTGGTGGCCACCATATTGGATTTAAAATGACGTCACATGGCTTACTGTATTCTACTCATACTCATACTCTTTTATTTGATACCCATATCGGGGGGTCTTAAAGAAAAAAGTATTCCGCCAATTTATGGTGGCCGCCATATTTGATGTACCATAAAACTAAATACACTGTATTGTATTGTCTTCAGGACCAAAGGTGTGTCCCAAATTTGGGCATCATCGGATAACGGGAACTGGTCGAAAAATCGATCGCAAGATTTGTCCGCCACAGACAGAGAACGAAGATAATAAAAAGCTTGTAAAATAGCAAGATTTTTTATAGTGTATCAATATTTTTCAAAATATAAAATAGTATTTTACTATAATGAATTCGTGTTTATAATGATTTTAATTAATATTTTTCCCATAACAACCTTTATAATTATGTTATAATTGTTTTATTACTGAACTAAAACTAACAACAAATATTTATTTTACACCAACTTAGTAGTAATTCAAAATTAATTTATATTCAATCACATATTCAGCACAGACAGCGGATAGAGCACAGATTGCACGGACAAAGATTTTCTCCAATTCTGGAAGAAATTACTACCCGGGCCCTGTGCCGCCGTATAGCCCATATGCCGAACCTTGTTCAACCCGTGTGACCCGTGGCCCGTGCGACCCGTGGCCCGTGTAACCCGTGCGGCCCGTGGCCCGTGTAACTCGTGCCCGTGCGACCCGTGGCCCATGCGACCCGTGGCCCGTGTGACCCGTGACCCGTGTGACCCGTATTTTTGGTGCGAATAGACAAGCCGAATAATCTGCATGAGGGTCAAGTGAATGCAAAAGTTTCGAATGATAGTACAAAATCATTGAATCGAGAAATTGAGGTGAATCTAAAAACTTCGGCCGAGAAAAGGGATGTAATTCTAAATGATACAGGAGTTCAGGAGGAGCATACTGATCAAGCTATAGTTTATGATAGTGGTGAATATGAAACGATTCAACCATTGGAAACAGATGCTGAGCAAACACTACGACGTTCGAACAAAAGTCGGCCGAAACGACTGATCGAAGAAATGTTAGTTATGAAGCAAGAAGGCATAGTACTAAGGAGCTACGAAGAAGCTATAACATGCGATGAAAAGGATGAATGGATAAAGGCAATGGGCGATGAAATGGACTCGCTAATGAAGAACAATACATGGGATTTGGTAGAGCTACCAGATGATCGAAAACCAATTGGTTCCAAGTGGGTTTATCAAATCAAGACAAATGCTGGTGGTAGTGTTAAACGTTTCAAAGCAAGACTTGTAGCTCAAGGTTTCTCACAAAAGTTTGGCTCTGAATATAGCGATGTTTTTGCTCCAGTTGTTCGACAATCGACGTTTCGAACACTATTAACAGTTGCTTCAAAAGAAAAACTGATTGTGACTCACCTGGATGCTAAAACAGCATTTTTGAATGGAAATCTCAACGAAGAAATGTATATGAAGCAGCCACCGGGTTTTATCAGAGAAGATTCAAGTAAAGCATGTCTGTTAAAGAAAAGCATTTATGGGTTAAAACAGGCGTCATGAGTTTGGAACAATGCAATTAAGGGGTCTTTCTCATGGATTACTTTTAAAAAATTGATATTTTTTTTTCTTCATAAATTTGTTGGTAATAGTCTCAAGAATATGTGTAAAAAATTTCAGGTTGATATCTTTAATAAAACTCGAGCTACAGCCATATAAGTAATGGTAGTTTTATAACAAAAACCACCCCCATTACTGCGTGCGGCGATACTCGCTGTATTATATTATTTAAACCGGTATTTTTGTATATCCACGAGTTTTCATGTCGTATTATAGATGATATTCATGAATAGACCGTTGCTATATGGTCCTGGGATAGATGACGAATAAATGGTAAGCGATTACTTCTGTAAAAGAAATTTTCATCTCAGAATTATTATTACATGAGACTTTATACGCGTTTTTCTCAAAACAGTATTTTTCAAATTTGCCCGCACCACACAGAAAAATCTATTCGTCCGATCGGTCTAAAATTTTGACCCGTTATTTTAAATTAATTTTTCTATACAATGAACCTCTAAAAATTAATTATTTTGCTAAACTGACCGTTTGGGGCGAGTTTTAAAGCGAAAAAAAGGTGTTAATTTTCACTTTTTTTTAAAAAGTGCACCATTCTTACAATTTAGGGGGATAATAGATTTTTCAATGGTTCATTGTAGAGTTTGAAATCTCTACTTTAATGAGTTTTCGGTTTTTTGGAGATATCTTAATCAGGAGTGGCACTAGAGTGCGGGAAAATTCGGTGTTTTAAAAAAAGATGTCAACTTGGCGCTTCGTTGCAGCGGAGATGTGCAGGCAAAAAAAAGATAAAAAAAGTTTTTATATAGTCGACGAAATGTACTTTCATATGTAATATATTTTTCTTATATATTATAAATATATTCGCCAAAAAAAATGTTAAAAAAGTCTATTTTTTTGAGTAATCCATGAGAAAGACCCCTTAATAAAGTTCTGATAGAGGCTAATTTCATTCAAAGCAAGTCAGATCAATGCTTATACTCAAGGCGAATCAACGACGATTGGTGTTATTTGTTAATATATGTCGATGATATTGTTCTGGCATTTGCAACGGATGAGCAAGTGAAGTTTGTTGTAGCAATATTAACAAGAGAATTGGAGAGAGATGGAGAACTTAGGGACTATCAAACATTATCTTGGAATTCAATTGACGCAAGGTGAAAAAAGTTATTATGAATTATTAACAAATTATATTGAGGAGGTTGTATCTGATTTCGGCTTGCCAAACGCAAAGGGTGCAAATCCACCAATCGATGTCAACTATTATGCATCATCATCAAGTTTATCAGTCAGTTAATTAACACCGATAAATACCGAAAACTAATTGGATGATTGCTATATATCTCAACTAATATCTACAAGGCCAGATGTAACAGCGAGTGTTCATATTCTAGCTCAAAAAGTATCGAATCCAAATCAAGATGACTGGAATCAATTAAAACGTATTGTCAAGTATCTGAAATCAACGTCAAAGTTAAAACTAAAATTGGGCAGAAATACCAATGAAAATACATTGATTAGGTATGCTGATGCAAATTGGTCTGAGGATCGAAGTACACGTAAAGGCCCGTCCTCACTACGCGGACTTAGAATCCACGCGCTTTTGGTCGTACGGCCAGCCAAAAGCGCGCGTGATCTTTTAATTTTCTGAGTCATGAGTGAGAAAAAATCAATTCTCATTTGAAACGGCGTACGCGCTTTTGAAAAGCTCATAGTGTGTGGACGCACAATGTACCTTTTTAACCACAGCCTTTTGTCCGCGTTGTTTGGCCGCACGGCCTTTACCATGGACAAAGTCGTAAAAAAGTCGTAAAAAAGTCATAAAACTCTATATGAAAAAAAAAGGCAAAAGCGCGTACGACCCAAGACCGCGTAGTGTGGCCACACCATAATGGTGGGACCACACTACGCGGTCTTGGGTCGTACGCGCTTTTGCCTTTTTTTTTCATATAGAGTTTTATGACTTTTTTACGACTTTTTTACGACTTTGTCCATGGTAAAGGCCGTGCGGCCAAACAACGCGGACAAAAGGCTGTGCTTAAAAAGGTACATTGTGCGTCCACACACTATGAGCTTTTCAAAAGCGCATACGCCGTTTCAAATGAGAATTGATTTTTTCTCACTCATGACTCAGAAAATTAAAAGATCACGCGCGCTTTTGGCTGGCCGTACGACCAAAAGCGCGTGGATTCTAAGTCCGCGTAGTGAGGACGGGCCTTAAATCAAACAGTGGATATGCATTTTTCTACAATGGAAGTTTGATCAATTGGTCAACGGAAGCTGAGTTCATCGCTTTATCGGACGCTTCTCAAGAGGCAGCTTGGCTTCGAAGATTATTAAACGATATGCATCAAGACATTAATTCACCAGTTAATATATGTATATGAAGATAAACAAAGCTGTTTGAATATAGTTAAGGAAGAAAGATTTTCGACTAGGACTAAGCACATCGATACTAGGATTCATTTCGTGAAGGACTACGTGGTCAAGGAATTAGTCAAGTGTATATATTGTCCAACCGAAGATATGATTGCCGATCTATTTACGAAACCATTGTCAGTATCAAAACATGTTAAATTTCGAGAAAAATGTAACATAGTTTAAATTGTTTTAACGGGGAGGAGTGTTGAATTTTGTATTTGTTTAATTTAAAGTTAACGTTCAAACAATTTAAGAACGCACTCTTTCAATTCTGTAAATGTAATTTTCTGTGCACATGCTTTATCTTTTATACTAGAATGTTGTACGTTTTTGTTTTTCCTCTGTCACTCATATATCTTTCTAATAAAGGAAAAGACGTTCTGTTCAAGCGTGTGACTTATTTCCGTTTAGTAGTAATAATTAACAAATGAAGCTGATTCCCCTAATTCGGTATTTATCTTGATGGCCAGAAAGCGTAGCCGTGGCTGTTTGTTTGCTGAACTATATATTTTTCCTATACGAGATTTAATATTTTCTGTTTACTGAATTGTATCGGCTGCAATTATATTAATTAATCGAACAAGTAATCTTTTAAGGATATGTTTGCGTCGCCAGTTATGTCAAGTTAAGGGGGTTGTATCACAAAACCGTTGTTTCAAGTTATTTTTTGTCAAAAATTCTTAAAGATCGTAAAATTTTATAAAAAGAAACAGGTTTTGGATAAAAATAAAAAGATTTGTGGCTGGGTGTTTGTTTATAGATGTTCATTTACCTTCCTACCGCTACCAACAAAATGGAAATTACGCTGTTCTTCCAGCAACAAACTAGCACAAATTATGGCGCAAACCCTGTTTGGTTATCTCCTTTTGAATGGGAGAAACGCAAGTTGGCCAGCCACCTTGATAGCCGATCGGTAATAATCGTCTTCTGGCTCCTTAAAAACCGGCGACAAAATCGCCATTACGTGATCCTTTCAGCGACAAATTAGCAACAAATTACTGCACCAATGCCTTTTTGTTATCTTGCTTAGTTGGAAAGATACAGTGCGTGGCTAGCTAGCTTGATATCAAGCTAGCGTTTTCATCATTTTCTAAACAATGAGATGAGCTACAAAATTTTTTTTGACGTAACAAATTAGCGACAAAATATAAGCCTAGACACGTGTGTGGCACGACTCTTTGGCCAGCTAGCTTGATATACCTCGGTTTAAAGGAGGGACCAAGGTGCTGGAACAGACATTTTGGAAGTTTTTTTTATTAAAAATGATATTCAAGCCTAGCTAAGCAGATCCATGCTTGTATATTCGAAAAATTAAAGGTCGAAAATTGCTATTAGCAATATACGTTGATGATGGATTGCTTGCAGCATCGAATCTAGAAGATTTGGAGAAATTTCTACAAGAACTTAAACAAGAATTCAAAATTACTACACAGCCATAAGTTATTTTCTAGGACTTGAAATTGAACAAGTTAATAAAAGTATTAAGATCAGTCAAACAGCTTACGCCAAAAAGGTACTTGAGCGGTTTAAACCTATTTCAAAACCAATGTTAAAAAGTCCAGAAACTTCAGAACCAAGCAAAGAAAGTATAGAAAAGAAAGACTTTCCTTATAGACAAGCTGTAGTTGCAATGATGTTGTTGATGCTTGGAACTAGACCAGATCTAGCCTACAGTGTGGGATTCATTTCAGGATCATTAGAATATCCTTCACGAGAAGATATAGCAAGAATAAAGAGAGTGTTTCGTTACATTGCAGGAACTATTAACTTGGGTATTGTTTATTCTTCATCTACAAATAAAGCTACAATGCATTGTTACAGTGATGCAGATTTTGGAGGATGTACTAAAACTAGTCGATCAACCTCAGGAACCGTTATAACTTACGCCGGAGGAGCGATTTCATGGTTAAGTCAAAGACAAGCAATGGTTTCTACTTCCACGACAGAAGCTGAAATTGTAGCAGCTAATGAAGCGGCAAAGGAAATTATATGGCTGTCACGACTGTATGAAGGAATCTTAGAAGTCGGGACTATTCCAGTTCTTCAAGTGGACAACTCAGCTGTTGTAAGATTGGCGCAAAATTCTGAATTTCACCGCCGCACTAAGCATATTGCAATCAAACACTTCTTTATCAAGGAAAAGATTGCTGAGAAAAATCTAAATATTCAGCAAATTCCTATTGAACACCAAATAGCAGATATGATGACAAAACCGCTACCAAGAACTCAGTAAATTATTTTGTCATTTTAACAATTAACTAGGGAAAGTGTTGAAAATAGCTAAATGTAAAATGTCAATAGTAGTTAACAGAGCTGAATTGATAGTTTCTTCTTCTTATTGTTTTTTTTTTTGTATTAACTTGACTTTTGAAGTTTTTAAGTTGTTAAGAAAACGTATGTATGTCAAAAACCACGCAGCAAGCTGAATAAAGTATAACTTTACATAATTAAGTGTTTTAGTTAATAGTATTCTGAAAATCAAATCCCAAAGGAAGGAGGATCCAATAGAATAAATATTTAACTGTGACAAGAATGAAGAAAGTATATTGTCGAACACAACGCTTACAGAAGTGAATATTATTGAAGTTGAGAAAAACATTGAGGAATGCCATCATTATAACATCTTGGAATCGCCACCTACTGTAAATTGTCTGAGTCTAAAAGACGATGATATGAATATTGGTGATTTGAGTGAAGATGAGCGACACCTCCTTATAACACTCTTGAATCAATAACGCAATTGCTTTACAAAAAATATTTTCGAATTGGGTTGTTCAAGAAGTTCTGAATTTGTTATTCAGCCGAAATCTAATCAAAACGTGTGTTGCCGTTCATATAGGTTAGCATATCCTCAAAGGGAAGTTATTAAAGAGATAGCGAATGAATTATTACAAGCTGAGATCATAGAAGAATCGAACTCAGAATTTTCCTCTCCGGCGCACAGTGGGACAGAATCCCAAAAAGCTGGCCAAAACCCCTAAAATGAAGATTCTATTTCGGGACTTTCTCTTTGCGGAATTTTAAGTAGGGGCCCGAGGGTCACAGAACATCTGTCCTCGGGGTACAGGCAGTGGCGTGGCGTCTTTGGAAGCAAGGGATACATTGCATCCCTTACAATTTCTTAGGAAATAAAAATAAAAATTCAAATTTTATCAATAAATTATTCTTTTCTTTTACAAAACTTTCCTTTTATTTTATCATTCTGAGATTAACTTTGTATTATTGCAGCTTTTTCTAGCCTCCACTGTTAGATATAAATTCATTGCCTCCAAAGGACCAATTAAATGGCAGCATAAAATATGTCCATGAGCGAAAGTTCTCTCCTCCTTCTCTCTGAATTCGTATACGAAAACGCAAAGAAACATGCCAGCGGACTTCGAGAAGCAGAATTGGAATTGCTTCCCTTGACTGTCCGTTGGAACGCACTTCGGTGGAAGCTTGTAGATAGGGTTGCCAAGTGGCCGGTTTTCAGCCGGCTCGGCCGGCAATATCACTCTCGAGCCGGCGGCCGGCCAGAAATTTGAGAAATTCGAAAAAAGCCGGCAATTTCAATTTCTTCCATCAAAAATGTTTTAATATTTATAATTTTTGTTAATACTTGTAAAGTTAGAAAATCTTTACAACTATTTTTTTTTATGTGGGAAAACCAAGCTTAGGAATCACACTTTGTACTACCAGTCTGTCATGTCGTTCATGTCATGGTGCAATGTCTAGTAACAAGATTGGTTTGAAAGATAAAAGAGGATAGGATAGATCAGGGAGGGTCTGGGTGGTGTTGGAGCAGGTGGCGATGAACCTTACGTTTGAACTCTGTTGTACGAGTGCGGGAAAACTGATTGTGGGAGGTTATTCCACAGCCAAATTGTTCTATTTATAAACTATTAAGAAATTCGTACATTTTTAACATGTTATACTCAAACGCAATTTGAATTTAGCGCGTTATCATGCGCACTGACCTAGTAGCTTTTGTACCGACTATCTATAGATATTAACTATAAGCATCACTAGCAGGCGGCAGTCAGCTTTGTGTTGATTCGACAGTGTCCGATTTTGCGAGTGAATAAATTATATTTGAAAGCATAAATTTTAGTGTGTACGAAAGTAATACGTCAATAGTGCGATCAAAAACTATGTCGCGCAACGAAAAGTCACCGCCTCCGAAAAACCACAATCTAGAAACTGCGTTTTCAATAAATCGTGGTTAACTGATCCAAAATTTTCAAGGTGGCTTGTAATTGAGGCTATTAGTGCAAAAGTGGTGTAACTCCAGACTATGTAAACCATCAGTGTAGTCAGCTTACACCCTTTTTGCTCTAATTACTTCGCTATATTTGTTCTGTCCAACAGTTATGTCATGTAAAGTTATGTTTTTGGAAGACAAAAGTAGCTTACTTCACTATTGTATTGAAAGTTCATAATGCAATGAATGTATATTACACCAAAAGCGCAACCAACTTAAATTGTGGGTTACACCACTTTTGTGCTGATAGCCTCAATTGGAAGAGACCAAAGCAAGTCATTTGAGTTCGCCGAGTGACCTTTCTTTGGTGGGGGGTAGGGGAGGCCGGCAATTCCGTCCCGTCGAGTTGGCAACCCTACTTGTAGATGAAGAGGGAAGTGGAGATGGGAAGACACAACGAACGTTTGTTCCTGTGACCAGAGCCAAGGGAAGCAATTCAGATTTTGCATCCTTACGAAGTTTTGAGTATTTTTTGTTGGGTGAGAGCGGAGAGAAGTTTTCTAATAAGATTGGAGGGAATTCATTTCTATGAGCAATCTAATTAGAAATGAATTTGTACAATGTGGTTTGAAATTAATGACTTAATTGTAGAAAATAGTAAAATGCAGTATTTTTAGAGTAATTAATGAATTAATTAACATAAATAAAAAATTGTTTTACTTGTAATTTATTTGGTGCGATTTGTTTTGGGAGTTAAAAATAGTGCAAGTTGTTTTAAAAAGTAAGTTTAAAATAAAATTGGATAAATTGAAAAATATTTATAGATTATTTATGTTAGTTTTTTTAGTTTGTTAAATGTCATGGGTGATGTTTATGGTTAGCATTTTTGCATAATGGACTATTTTTTGCAGCAATCCTTTGGCTCGCGTTCATTTATAGAAAAGAAATCCATAATTGAAAATGGTAGACCGAAACCAATATTACATATTTTAAGTGAAGATAAAACATGCACTAGGCATTTTTCTATTAAATTATACAATAGCGCGAATTAGCTTACCTGTTGTCAAAATAAGCAAAAAAAATTTTGTTGGCCTTGCATTTTATTTTCAAATGAAAAGAACGTTTGGCGGTCTTCGGGATTTAATGATTTAAATAATTTTCATAAAGCCGTTCGAGCATTTAAAATTGGTTTTAGCTCTTTCTAAATTCGGTACAGGCCAAAGGATTGAAAATCTATTAGACACTCATTATAAATCCTAAGAGAACAATGAGTTAGTTAAAAAGATCCGGAAAATTATTAAAATTTGTATAGATGTCGTTTGCCACTTGGCATGTCAGGAGCAAGCCTTTCGCGGACATCGCGAGGGTCAAGATTCTATTAATCGGGAAAATTATGTTGAATTAATTTCACTTTTGGGCAAACATAATCCAGAACTTAAAAATCAGCTTCAGTATTTTCTGGATTATCAAACAATATTCAAAATGATTTAATAATGGCTATTTCCTGCACTCTTACTAAAAATTAAAATTACTTCTGAAATCCAAAATTTTGAGTTTGTTGCAATTATTTGTGATGAAACCACGGATATTTCCTGTCGATCTATGTTGTCAACCACTCGGTGATATATTTCTTCCTCTGGTGACACGAAAGAAACATTCATTAGTTTTAAAAATATTTCCGATGATAGAAGAGCAGCTCTTTTGCATGAACATGTAGCTCATATTATACAGAATTTCGCATGTGGTTCCAAGTTACAATTGCTATGACGGAGCTTCAGTTAAGGCGGGTGAAGTTGGAGTTAAAGAAACTTCCAAATGCTCTTTTTGTACACTGCTTTGCCCATCGCTTAAATATTGTTTTATCGAAATCATGTGACAAGATTCGTGGGTGCCGAATCCTCTTTCAGTCAATCACGGGTTTTTCCAATTTCTTTAGTCACTCAACTAAACAAACCGCTATTATCGACTTTTTTTTAAAGCAAACGCTTCCAAAAGTAGCTCACACTCGCTGCAATTTCAATGGAAGACTTATTTTATCTATTCATGACAATATAGATAATCTTAATATTCCTTTTGAATATATAACGTGCATCAGTGGAACGGAGTTTTTCCACACAAATTTTGCCAGATTGCATCCCCTACAATTCAAAGCACGCCACGCCACTGGGTACAGGTACGTTTTCTCCCTTTGTAGGATCAGTTCGAAAGTGGCCGTTACACGAGACGCAGCTATCGAAGTTTCTAACACATATTGTTCATTGAAAATAACTATTTGTTAAATAGTGCCAATTAGTGCTTTTGAAAAGTTTAAAAATGGATTCTGTTCATGAAGGTGAGTGGAATTAAATCGAATATGTATAATCGTATAATATTCATTGCAGAATTATTGATATGAATTTAAATAAATCAACTTTTTTGCAAAACGCAGAGAAAAACTAATTTTTCAAATAACTTAAAGTTTATTAGTCGTCCTCGCTCGTTTTCTAAATTTTTTTTTTCACTTGTCATAGTCTAAAGAAAAAAAAACAAGAAGTAAGTTAAAGTGCGAATTTGTGCGAATTTGGAGATACAATTTTTTTTCTGAAATCGCGCAAAAATCGTTGCACAGCAGGGGCTAATGAACCGAAAAAAAGTTCCGAAATGGCAAGGAATCTCTTGAAAACTATATAACAGGGGGTTTTCGAGGTCGCTGATTACGAATTTGACATTATTTTTTCAAAAAACAATGGTGGGTTCAATATGGCGGACGACCACATGAAAAAATGCATATTAGCGGATAAAATTCAGTACCAGTACCCAGTACACGAATTTGATATTATTTTTTTAATAAACAAAATGGCGGATCCAATATGGCGGACGGCCACATGATAAAATGCATATTTGCGAATGAAATTCGGTACTCGGGGGTTTTCGAGGTTGCTGATTCCGAATTAAATATTATTTTTAAATTTTTTTTGTATTTTCCGGGGCATATCGAGTATCGGTTTTTTCCTGCGTTTTAATGCTTTTCTTTGTTAAATCGTTTTATAAAAAGGTGGTCTAAAGAATTCAATAACCCCTTGATTACTAAACACCTTTATATCTCTCTTGTCAGACCATTACTCGAGTATGGGTCCCAGGTTTGGTCTCCTCACTACTCTTCGCACGTTGGAAGAATTGAGTCAGTTCAAAGGAAGTTCGTTCGATTCGCACTGAATCATCTTCCTTGGGATGACCCAATAGTTCTTCCACCATATGAATCTCGGCTTAAGTTACTCAACTTAAGCTCTCTTTGCAGGCGTCGTGAGGTTGCCGATGTTGTATTTGTTCATCAGCTCCTTAATGGAAAGGTTGACTCAGGTTTTCTGAGTCGCCGTGCGTCGTTTAGAGAGAGTAGATACAATTTGAGAGGGCCACCTCTCTTACACACCAACTCCTCTAACACGAATTACGGCAGATTCGAGCCTGTTAATCGCATGTTCATTAATGTGAATAGAAATATCGATGTTTTTAGCGTGAGCATTAGTAAAGACGTCCTTAAAAGGAGTCTTTTCAATCTGACTTGACTGACTTTTCTTGCACGCTTCTTTGTGTATTGCATTTCTTTCTGTTTTAATTGAGTGTGCAATCTCTGGGGGTCACATCTTGCATATAAAAATATGCGAGGTGTGACCTTTTCGGGATTGCATATTCAATTTATATGTTGCATGCTTTAGTTGAGCCTATCTCAGTGCTAATTGTGCTGAGCTGGTAAATTTTTCTTGGCCCAGCTAAGAAGTGTACCTTCTGAATTAGAAGAGTAACTCTATATGCATGATTGTGTGTTGCAATAAATTGTACTCAAAGCGACTAAATTTAAGGTTTTTTATGTTTTCAGGAACCCAAAGAGTACTTCAATTAACACGAAAAGAGATCTTCTGCCCAATTAAAGATGCTCTTTATACTGAATCTGCTGACGAATTAGCTCTCACTATTGAGAAGCACATGACGCTCCAATTGGGATTCGCATACTTCATGACTGAAGAAGTGAAGAAAAATTTTAAATACGTCATGTAAAAATTGCGTACTTTATGGAAAGAGGCTCTCCGGAAAGAGGAGTGGTTTTTCAACAAGAATTCGGATTGGCTGAGCAGTGGCGTTTCGTAAGGTGCAGGATAAGGGAAGCAATGCGTAGGGCGTCAAAGCTAATGTACCCCGCGAGCGATAAAAGTAAAGGTCTCGGCGGCTTTAATTAAAAAAACTGAAAAATAACAAATTTGAAAACGAATTAAGTAATTAACCCCATCCAAAAAGTAGAAACCCTACTACCAATCTATATTCTTTTTATTTTAATATAATAAAAAATAATATAGTAAGATATACATGCAGTGGCGAACAGAAGTCAACGTACACCACATAAAATAGCGAAAATTCGTATTTTTATTTTATTTTTAAAAATTGAAAAAAATTGTGATATCACAATATACGTATCAAAACATTTTATTGAAATTCCATAATAAATTATTTCTACAAAAAAAATAACAAAAAAGTGAAATATACAGAATTCACAAATAACAAAAGTCTACCCAGTCTACGTACACTTAAAAATTTTTATTATTATTTTTTGTAGAAACAATTTCATATGTTTTTGTACAAAGGATTGTACTTATATATTTTGTAATATCACAATTTTTTTTATGCTATAGTAAATGAATTTTCGCTATTTTATATGGTGTACGTTGACTTTTGTTCGCCACTGTATAACACAATTCAAAAAAATAATCTCGCTCTATCCCTTTAAATCGTCATTAAAGAGAATCATAAAAAACAAATGGAAGCTACAAATTTTCAGCTTCTTCAATACACCCCTCCTGCCAACCCATTAAAATAAAGAGAATGTTCACCCATCATCGATCTCTTTTTTTATTGACTCAAACGAAAATTTATTTTAAGAGTCAAAACAAATTTCGAAGCAATATTTTCAAGAGCAACTCCACAGCAGGCGAAACCAGAGCAGAATACCAGAAAACGAAACCAAGAAAAGAAGAGAATATGGTGGATAGAGAAAATTTGTCTATGTTCGACTTTTCATATCGCGGTATTCGGCTCCGAAGAAGCTGCGTTTAGTTCAGCTTCTCAGGGACCTGTATCAACGCAAACCTTTGCGTGAGTGTGAGTTCAATTGAATTGAATGTGTTGGACTTTTCACGTTGATTTTCGGTGCCAAAGAAGCTGGAGATCCAATATGCCAGCTTCCCTACGTTTTGTTAAGCCTCGGTCACGATAAGAGCGGCGAGCGGCACCAGAAAAATTTAATGTCTCGGATTAGAGGTGAGCGGCACTTTAGTATTGCCGCTCTACCGCTCTCCGCTCGTATCGTGGCCGAGGCTTTATTCTTTGTATACAGTAGTATGAATTGTACATTTTATATAAAAAAATCTGTACATTGCTTGCTTAGTGTTTCCAGATGAAGAAATATATTAAGATTTTGTTTTTGATTAATCTTAATATATTTAAATTAATTTTTTATGAAGTTGCCTATTTGGTCAAGGGAAGCAGTGCTTCCTTTGCTTCCAAAGAGGAACCGCCACTGTGGCTGAGCGGTCAATTGATGCTATCGGAGGACGGATCTTCTCAAAGTACTGCGGAGACAAAGGCAATCGGTGGTCGACCTTCTACATTTTTTCGGATAGCAGTGAAAGGTCCAAAAGGCGAAAAACCGAGGAATTGAGAAAAGACCACAGCCTAGAAGAACTCTCTTATGCTACGCGGATGAGCCTACGTGCAAGTGGGAAAGTTGCCGCTGCGCAGCTATTGAAGAACGTCACAGTGGGGAGTCCGTCTAAGGCATCGTCCTACCTGTCGTCTTCTAACAAAATTAAAGAAAGAGCAATGACGCCGGAAGAAGCCTTGTCAGTTTTGGTAGAAGGTAGATTTTCCAAAAGTCAGTATTTAGTGGTACGATCAGGCTGTAAATTAGTTCAAAGCAAGGCGTATCCGTCATACAATGTACTGCAAAAAGCCAAAATTGCTTGTTATCCACCGATGAAAACAATTACATGTACAGAAAGACGCGCAGCTACCAATCTTCAAGCATTGTTAGATCTCACGGCGAAACGAATCGTTTTAGTAAAAGAAAATGTTGTACAAAATATGTTACGCGGTGATTTGCTTAAAATGAATTTAATTTGTAAATGGGGTTGCGATGGAACTTCAGGTTAGAGTGAATTTAAGCAAAAATTTACGAGTGATGATGGCACATTCACAGACGCAAATATTTTTTTTACTTCATTAGTTCCTTTACAACTGTTTTATCTTGATGAGAAAAACGAAAAAATTGTTGTTTGGCAAAATCCTGTGCCTTCTTCTCCGCGATATTGTCGACCAATTAAAATAGAATCCCTAAAAGAAACAGCAGATGCAACGAAAGCTGAAGTTAAATATGTGGAAGATCAAATAAAAAATCTAGTTCCATTTTCAGACATGGTTAACGGAAGATTAATAAAAGTAAATTGGAATCTTGCTTTAACCATGATCGACGGAAAAGTGTGCAATGCATTGGCGGACAATCCAGCTACTCAACGCTGCTACATTTGCAAAGCCACTTCAAAATACTTTAATAATCTTAACAAAATGTTAACGCTGTCAGTCAATGAAGAACATTTTAACTTTGGTCTCTCTTCGTTGCATTCGTGGATACGCTGCTTCGAGTGCTGTTTGCATTTATCTTATAAATTAGACATTAAAAATGGCAAGCACGATCAGAGAAAGAAAAACAAAATGTAAAAGACGAAAAACAGCCACTCAAGTCTTTTAGAAAAAACCTTGGTCTAATTGTTGACAAGCCAAAGCCAGGATTCGGGAGCACGAATGATGGTAACACTGCTCGTCACTTTTTTGAAAATGCCAAAATTTCATCCGAAATAACTGGAGTAGACCTTCGTTTGATTACCAGATTTCATTCCATTTTACAAGTTGTTTCATCAGGACGCGAAATTAATATTCAAAAATTTAGAGATTACGCTTGGGAAACTGCGAAACTATTTGTTGAATTGTACCCATGGTTCTTCATACCACCATCAGTTCATAAACTGATCATTCATGGCCCAGAAATCATTGCTTCGGCTTTGCTTCCAATCGGTCAGGTGTCTGAAGAAACTCAGGAAAGTTGCAATAAATATATTAAAAAATTTCGTCAGGACTTCTCGCGCAAAAGCAGGCGTTCTTTGAGAATGAGAGATGTATTTTGCCGCCTTTTAATTAGTTCTGATCCTTACATTCAAGCGCAAGAAAACTTCCAAAAACTAAAAGAGAAAACAAATGTCGTCTGATGCTAAAGATTTAGTTGTACCCGATGACAGTGACACTGAAGATGAAACTGATGTGTCTACTTTAGATTCCGACATCGATTAATGTGATAGCGATAGCGAATAGATAGAGCCTATGTGTTAAAAATAAAAATGTAAATTATAAACTGAATTATTATTTTGTATTTATTTGCATTTTTTCATGTGGTCGTCCGGCATATTGGATCCGCCATCTTGTTTTTTGAAAAAATAATGTTAAATTCGTAATCAGCGACCTCGAAAACCCGCAAGTAAGAAATTTCAAAGCGATTATTGCACGTTTTGAGGGTTTGGCCAGCTTTTTGGGATTCTGTCCCACTGTGCGGCGTTACTTGTAAAGAAAAAGGATGGTAGTGACAGATTGGTAATTGATTATCGACGAATAAATGACATCGCATAAATGATCGCAAGAAA
This sequence comes from Thereva nobilitata, assembly GCA_963855945.1. Lineage (NCBI taxonomy): Eukaryota > Metazoa > Arthropoda > Insecta > Diptera > Therevidae > Thereva > Thereva nobilitata. The sequence goes on from OY979695.1 coordinate 95,804,084, forward strand.
ATTTCGGTTGCGAGTTTTCGACTCGAATATGCATAAGCAAAGACCTATTAGCACAGACTACCTAATTATACAGACGGAACAAGCCGAACAAAAGTTACAACCTCCAAAATAGGTCACAAGTCGTAAACCATCCGAGCTTTTCTCGTAACCTATCCGAGCTTTTTGTTTTCGTTGATAGCGAAACTCATCTCGACTATCTCTTCAAATTTTTCACTGCAAAGCGGGATGTGTGTGCGTGCATCCCTGTATTTTAACCGGTTTTCCCGTCCCCGCGGCGCTATTTTTGTTTACATATATAAAAAATTAAAAGTCGTTAAACATTTCTTTTGTAAGTTTAGATACAGTCTGAAGATATAAAAAATATAGCGCGTGTAACCAGTGCACGTGAAAGATGTGAAACATCTTTGGCGATCTTCATCTTTCTTTAAATTGAATAATTAGTAAGAATAAAGGCCATTTTACATCCCAAACGCAAAGGGGAAACGCTGCTCTGGAGCTCTTTTATCGCACAGCAATTTTGCGTTTGGGATGTAAAAAAGCCGTAAATTTTGTACACACCGATTTGTGTTGAAAATGTACCATTGCTGTTGATGATCTTCGACCATGATGTCTGACCGCATTTGAAATATATTTTTGGTGGGCTTGGAAACACATTTTTCTAGACAAGTCGATTTTATTTAATAATACAGTCGTTATACAGATTTTTATGCTCTCCATGTTTTTATTTTAGTCTGTTGCAAGTCTCAGACTATTACTTAATCCGCTGACGCGACGCAGCGACTTAAAGTGCCCCTTGGCATACGACATGAGAAAACAGCATGGCTACTATTACATGATTTCTTACCAGACGTCAGAATCTCAAGAAGGCCCATGTCTGTGTTCTAATTATTTTCTAGTTTTTGGTACAGCTTATGATTTCAAATAAAACCATTTAACTTAAAAGTTTTTTTTACCTATTTTTATTTTCTAGTTTTTAGTTTGGCTTTTGGCTCGTATCATCATGCAAACTTATCATCCTTTCCAACTCTTTCATTGCATCTTTGTTGCACGGTTTCTTACCTGTTAATTTCTCACAATCAAGCTCTTCAATACATAGCCCTTCCAAAGTTCTTATGCGACTCAATGCTACATACCATATTGCCAGCGGCATTTTGAATTTTCTAATTTTGACAACAAATACATTATTTCCGACCTTAAACACACCCAAATAGCAATTTTCAGTGAAATCGAATTGTTATTACCAAAATCGTACCGCCATTTTGAATTTTCAAATTTTGACCACACATTCGTCATCTGTCACCTTAAAAACCCTCCCATACCGATTTTCAATGGATTCAGAACACATCGGCAAAATTCATCCGCCATATTGCCGCCGCCATTTTGAATTTTCGAATTTTGAAAACAGATTCGTCATTTGTGATCTTAAAACTCCCCGATACGGATTTTCAACATATTCAGAGCACATTTGCAAAATTCATCTGCCATTTTGAATTTTCAAATTTTGACCACAGAATCGTCATTTATGGCCCTAAAAACCCCCGGATACCGATTTTCAATGGATTCAGAACATATTTGCAAAATTCATCCGCCATATTGGCGCGGCCATTTTGAATTTTCAAAATTTTGACAACAGAATCGTCATTTGTGGCCCTAAAAACAACCCGATACCGATTTTCAATGGAATCAGAACACATTCGCAAAATTCATCCGCCATATTGGCGCGGCCATTTTGAATTTTCAATTTTTGACTACAGAATCGTCATTTGTGGCCCTAAAAACCCCCCGATACTGATTTTCAATGTAATCGGAACACAATTGGAAAATTCGTCCGCCATCTTGGAACCGCCATCTTGATTTTTTACTAAAATGTCAGATTGCATTGTCACGGGAACTCAATGTGTGTGCAAAGTTCCATAAGAATCGGTTAAGTAGAAGTAGTTGAAAAAGCTGTTGCAAAATTTGAACCGAACAAACAAACAAACAAATAAAACCATTAAATATAAATAATAAAATTCAAATGCCGAGATCAAGAATTGGACCCGCGACTTTTTGGAATATCAACATCGTAAGGCAACCACTCAACCATTTGTTCCATTCTGCCTATGTCTGGCTCGTCATGTCTGGCTCGCGGCATATAAACACTTTTCTTTGGTGCTACTATTTTTTTTTAAAATCTCCGTCTTATTCTTTCTTCCTCAATACAGATCTTCCGTTTCCCGGAATGAAAATTGGATTGGAACGAAGCGTTCCCTATAAAGCGTTCCCTAAAAAGCGTTCCCACAAAATGTTCCCGACCTTGAAGAATTACTCTCAACGCGCGCAAAGATGTTTTACATCAAAAATTATGAGTTGTAAAATTATTTTTGTTTTAGTATAGTTTTAGAACTCGAAAAAAGGAGAAATTTTGGATTGTATTAAAATTTTTAAAAATTAATACATATTAAAATAATCAACTTTACGAAAAAAAGTTATGTTACATTTCTAGTTGAAAATTCGTCCAAAAATATAACAAAATATATTTAATTAATAAAATTTTATTTTTCCTTTTGTTATAAAAAAATTGTTTATAATAATATATGATATCCCTTATTGTGCCAGGATATGCCTCGGCAACCCAACGTTCCTAACACAACTATAAAAATACTGTCCGAATATAGCAACATATAGCATATACTTGCACTTAATGTGTTTAATAACTATTCTATAATAATCTTTAATCTCTTAAAAAACACTTTTTATTATATTACTACACAAATTCAACATTTTTCCCCTAAATAAACGGGTCATTCTACGATAAGAGGTTTTGAGTCCATAGAGGATGCGGCCAAGGGGAAAAGTTGGAGTTTTTTGATTAATCACATATAATACGATTTTAGTCTCTTTTATGTACACATTCATGTACGGGCAAATCACTTTATCCATATTTAGTTACTTTTTAGAAGGCCAGGGTAAATACATCAGGCAGGGTAGAGACACTTTTTTGGATCCTCAATCTTCCATGACACCTGATGGACACGCAAAGAACCAGGGAAAGTCTTTATGTGTTTTTTGGCACTAACAAGCAAAGCGTCTTTCTCTACGATATTTTTGTCGTCAATAAGGAGACCATTGACGCTAGGACAGCATCTGACAATTCGCTCAGAGTTGCTATGTTACGGCCATTACCTACCAATCGGTCTGCTGATCTCTTACAGAGAGCACCGATACCATCAGAAGCCCCTTATCATGTCCGGCTTCATGGTAATTCCAAGTAAAGCATATTAAGTTGGGGGGAAATTCTGTCAAATGAATAGCAAGAAAGTAAAACATATATTTGTTGCGGTATTGTGTCACAGGTCCATCGCTCCAAAAATGCAGGTTTGCCACTTAGGCTGGCATGCTGTTCAAAATTGGCTGTAAGTGAGCTCATATAGCTGGAGGTGAATGTAAAAAATTTTGTGACGTAGAACAATAGCATGTAACCTTTACTTCACCTGATGCCTCTTCTTTTGTATAAGTTACATCCATGTGCCCAATTTATCTGTTGACCTGAATCTCCGAAATGGAATGCTCCATACTCCTTTAGAAGTTAGCTATATCTGAATTAGTTTGCACAAACATATTATGATCCACACTGTCTCCCCTGGTCAGTGAGTATCTCCCCTGGTAGTTAGCTTGCCAGGGGAAATACGGCAGGGGAGAGACGTTTTCGTGACAAATTTAAAATTTTTAACTGACATAACTTAATTTTGGGTGAATAATATATCACACCTACACTATTACAGTATTGTTCAATTTAGTCAGTAAATACAAAAAAATAAAGTTAATTTTATAAATTTTACGAATGACCAGGGGAGGGACACAATCACCTTGCGAATCCACTGCCACGCACTGTCGCGTCGCCCCAACTAACAAATGACAGCGATTTAACGGCTCCTGTGTTTAGTGTTACAAACTTCACATTGATACGCGTCCGTGAGCGCCATTTCGAATATGGCTATCTAATACTTCTGTTTACATAAACGGGCCAAAATTCGCCAGGGGAGATAGACAAAAAAAGCGGGACAAAAGATAAGTTCGAAAATGATTGCAAATAAACAAATATTTTTGTATTTTCCCTTTATAATACTTAAATATACTTGTTTAAGTTCGTGCTAAATAAACTTTAATTTAACAACGGCGACAAAGAAGGTATATACTGTCTGCATGTTTAACTAAAAACGTTAAAGCGACAGGCCAGGGTAGAGACTTTTTCAGACTTAAATTTGGAATTTCAGGAAAATGTACTATAATTGTGCATTTAATCATAGTGGTATTTCTAGAATGCATTAAGATGCTGTGATTTATTGCATAAAATGACAACATGTAGAATAAAAATGCTATTTTATAATGGATGCCGTACACATTACCTCTTATCGTAGAATGACCCAAACAAGAAAAAAACACCGCGAATGTTAACAAAATTGGCCACCTTCACATTTAACACACTTAATAACTCAATTTTTTTAAATTTTCTTAATTAAATCACTAAAGCACTAATCACTGGTAGTCCTATTGCAATAAAAACTGGTTAAATATATTATTTTATGACTTTTTACGGCAAACTAATGCAAAAATATTCCGAACTTTACATCACGGCGTATAAATTCCAACAAAAGTGATAGATTCTGGGACTACGAGCAGCTGCATTAGTGTTAGTGAGCTGGGCAACTTCCAGGCCTAACCCAGCGGGAAATGGAGGGCTCCAATAGCGCTGTTTGAGCACTCCCTAAAAAGCTTACAGCGCTCCCGTTACGCTCCAGTTCCATATACTTTTTAACATTGCATGTCATTGCAGGGGAGCATACGTTTTTATGCTCCTTCAAAAGCGTTCTACGAGCATTATAAAAAAGGTTTTTAATAAAGAATTTTCATGGACGCCTGTGGATATGTGATCCGGGTAACGAAAAGCTTTTATTTTGTTTATCTTTTGCAATTGCCTTTTCCTTTCCAAGCGCGATTGTGGTTTTATGAAAGCAGTCCCCCAACTAAATTTTAACCACTTTTAAAGCTGCGTGTCCTTCGTATCGAACGGGAGCCGGTCCATTGAGTATGCTAATGCCCCACTTTATCGTCATCAAGATAATCGCTCATTTTCTTCTTTCTATGAAATTTTTGAAAGCTCCGGTAACGCTCCCTCGCGATCATATTTAACAGCGCTCAAAGTAAGCTCCCCTGAACAGCGCTCCCATTTTTCCCCACTGGGAAGCTACAAATTTTCAGCTTATTCAATACACACCTCCTGCCACTCCATTGATATAAACAATAGATAAAGAGAAAGTTCACCCATCATCGATCTCTTTTTTTCTTGACTCAAACGAAAATTCATATTTTAGTAAGAGTCGAAACAAATTTCGAAGCAAAATTTTCAAGAGCAACTCCACAGCAGGCGTACCAGAACAGTTTACCAGAAAACGAAACCAAGAAAACAAAGAGAATATGGTGGAAAGGCAAAATTTGTCTATCTTCGACTTCTGATATCCCGGTATTTGGCTCCGAAGAAGCTGCGTTTGGTTCAGCTTCTGAGGGACCTGTATCAACGCAAACCTTTGCGTGAGTGTGAGTTCAATTGAATTGAATGTGTTGGACCAGAGATAACGTAATGTATAAAGATGCGACAGCTAGAACAAAAAACCCAAACGCATTTCGCATCTGCAGACTTCTGAGATTGCCTCCACCTTAGCAACATGCAACAAATTAAAGTTTCCAGCTACACTACGATGCGAACGTATTCTTCTCAGCCATGGTCCGCAACACAAGAGATGCGGTGAGTTTGTCGATAGGGAAGCTGGCAGTTTAGGGGGGCAAGGAAAGGAACTGCCAACAGAATATTTTTCGCAACATTGTGATCTTTCGGACTTTTGCCTCTAGTGCTGCATTGAAGAATTGTGCTGGAGTTTTGTATTTTAATCATTTGTTAGAACAGTCAGTACATTTTTGGGGCGTCTATTAATTACGTGAGGCGATTTTTCGACCCCCCTCCACCTTGGTGAGATGTCGTGAGATTTGTCTCGGCCCCCTCCCCCACCCCCTGATTTGAGGTCAATTTTTGAGATATTTCTTGTCCATCAGATTTTTTTGGATAGAATGATAGATCTAGGCGTAAATACATAACTATAAAATCATAGTGCGTAAGCACAGTTTTGGCTCTCCCATTGTTTTTCAAATACAATTGTTTAAAAATAATTAATATTGGCCAGCATTTTTTTATTTTATTATTACATAAACTTTAATGTGCATATAGAGTCGTGTCTGACCCTCCAGGTGCAATTTTAGCCCTTGATTGCATTCAAAAGTGCATTTTATGAATGCTAGTCCATTCAGAACGCGGAGGGGAGGGTGTCAAAACATAACTTCGTTTTCTATAGGTTTTTTAGGTCGCTGATTACGAAAATCGGGGTCCCGCAGTCCTAAAGTATGGGCGTCACCCTCAAAAAATGCAAAAAACACCCCTTTTTAAGGTGTTTTCGCGATAATTTCAATAACAATCAAAAATTATCCAATGAAATACACTTTTTTCAATATTTATTTGCGAAGGTGGTTGATTTATACGAAATCAAGCCAAATTTTATGATAAAGGATAATCCTAAAATTGTTTTTCCAACTATATGCTTCAAATTCGATTGAATGCGTATTATCAGCCAAAAATAAATTATTTTCAACCCTTAAGGGGTTAAACTACCCCTAGATTAAAGTAAATAAATATAACTAATATAAATAAAATTTAAATGCAAAAAAATATAAAATATAGTAATATAAAAAAAAGTAAATAGTTATAGGATATCAAATAAGATGCAAAGTATATTATAAATAAAAAAATTAGTATTTCATAAATAAAAAATGGAACAGAAATATTTTATTATTTGTTAAGGATAACATTTATTATATGTATAATGCATGTACCTTAGGGTGGCCCTTATTTTTAAAAGTCAGAAATTTCAACATGCTAACCCCTGAAATGGTTCTCTACTATGAAAAAATAATTCTCCAAAAAATTTCATCTCAATTGTTTGAAGTAAACCCGTCCCGAAAACACGGTAAAGTTTGTTAATTTATGAGAAAACTTTTGTTAATCAAAATTTTTGATTTGCTTCAAATTTTTTTACGGAGTCTCTATACAAAATAAGCGTACACGTATTTTTTCTTTTTTTTTCGGTCAATATTTTCAAAAAAGGGGTGGGCGGGGGGGGGTAAAGTAACACTACCGCAGTAACACTAGTAACAGTAACACTAACACAAAACTATATTTTTATTTGAGGTTCGAATCGCCTGGTGCACGCGGCTAGTCCTTCAAAACATTGTTAAATGCTACGTTAATTCGACAAACTCAACATTTCTTTGTTATACCTAAAATGTTATACACCTATTCAATTTTAGTCAAAAATTATATGAAATTGTCGAAAAATCTTTAAGTAAACATATCTCGTAACACGAGTACGTCGTCACTTTCCATTTATTGCTCGGCACTGCATTCGGGAACGACTCATGATTGCATCACTCAGAATATCTTCCATCCTTTTCTAACATAGTCAAACAGACACGTCCGTGATTACCCCACTCTCCCCTAATAGTTGTAAACAATTTTTTAATTTAGTATTTGTTATTAACAATACAAACACAAAACAAAAAAACATTTTCTCCGCGTTTTCGGCACGGGTAAGACGGTACCAATTCAGCTGAAATTGTTATATGATTTTTTTTTTCGGTATAGAGAACCATTTTAGGGGTTATCACCACCAAAAATGTAAAAAAAAATCGCCCATTTAAATAAGGGCCACTTTAAGTACATATTATTTATTAAATTTTTTTTTTTTATGGAGCTTCACCATCTGAAGACTCACTGCTGTCTTCACGTACAAAATTGTGTAAGGCTGCTCGCACACTGGATCAAAATTTGTACGAATTTGTGCGAATTCTGATGAAATCGATATGGCAGCCTAATAGGAAATTCTCGTATGCAATTTTCATGGTTTTCTTTTACGTTTTAAGTGAAAAAAAAACGCGAAAAAAATACTTTTTTTTTAAATTTCGAGCCATTTACGGTGAGCCATTTTGAATTTTATAATTTTCATGTCAGATTTGTAATGGGGGGAGGCGAACCCGGGCGACCACCCTAGGGCGCCATGTCCAAGAGGGCGCCGCCACTACCGTCGAGATCCAGTAATGTGTTCATTTATTTAGATATTAAATGATAGCGTCTCTACAATACAAGACATAATGCCGAACGTGCATACAAGATAAACAAAGCTTGTGTTTGAAAAACGTAAAAGAGACTGTAAAAAAATATAAATTCGCAGGCAGTAAAATTACAAATCGCGATATGAAATACTTTCTTTTCATATTTTTCATTGGAGTTTCGCGTCGAATCGACCAACAAAAATCTGAAAGAATTTCTTCTGACCATTTTCCGTTGTATCGTCTCTCTATGTGCAATATGTCTTGGTGAGACCTTTCGCCATGCTCATGCACCAAGATTTTGAATTTTAAAGTTTTCTTTCACTTTTCACTAAAGGCTCTTCAGATACATATTTGACTCCAGGAGTTCAACTCGCACTTCTTGGCCAGTTTTTACTACGTAGGGTTTATCTCTTGCGCGAATGTCCCATTCACATAACAAACAACAAAACTTAGTATATCTGCAGCACTCTAGTCAACGTTGCTATAACTTTTAAATCAGCACAAATGTTCCAGGAGTACTATGAATGAATACTGTCGGGACTGAAGGGCATATATTACCATTCTGAAGCAATGTAAGAACCTTCGATTTTGAGAGACCAAAATTTCGAACAAGATCATTCAAATCAATGTCTAAGGAGATGAGGTTCTTTTCATAGGCTTGAAGCAGTGCTTACAAACCAGTTGTGCGATTGACGCTGTTGAGGAACTGGTCTTCGTGAATCCAAGCGTCATAGTCATACAAAAGTAACAATCGTTTCTATGGTTTTATTATGGTCTTTGCAAATGGCATGGTCTTATGATTTCCTGCGAGCGAACCCACTAAAGAACTTGAGCAACTTTTGCAACAGTTTTTCGGCAGCCAATATTTGTCTTTTTCTATCATTCTGAACTCGTCCATGCTCACTATTTAAATAGAAGAAAGTAGCGTAAACGGAAAATCGAAACACAATATATTCTGAATTTTGACAAATTTACAAAAAAAAACTAATTAACTAGGTATAAATCTAGACGTGCCAGCAAAAAGTGAAACCAGATTTAGATTCAACACGTTAAAACCTTCCTATCCAATTTTATTTGAAGGAGGATTGACCAGTGTAATCTACCTAAAAGAAATGTATGATTTTTTACAATTTTTTTTTTTATTTTAGTCGATTTAGGGTTGGTTTTCACCATTTAGGACTATCCCTTATCATAAAATTTGACTTGATTTGGTATAAATCAACCACCTTCGCAAATAAATATTGAAAAGTGTATTTCATTGGATTATTTTTGACTAGTGCGGCCCCTGTTTAAACACAAAATGTAAAATAGCAAAAATATCAAACACAAAACGAAACTCTCTTCTGTAAAAAATTCTCTTCCGAGCAAACCCCAGCGGGAAATGGAATCATACCAAGAAGCATGACGGTAGCCTTTTTTGGAAGGCAAGAATTCTTCCTTTTCGCATTCCGCTCCATATCTTTTTTGTGCAGGCATGTCATTAGAAGGAATGAGTCGAAAAGCTCTAAAAGCTCATTCACCTTCCCCACGCATTCCCTGTAAGGTGTTTGTGATAGTTCTCTTTTATTTCTTCCAAGGAAGTACAATTTCTTACACCTTCTAAATATATTGAGATCCTTGGAAGATATTGCTTCAATCCTTTTATAATAATCTTTTAGATACACATTTTTTACACAATTTAATGGTAAATTGTATTAACTGAATAAAAACTGTACATTAATTACATATCCTAATTTGACCCTTCCATCCTACTTTTGTGGAACTACGAATACGAACTCCTTCCTAAAAGCTTCTTGAGGAAGGCCTTCAAACTTTTCCCGCTGGAAAACAACAGAAAATAGAAATATTCTCTTCTGAAAAAAATTCTCGTTCGATTTCTTGGAAAAATGTTGAAAGTGGCACAACTAGAATATTATTTTTGATTTTTATTGAAATTATCGCGAAAAACCCTTAAAAAGGGGTGTTTTTTGCATTTTTTTAGGGTGACGCCCATACTTTAGGACTGCGGGACCCCGATTTTCGTAATCAGCGACCTAAAAAACATATAGAAAAGGAAGTTATGTTTTGACACCCTCCCCTCCGCGTTCTTAATGGACTAGCATTCATAAAATGCACTTTTGAATGCAATCAAGGGCTAAAATTGCACCTGGAGGGTCAGACACGACTCTATATGCACATTAAAGTTTATGTAATAATAAAATAAAAAAAATGCTGGCCAATATTAATTATTTTTAAACAATTGTATTTGAAAAACAATGGGAGAGCCAAAACTGTGCTTACGCACTATGATTTTATAGTTATGTATTTACGCCTAGATCTATCATTCTATCCAAAAAAATCTGATGGACAAGAAATATCTCAAAAATTGACCTCAAATCAGGGGGTGGGGGAGGGGGCCGAGACAAATCTCACGACATCTCACCAAGGTGGAGGGGGGTCGAAAAATCGCCTCACGTAATTAATAGACGCCCCAAAAATGTACTGACTGTTCTAACAAATGATTAAAATACAAAACTCCAGCACAATTCTTCAATGCAGCACTAGAGGCAAAAGTCCGAAAGATCACAATGTTGCGAAAAATATTCTGTTGGCAGTTCCTTTCCTTGCCCCCCTAAACTGCCAGCTTCCCTATCGACAAACTCACCGCATCTCTTGTGTTGCGGACCATGGCTGAGAAGAATACGTTCGCATCGTAGTGTAGCTGGAAACTTTAATTTGTTGCATGTTGCTAAGGTGGAGGCAATCTCAGAAGTCTGCAGATGCGAAATGCGTTTGGGTTTTTTGTTCTAGCTGTCGCATCTTTATACATTACGTTATCTCTGGTTGGACACTCACGTTGATTTTCGGTGCCAAAAAAGCTGGAGATATTACAGCTTCTCTACATTGTGTTAAGCCTCGGCCACGATAAGAGCGGCGAGCGGCATCAGAAAAATTTAATATCTCGAATTAGAGGTGAGCAGCAATTTAGTATTGCCGCTCTCCGCTCGTATCGTGGCCGAGGCTTTGCTCTTTGGATACAGTAGTATGATAAAGTTGAATTGTACATTTTATATAAAAAAATCTGTACATTGCTTGCTTAGTGTTTCCAGATGAAGAAATATATTAAGATTTTGTTTCTGATTAATCTTAATATATTTGAATTAATTTTTTATGAAGTTGCCTATTGACTTGATTTAATTGAGGTTGTTCCAGATATGTCCTTATAAAACTTGTAACGATTTGGGGCTTTTTTATCAAACCGCGCTTTTAGTTTCTCCCAAGCTTCGCTGTAGTTAGCATCAGTTATCGATAAATGTCGAATTAAATTTCCGGCATTGCCTTTTAAAAGTCCTTTCAAACGTTGCAGCTTCTGAGCTGATGACAGAGATGTACTATTATGCACAGTAGCCTCGAAAAGATTTTGAAAGGACGACCATTCCTTATACTCGCCAGTAAATGGAGGTATACTCAGACGAGGTAATTTAGAGGTAGCATTATTATTTTCCCTTTCACAATCTTGAAAGAATAAATGTTGTTGCTGTAACACATTTGTAAGGGTAGCATTGGGATCATGATTCTCTTCTGATGTATATGTTCGTTCGAGGTTCAACGCACTTTTCAACATAGCCATTGCTTCCAAAAATTTGGCTTCAAACTCCTCCATCTCTGAAGATTGATCCCCAATCGTACACAAAATATCCTCTATTTCGCAAAATTCCGTCCATGCTTCTCTCAGTTTGTCTAGCCGCGCTGCAATATCTTCAATACTGGCCTCGATTCCCGAAACCGGCGGCGTGGACACTCCCGTCGCGATTGAGACTCCCTTCGCAGTTTTTGAGCGATTCTTATATCCGCCGAGAGCATTGCCATATTAAACTGCGAATTTAAAATCTCCGAAATTAATCAGCTGATTCTTTGACAAATGGGAAATGTCAAAGTCGGTATTTGAAGTTTCATTAGATATTTAAAAAGGAAATTAGAAGTGTAATGTAATTCCCTGCGATGTAGTTAGCAATGTTAGCGTGTATCCGTGTAAAGTTTCGCCAACATAATGCTTCTGTGCTGCTCTTCTTTTACCCGGTGGATTCGATGGCAGTGTAATTGAAAGGGGTTTAATTGGGATTCATCCAGAAACAAAACCAGAGAAGCTCTTAAGGACAAAATTGGTGCTAGAGTGTTAAAGTTGTGTTTATCGTCTGTGGGATTTAATCAGAAAGTAAAGAACTAAATTTATATTTTTCTTATTTAATTTTTTTTTAAATGTTCAATACCGAAATTCTTTTTAGGTGTAACATAGAATTAAATAATTTGTAACCGTGCGGTTGCAAGTAAAGGATCTACAACAATCAAGAATTGTCTAATTGGGCCTAATTATGTTGTTGAAGAGGGTTCTAAAAAGCAGATGGTATATTTAACTATTGTCGATGGCTTTATGGAAATAGAATAAAACATTTTCTGCTGTATTTGCTAAACTATTATTCAGTAAAAGTTAAGTGGGGGCTGCCTCTAGTGCGACCGGACGTCCAATTAGGATTTTCAAAAGTGTGATTCGCATCAATTTTCCAGCGAATTTGAAACGTCAAATTTGCCCAAGCAAATCCGACATCGCGAATTGCATAATCGCGTGAGTATTCACTCCGAATTTTTTTAGGAATCAAATTCGCATTCAATTCGCGATGGCGAATTCGGGAGTCGCAAAGTTTCAAATTCGCACTCACATTGGCGCCGCCGGTTTCGGGAATCGAGGCCACTATTATTGACTGTTGCCTTCTCCGCAAAGGTTTTTATGCGGGTAATAGTGCCCTTCAATCTACCTCGTTTTTGAACAAGTACAGTTCTTTCAGCCATCTTTCCTACAATTAACCAATTATTTCTTGTCTTGATTTAGATACTTATCTGGTTTTTTGATGTGAAACATCTTTGTGCGCGTTGAGAGTAATTCTTCAAGGTCGGGAACGTTTTGTGGGAACGCTTTATGGGAACGCTTCGTCCCATTCAATTTTCATTCCGGGAAACGGAAGATCTGTATTGAGGAAGACAGAATAAGTTGGAGATATTAAAAAAAAATAGTATCACCAAAGAAAAGTCTTTATATGCCGCGAGCCGGTCATGACGAGCCAGACATAGGCAGAATGGAACAAATGGTTGAGTGGTTGCCCTACGAGGTTGAAATTCAAAAAAATCGCGGGCTCGATTCTTGATGTCGGCATTTGAATTTTATTATTTCAAAGCTTTTATATCAAATTATTTCAAAAAGGTATAATAAAACAAGAAGTGCGCTATTTTTGCAGAGGACGTAAAATGACTTTTTTTATTAAATGTAAATTGCACAAAATATTACTGAGACAGTAAATTTCTTAACTACAATTTACAAAAATTTAGATGGAGCATGCAGAGGATTTCTGAGAATTCTCTCTGTAGAAAGGCAGAATGGCAGGAAGTTACAATCGATCACTGAAATTGATTATTTAGCTAAATTTACTTGATTTTCTATAAAAATGGTTAATGGACTTAAATTACTTTTTATACGCTTTATATTAGCTACACCTGTATGTGGTATCTTGTATTTTGTATGTTGTATGTAAACAAATCTTGCAACTTGATTTTGACCCACATATGCATAGTTCGCGTGACAATGCAATCTGACTTAAACAGCCTATCTTTCGAAATCACACTCAGAATGAAATTAGTTATTAGTAAAATTTAGAAATAAAACTTATACTTAAAAGTAAAAAAGCGTGGGGCGTTAACGAAGGGTTCCATTATTAATAAAATAAGAATATAGGTAAAGAACGTAAAAAAAACTTGTTGTCAAAATAGCAAAATTACTAATTTTTTAGTAAAATAGGGCATCAACAATAACGCAATTTATTTTGTAGCACAATAATGCTAACTAATTTTTGTTCGTTTGAATGAATTTATTTATATTATCGTGTCATGAGAACAATTAAGATCGCGGCGTTTATCAGACTGGGTATCCCCAAATACCTCGTGCACGTAATGATAGATTTAATAACAGGCAAGACGCTGCACTGCGACTCCGATAATATAGAGATCCCATGTAGAAGAGGACGCAAATCTAGCAATACCTGCTGATCTATTTGATCCACAACCCTCGACAAATATGGAGGTCACGAGATGAGTCGTACCGAAAATTCCCACAATGTACATTGGAACCGGGGGAATAAGACCGAGTCTGATGACCATAGGCGTACCCAGCAGACTATTGGAAGGTGCTCCCCTTGCCCGCCGGGCTACGACAATTCTCTTGACTCTGAGCTCAAGGACTAACGAAAGGTTTTGTCAGTCGAAAGGTTTTGTTTTGAAATTTTGTTTCCGCGCTTAAAAAAACAAATGGGGTGTGACCAAAGGATCAGTTGACGACTGGCAGGCCCGTTTCTACAGGAATCCTTTAATTTTTGGACTCCTTATCTGTAGGATCGTCCTTTTTCTAGTTTTTATTGCTCCTTTGTTACTTACTATTCATGTTGAATATGAAATCAGAAAAATTAACCATTAGTTTGTGTGCTTGTACGACCACAGTACAAAAGTATTCCAAAATCATCTACAAATACATGTCGCTTTGTCACGTGCAGGTTGTGTCCAAGGACTATGGCCTATTGCAAGTAGTACGGCTCTTTTACATCCCAAAGGCAAAATTTCTGTGCGATAAAAGAGCTCAAGAGCTGCGTTTCCACTTTGCGTTTGGGATGAAAAATATCCTTTATTCTTACGAATTACTCAATTTAAAGAAAGATCGCCAAAGATGTTTCACATCTTTCACGTGCACTGGGTACACGCGCTATTTTTTTATTGTGAAAGTAATCATATGCCTTTCATCCGGCTCGAAGGACCATGAATCTCCTCTCGAAGGACCAATATTTCTTTAATTATATTCCTTGAATCTTTAATAGAAGGAACAATATTGCTTTAATTATATTCCTTTCTGTTAAATATTTTATTCTAGTTGCTCCTGCTTCCTTTGGGATTTGATTTTCAGAAGGCTATTAATTAAAACACTTGATTATATGAAGCTATACTTTATTCAGCGTGCTTTTTGACATACGATTTCTTAACAACTTGCAAACAGTTTTAAAAGTCAAATATAAAGATAAAACAATAAGAAGAAGAAACTATCAATACAGCTCTGTTAACCACTAATGACATTTTATATTTAGCTATTTTCAACACTTTCCCTAGTTAATTGTTAAAATGACAAAATAATTTACTGTAATCCTAATTTATTTGACAAAATTTTAAGTCGAGTTCTTGGTAGCGGTTTTGTCATCATATCTGCTATTTGGTGTTCAGTAGGAATTTGCTGAATATTTAGATTCTTCTCAGAAATCTTTTCCCTGATAAAGAAGTGTTTGATTGCAATATGCTTAGTGCGGCGGTGAAATTCAGGATTTTGCGCCAATCTTACAGCAGCTGAGTTGTCCACTTGAAGAACTGGAATATTCCTGACTTCTAAAATTCCTTCATACAGTCGTGACAGCCATATAATTTTCTTTGCCGCTTCATTAGCTGCTACAATTTCAGCTTCTGTCGTGGAAGTAGAAACCATTGCTTGTCTTTGACTTAACCATGAAATCGCTCCTCCGGCGTAAGTTTTAACCACTCCTGAGGTTGATCGACCACTTTTCGTACATCCTCCAAAGTCTGCATCACTGTAACAATGCATTGTAGCTTTATTTGTAGATGAAGAATAAACAATACCCAAGTTAATAGTTCCTGCAATGTAACGAAACACTCTCTTTACTCTTGCTACATCTTCTCGTGAAGGATTTTCGAATGATCTTGAAATGAATCCCACACTGTAGGCTAGATCTGGTCTAGTTCCAAGCATCAAATACATCAGAGCACCTACAGCTTGTCTGTAAGGAAATTCTTTCTATTCTATACTTTCTTTGCTTGGTTCTGAAGTTTCTGGACTTTTTAACATTGGTGTTGAAATAGGTTTACATCCAGAGAAATTAAACCGCTCAAGTACCTTTTTGGCGTAAGCTGTTTGACTGATCTTAATACTTTTATTAACTTGTTCAATTTCAAGTCATAGAAAATAATTTGCTGGCTGTGTAGTAATTTTGAATTCTTGTTTAAGTTCTTGTAGAAATTTCTCCAAATCTTCTAGATTCGATGCTGCAAGCAATCCATCATCAACGTATATTGCTAATAGCAATTTTCGACCTTTAATTTTTCGAATATACAAAAATGGATCTGCTTCGCTAGTCTTGAACCGCATTTTTAATAAAAAACTTCCAAAACGTCGGTTCCAGCATCTTGGTCCCTGCTTTAAACCGTACAGACTTCTTCTTAGTTTGCAAACTTTGTCGCTGTCATCATTAAAACCTTCAGGCTGTTCCATATAGATGACCTCTTCTAATTCCCCGTACAAAAATGCTGTTGAGACGTCAAGCTGTCTAAGAAACAGTCCTTCATTTGCAGCAATGCTTAGTATTGAGCGTACAGTTCCCAATTTTGCTACCGGACTAAATGTTTGACTATAGTCGAGTCCTTTTTGTTGACCAAAACCTTTTACAGCAAGTCGTGCTTTGTATCTTTGTATCTCGCCATTTGGTTTTGTTTTAATGCGAAAAACCCACTTACAAGGTGCACCTGGAGGCAATTTGACTAGCTCCCATGTTTGATTTTCCTTTAAAGACGTCATTTCATCCATTCTTCCATTCTGCACTTTTCCTACTGTTCATGGCATTATAATAAGTTTCTGGACTATCTTCGATGTTAACTATGTCTTCTACTGCTAGAACATAATCTTCAAGATGAGTTGGTTTCTTCAAAGTTGATCTTTCTCTGAGACCCCGATTGGATGATGATTCAGTTTTCTCTTGTTCGCTTTCTTGACAATCTTCATATTCTTCTTCAATTTCTTTGCTACTTTCTTCCTTTTGAAGGCTTTTTGACTCACTTTCTTCTTTATTTTCTGTAGTATCTTCATCGTTGTCTTCATTTTTGTTGGTTAAACTCTGTTGTTCTTTCCCTTGAAGATCTTGTGGTAACTGCACAATTTCATCACAATCACTTTGTTTTTCTAAAAACTTTACATCTCTTGATAAAATTACTTTGTACTGATCCTTTATCCAAATTCTGTAGCGCTCATCAACGTGGTAACCTACTAGATAGACTTTAATTGCTTTCTTATCCATTTTTTTTCGTTTTTGACTCGGAATATGTGTATAAAAAACAGATCCAATAATCCTTAAATGTTTTATTCTAGGTTTCTTACCTATCCATAATTCATATGGAGTGATGCCTTTTATAGACGATCTTCCAGTTCTATTTAAGATATATATTGCACTGGTGACTAGCTCAGCCCACATTGCATTTGGAAAGTTTGCTTCAGGGTTTGAGTATTTCAATGTTCTTGCCATTTCTACTATTGTACGATTTTCACGTTCGCTTCCACCATTTTGTTGAGGAGTGTAAGGAGCTGTTAGTCTTTGCGTGATACCATTATCTAATAATATTTCTTTTATTTCTTCATTTTCGAATTCTCCTCCATTGTCACTCAGCAATTCTTTCACTGTATGACCTAATGTTTTTACATGAGCAAGCATATTTTTCAATTTAGTCTTAACTTCTGATTTTTCTTTTATGATATACCCATAGTGAAACTTTGTATAATTATCTTTAAATACAACAAGGTATCTCTTTTTCTTAAATGAAATATCGAATGGTCCACAAACGTCCGCTGAAATTAATTCACCAGGTCTACTTGTTTTTTCTCGAGTGCCAAATCGTAGACGATGTGCTTTTCCGTACATGCAAGGCTCACAGAACTGTTTTTGTATTTTGACTTTTATACCAAACTTTTTTTCAATCATTTCTTTGACATGATTTTTGTCTAGATGTCCCCACCTCTCGTGGTAGAGTTGAAGCATAGAATCATCGGTAACTGCAACATTTATTTCAATATTGTGATTCGGCTTAACTGGTTTGATAGCTGCCTTGTACAGAGTTCCATCTACCTCACGATGTTCCCATAGAACCTCTTTTCCATTAACTTTGAGCACACATTTTGTAGTTGTTTCGATTTTTATCTTGAGAAGCTATAACTGAGAATAAATTTCTAGATGCATGTTCCAGATGCATCTAGAAATTTATTCTCAGTTATAGCTTCTCAAGATAAAAATCGAAACAGCGAGTTTATATCCACAACTACAAAATGTGTGCTCAAAGTTAATGGAAAAGAGGTTCTATGGGAACATCGTGAGGTAGATGGAACTCTGTACAAGGCAGCTATCAAACCAGTTAAGCCGAATCACAATATTGAAATAAATGTTGCAGTTACCGATGATTCTATGCTTCAACTCTCATACATCTGTTAATGTTAATTTTTGACTAGTATTTCCAATTATTGATAACATTTGAACCCTTCCTGTCCCAAGTACATTTAGAACTTCTTTGCCAGCTGTTTTAATGTTAGATGCTTTTTCGAAAGCTTTAAAATTGATAAAATAACTGGAACAGGTCGTTACGTGTCTCGTTGCACCATTGTCGATCCACCAATCTTTTGAACTTACGCCAATTGCATAAGACTCACTACTGACTGAAGTAAGTGCTACATTAGTTGTCAAAGTGTTACTTTCTTCTTTGTTTCTAGTTGGTCTTCCATCAGCTATCCATTTTCTACACTCACTTAACCAGTGTCCCTTTTTCTTGCAATAGTGACAATTATCATCTTTCTTGGATCGTTTCTTAATTTTAGTATTCTTCCACCCTTGATTTTCTTTACAAGCTTTAGCTGCGAGCGCTTCTTGCACTAAACTATCGTTTTTCTCTGTCTTGGTAAAGTTTCTCTCAAACATACAAAGTTGAGTTGTTAGTTCGTCAAAGGTTCTATTTTCATCTTTGGTCAATAACATCCAACTTGATTTGAATGTTTCAAAACTCCCTGGTAAAATATTTAAAGTCTTACAAATTAGGATCAAATCAGGCAATTTCCTCTCATTTCTTGCTTTGAGTCCATTATTTAGCTCATTCCACAGACTTCGTAATTTAGCAATATGTGTAGAGGCATCTTCGTTTGATGACCAGCTGAATGAGAAAAAATCTGAACAAATTTTGAATAATTGATCCTTTGATGTAGCCTCGAACTGATGCTTTAAAGCTTCCCATGCATCCCTAGCCGTTTCTTTATCCATAATCTTTTGGTATACAGTATCGCTGACTGCACTTGCTATCATAGACTTCGCATAACTATTTGCTTTTCTATATAAATCTTTTTGTTCTTTGAAGTCTTTTTTCTCTTCTTCAGTTGCATCTTCCGCCAATTCTATCTTTACCAACTTGCCATCTATGGCATTCAATGCACCTTCATGGTAATCAAGTAAATCCCTTATTTTCCTTTTTCATAAAGGACATTCTGCTTCACAGGTTAATAATTTTATATGTTTTGACATATCCATATTGGCCAACTTTAGACAACACAATATATAGAAGAAATTTGCAGATAAAAAACTAACCTTACTTTTTCTCAACTTGCTGTATGTTTACCCAATGCACTTTTTCTCCGTGCCTGGGCCCATAACCTGTTAAATATTTTATTCTAGTAGCTCCTCCTTCCTTTGGGATTTGATTTTCAGAAGGCTATTAATTAAAACACTTGATTATATGAAGTTATACTTTATTCAGCGTGCACATACGATTTCTTAACAACTTGCAAACAGTTTTAAAAGTCAAGTTAATACAAAGATAAAACAATAAGAAGAAGAAACTATCAATACAGCTCTGTTAACCACTAATGACATTTTACATTTAGCTATTTTCCGCTTCCGCGCGTTGAAGTTAAAAACTAAGGATGGCAGCAATATCACTTTATCGGGACTATTAATCAATCTCAATCAGTGTCGGCTTTAGGGGTGGGCGACCGGGTCGGCCACCCGGGCGCCGGCAACTGAAGGGCGCCGCGATGTACAGGGAACTGCGCACGCCAGCTTAACTTGTCCACTTAATTTGAATATCTATCTCTATCGATATAAAGAAAAACTAAATTCAGCGTATTCATTTTTATGAACTTATCTTGTAGGAGTGAGTATGAATATTCAGAATTTATCTACCACGACTTTTCATTTTGTTACGCTATTACGCTGGGAAAAATAATTTAGAGTTTATGCTCTTGAAACAGTATCAAGAAAAAATTTACTCAAATCTAATATTTGGTTATAAAAATTTGGAATTGAAGGAAATAAATAATAAATTTGAAAATACACCTTCACTCAACTGAAATGAATTTGACTTTCATCTAGCTAGAACATTAATGACTGCAGAGGGCAGGGTTATGACAATAGGGGCCTACACACTACAAGCTTTTATGCGTTCAAACATGTCCCATAGCCTTTGTGATAAACTTGTTTGTACGCTGTGCTTGCCCACATACTATTATGGTTTTCTTTTTGGTTTAAAATTTCAAATCGAAATGAGTTCTTTAACTAGAAATAAATTTTTATCAGTAACCATTGATTCATTCATACTGAAAAAATTGTTGTAATATGAACAAACAAAACTAAAAATTAACAAAAACAACAGAAACACAGCAAACAAGCCAAGAGGGGAAGTTTTTTTGTTCATGCATGGAACTGTCAGATAAAAACACGGAAAAATCAAACCATTTTGATATTTGGGACAAATTGGTGACAATCATAAATTCGAAAACAAAATTCACCACACATTCAGCCTTATTATGGTTGTAACTTTCGGTGACAAATGGCTAAGTGAGACCAAAATGCTAAATGAAATTTCTCACCTCGCTGAAATTATTGTCCATAATATGGAAAGTGACAATGACACTGCCATTTCTCACTATGGTGAGGTGACAACCACAATAAGGCTGAAGAGCAAATAATGGCGTACAGAAAAGAATTACGGTCATAAATCCGCTAGCTTTTTTTTATAACATGTGGATGCCATAGTTATAATTTGGTATTATGTGATATGCGGCAAAATCATGCGTTAAATCCGTTACTCTGTTCGGAATTTTACAAAAATTGTTAAATTTATTTGTAGGACCGGTAAATTGATGGAAAATTTCAAGAGATCAATTGAAAATATACACCCTGAAAAATTTTAGTGACAGGCACTGGGAAGGTCAAATTGATAGCGTCAAAGCGGTTCGTTATCAGTTATGCTTTGGTTTACTTGACCGATGTTACCGAACAAAGCCATGCTGCGACACAAGAAGCGGACACACTGGCAGGGCAACTAAAAGATTTTACATTTGTTGTTTCTCTGATAATATGGTATGACTAGGGTTGCCAACTCGACGGGACGGAATTGCCGGCCTCTCCCCCTACCCCTTCGCCGTCGTTGTGTCTTTGAATGGATTTAAAGCCATCGTATTTTACAGTAAAAAATGTACTGCACACTTGGCTTCGCTTTGGTCTCTTCCAATTACAAGCCAACTTGAAAATTTTGGATCAGTTAAAACCACGATTTATTGAAAACGCAGTTTCTAGATCGTGGTTTTCTCGGAGGCGGTGACTTTTCGTTGCCCGACATAGTTTTTGATCTCACTCTTGAAGTATTACTTTCGTACATACTTAAAATGCCTGCTTTTAAATATAATTTATTCACCCGCAAAATCTGACAGCGTCGAATCGAATCAAAATCTGACAGCGTCGTGATAGTCGGTACAAAAGCTACCAGGTCGATGCGCATGATAACGCGCTAAATTCAAATTGCGTTTAAGTAAAACATGTTAAAAATGTACGAATTTCTTAATAGTTGTAAAGATTTTCTAACTTTACAAGTATTAACAAAAATTATCAAGATTAAAACATTTTTGATGGAAGAAATTGAAATTGCCGGCTTTTTTCGAATTTTTCAAATTTCTGGCCGGCCGCCGGCTCGAGAGTGATATTGCCGGCCGAGCCGGCTGAAAACCGGCCACTTGGCAACCCTAGGTATGACGTTTTGTTTCAAATCAACGTTGTGAGCAAGGAAATCAAGTCACCTGTAACGGTCGGTTATTTACCGAAAAATTCCTCCTGTTAATGGTCCCCCATCTATCGGAAATTTCAGGCTTCATGAATAAAATAACTTCACAAAAAATTTGGGGAAAACTTTTTTTTCAAATTCAAGTAGTCGAAAAAAAAAATAGTTTTTGGGGCTGGAGAATAAAAAAGTTAGTTTTTGTTTTTGGAGAGGCTAGAATAGTTCGTGACCCCCAGAAAAGTCGGGATTTTTGGTTAGATAAGAGTTGGTCATTTTTTTTGAACTCGAGACGACGATTTTTGTGGTTAAAAAAAAAAAACCGGATAAAGATTATAACAAAAGTTCAGCATTACCAATAAAAATATTGTGGAGATAAATTGTGAGAACCAGAACATCGGAGTTTCCCTGATAGGCCACGGACAAAAGAAGACATCAAAATCTTCGACCTTGGAGGCATCAAGAAAAACAGTTTGCCCTCGCTGTACTCGGAAGGGAACAATTTGGCAGTGGATGAAGATCCTACACTAAACAGGAACAGGACAATGTACCCCGAGTCTTTAGTTCAGAGTATTCTGATAATCCAAGAAAATAACCCAGGATAAGTACAAGTCTTATTTATCATATTTATTTCGTGCGATAAGAGTTTCTTTGGGACTTTGGCACCTGTGGAAATATAAAACTTGGCTGGAAGATTCGTTCCTATGAAACCGCTTATGTGCATGTTGGTTCCCGAGGTCATATCCTAAGAAGTCAGTGTTGTGGGTGGATAAAGGATCTGGAGGTGTCGCTTTCGACCTTCCTTGGTGTTGGCAGTGCGTCATCAATTTCACTCCGTGGGTTTGGTTGGAGCAAAGCTTTTTCGGTTTTTAACTCATCTTGTGGATTTCGAAGCATCAAACCGATGAGAAGGTTATTTACCCAGATTCTTACTAGGACGATATTAGGGCATAGCACTTAAATATTGTTATATTGATTAACTTTTATTACAAATTTAAATATCTCCTTTAATTATATTAACACTTTTAAAACACAATAACCTTCTTTCCAGGATACATTTACACCTCTTTTCATGTTTTATCCTCATTGCTAATTATCATAAAATTGTTTAACATACACAATATTTTAAAATATTTATTAATTTGCATATAATATAATATATCTACATTGTTTTTATCAATACTTTTATACTTTTAACCTTACTGGTATTATACACCTTTAATAATAGTAGTGATATTACTTGAATATCACGTAGATATTATTAGGTGATTTTGGTTGTTGTACGAAATAAAGGAATCCTCGACTGATACCAGCGCGACGATTGGTTTGTTTCCTTCCGTTGTGGTATTACGTTATTATTTTGTGGTAATAGTTGGCTGTGTCCACCTTACCTAGATTGTAGGAGTATTGGGTGTTTGATGTACATCTACTATTTAATGCAAAATTACCTCTGTTTTTGTTATTGAATAATTGTATTATATTGTAATTATTTTAAAATATATTTGGTGTCACTTTCTTTAACCAATAGTATTACTAGGCATGATAGCTTAAGGGGGTAAATTGTCCAGGATGGTCGGGTCTTGTTTTCTCTCCAGGGTCCTCTCAACGTCACGTTGAACCTTTACAGGTCCACCAGGCCGATGGAAACGTCCAGCGATGAATATCTCTGGCTAACCTAGGAAAAGAATGATAGGAAGAGATATCCCTTTTAAACAATAGGTAAGTGGTGAATCATAGGTGTAGTGTCCCGGTCACACAACCCCACGCCCCCACCGGCGAGCTAGCGTAAACCGTGTGGCCGGTTTAGCATCCCCTAAAAACATTTAGGAAACTAGGGAGGATGTAGTCTTCTAAATTTTTTATGTTTACCCAAGCACGATGGCAGTAGCCTTGCTGTCACCAGAAGGAGCTCCATTGTGCCGGTACACACCTAAAATCAACTTTGTCGACTTTACCGAAATGCTTAACAAATGTTGCTCTTATTTGGAAACATACATATATATGGAAGTTACATGACATACTCAACACGAAATGAGTACAATTTTCGGTTCGGTTTGAGTCATGTAACTAGCAACCGACCGCAAAAATTGTGCCGAACGTGTTCTGAGTGGGTTCACAAGTTTTTGCTTGGTTGAGTACAATTTTCGGTCGGAATGTCATGTAACTAGCGACTGAAAAACCGAGATTGCTTTAATAAGGTGAAACACTTTTTTTTGTTGGAGTATTATAATTTCATTAAATACATAAAAAAAATTCCATTTTCACGAATAATTTCACTGACGAACTGACAATAATAAAACCAAAATTACAACTAAAAACTCAAGTTCGGTATGTCATATAACACTCGACCGAAACTGCAAACTCAGATAGAGTTGAGTTCGGTTTACTTTCGGTTTGTCATGTAACTTCCATAATAGACAAACAGGTTTCAAACAAGCCATTGTCTGAATTACGGAACTTGGTACTCAGCCTTTTCTCAAACCACTAGCGCGATTAAGTCGCATTTAAATTCAAAAAAGATATAGAAAATTGCACTCGAGGGTCCTGCTAGTTGTGCGGGGTCTTGCTAGTTCAATAATAAATATGGTACACAATTCAAAGTAATTTTTTTTAATTATAATGAAATATAAAAGGGCGCCAAATGCATGATTCGCCCGGGGCGCCTAAATGGTTAAGGCCGGCCCTGATCTCAATAATTAGAATCATTTCTTGAATGGGAATGAATTTATTAATCTTCTCAACGAAACAACACCTGAATTAATAATAAAACAAAAACTCATAGCTAACTGGAGTACAAAAATTCTATCCAGAAAATTGTTACAGACTAACTTGATAATTAAAATTAGTTGAGTGAATTTATTAACAAGTAAACATTAAGTGCAAAATTAACAACATAAAAGTTAGCTATCTCGAACAGTAGTAGTAATAATTATTTTAACAAGCAATTAATTTCATCAGGTTATGGGCCAAGTAACGCTGGAATCGGTTTGTTAATGGAAATATTCTCATCAAAATAATCCTGTTGTTCATTATTCTCGCTTTTTTGTAATTTCCTGCTCTTCATCGAAAGGCAATATGGTGGATTATAGGGCAAAAGTTGAGAAGGTGAAAATTGAATTGTTGCTGAAAAAAGAAAATATATGGCATTTTTCATAGCAAGGCAGATGTTAGTGGTGATGAATGTTCCTGCGGGTCTAAAGAACACGTACAAACAAAAAAATTTCAAATCGGAGCTGCTTATCAACTTTTCCACATTTTACAGTATTTTCCGCCTTTACTGGACTATTTGCAGTTGATTCCAATGTTCACAATGTGTTTCTAGCAATTACCCTGAGCTCTTTGCAGACACCGGGACTCGGGACTCCGAAACATACCCTAGCATGGCTGGATAAAGTACAAAAAGGGCTCTCGAACTCTTTGCTGACGATGCCATTCCCTCCGACCCAAAGAAAACCTCCTACAGGATCTAACGAAGGGTATTTCTTAGGATTAAATCCATGGACATGCACACAAATTTAGGTTGAATGGAATTTTTTCGAAGAAGATCCTATATTTATTGTACTATAAATGTCAAAACGAAAATTTTTAAGATTCGGAACGCCAGACTAAAACTGAAATATTTTTAATGACTTCAATGACTGAATAATTTTCATTTTCATCAGAGAAACAATTAAACGCGAGCAAATAATAAAGGAACGTGCTAAACTTTTGAATTTGGCATCTGACATCAAGTGTATATCTCACGGATTAACGCTATCGTCAGTTAAGTGCCTGGCAAAAAATTGGAAGCTTTCGTTCGCTAGGTATAAATATGTATTGGTAACGGCTCCGGCCTATCACTCGGCAGCTTGAAAATGGCGACATCTCAATCAATAAATCATGGTGAAGAGAATTGTGCTCGTATTGACCTTCCTTCGGAAAGATGCTTATAAATCATTCCAAATTTTACTGATGATGATTAATACGAGTATCTAACTAAAATAAATCTCTGCCCAAAAAAACGTCTGAATCACAGATATCACTGATTGTTGTCTTATTTTCAAAACTATTCAGATGAGAGTTGAAGCAACAAATTAACACCTTGGGAAAATTATAAATAAAGCAATAAAGCATCAGCAATGAAAAAACACTTTTTTGGGTCACGGCTTGGGCATTAAGCAACCAGAGTTTAATTATAGAATGGTGGCGTGGGCGCGGAGAGATTATAATTTGTGCACTTTATATAGGAAAAAAGAAAGTCGCTCTAGAGTTTGACGGAAGTCCTTGTCCTCAACCTTGTTACTATATAGATGTAAAAATGGTCTGGTTCGTCACGTAATCCTAACGTCATGGACGTACTCATGGCTTCGTGGGATGGTTTTATATCAGTCGTAGAATGTAATGCGTCATAGATTAAAAGTATTTTTGAGTATTGCAAAGTTTGGCAAACGAAAATGTAAAAAGGAATTTCTAAAATTACATTCGTAAATATACAATAAACGAAAAATGGATTCCAAAATTATGTACATATATGCTTACTCTTTTGGAAATATTGAACAAATTTTTGTGGAGAATAGGACACTGGGAAACACAAAATTGGCTTCGCTCCCGTTTTTGCTGGAAGAATTTTGAAGTTACTAAAATATATATTCCAACTTGATTACTGTCTTTACCGAGACGTTTGACATTTTTTTTAATATTCTAAAAATGAAACAACGCTGCTATTTTTTATTTATCAGTCCACTCCTTGTGAACATTTTTCAGCACAGCCGAAAGGTATAAGCCATAGCAAAGCTGTAATTTTTCAGGGTGTAATGTCTGGACATTCGGTTGATGCATCAAAATTTCCCAACCAAACTCGGGTCATCACTGATCAAAAAGGGTGTGCTCGTGTGTGCAGTTATCGTGATGGAAGACAACGCTGTCCTCTTAATCAATTCGGCCGATTTTTGTTCAATTGCCTGGCGTAATTTCTCTAGACTAGAGTTAAGTAGAGTTAAGAATCAATAGTCTGACGAGCTGGAAGCACCTCGCAGTGGACGATTCCCTTTCAGCCCGCCCACAAACACAGTATTAGTTTTTGTTTCACGAACGCGGCTCACCATCCCTCGCTCACGATCTCTAACGCTTCCGGTTGTCGTACGTGATCCACTTTTCATCGCCGTTTCTTACATGGCTCGGTTTCATTGCGAAATTGGCGCAAAACGGCCTCTAGGGGCGAAATTATGCCGAACTTGAAAAATTAATAAAAGCACAATATATGCTCTACAACTTTGCTTTCTTGATATTTTCACCAAAATAGTTTCTCCTCAAAATAGAGAAAAAGGAGAAAAAACTCTAAAATTCACATATTTCTCAAAAACCAAAATTTTTTCGAACTGCAGGTTGTGAAAACCATGTTTAGACAACCCAAATCCTTCACTTGGTACAGGGAAAAATTTCTTTAATTTTTCCTAATTTGAGCGGACTATCATTTCAGTTTTACTTTAATCAAGAGTAGCGGTTAGATAAATTTAAAAAAACAAACAAGTAAATAACAATAAATTATGGTAAAAAGGAAATTCGCAAAAAGACAGGTGAGTCAAACAAATGTTTTGAGAAAAATATTATGCAAACAAAAACTATTCCATCACTTTTACGCTACGACAGCTATGAATTTTTTTTTAATTCACTATGTTGCTGTTCAAACCCAAATATGCTTATCTCATCATTTTAACATAAACTAGAAAAAATATACAGTTTATTGATTCACAAAGTTATTTATTGTTTATATTTACAAGAAAGAAAAGTAAAAATGTAAAAACATTAGGTAAGTGCAGGAAGAAACTAAAAAAAATGTGGAAATCAAGGATTGTTATAAGAAAAACAATAAAAAATGTCTTTCACTATGTAAATAATATAATAAAATTTTAAAAATATTGTATTGTAATGATTCTTCGTCTATTTTTACTTAAAAAGCGTTAACTGTCAATTGAAATGTTTGAATTGGTATATTGGCACACTTTAGAATATCGAAGTGCCCTGGGAAATGAGAAAAATTCGAAATGGTATGTTTGGCAAAGGGCCTAAAAAAATATTGCTAGGGAAGCAGAAGTAGCAGCAAACAATAGCAATAGGCATCAGACGTTATCAGGAAATTAGCAAATACAGGATTGAGACGAGGACAGGCCTTGCTGGACTCAGAAGGACGTTACTTACATCTAAGGATGCAGATACGAAGATGGCGACAATACTATACACAGCGAAACCCATAGAGAGAGAGATCAGTGAATGGAATCAATATGGACGGAAGAAGCAACACATCGGACCAGACTATCATGCAATATAAGTCCACCAACGCTGCGAGAAGTCAAAGAAGCAATGATGAAGCTGAAAAATAAGAAATATGAAGGCCCCGATGAAGCTCCAGCTGAACTGCTCAAACCGAACATTAAAATAATATCAAAGATATTATATCCTATTTTAGAGCAGTTATGGAACGAAGGAAGATTGCCAAATAAATGGAATGAGGCAATAATTATTAACTTGCCAAAAAAGGAGATCTAAAAGAATGCGGAAGTTGGAGAGGTATTACCATACAAAATATGGTAGTCAAAATACTGGCGTCAATAATATTTTGTAGAATTGAAGATAAAATAGACTGTCAGCTAAGAGAACATCAAGTAGGATTTCGAAAGGTTGGTTGTATAGACCAGTGGTCTCCAAAGTGTGGCACGCGTACCCCGAGGGGTACGCAGAAAATTCTAGGGGGTACGCCAAATTTCTCTTCAAAGTCCTTTATTTCCTGTCCTTTTCTGAGATATTCAATACTGTTGGGAATTTTTATTTTTTAACCCTTATTTTTGAAAGAAATAAAAGAATAAAAAGTTTTTATATCCCTACTAAACTAACAGAGGAACAAAAACGGCAAATAATCGACAACACCCTTTTTAAAATGGGCCGCTATTTTTAGGGGTGCACGAGAATATCGGGCCACGGGGCTACATGGAATTCGGCTTTAAAAATCGAGCAGCAAATGAAGCTCCAGGGTACTCTTGCCTTCTGAGTTTTCATCATCATCAGGAGCTTTACAGCCTATTGTTGGCCTTGACTTGCGTTCGCTTCCATGATTATCGATCTCTGGCCCGTCTTTTCAAGTTTCTTATTCGTAATGGTCTTATGCCTTCCTCGCCTATATATTTTTTCTAAGGTGGTCCTAAACTCCTTTTTTCTGTCGGTACTTTCCGCAACACTATCTTTGCCAGGTTCCGTTCCGGACCTCGTTAGACATGACCAATCCATATTATTTTAATCACTTTGACAATGTTTCAGGGACGTAGTCAGAATAGATATCAGCCGGCTCTTGTTTGTGGAGTTTGCTTGAAACTATCCTGCGAGGCAGTGAGCGCCATCGATTCTGTACATGATATTGCAGCAAATTCTTTGCGCTCTTTTCAATGGTTCTATTCACTTGGTGTTTTCATTAGTTTCTCGTAAAGGAAGCCATCGAAAATGACAACGGCATTTGATACATAGTTTGACTTGACATGTGATACATAACTGCTGCAAATTTCTGCATAAGTTTGGCCGTGGTGTCATTTGCCCCAATGTAACAAAAACCCTCCATCGATGAAATATTTTCTATCGTTCAAATCCGCCTGTTCAGTAGGTGAAAAACCCTGCACACGTTCGGTTTGGGTTCCTTGTTGTTGTTAACACAAAAATTTTCGCAGCACTTTATCTGAATGTCCTGCCCTGTCTTGTATCGGAATAAAGGTATTCGAAGTTGCAAAAGGCTGCACTCTTTCACTTCGTTTGAATTTTACAGCAGAAATTGGTTCTTACGACAATTTTTAACTAGCCCTTGACCTCGAACCGTTCGTCGAAGAAATAGTGGAATTTGCGAGGTTATTTAGGAAAAGTTGATAGTTTCAGAATTATAAACAAAAAACCAGGAGGGTTGACCCCCCAAATCCCCCTTCGCTATGCCCCTGGGTTCTTGGTTACTTTCATCAAGAAAAATTTTATCTCTTCCACAACACTTTCTATCATTTATAATGGGGAGGTGATACCAGAAACCAAATCCAATGCTGAATTACCACCTCGGTTCGCTTCAAATTCTTCTTTACCCGAAACTGAATTGCCAACCCGTTCTCGATTACAACGCCCACTCAATGGACGGAGTTTTCTTCAGGACTCGCGAGGTCTATAAATGTCTCAAAGAGCTTGATGTCAGTAAATGTACTCGCCCTGACAATATTCCCCATATGGTACTTAATAAAAGTACTTCACCTTTGGTACGCCAACTTCAATTCTATTATAAGTGTTACTGTCATTTATAAATGGTAATTTTTTCCAAGAATTAGGCCGTAGGAAGTTTTGACAAACAAGGCAGTCTCAACAAAATTAATCTAAATGATCATAATGCTATGCGACAAAGCAGAACTAAGAATCCTTCATAATGGGCAACTAAGGGACCCAATAACAACGACAACTGGAGTGAAATAAGGTTGCCCCCTTTCGCCATTACTATTCATTACTGTAGTTGACGAAATAATGAAGAAAGCTCACAGGGAATCAAAATCAATAGGAGTTCGATGGGATTTGCTAGAACAGCTAGAAGATCTCGAACATGCAGATGATATCGCAGTTCTAGCTCATACAAGAGAAGACATGCAAAGAAAAATAGACAGCTTAGAAATATGTGCATTGAAAGCAGGTTTTAAAATAAATGTACAAAAAACAGAATCAATGAGAATTAATACCACAAACAGTATCCAATTAATAATAAAAGATAGTGTCTACGAACATCAGCCTCATAAACGTTCACGCACCTACAGAAGAGTCCCCGGACGATGAAAAAGAAGAATTCTTCGAAGTAGGGAACTTAATGCCTGCCCCCGATAAGATGTAAAAATCATAATGGGAGTTCTGAACGCCAAAGTAGGCCCGGAGCCCGTATACAGGCAATATCTCGGCACCCACAGCTTGCATGAGAACGCTAATGACAATGGACAGCGAGTTATAGAGATGGCAGCAAGTAAGAACTTGGTCGTTGCAAGTACCAGATTTGCGCGTAAAAATATCCATAGAGCCACCTGGATATCTCCTTATGGAGCAACTCCCAATCAAATAAACTATGTACAACTATGCCAACTTCGTCTCGGATCACTATCTTAGTATGGTGCTTCGAGAGCGTATTACAACGCTTAAAAGCTTTGTATCCGCTGATCAGGCTCGAATTAGCACAGCTGCACTACGCAATGAAGTGGCCAGAAACAGCTACGGTCAGCGTTAGAACTCGCGCTCAGAAGAGTAAGTCCTGGGGATGAGATGCCGGGCGTCGACGAGATCTGGACCCGCCTTAAAAATACTGTCATTAGTACTGCTGATTCCATCTTAGGCAGAAGTCGTAGATATCGGAACGACTGGTTCGATAATCAATGCAAGCTCACAACTGAATGCTGCGTATCGAGCAATGCAGCAGTCTCAGAGAACACGAGCACGCGAAGAGAAATATAAAGAGTTCAGAAAAGAAGAAAAGAGAATTCACAAACGAAAAAAGGAAGCCTGGGAGAAAAATCTCGTTTGTGAACTAGAACAGTACAGAGAGCGACGGCCGCACCAGGCGCGGGAGTTCTACCGAAGAGTACGCGGTATGACGCAATTCACACCTCGTTGCACATACTGCAAGGACAAAGAAGGGGATTTGATCACCAAAGGCATCTTGGAGCGATGGGAAGAGCACTTTCATGAATTGTTAAATGGCGAGCTAATTCCGCGAGGAGGCTCCACCAATATCTGACGATAGTGCTATGCTGACACCACCAAGCTTAGCAGAAGTTAGCAGTACCATAACCCGGCTCAAAAACAATAAGGCCTCGGGTGCAGACGGCATCCCCGCGGAGCTGGTTAAATATGGAGGGCCTACATTACACCAAGCGATTCAGGAATTAATTGTGCAAGTATGGGAGCAGGAAGCGATGCCAGAAGACTGGAGAAAAGTCATCCTCTGCCCGGTACATAAAAAAGGAGATATCACAACGTTCAGCAATTATCGTGGTATAACGTTGTTGAGTACCGCGTATAAGATATTCCGGAACACCGCCCAGATCAATCAACATCTATAATGGCCTCCGACAAGGGGACGGTCTGGCCTGCCTCCTTTTCAACCTGGCGAGTGATCCGAGATTCGGGCGTGACATCAAGGGGGACAATCCTTCACAAGTCCATCCAATTACTGGCTTATGCAGACGACATTGACATCATTGGAAGAACATCAACAGCTGTATAAGAAGCTTTCACCCAGATTGAGCGGGCGGCAGGAAATCTGGGACTGCACATCGACGAAAGCAAAACAAAGTTCATGGTGGCCTCGTCTGCAAGAACACCTAACATTGGTCCCACAATCAAGGTAGAGGAACACGAGTTTGATATGGTAAAATGCTTTACCGACCTTGGTCAATAGTAGCAGCCGACAATAGCATGGAACCAGAAGTACGCGCACGACTGCTAAAAGCCAACAAAGCCTACTTTAGTCTGTCAATGCTCTTCAAATCCAAGCATCTAACCATAACTTCTAAACTTTTACTATATAAGACGATGGTCTTACCGGTTCTCACATATGCACCCGAAACATGGGTGCTAAGCAAAAAGCACTCGAACCTCTTGGCAGTGTTCGAGAGGAAAATACTTCAGAGGATTGTTGGCCCCTTATGTGAGGAAGGACGATTTCGGAGACTCTACAATGACGAGATCTACGAGCGCTATCGCGACATAGATGTTGTCAATAAAATAAAGCTCGGTAGACTCCGGTTGGCAGGACATCTAGCTCGTATGAGCGAAGAGGAACCTGCTCGGAAAGTTCTCTGCTGAGTTCTCTATGATTACGGAAGGAGGTGCGAGGAAAGATATTTT
This sequence comes from Thereva nobilitata, assembly GCA_963855945.1. Lineage (NCBI taxonomy): Eukaryota > Metazoa > Arthropoda > Insecta > Diptera > Therevidae > Thereva > Thereva nobilitata. Next base: position 95,837,084 of record OY979695.1, read on the forward strand.
GAGTAGGGTTAAAAAAGCTAGTGGTGCATTCAACAGATTATGGAAAGTGTGGAAGTCGCCACAATTATCTAGAAATGTAAAATTAATTATTTTCAACTCCTGCGTGAAATCAATATTACTCTATGACCCTTCGCAGACTGGTCCATCGTTTCAAACAGGTTTTAATTTGCGTTTGATAATACTACACGCTGAACTCACTTTTCTCCATCATTTTCGTGTAATTATTGTAATGCATATGTTGTAGTGCTGGGGCAGCACAGCGAAGTAGCTTGGCGGAGAACGAAAATATGCTTGTGTTAGTGTAATGGGTGGTGAAACCAGAAAATTTTTGGGTGAACAAATGATGGAAGAAGAGCTGTCTTCCCTACAACCCCTTGCCTTTAAAACCGGTTTTTGTTTTAATATGATGGACAATGGCCTATGGCAGTGAAAGCAGGCTCATAAACCATCTCAGTTTTAATATTTTATTCGTGGTACTCAACAACGTTATACCGCGATAATTTCTGCGCGTTGATCTCTCCTTTTTTGTGAACCGGGCAAAGGATGTCCTTTTTCCAGATTTCTGGAAACACTTCTTGCTCCAATATTTGCACAATTAATGAATGAATCGCTTGGTTTAGTATAGGCCGTCCATATTTAACCTTGGTATCTTTAAGTCAGTTGATGGACTACGGCAGCGTAGGATTATCAACAGCATCCAGTTCTGCAGTTGGCTCGCCATTGAGCAATTCTTAAAAGCGCCCTTCCTATAGCTCCAAGATACCTTAGCATCGGTGATCAGATTACCGTCTTTGTCCTTTCAGTATGTACAACGTTATATTCATGAAGCACCTAAATATCAAATGTCATAGCAAGTAACCATTTTTGAATTTTTTTTTTTTGCCAAAAAGTGATATTTCCGGCGGCCATGTTTTTTTTGTGATTCCGAAATTGCTTTCTTAAAAAGTCCCAAGGAAGCTGTGGATCAATTTTCAGCCATTTTGGAATTTTGTCTCCTTTCGTGCGTTTTTTTTGCTAATTTCCCCGGACTACAAGTGATTTTATTATTATTCGAGTTGTTACATTTATGTGTATTAAATTTTTATACTTTTATGATTTTCCATGTACATTTACATGTACATGTTATAATTATTTATTATCAATAGTATTCAATATGCAAACGTTTTGCGAAGTTGATTGTGTCGATAGCGAGGGTCGCACTTAAGTACAAATACCACTTTGTCCGATTCTATTACACGGCCTAGTAATCGGAGGCCCGGGCTTAAACACATCCCACAGCTAGTTTGATTGTGATATGAGTATGATATATGGCCAGAAGCGTTGAAAAAATTACTGAAGATGAGTTGAGGAAAATTTTTTTGCTAGGTATGTTAAGAATTGTCTTTTGAAGTTATTAAAATTTCTTTTTTCATTTTCGGAGTCGCTTGGAGGCCGAGGTTTATGCTGAAGGCGAGGTCTTCAAATAGTAATACAGCATTACATACTTAGCATTACTAATGGTTGAAAATTATAATTCTATAATTATAAATCTTTCAGGTATTATAAATACTATTCTTTCTTTCTCGTTCATCCTTTGAACATAGTCATTTCTTTAGAAAATCTTTTGAACTTCCTCAAGTATTAATTCGGCTCCAAGTCTTAGTAAAACACAATAAATTTACACAGTCGTCTCAAGGCTAACAAATCATATAATTCCTTGTTTTCCGTAGTAGATAAGTACGACATTTCAGCATAAAATTTATCAATCATTAACAGGGACCTGTATTATTCGTTGATAATTTACTTTTCTTTATTAACTAATTAGTCATAAATTAAAAATACAAAATCATTTTATTGATAATTAGAATCTCTTTTGTTATCTCTATCTACAAATAATATTTATTTTTTCACAATATCGTAAAGGTCAGTTCGTCGTTGATTAAAGATCGGAATCTGGCGCCTGACATCAGTGACTTTTGAAAAATCTATGGAAAAAATTATTATATAACTTTCTACCGCAATTGTCGATTTATTTTATATTTACCAATATCGGCAATAATAACCTCTTCCTTCTCTGAAGCTTCATATAAAACATTTGCCCATGGATCCACTACCATAGTATGACCGTAAGCTACATAAGCAGCAGTCTCATCTCGTGCTGTAGAGATTGTGGCAACAAAAACCTGATTGTCATTGGCTCTAGCTTTTTGAAGTACTTCCCAATGGAAGGGCCCTTGTATAACATCAAATGCACAAGGATACACAATCATTTCACATCCTAGCAAAAGGCGAAAAGTTATTATTCACGGTCTTACAAAATTTCTTAATATATCTTTTAAAACCTTCTTTTCTATACAGATGCGCCAACTCCTTAAACCTGATGTCGTGGCAAATAGCAATTCCGAATTTTCGATTGTCGATGGTTACTACTGTTAGTTCAGAACCTGGTGTTAAAGTAGCAGATTCTCTAAAATAGCGATTTTCAAGGTCTATATCAAAGAGATGAATCTGGAAATAATTAATTAGATGTTAATTTCGGATAGAATAAAAGGAAAACTATTTTTTTGGGTGAGACCTTACGATGCTTTCCTATAAGGTTTCCTTTCGGATCCCAAACTGTGCAAGTGTTATACAATTTTTTCTGATTGTCAATCTCGATTATGCTTCCACCAATAATATAAACATTTAATTCCTTTGCAAGTTTCGATAACAACTGACAAGTTTGACCATTAGGAACGGGCTCTGAGTATTCAGCGAAAAATTCGTTTCCATACGGGCAATTGAAACATTCTGGTAAAATTACAATTCGCGGCTTGCATTCAGCAACAACACGGCGAACAGTTTGTTCCGCATGTGAGTTATTTTTTTCCTTATTTTTCACCACACTAAGCTGAATTAATGCCATTTTCACTTCTGAAATTAAATTGTATAAACAGTCAACATTAAAATACTAAGTGAAAAATTACTTGGATTTGCTTGAGCCATGGTTGAAGTGCGATTTTAGGTACTACGACAATTCACTGAAAGACTAGAATATAAAATATGAGGGATCTTGAAACAAGAGCATCTTTATATAGTCTCCGAGAATTTTCAGTAAAAAGGTGGAGGGTTAGTAAGGTCAGATTAAAGCGTATCACAAAATGTCGTTTTGATAATTATTGTGTTTACAAAACTTCTTAGTTTTTAAAAATATTTACGAGATGGCATAATATTTGTTTTTGAGATAGACAAATGATTAAATAAAGCTCTAGAAAAAATATGAGATAGAAGAAGTAATCTTAATAACTGGCCCTTAGTCAGAAATACCCGTATAACAGTGTACAATACTTTGCAGATATTATTTCTTGTATATATAAGTGAAGGGGAGAAACAAGAACTATCACTATTAAAGACCAATTCTATTCTTCTTATATCAATTAAGGCACATATGTTAGAAATGTCAGCAATTAATTTGTGGTAAAGCAGTGTCATTATATTGCACTCATCTAAAAGTACTTTTTATTAAAAAAGAAGAAACATTTTTGTTTTTTATGTTATTTGTTTGATAGTTGTAAAACTACAAATTGTCAAAAAGTCTTTCAAGCTTCTTTCGAAACTAATTCGGCTGTACCACACAATCAAAGGGCAGGATTTACTTTAGGGCTCTAGAAGTGTGTAGGTATCTCAAAGAACTCGAGATTTATAAATCTAGTCGAGATTAATGTACCTCGAAATTCCTTGTCTTGTGAGTTATTAGTTTTGATTGAAAAAATTTCTCCTGTTATTAAAATAAATTCGAAAAGGTTGCGATTTGACCCGGTTCCTTCATCATCCAAAAGATTATTTTTTTCTTTATGTTGGTGACCTTCTAAATGACATTTGTGCCAATTTGCATGCCAATATCTTCAGTACTTAATGAGATACACTTTTTTATTTTCATCTAAAAAAGTGCTTTGTGCGGTTGTGGATCAGCCGCCTGCTTAAGAAAAATGAACTCATACAACATCTAAGAGTTCAAACGCGAGGCTCACAGTGTCCCTCTGCATCCTCCAACTAACTTAAACCTATCATATCCTTTTTCTATCTTCGAGTTAAGCTTACTACTAGACATTGCACCATGACGAAAAGACATGACGAACTGGTAGTATAAAAGGTCACACGTAAGCTTAGACTTTCACACAAAAAAAAAATAAAATAATGCACTACACCCGACTTACTAGCATCGCTGTTCGCTTGGAATCCTTCTTTTTCCAACATTGTTATGCTTCCCCCATGCTCCCAAGTATTCTACACAGTCAATGGAGCCCCAAAGAGCTCAATGTCAATAAATCCTCTGGATACGTCAACATAAGCCAGATCATCCTAAAGGCATGCCGCTCACCTTTAACTAAACCTCTAAGTAAGCTCTTTGCACTCACCTACTTCTCCACATTTTGTCCTGACTCTTGAAAATTTTCTCATGTTCAGCCCATACCGAAAAAACGTTACTCAAACAATCTCTTCAACTACCGCCCAATAGCAACTACCTCTTTTCTCTCCAAAGCCATGGAGACGATTACCAACAATTATGAGGTATCTAGAGTCCTGATGACAAATAATAACGGCCCATCGGCGAGGTTTTAGTGTGTCTAACAGCCTCAGTAAAATATACATCGATTTGGTGAGTCTAGTTTGGCTACTGTAGATACCTCAGACCTTGACAGACCTTGTCTCTATGTTCGTGGACTTATGTTGAACTCAATCAATAGATCAGCAATACCTGGGAAGATGGCATGATCGGCCTAATCCCAGCTAGGAAAATCCCTAGGAGACCTAAAGCCCGCATCTGGTTACCCAGGATGGAAGTCGAGGCGGAAAATTTCCTATTAATGCAGAAATTTGCTCTAACATCAGCTATGGAGATATGTATTACTACGATGAAGGTGGAAACACACGGAGGCAAAGAACTATAAATGAGCTCGGTGTATTTGCCTCATGAACCTGCCCCGACAACTAATGCCTGAACCAAATATGACGTGCCGTACCGTAACCGTACGTACCGTAACGAAGGAACATATGCAAATTCATTAAGTCAATTTAGTTCGGTGCCTTATGAACACTCATGTTCGTAAGTTATGGTATGTACGGTTACCGTACGGCACGTCATATTTGGTTCAGGCTTAAGGCGAGAAACACAATTGGAACTTTTCTGCCAGCTTGAGCTTTTGCCATATGGAAAACCATGCATTTGGTCACAATTACTGTGTTTCCATGAGCCAGGGTAGAGTTTTCGTTAAGCAAACAGAAAGCTTTTTCTCTCAAGATCACTCGATGCTGTTTCCATGACGGTTCTGGGTTAAAGTGACAGATAATTAATTTTACATTGCCTCGCCGTTGGTATATGTGCAGTAAAGGATAGTGAAACACACACATATGCAAAACCCGGCTTAATCGGACTGGCTTCGTTGAGTTTACTTGGATTTAACGACACTTTACTCAATCCCCGTTTCCATGGGCGCTTAATCTGAGTAAACTCAGGATAAACTCTGCATGGAAACACAGTAAATAACAGCTTCAGATTTTCGGTCAGCTGAAATGGCGATTTTCGGTCAACTCGAGCTTTAAAAAATTTTAAATTTTCAGCTGGCTGCTGTCATTATCTTTTGTTGATCTGTGCTTCACTAAACGGGGGAAAATGTCGTCGAGTTTTGTCTGGAAAATTTTATTTTATTTACAAGCCAGCCGAAGAGCAGGCAGAAAAGTTCCAATTGTGTTTCTCGCTTAAGCTTCAACAACTTGCACAAGCCACAAGACGAAACTTGCTTGTAAGCTGTGACGCAAAAGCAAGGCACACCCTGTAGGGTAGTCTGGAGGATGCATGAGGCGGAGGCGGTGAGCTTCTATGAGTTAATTTTTTTAAACAACCGGCTGAGCAACAACCATCCGGTTTAGCGGGAGACAGACTTGTCGGGATGTTATGCCTCCTGAAACAAGTGAATTCCGCTAACCAGCCGACAAAGGCTGGGGCGCAGACAGTACCAGACTACCATGTGAACAAGGAGGTGCACCGTCCGCTAGGTGAAGACCTAAGTGGAACTTTGGTACCCTATTATTAGCCGGTTAAGCCGGCGGGATGCCTTATTAGGGCTAAATTCTATAAGCTCTCTTTCTCACACATTTCAAAGCCTTACAACCCTGATTCTTGCACTGTTTTCACAAGTAACCTTATACTTATCGTTTCGCAATAAAATTATCTTTATTTTGATATAATAATTTATTTGGGTGCCAGCTCAGTGAAGGTAACTTTCGATTCACCTATTTAAAACTACCAACCGTGTAGCCTTGCAGGGGAAAAGCTAAGCAACCCTATGTTTGCATTTTCTGTAGGATTCTTACTTTCGATTAGTGTTAAATTTTTTTGGTAAGAAGAGCGGTAAGGTATGGAACAAAATTTATTATCGAATTTTCAATTAAATATTGTCTTGAAAATATTTCGTTAGGCAACCCATCACCGTTACTTTTGTTAGCAAATTTTTATTTATAAAAAATAGATTTCATTCGGTTACTTGATCGGTGAACCTCGTTCTTAGTGCGTATCTTTATAGAGGTAAAGCAACTGTGTGACTAAAAATTTAAGCTGAGTTCTCCATTTTCATTTGGACAAATGAATTTTAAAACGAATGCCTCGAAGTCTAAGGACAAAGTAAGTGACTAGGTACCAAGTACGAAGTACCTATGGCAGTATTCCATCAGAGATCTCAATATTATTTTTTACAAAAATGTTCTTCAAACGTAAAGCGTCGTAAAAACAAAAATGGCATTTCTGGATTTATAGTCGTACACATATCTTACACTTTTAGTTGAATGATCAGTATTTGCTTGTTTCATATTTTGAGGTAAACTTTTCGTAAGGAAAACCGCCCCTGCAAAAATCTCTTGTTGTGTAGTTACTATTTAATGCATTAGCAAACTTGACCGTGGTTATTCAATGTCATACAAGATGCAACGTATCTATCTATGTATTGTATATACAGTGAGTCACTTTAATATTCGGACAAATACTAATTACAGAGGAATGATCGCAGTACACGCTTTGGCGAAACTAAAATTTAAACTAATTTTTATATAAAAAAACTTTATTTTTTATCAACAACGGTCTATTTCCACGAATAGAGTATCTTTGTTGTCGTAAGGAATCTGGCTTTCATGTAATTAACAAAAAAAATTAAATAAAAAAAAACTTTTTAATATACCACGGTTTTAAAACGAGTTAAAAAGTATAAAATAATTTCACCTAGCCCCATACAGATTTATAACCTCATACATATTCCTAACACCATACAGATAGTCCTGAAAATTTGTAATTGTGAATTTGTAATAGCTATGAAAATATTTGTAAGATTTAAAATGAAAAAACGTGTGGCGCATGCATGATTGATGCTAATGATTTTGCAACCCAGCTACTCTACCAATGTTGAGCCGGACTTACACGAGGCAGTACAGTAGTCCCTTTTTTTCTTTCTTTTTTTTTCTTGTGTGAGGTACTGGGCCCATAGGTACTACACCCCTATACCTCATATTTTTAGGCCAGACCGTTTGAACAAGTTCAGCAGTCTGCCTAGTGGCTTGTCGCTTAGACTTGAATAATCGAGCAGGGACTCCTCGAATAAAGAAACCCTGCCCCTCGCTAGTGCGGGGCATTCAAAGAGGATGTGGAGAGCAGACTCATCCTCCTCCAGGGAAAGCCTGCAGGTGGGGTCCTCCGCTTTTCCTATCCTCCATAAGTGGTAATTTAGGGCGCAGTGTCCGGTAATCAAGCCAACAAGTGACCTGAAATCGTTTCTACTGCGCCCTAACAATTCCTTGGCAGTATTAGGAGACGGCCGAGGAAGGAACCGCTTAGAGTTGGCCAGTCCAGGCGGCGACCTCCAGGGTTCAGTAAGTTTCATCAAAGTCCGATCGGCTAGGACCCTTCGCAGCAAGCTGCTAGGTGCTCCGATAGCCGGCTCTGGACCGATGAATTCAATGTCAGAGTCCTGTTTAGCTTTTTCATTGCCTTTGAAGCCCCAATGCCCCAAGACTCAGACAAGGGTAACTTGATTGAGAACGCCCAGCTCACCAAGAACACGTTGGCAGTCCCAAACTAATTTAGACTTGGTCCTACAGGACCTTATCGCTCTAATTGCCGCTTGGCTATCAGAGAAGATAAGAATCCGTTTATTTTGGTATGCCCTTCTTAAGTTCTCATGAGTGCATGCCAATATAGCGTAGACCTCTGCTTAGAAGACAGTTGCTAGGCTTTCGCTCCAGATTCCGGCGCCCACACCAGTCTCTGTTTTGGATGCATCCGTGTACCATACTAGTCCACCCCGCGATACCTTAGGATATCTGTCTTGTATGTGCACAGAGGGTTGCTTAAATTTTGAGATTTTGAAAGGCATGCAATCGGAGAGCATCCCCGCTTCCGAAATCCCTTCTATAATGTTGATAACGCCCATATAGCCATTCACTTTCAGCCGCAGCGCCGCGTTGTCTCTTACACGATGTAAATTGTACTGAGGCCTTAATTTTTTTAAATGTCCCGGTTCAAAAATAATGTTCTACTGGTATATGAGCGTGTATCGAGATAAATGAAGGGAGGTTTGATAGTAAATTACGTAGTGGAGAGACATTTCTTCCTTCTTTTGCGGCAGTAAAATATCCAAATTGAACTGCGGCGAGGTGAGATTGTAAACACGAACTGGATGGAGAGACATTTCCTACATTTTTCGAGGGAGTGAAGTTTTGTACTGAAGAAACAATTCTTTCATTTTTCGAGGGAGTGAAATTTTGTACTGGAGAGACATTTCTTACTACTTTTTTAATTTGCTTGTTTTTGTCATTTTGGCATTGCAGTAGCACCTCTCCTCATTTGAAGTATGACATTGTACTGGTTCAAAAGAAAAAAGAGGCACATCTTACAAACTCATTTTATAATCGTGTCCTACCCAACACTATACTCTACACTCCTTACTATTGTCTATATAGCATGCGCACAAGCGTTTTTTAGTTTTAAATCTTACAAATATTTACATAGCTATTAGGCTAGTGCCGATAGTTTTTTGGAAAAAAAAATTAATAGCAGGGAGGGACCAGCAATGAAATGTCTTTAAGGTTATAACTAAAAGAAAAAAAATTTTTTAAACTCGAAAAAAAGGGAAATGGTAAAATGTAATTAAAATTTAATCCCTCATTAACAGAAAAAATTAAAAAAATTGAAAAAATCGAGAAATATGTTCGTGATTTGAAAAATCAGGTGTTCGGTTAATTTTAAGCAGTTTAATGAAAATAAAGTATCAAAATGTATAGACCATTTGAAACTAGACATTTCAATGGTTAAATTAGCACTTATTGAATATTAAAATTCGAAAAAAACATCTATAAAGTTGTCCATGCAAGATAAGGGTATATTTTTCGAAAAATGTTAATTTCTGGGAAACTATCCGTTTTTCAAAAAAAAAAAATCATGCTTATTTAACGCAACACAGGGTATACTCTTACAAATTTTCATGTAAATTGAATAATTTTTACGGAAGAAAAAAAATTAAAAACTGAAAAATCGATTTTCCGCCATTTTCTTGGAAAATTTGAGGTTATGTCAAAATATGTTAAATACAAAAGTTTTAGATCTTTTTATTATCCACAACTTTTATATTAAACATTTTCCACTAGGAGGTCATGTTTCACCGCAAACTGCAAAATATCGTTTTCAACCCCTAAATAGCATCACCTTTTTTTCGAGTTTAAATTTTTTTTCTTTTAGTTATAACCTTAACGACATTTCATTGCTGGTCCCTCCCTGCTATTAATTTATTTATTTTTCCTCATTTAAATCCGCTTTGGCACTAGCCTATATTACAAATTCACAATTACAAATTTTCAGGACTATGTATATGGTGTTAGGAATATGTATGAGGTTATAAATCTGTATGGGGCTAGGTGAAATTATTTTATACTTTTTAGCTCGTTTTAAAACCGTGGTATATTAAAAAGTTTTTTTTATTTAATTAATTATGTTCTGCTTTTAAGTCTTGTGTGCAATTTCGCAAAATCGATTGCAAAATTCGTACCGGACAAACAGACAGACAAGAAATCGAGCTAATAAAAACCTTTTAAAGTAATGGTGTATGATAGGAAAAACTAGAAATAAAAGGTCTTATTTATAAAAAAATGCGAGAAAAAATATTTTTTCCCACATATTACACTTTAATTCAAAAAATGGGCCGTAAGGTCCTTTTTTCTGAACTTTTTGAACATCCTCAAAAGTTACCTTGAGGGATAAATCGAATCCCTGATGGAAAGAGAAATATTTAGGTCGACCAAAGAAGCGATACTTGGACTCCGTTGAGGTAGACACTGGAACGGAACGGTATGGAGAGATATGCTGGAGGAAACCAAGGCCAATATAGGCTGTAGTAGTGCTACAGATCATGATGATGAAAATTACCTGAAATTTTTTTTGGAACACTTCAAGAATCCACATGCCATGGTTTCTTTTCTTTTCAATTTTTCGGCATTTTTTCGCATGTTTCCAATGAAATAGCAATGCTCACACAAAAACAACTACTAGCACAATTCTTCGAGAATATTTTAAGCCCAAAACGTGTCTGTAGGTGCTGATGGCTATGAGCTAATCGAATTCGACAAGGGTCTTTTTTTTCGAAAAAACCTTATTTTGCAAAAACTATAGCTGGAAGTATAATAGACTTGGAAGAACGTATGTCAATCCCTGCGTTCCCAGGGCTCTATGATGGAAATGAATGATTGACTATAATAAACGTACATCATATGTACTTGTTTTCGTTAATGTTTCGTTAAACGTAATATAACGCCGTCTTATGAGAACTAGATCCCAGTTGACGGCGTTGTAATGTCAAAATCGTATACTTGTTGTATTCAGACTCAAATTCAAACAATGTTTACTACGATTATTATGGTCGATTGTAACGTACGTCAATTTACGTCTATTATAGTTTAGGCTTTATTTATTATTTTGCAAATTTTCAAAAACGCTTTTATTGCATTCACCAAGGACTATGTTAGACAACAGACTATAAGAAGTAGTAATGGTGAAAGTAGGCATCATTTTCGTACCCCTGAGTTGCCTTCAAAGCTGTCGGATAATTTTCCATTGCGAAGAATTATGCATCTGGAATTATTGTATAGAGCTTTTATTCATTCTATTATTATGTCCAGCAATCCATGTTGCCGTAGGATCTACCATATTGTTAGTATTATTATTTAATAATGATTGTTTATACATATGTATTTGTACTAGAGACCAACACATATAAAGCTTCTATTAACCGAGTCGAACGCTTTCTCATATTCTTTGAAAGCAACGTGAAGGGGAGATCGTAATTCTGTAGACAATAAATAATAAGTTGTTGCAACAAGGCATTAGTTAAGATAAAAGTTAGAGTGTTTGCTACCTGTTGCTACACTTATGGTAGGCTAGATATTAAATAAATAAATGTTTTCAAAAACAGAAAAGCGACAATGCAATAAAATGACTCCAAAGCTTAAGCAATGATTTCCGTGAAATTTAATTTATTCGTACTGTGTCCTAAAATAAATAAACACCACAAATAAAACTTGCATTCCATCCTCTGCTTTGATTAGTGGCAGCACATTAGGATCCCGTAAAATATGGTTGAATCTTTGCTAAAGTGCCTACGGATAGAGGGTGAAGGGCTCCAACCCAACAGAAAAATGTCGTCATAATTAGCGTACTAATATCGTAAACTAAGGTAAATTATGGAGCGACTTACAAAGCAAAAGTGTTTATTTAATAGAACAAGCGTTAACGTATGTATTCAATTGCCTAGTTCAAGTACCAAATTCAGCACTTGTTCATTAGCACGCCCGGGCTATCTTTACTACTTCTGTTGTCTAGCATACTACTTCGAATTTAGATTACTGCCAGAGGGTATGACAGACTGATCGTAAAAATGGTGGCCTCTGAGCTTAGACATTCAGCTAAAAAAATATTTGCGTCCTTCAGTCTGACCTCACTTATAATAATTTTTATGCCAATTCCATATTTTTTAAAGGCAGTCCCCATTATTAATATTAAGTAAAACCTAGATCTAGATCTAAAATTAGTTTTTAAATTTTTTTTGGAAAAAACCATGTACGCTAATGAATTGATTGCACTGCATGGATACAATATGAGATTGAAAAATGGGTAGGAATCATTATGTATATTTTCTGGAATGTGTAGCAGTTGGTGCCAACATTTTATTCCGAAAAATGGAATGAATTCTCATTTTGTTTTTATATATACAGATTTATATAAAAAAATATTCTTAGTTTTGAATATTAAAATTTTTCAAAATACGTTGTATTATTCCAGAGGAAATGTTCTGCGTTCCTTTTCATACATAAAATTTCATAAGTTGAAAAAAATATTTATGAAAAAACAATCACAAAAAAACAAATTCGAAATGTTTACATTCTTACACGAGATATTCTTAAATTAGATTTTTCGTAATTCACACAGCAGTGTTGTGGACAGTGAGAGATCGTCCTACACACAAATAAAAATTGATCTTATACAAAAAAAATTCAATGAATCGTTTTTGGTGTAACATTAAATTAGTGTTACCCTATCTATATACGAAAAGTGTTTCGTATTTCCAAAAATAAATTGGCATCGATTCAGAATTGAAAATCGTCGGAGTTAAAGCTGGCGAAATTCAGAACATCTCGACCGGGCGTTAAGTGAACACGACATAGGATTTAAATAAAATATAATACCATCAACTAATAAAAAACTTAAAAATTGTGTTTAAATTCATTTCTCATAGTTCGGAAATAATTAATAAAATCGCATAAAAATGGTTTATGAAACTGATTATTATACCCGCAGAACATACTCCAGACCAACTGTTTCGTCGTATTCGGTTACGGTAAGGAGAGATCTATATTTTTTTGTTATAAATTTAGTTTTTTAAAATGGCGGTTTTTAAAATTTTTGAAAATAGAAAAAAAAGTATTAAAAATATATATAATTTTTTGAATATCAGAATTGTGTAGTGTGGTATTTTATTTAAATACAAAAAAGTGAAATAAGAAAATATTTGCAATTAGAGCAAAAAAACAATTAAATTTTTAGTTGTGAAGTGTGCAGAAATGTGATAATTATTAATAATATTAATACATTATATCTAAAATGGAAAAATCAATGATGCAAATATTTTTTTGTTTAACTTTATTAGTTGTGCTTGTGTCCCACTTGCTGTTTTATTAATAAGATAATGTATTATGTATATCACTTCTGTAATGGAAGTTATTCAGCAAATATATTTCGATTTTTAAAAAAAAGACAAGATAAAAATTTTAAAAACAAAAAGGGCTAAAAGGAATTGAAACACGTTTGAAAAATGTTTCTACAAAACTTGCATGATAGTCAATATCTGTTCATAAAATATGGCCGTGAAGTGAATATCGCATTTTATTGTTATTTTTTGTGATTCATAATAATTAATCATAAATTATATTGAAGCATATATATAGATATATGTATGTATATGTACATATATATGTATGTCGAATCTGTTATTTTATTACTACCTCTTGGTTATATGTACTCTTGCTGTTTTATTAAAAAAGTTGAAAAATTTTAAAGTTTTTACCAATAAATATTATAAATAGTCATCTAATCTTTGAAATATATTTACATAATGTATTTTAATTATAAAGTGTATTTGGCAATATTTCAAAATCAATGATTAGGCTTACATCATCACTGTTCATAAAAGAAGTTTCATAATATCCTGTGAAAAATTTTACTCTCGCGAGAAGCGAAATTTCGAATTAATACAAAATATATGACAACAAAACATTTTCCCTCCCGACTATTTGCCAATAAGTTAAAAGTAGCTTAATTTGTTTTTCTTTTGCAAACCAAAGCCAAGATCTTTTTTTGGATTTTCAGCAAAAGCTAGATTTTAAGCAACTATTAAGTTTTATAAATGTATAACACCATACTGTTTGAATTTTTGTGTTTTTTCTTTTCCATCTACGCGGCGGTTTCTAGTAGTAGGATTGAACTTAAAATTATAACTGATCAGGAAAATATTAGTATTAATAAAAATAAAGCAAAACAATATCTTTTTCAGGCATCAAACACGTCAAGCTTGTGCTTTGTCATTCCATCCTGAACCTATTTATAAAATTAATAAATCCGTATCATCTTTAAGCTATTTGCTATTTGTTTTCGTAATATCTTACAAGAAATTAAAATTAGCTAAAAATAAGTATTCACATTCTGAAATATTAATTCAAGGCAACTCTCAATGTTTCTATTTGATATTACGGAATTCTCTTACCTCGTAAATTAGTGAAAAATAATAAAATATGTACTTCTAAAAAAAGAATTTTCCAATGTAGACCTTCAGCACATTCAAAGTTGTTGAAAATATTTTCAATTCTAAACATTTTCCAAAAATAAATCAAAGCCTTGGATAGTTCATTGCTTTTTTAAACAAGCCAACGGAGAAATGAAAAGCAGTATGTAGTACTTTATTCAATTTTAGCAATTTCTTTCTACTTCTTTTTCCTTTTTTCTGATATCCATTTTCTTACCCTCAATTACATGATACTTTTTGAATGTGTTTTCGGAATACATACAAATGCAAAGTAACAATTTTCTCGGAACACAAATTTTGTGGATATTTTAAGATATACGTACGCATCTAGAATTTCACGAGATGCCAATGTTTTCTTTGCGAAAATCCAGCATATTCTTACGAGATAAATATACATATATACCAGCAGTGCGCCAGACTTGCCATTTTAAAATATGTATAAGAAATAGCATTAACTATACCGAGTTTTACTTTTTAAAAAGATAGATATAATAAAGAATTTGTTATTATTATTGTGGTTTATTGCTTTTATACATACATACATATGTGCTCGCTTTTAGAAGTGGAACTTTCAAAAATAATCGCGGATTACAGATTAATCTTGCATCATCAAGAAAAACTGAGAAAAATAGCTTCTATGATAGAATTTCAGAGAGAAAATAATTGACTAAAATGTGAAAAAACTCGTAAGGAATTTTCATTTGTATGGTTCAGCCCTAGTGAAGTAGTTACTATTTTAGTTACTGATGCATCACACTCCGGCGAGAACCACTAAAATATTGGCAAACTCCCAAAATTCACATAATTTCCAACAAAATTTAAAGAGCTTCTCTTTTACGTGATATGAATTCGAATATTATAACTGGCCACTAAATGGAAAATTTAACCCATCTCAGTTTTATATTCATATTAATTTGTCAATATCTTACATGCCCTTTTAAGTCTTGTCTTTACAAAATATAACAAATTTGATGTATTTACATATTACGGCAATTTTGCATTTACATGCATGCATGTTTTGCACTCTGCCGAAACTATGACACAACAATAGAAAACGGTAATTCCATTGAAATGCGAAATTTGGAGATTAAAACTACAATTATGCAAAAGAAAGTGGAAAGCAATAGTTTAAAATACAGTCCACAGAAAATGTTAAAATTTGCAAATCTTAATCAGATTTCTAACGTTTTTCTCAAAGTAGTGACTCCAGTTTTTAAAGAAAGAAATAAAGTAGTAGAAAAAGATGTTCGCACTCTGTTCCTAATGCAATTAAACCAATTGATATACATATTTGGTCTGACAGTAGTAATTATTGGATTGAAGCTCGTAGGTACTGCAGGGGTCAGTTTACGCAATTCGACGTCGGCTGAAAACGACACAGGCGTTCAAAAAATGGTTAACCACGGGAGTTTTTGAACGTCAAAAAGTTAGCTTGTGGTTATGTTGTAGTTAAGCGCGGAGTTTTTGAACGGCAAAAGTTTACCATAGTTAACCATAGTATGGTTTTTGAACGCGTTCCATGTCATTTTCAATCGACGTCGAATTGCTTGAACTGGCCCCTGCCTTTGAAGAAAAATTTAATAAAAATCTGTCCTAGAAGATTTGCGCGTTCTGGCTAAGAAATTAAAAACTTCCTCGGAATGCAAAATCATTTTTTATTAGATATTTGGATCATGATATAACAAACCGATTTGAAAATAGACGGCTTTCATTGTACATTGTACTTGAAGAGGGTTCTACAAGTTGAAATTTGGTATATTTACTTTGTCATCAGTTTCATGCAGAATTCGAAATCGGCCTTGTACCAAATTGACATTTGTTGAACTTGATACATTAGCCTAGCGCGGTTTATAAATATTTGCCGGTGCCATGCAAGTAGACTAAAAATTAGGCTGTCATCATACTCAACTGGTTCCCTAAGAAAAAATATGTTATAGCGAACTTAACAGGATTAGTCAAATGCCGTGAACTCATCAACAGAATCATAAATTTTTGCTTTAAAGTCGAATATTTATCTTTTTTTCTTCGTTTTTCAATATTGATACATTTATTCCGTATAAACTAAGTTATATATAAATGTTTTTTCAACAAATTCATTTTATGAATTACCATCAATAGCATTATTTGGTTGTCAGTTAAGTTACTGTTATCAGGAAAATCAATTACTCAATACTTAATTAGAATTAACAAAAACTTTTTCAAAGTGAATATCAATAAATTTCTTTCAATTCTCATCGCGAATAATTTTGTAAAAAATATTCGTTTTATACGTATTACTACTTACGATTTAAAGTACAATAGTAAAAATACAAAATAAATGGTTTTGCAATTTTAACTAATTTTTATGCTCAAGATTGATCAGGGCTTGTAGCTGTCGGTTCTATGGGGTAGCTCCCGAAACTGTGGACCAGTTGCTGTGCGACTGTGACGCTATAGCGAGGAGGAGATTTAGTCTCCCCCATCACGACTTCCTTGCTCCCAGGGAGAATCCCAAATCAATTGTAGGCTATATCGAAGCCTTAACCTGTAAAGTTTTTAACGAGGGGGTTGACCAAATAAAATTGGTCGGAGTACCCGTCAAGGCGCCCCTAAAGAAGAATGATAATGAGAGAGCTATTGAAATTTTTTTCTAAAAAACCACTTTTTCGTCTCAACTGAAAAATGGTTCATTAAATATGAATACAACTTTTTTTGATCGCTAATTTTTTTAAAAACCATACGAAATAAAGTTCTCACAAATACTTAATTTTGTTTGATAACTACGACTTTAGTTCCTTTATTAACGTGATATCGATTTTTAAAATGGGGACCAACAATAAAGTAGAGTAACTGAAAAAAATTAAAAAAAAATAGTAGAAGTGTCGCGGGACGTCTGACAGAAGCGAAGCTTTTACGCAACATTCGGTGGAAGTATGTAAAGAATATATGGATGGAAATATTTTACAGGTTTCCTAATCTCCACACATATTTTTATTTTGTAATAAATTATATGTTTTTTAACTGGTGTGTTTTTACGGGCTCCGGTAGTTACCCCAACGCCCAACCCCTCTACCAGGACCATTATATCCTTTGCCGCCTCTTTTAATTCGACATAAACTTCTTTTGCTGTAAAAAGGCCCTTCCCGCATATCCAAGTAATGGCACAAACTGTGTTGCTATAGATGTACTTCTCTGAATTGACGTTTTCCTTTCACCCATTCTAGGGCCAGGTTAAAAAATATTGGGGCCAGTCCATCCCTTGTCTTAGAACTTGTCGTACTTCGAACTCTTCCGTTACTTTATTCTGGATCCTTACTTTCGCCACTGAGCTATTCGCTGCGCATTAGATCAGTCGCACCAGCTTTGAGGCCATTAAACTCAACTTACCCAGTGCCGCGGCCAGACAATTGGGGGCTCTGTGCAAAAATTCAGCGAGCGGCCCCAGAGCGTCAAAAAAAAAAATTCGCTCGCTTCGTTCTCGGATTTTCTTTCATAAAGACCCGTCCCCGCGACAGAATTATAGCCCATATGCTCATTTGCGCGGCCCATAATCGAGGCCCATTCAATGAAGTAAAAATGCAAATAATGAATTCAAATGATTTTTATTGCAACCAATTTTTTCGCTCGCGGCGCCCCAAATAGACGGGGCCCTGTGCAATTGCACACCGTGCACGTATGCCAGCCGCGGCGCTTAACTTACTTCCACCCAACTCAACGCCACTCAACTCATAATGTATCTATAGTTGGGACATATTTACATAATACTTAATACGCAGTAAAAAGCTCATAGTACATAGTATATAGTACACAGTGGGTGCCTTCCATTTAGACACAGAAAGACAATTGTGTCCGACACAGCGTGTCGCTCTGTGTCGTTCTGTGTAAGCCCAAATGGAACACATAACTTCATGAAAAACCCGCCACGGCGCACTTTCCTCGTTTTTATTTTTGTTTGGCAAGTAAATCGTAAATTTTATGTTGATAATTTCTTTAAATTAATTACCCGACAACTTATAAATGCTGGGTATCTTAAAAATGAAACAATATTGTTGTAAATATAAATTAACGATCACATTTCAATTGGCGAGGGTTGGTAGCATTGTCTTAGTTGTGTCCGGCTGCGTCTAGCTGTGTCGTTGATGGAACACTTCTGTGTCGGACACAGTGTAACACTGTGTCTCTCTGTGTCTAAATGGAAGGCACCCAGTATATAGTACAGAGTACACTCAATATACACTAATTCATAAATTATCACTCGTAAAATCGGACTGCTTTTTTAAAGTTAACGGTGACGAATTTTTAAAGTTAACGGTGATGATTTTTCTAGGTTTACTCCCCATAAAACGTCCGGAAAAAAGCTTCGCTTCAAAAATTATTTATTCTTTTGGGGTAAAAATAGGGTTTTTAATCTTCTATCTTTGGATAGATTTTGCCCATTGAAATTGAAAATCTATTAAAATTTAGAAATGTCATGTAGGGAGACAATTTTCACTTCAATTTCACGGATGTTTGAGTCGAAATAATAGGACCGATTATCCATAATTTCGCTTTAAAAATGTCCTGATGATATACATCACATTTTCCTGGTTCAATCAGTTCCACAAAAGCGTTAGTCAATTATATCTGGGATTTACCCGGGCTCAAAATTGAAGACAATAGCAAAAAAGTGTATAAATCTAAAACGAGCGAAATTTTAAATATGGACGGCTAAGTGCAAAGAATTAAAAACAATATAGAGCCATCAATTATTTTATCATTTTCTGAAGGTTTAGCAAATTCTGGCAATATAAGACTGCAGTAAATCATTCTACAAGTTTTAGTAACTTGGAATGAACTACATCACTAAGACCATGTCAAACAGACTATTAAATCTTTTTAGCGACTGGGTTAAGTGTTTGGTTTTGATTGGTTTCAGCATAGCTTTTTGTTGGAATGTTTTATATTGTAATAGAGGACGCAATTCTCACTTTATTACCTTATTCAGGGATCCTGGATCCAAATACAATTTCGAGTACACATATTCTTGCCTTTGAACCTTGCTGATGTCATGCAGATGTGAATTTGTTGGGTGTAGGTCCACATTTTCTCGATAATGTCTGTTCTATTAGCCTTGGATCAAATTTTACTAGATATTTGTAGGACTCTCAAGGAACAGCAGATCTTCTTAATATCGTGTAATGCAATATTAAATTCACTTTGACTCACAATATAAAAAGGTATTAAAATATGTCAATTTTCTTGGATGTGTTATTTAATTATAAAATCAATGGTATATTTAATTTTTTTGTTCTTTTATATTTTAAAAACAGTAATCGTCTAAAAGATTCCTTAAACCAATTCCGTTGATGATGAAATTTTAATTACAAATAATTTCAATGTAGTTTAAGTTTTATAAATAGACAAGAATATAAATAGGAAAAAATTATGTATAATAAGACAGTTGCTGGTTAAAGAAAGAAAAAATACCATATTTCATGTTCTTTTTATTTATTTAATGTTTGATATATATTTTTATTTTGATATACATAAAATAAAAAATTATCAAATTGCAATTATTATTAATAATTACTATATTTTTTTATTTCAATTTCGCCTTTCTTTTATATATTTATAGAAAATAGCTGATAAGTAATATTTTTCTGCAATTATGCTCACATTTTTTCATTAGAATGATTCACAGCATCAATTAGTTCAATTAATTTAAGTCATTAATCTAATAATTAATTGCATGGCTTAAATAACTTTTAAATCGCCATTATGTACTTACAACCACACTGCAATATATTATTTTGATTTTTGTAAAAGATAATAAATGAAATTCTTTACTTGAAGCTAGCACCAAGCTTTGCTTTAACACATTTTAGCACAATATAATACTGCTAGAGAAGATTTAACTTGAGGAATGTCTACTCCAGGGCTGAGACTGATATATTAGATTAGTGAGCTATTATAAAAAAAACAATAAATAAAACAAAATCTCAAAATTAAATATGTATGTAATAACAAAATATAAACATTACGGTACGGTTTTGGACTTGCAGAGACGAGAGGTTCCTTGGGAAAAGGTTCCGTTTGTTCCGCGGCCAAGCTTGATTGCCGATCCCATAACAGCATTTGGTAGAAAGAAACCAATTCACGAAGCAAGAACATCAATTCTAGAACGTATAAACCGTGAAGGGATTCAACCGAGCGCTGAAGTCCTTAGCAGGCCAATTAAGCCATATATATCAGCAAGGGAAGAGACCAGACAGCGTGTTTTCGGTTTAGTTAGGCGCCATACTGAAGTTGTTGAAGCTGGTGGCAGCAGGGCTGCATGCACAGCAAAGGACAGCATTGATTATGTTCTACCGCGATTACATCAAACCGCACAGGATAAGCAACCACATAAGAAACTTTTCTACGTTGAGCCTAGCAGATATGAGCAATACAATGCAAAACACTATCACCAATACTATTAAATTGCCACATATACAATAATCACTTAACGTTATGCTATAATAAAGCTAATGATTGTTTTTATATAACTTAACATTCTTTGTTTTTGCTTTTGTCGCATTTAGATTGCTTAACCATTATTATTATTTTGTTCAAGGTGGTTAAGTAGTTAATTTATGTTTGATTCTGTGTATCCATGTTTCAATATTGTTATTGGGTCCTTTTTTATTTTCAAACATGTTTCAATATTCCTTCTTTCGAAAATAATACATCGAACGACGTTATATTATATAATACATATATACAGCAAGTTGGAGACGTGATACTTATTTTAGTTTAGTACAAAAAAAAAATTAGACGAATAATACTAAAAGACGATAAATGAAAAATTCGCAGACACCGAGGTTATACCTGGCAACCGAACGACCAGGACAACATCGTTCAGTGGGAAAACATGAATACTCCTACTCCCATTCTTCTAGAAAGGAGTCTTCATTGAACTCAAACGACCCCTACACCTACAGTAGGCCCGAAACATCCTCCTATTCCTCGACCGTCGAAAGGGAATCCCGATATGGACCTGGCTCTGACTACAACTACTCTTCTGAAAGGACCAGCTCTTCTGGAGCCGGACCAGGCGGCTACAGCTACTCGTCTTCAGTATCTGGACGTCTACCAGGCGGTACAACTTACAGACACTTCTCCTACCGCGTTTAAGACCTAAGCTCTTAAAACATGAACATACATACATATATATATAAATAAGTATATTTTCTGTAACACTTAATAAAGATTAAAAATCTATAAATGAACAACGACTGCGTCAATCAGCTTTAGTATTAGCATTATTATCTAGAACGAATTCGTATACTTATTTTTACTAACAATATGAACAACTTGTGTAAGATATTTATCTTATGCTTAGCTCCACCCTTCTGAATGATGGCGGGCTAAGTCAATTGTGTTTTTTACTAACCAACGAAATACTCGTATTTGGCTTTTTGTCGCGCATAAACGTACAAATTAACCATGATTTATTTTATTTAAACGAAACGTTTTAACTTGTAGACATTGCTTTGAAATTTTTGTGATACGAAATATTAATTAGAATAAGAGGATAAGGCCAGATTATAAAAATTAAAACGGACAATCGGAATGTGGTGAAATAAAGAGACTAAAAAGGAATAAACCAGCAAAAATTGTAGTTTTTTACTATTAATGTACCTACCCTATTTTTATAAGTTTGTTTTTACAAATTGTTTTTTTTTTTGAATAAAATGCGATATTCAATAGAAGCATT
Source organism: Thereva nobilitata (assembly GCA_963855945.1). Classification (NCBI taxonomy): domain Eukaryota; kingdom Metazoa; phylum Arthropoda; class Insecta; order Diptera; family Therevidae; genus Thereva; species Thereva nobilitata. The sequence continues at coordinate 95,859,146 of OY979695.1, forward strand.
TTTTAAATATTTTTGACTTATAATTTTTGTTTTTTGTTCGAAATATACATTTTTGTAATTATAATTTGTACACTTTTGATTTTTAGTACTTTTTGTATTATTTAGACGCTTTCTTTTACTAATAATAAAAATTGAATAGTGACACTGTAAACTGACTTCACTTTTTTGGGTATCAAGTTATTTTGAAACGCACATACGTCAACATTATTAATATCGACGATTTCTATTACATATTATCTCCTATCAAAATGATCCATATAATTTGCTCTTAGAAAAAAGTCGCTAATAAACAAAAAGTAGTGGTGTCGCGGAACGCACGCCCGACAGAAACGAAGCTTTAACCAATATTCGGTTTTAGTATGTGAAGAATGTATGGATGAAAATATTTTACAAGTCTCCGAGGTTATTTACATAGTATTTACAAAGCATTTACAAATCATCATCGCGTTGCTAAATAAACGTACATTCGGTTATTGTTTAATTTCAATTTTCACATTTCTTATGCATTTAATCATTATTTTGGTACTCAATGAATGTTGGGCTTGCAGTAACTAAAATATGATACAAAAAGAGGTCGATTCCATCTTTTCAATGCATGAATACATCATCTATAGTTGTCCCATATTTAGCTGTCGAAGGGTTTGGGTGGATTATTATTCAATCTTAAATTCAATTTGTAAAAAAAGAGATTAACCAATGTCTGTGATTTGTACCCAATACACAGTATACAGTAGATGGTACATATTTCATAGTACGTACTACATAGTTCGTAGTAAATAGCACATAATACATAGTGCATAATGTACATGTATTTCATAGTGCACAGTGCTTAGCACACAATACATAACACATAGTACATAGTACATAGCACATAGAAGATAGTACATATGTTAGTACGCAGTACATAGCACATAATACATACTACATGGTACATTGCACATAGTTCATAGAACATAGTACATAGTACATAGTACATAGTGCAAAGTACATATCTAGTACATAGTATATAGCAGATAGTACATATTGCATAGGACACAGTACACACTACATAGTACATAATACATAAGACATAATACACAGTACACGAGATGGACAAGCTTTAGTTACGATAGCAATTTATACATATATCACCTGAGAACAGTATGCAAGATATTATGGACTTCTTTGCAAAATCGCTTATACTTAATACGTCTATAGTTATGCTATATTTACATAATACTTAATACGTAGTACACGGTACATATCACATAACACACACTAAACTTCTTTCTCCACTCTTAGCTCTAACCTGAAATCTCAACTCAACTCTTACCGCAATTCAGCTCAAATGTTAACGGATCTTTTAACTTATAGCAATTCTTAACTCATCTCACCACATCTCAACCCTTAACTCAACTCTTAACCTAATTCCGAAAAATCAACCCAACTGGATTTTTAACTCATCTCTTAACTCAACTTAACACAACCCAACTCAACTAACCTCTTTAAACAACTATTACCCCAATTCTTAACTTAATTCATCTCAATTTATCTCAACTCAGCTCAATTCCACTCCAGTCAACTCAACTGAACTGATAACCCAACTCTTAAAATTTCGAGTTAACGGTGACGATTTTTCTAACTCTACTCTCCGTGAAACTTCGCTTCAAAAAATAATACATATTTTATTTTGGGTTTTTTTCGATTTTTTGACAAACTTTACAACGTTGCAACATTTTTTCTACACTTTCTACACTAGTTTGCTTGAACAGCTTATTTCATTAACTTCATCCTAAATGACGCAAAAGTCCTTGTAGGGCTCGGGCATAGATAAATTATACAGACATGTAAAGTAAGCATCAAAACTGATTCCACTTGCTTTTAAGATTCTCGCCCTTAATTCCGCCTGATCTTACCGCTACGATAATTGAGAACCAGTTTAACAATGAGAGGGTAAATTGAATAGAATGGGCGCCTCCAGCACACTCAGCAGCTGAGCAGCGGCTAAGTGTAGAGCTCGTTGCATGGCTAGCTGAACTAAGCAGCTTTGCTCAGCGGCTGGCAAATTTCTCAGCGTAAAAATTTTATTCTAATAGACTACAAGCCCACTGCAATTTTTTGAGGGTCATGTGAAACAGCACGAATTATATGCAGATCGATACTCCTAAATAAGACGCAAACTTTAGGCACTATGCCGTCACTTTTGCGCGGTACATGTGACCGCACAGGTAAGTTGAATATTCCATCCGGAGGGGTGCTTTTCCGACCAAACATTCTTGTACGGCAATTCTCATATTGATATATTATAAAAAAAATAAGCTCCTAGAACTTACTGCCGTACAAAAATAATGGTACTTGAAACCAGAAGAATTTTTTAATTTCTGCTAATTTATCTCCACCACAAAGGTGATTTATTCCTGTACGCTAAAAGATGAGAAAACCCCGACTCAACCAGCTCCTAGATCAGTATCGTGCAAGATCATTGCAAACTGTACGGCACCGATACCAAAATATTAGTCAACACCTAAACTAATTTTTAACAGCTGTCCCGGCTAAAAGTTATGGTTAATATAGATATAAAGAAACAATTACCAGCACTTGAGAGTAAAACCCTACTTTTGGGACACAAGATTATATTTTCCAGTACAGTAAGAAATAGTACAACTTGCAACTAAGTATTATTTTTTTACAATGTAGCCGTCTACAATTAACTGCACCCAATGAAAATATGTTTAAAAAACAAAACAGTAAAGTTCAACAATTTGTAAGATTTTCCAAATGCTCTGTGCATTAGCAAAAAGAATAATGTTTCAATATTATTGCTGATTATAATTCTTCAAAGATAGAAAAACAGGTGCCGTCTATTTTCAGTTGTGCCGTCTAAAAGTTATGGTTAATATAATTAAAAATAAACCATTACTTGCATTCGAGTTGAACCCCACTTTTTGAACACAGCAAATAATAATCGCCACTCGTGCACCATCCAAAAAAATTGATGTTGCAAATCCTTTACTAAAATACTCGTATTTGGTAATTGTTTTTGATATTTTTAATTACCTCAATTACTAATAAAAACTTCGAGTACTAATAAATACTTCAAGTACTAATAGCCCAGTCACTTTATACAAAAAAACGGCTAAACCTCTAAAGGCCCGTCCTCACTACGCGGACTTAGAATCCACGCGCTTTTGGTCGTACGGCCAGCCAAAAGCGCGCGTGATCTTTTAATTTTCTGAGTCATGAGTGAGAAAAAATCAATTCTCATTTGAAACGGCGTACGCGCTTTTGAAAAGCTCATAGTGTGTGGACGCACAATGTACCTTTTTAACCACAGCCTTTTGTCCGCGTTGTTTGGCCGCACGGCCTTTACCATGGACAAAGTCGTAAAAAAGTCGTAAAAAAGTCATAAAACTCTATATGAAAAAAAAGGCAAAAGCGCGTACGACCCAAGACCGCGTAGTGTGGCCACACCATAAGAAATGCCAACTATTTTCCAGCGGGATTCTCTTTATTTTGGGGTCACAAATAATTTCGCAAATGCCCATAAAGCCAACTGGCCCGGCTACTCAAGTTACCGAGGGTCAAAGGTCACGCAAATCAGTTTTCCTCTTTTTACGCTGTGCTGTTTAGCTAAGCGAAGCGGCTTTTCCGCTGAGTGCGCTGGATGCGCCCAATGATTCGTTTCTATTCTTCCACATATTTTACATATTATACCTACTTTACCACACATCAATTTTTTTCTCAAATGGTTAACATTGAAATGGAAGTTGAAGCGAGAGATCCATATGCGAAAAATGTGATACAAAATCTCATGCATGAAATTTTTTACTCCATCCCGAGATTGTAAATGCCCCTTTAAATGTACAGTTACGAAAATTGAGCCTCTTCACAAGATGCCACGTTTTACTCAACTCCTAGGAACTCACACGAGGCGTAATGTATTATTTTTAATAAAGTTGAATGCTTTACAGGAATGTTGAAATGTATTGCGGATGAAATTTACTTGTTTGAGAAAAACAGAGCTAAAGAAAGCAAGAGGTAGAAGTGACTTTTTATATGTATGTGGGTTAGCTTTCACGCGTTTGGTTTTGCGTGAAAATCTTTCCTTAGGTTCTTCCGCCACCTTCCCTCTCTTATCTATAAAACCGGTTTTACTCGACATAAATATGCACCGTGTGAGGAATCCCATTGAATTCTGTTTCCTTCTTCGGTTTATTTTTCTTAAAACTACGAAAACTGAAAAAAAACCTTTTATGTCCTTTTCTTACTACATCTTGTACTCATTTTCTGGATCTTTTCGTGTAAGGAATATAATGCCTCTGTTTTGTGCACCAAAAGGCAAATCTGGATGGCGTATACGGATTATAACGTCAACACAAATACCAGTTTTTAGGAGAGAGGGGCAAAGGAAGAGAGAAAGTGTTGTAACTTTTTAAACTTAAAATTTTAGGAGTGAAAACTAAGTATAATACACAAATGCTTCTTCTTACTAGCTTACATTTCCCGTGCACACACATTCATAACCCGTGTAAGGATAACAAAGCTACTGTCGGTGAAGGAATACCCATGCACGCCGAGAACATCATACAAAACCGAGAGCGAGGTAATGCTTGTATAGTGGGTAAACAAGTTAGATAGTAAATACACCTTGCTACCCCTTGCCAATAAAACCGGTTTGAAAGTAATTTCTCTCACTAACTCATTCAATCGCTCAATTATAGTTCTAATCATAGTTCTAATGCTCAATTATAGTTCTAATGCTCAATCTAGCATTTCCTCGGGGCCTCGGTAGTCTAGGGAGTAAGGCGCCTGGCTACTATTCCAGAGGTCCCGGGTTCGAGTCCCGGCAGAGCCCCACGGTCCTTCGCCTTTCCCACCTTCCCTCCTGTCATAGCCTTCCGCTAGCACTGCCCCGCTCCACCAAGCGCATGTCATCGGTTGGTTGATGGGATTCAACTTGTTTCAGGAGGCATAACACTCCAGCGAGTTGTTTCTCATTGCCCCGATGCCAGAGTCGCGATAGAAATAGTTGGGGTTAGGTGGTTGTGGCAGTTCCTTCCTACTTCTCTCTTCCCCTTCACTATCTATCGACTAGAGCTTGCTGTTCGACATTGCACTCTATACGAAGAAAATAGATTGTCGACAGTACAAAGGGCTTTCCCTGACCTCTAGTCTTCCACATAAAAAAAAAAATCGTCTGATTCATTTCATAGAACGTTTTTATTGTTTTAGTTTTCTCATCTATGTATAATTTATCTATTTTAAGGGTAGTTTGGGGGTGTAAGAAGAGGAGGCGATTAACCCTGCTTTGTTTGTTCTATAGTCGAGTTGTTCTGCTTATTAACGAATTTCTAGACGATGATGCGATAGCGATTGCGAAAAGAAGGGTTGCAGACTGTGCAAATCAGTTGAGCGGGCTTGTATGAAAAGCATGGCCGTGGAAGCAGAAGGTCTTTTATTTAAGTGGAACAGTCAATGGCCGCGTTTTTGCCAAAGTTACTTTAGCACTGTTCATAGCATGCAACTAATAACAACCAAAAAATAACATTTCTCTTTTACAAATAATAACCAGCAAAAAATTAATTAATAATAATAATATCTTCATGCTGTATTGAAATATTACCAAATTATTTGATTACAACAAAAATTTACAAGTAAAGGTCAATCTCTTCTGACAGTTATGAGCTGTGCTACATTTTAGCAGAAATAACTTAGCTAACAGCGCTAAGAAAATGTTGATTATGCCGTTGTTAACTTGCCTAGCTCAGTTAAAGTAACTTGGGCATAAACGCGGCCAATGTGAATTGACAATAATAGTAAAATTTTTGCCATGGGTGCAATATGTCTACGGTGATTCCATGTGTTAATTCGAGGACAGCGGTTGCACCTTTTCTGTTATGTTAAAGCGGGTTTCGAGGATCTGTCCCAGTTAAAGAAGCGGGGCTCAATCTAGCATTTCTCGATTATGGCTCGTCTCGTCAGCATCACTTAAGAAGTCGTAGGCAATGGGAGGTTGTTTAATAATTTGAAATATGTGATTTCTCCACCCAATGCAGATATTCCGTTAATGTTATGTCTGCGATAATATGAGAATGTTCAGAGGCTGCATGTTAAGCTAGTTCAGATTTTATTAGAGATGAGATAGACGTTCAAATTGACACGATTCTTGCTGCCCTAATCAAGAATGAAAAAAGAACTCCAAATCTAGATCTTTAGGCGGGCCGCACACTTGTGCGACATTTATTGCATTGAGATAAATGCCGCAGTGCGGTAATTACTGCAATGCAACAAACATCACATGATCCCATTTGAAAAGCACGCAGTTACTGCCGCACATCAATGCGACCAATTGAAATATTGTGTTGCAACACCAAGGAGATATCGCAAAGAGATAGAAACGTCTTCCTTCAATGCAATATTTACAGCGTGTTGCATTGCGATTTGGAAATTTGACTTCATGGGAAGTGTTTTTTGCAAAATTAAAAAATGAGTTCCAAAAAAAAAGAAAAGGGAAGATCCAATTTATTTAAAAAATACAAAAATACAGGCATTTATCTTCACTAGAACTCATTTTGTTATATTAACAGCATCACACCTTGTGGTAAATGTCGCATAAATATACGGTTTCTAATCTCAATGCAGTAATTACCGCATTGCGGCATTTATCTCAATGCAAAAAATGTCGCACAAGTGTGCGGCCGCCTTAGAGTACAGTCGATAGGAATAGCTAGAAGCAGGATGTCGTACTCATACTCTCTCCAAAGCCTTGCAGATATCTGGGGCAACCAGGAGCGCGTTTAAAAACCTTACTATGGTTAACCATGGTTAACTATGGTAAACTTTTGTCGTTCAAAAACTCCGTGGTTAACTACAACATAACCCCGAGCATAACTTTTTGGCGTTCAAAAACTCTCGTGATTAACCATGGTGTAGTTAAATTTAAACCCTGCTCGGGAGCATGGTTAGCGATAGTTAAGAAGAAGAAGAATAAAAATAACTCTCTGACAGTTCTTTTAATGTTAAACACATGAACAAATTTGATTTGTGGGATTATTGCAAATAAATAATTAATGAAATAATTGAAGCAATTTGCGGGGATTATTTTATGGAAAATTTTGTTTTTATTTTTTTTCTTCTTCTTTAACCTGTAGTTAACCACGGTGCGTTCAACAACCTCCATGGTTAAACATAAACTTTCCTGGTTAAGTGAAGTGATGCAGCATAACCACAGCTTACCTCGTGGTTTACCATAGTAAGGTTTTTGAATGCGCTCCAGGTCAGACTCACCAGAGCGATGTGTACTTCGGTTGAGGTCCTCTCTTCAGCGCACAAACTGGAGAGATTGTGGAGAATGGTTTATTTGAGATGATGTATTTTGTATGTTTTGGATACGTTGAAATGAAATTATTTTGATGTCGCTGTTTATTGAAGAGAAATCTCGAGCTCGTTGGATGGCTAGCTGAACTAAGCAGCTTAGCTCAGCGGCTGGCAAATTTCTCAGCGTAAAAATTTTATGCTAAGTAACTCAGCGGTAGTGAATTGAATTGACCTTATATAAAATAGAAAAAAAAATTAGTTGTCAAAATAAATTCTAACTCAGCTATCCCATTCAGCCGACACCCACAGCTGAGTTATTTTTTACGCTGTGCTGTTCAGCTAAGCGGCTTTTTCGCTGAGTGCGCTGGATGCGCCCAATCTTTGGCAGGTGCTTTTCCAAAATTATCGAACCCAAAAGGGTAACGTAAGGTATCGCAGTCAGGGAAATAGTGTAGCGGGTTGTTGACGATTGAGTCTGTGCTTTCTAAAATTTAGAAAAAGTTCAGGTGAAAGAAATGACCCACGAGTATTTTTAAGTACCACAATGATATATTATTAGGCCTAGTATACGTACATAGGCCTCGACCTCTTTAAAACGTGTGTGCACTACCCTGGTCATGAAGAATACTCCGTCCATCGAGTGGGTTTTTACCTCCCTCTTATAAATGGGGCTTGGATAAAGAGAAGTTCGAAATCTTACTTTTCAATCTGCCCTGAAATGATGCTTTTACTTTGCTGATGGTACACAATTTCTCAGTTGTGGAATTAATGGAGATCTATTGGATCTATTGACGTTCACTAAAAGTACTTTCGGGAACAAGCATAGCAGTATATTTTTAGATCTACAGAGGTACTAGCCAGTTGGCCTTGGATTTGTTGTCTCTATAACCTTGTGCAATAAAATAAAGGGTTATTAAAGTGATGGGAGTTACCAAGAACTAGAAGTTTTTGTTGCCAGCAGTAGCACTAAAAAGTTTGCTCGCAACCTGCCATTTAATTACGATTTAAATTTCATGCATGGTAGATTTGCAGGAATTTCTTTACTTATGGAAGTCGCGACTAAGTGACTCCTTCGGTTAACGCCTAGACGTATCAGGGGTATTCATACATTCCCTACTAAAAAATCTCTTAGTCTTTGTAGACATGGTACAAAGGAAAGTATTCAAAGTCAAACTGAGCTGTAGAAACGGGCATTCGACGGGAAATTTGAGCCAAAAAAAGAATCTGTACCAAATGTATTGTTGAATGTGTTTTATGGGAACTTCATCATTTTCGTTATGTACAATGGTTCTTTCGATTTATCCTAAAGATATCGAAGCGCAAGAGAAACGAGCTCGCCAGTCGTCGGTTTGTTGTACGTGAAGTGTGGTGCGTGTTGATTTATATTTTAGTGGGAAATTTTGTTATTAAACGGCTTGAAAAAAAACACAACCGAAAAAAAATCAAACATTTAATTGCAGTGAAATATATTTTCTTATAGGAGGGCGAATATCCACGTTTCTGCCACTGTACCACCGTCGTATACCCGTAATAGCAACCATACGGCCGCCGTACCACCGTCGTATGGCCGTTATTGGAACTGTAAGGCCGTTGTTTCACCGTCAATCGCCCCCTGTACGGCCGTACTGTCCTGCAACGAGCCTTCCGTTAACCGCCAGATGGCCGAGGAATATGTTTCAATCACAGTCGGCATTTGCCCGTTCTAAGGCCATCATTTATTTTTACTCGGGCAGATAGAGATTGCGGGCTTGGACGAAACGAATCATAAGAATCCGTTCATCCGCGAAATCTTCACTTAGCGGAGAGAGGAAGGGAATTAATATACCGACCTTGCCGGCCTCGGTAGCCTAAGTATTAAGGGGCCCGGCCCCCTCCACAGCCCTTTGTTTTTCCAATTCGGGCACCTAGATAACTTTCTTTTAATCTTGTCTTTCCTCTTTACAAAAAATTCCTTCCTCTTCTCCTCCCATCGCATGTAAGCGTAATAAGCGAGCGAGGAAGCCATCTCCTGTTGGATTACCGAAGTCAGAATTCCATCACGGTAGTGAATAAAACCGTGCGTTGGCGTTGTTAGTTCTTTCTTGAAGCTCTGAGCAACATTTTTTATACTGCCTACAGCAATACCAATAAGTAAGTCCAAAATGCCTAATAGCAAACTGTGCGGTTCGAAAAAATAGAGAGGGGGGGAAGTACCAACGAAGCAAGATTTATACGTCTAGCCTGCATCTATGTTGCAAGTATCGTTTGAAGGGTGTGAATGAATAGGAACCGAATTTAAATTTAGGTTGATGGGAATTGACTAAGAGTTTTGGAATTAGTCAAGAGTAGAACAGAATTGGTTGACATCTACCCTTAACTAAGTATAACATTCCGCTTTTAATAAATTTTGTATACCATGTCAAACCCATACTATCCGGTTTTATAGCTACAATACTTTGACCGCAGCAGGGATCCAACAGCATAAAAATATTAGCCCACACTGTATGCGGCTCGTTCTTCAAATTGACAACTTCACTATAAACACATTTTTGTATACAAAACCCTTTACTAATTTTGTAGAAAACACTCTAACAAGTAAAACATTGTTTCCATAGCAACCTACATACCGGAACCAATGGTATAATGCACGTTGCCAAAATTTTATTATTAACGAACCTAAGCTAACGCAATGTGTTAGTAAATCACTTGGTGTACAAAACAGAATTACCTGTTGCTACTAGAACCCTATCAATAATTATTATACCAAATATTTTCTGCTTCTCCGTATCGAGTGGCACTATTTTGAAAATTAAAATCGAGTGAATTTGATTTTTTATAGTTTTAGAAATCTGCTCATTAAACAAATTTGACAACATTTTAAATATTTCGAAGTTGAGTCTAAAAATTTGTTAAAGTTAAGAGATCGTTCCTTTATGTTTTATATCATTAAAGCAAATTAAAAGTATAAAAATATATACTTAAACGGATGTTTATTGTTATATATTACAGTTACCATCAACTAGATACACAACAAGGGTAAGTTTATTTATTTATGGTTTCTTTAAATATTTCTCATCGCCCATTTTACTCACGATTTTCATTTGTGGTTCGCATCGCATTAAAAAAATAAACACATCACATCACATAATAACGTAAATACATAACACAGTACTTTGTATAATTTGCAATACTATATTCCGTAACAGGTGCACACAACAGGCTATCCAATTTATTCGTACCACTCTACTCCCTATGTCAGCAGCACGAGGCGTGTGGTTACCTCTAGAGTTGTGACATCACCATTCCGGGTAATTGCATCTCCAATCCGTGTAGTTCACAGTTCCGCCCGTCTAATTTCGTCTCCACGTGTTTATTCCTCACCAATACGTGTTTTCAGTTCACCAATTCGTGTCTTATCACCAGTTCGTGTAGTAACATCACCTGTTCGTGCCTTACCATCTTCAACACACTATACAAGTATTTTACCATCATCTCGATACTATAGAGCAACTTCATACGATTCAGATGAGTCGTCGAAAGTTCCACGTTTCCGAACTCTCCCCTCCGTTTATAACAAAGAATATGAGAGGATAGCTAACCGAACTAGGCCTGGAATTGGTTACCGTATGTTGAATGAATTCCTCAACTCTGATACATTCATCGTGAGTTTTTGATTGAATAACAAATTATTTTTCTTGGTACATGCTTAAAATCTTTTGATGTTGTTATGCAGGACTTTGATACGGAAGCAAGGAAAATTCGATCATCAGCTGCGACATTGCTTAAGGAAGTTAGTGCGCCAACTTCACGTAGATCTAGGAGCACCACACCATTCCCAGCTTATAGGTAAGTCTTTTATTGAGTCACATCCTTTTGTTAATCATAAACTTTTGATAGGGAAACACATTACCCTCTTCATACAAAATAAATTACGCTTCTAAGGATGAAATTGTAATTATAGTTCGTCCAAAGGGAAATTTTCGAATTTAATTGGTCATTAGTAGCTCTTCATTGTGCATGCAATTATAATTCCGCAAAATTTAATGATCTCTATACTGCAACAACAATTTTAATATTGCGACTTAGGCAACGAGTGAACCGAGTCTTCTCATTAACGGACATTACTGGTAGTTTAAGCAAAATTCGTTGGCCTCATTTTTAAGTTATAATTCTTTTGACATTTGAAAGTTGATTGAACTTTTATGAAGAACTAATTTGTTGAATTATTTAGCTACTCTTAGAAGCTAATCATTCTTGCTCGTAATGACCTAAAATTAGCTAACTTTGGTCTGTCATCAATGCATATTTATTTTTGTTCCTCTTTTCTTTAAAATGCTTCATCGTATATGCATTCTAAAAAAGCGCAACCAAAAAAGGTCGCAGGTAAAATTGCATCATAAAAATGTTTTGTAGTGACAACTTAAAAATTTCATTATTCATTTGTAGTGAATTCTAGCAGATCATTAGCAGTTCTGGTAAAAAAGGTGAAATGGTCGTTTTTATAAATGATTTATAATCGATTCATATCATCTGCAGAATCATATTTGGCATATGTAGATATTGCCAGACGAAAAAATTTAGCGAAGAGTTTTATCGCAATGCTACAGTGTTCTTGTTCCACTAGTTTTTTTCATTTATCACATTACATACTACCAAAAACTGTATGAAGTAATGAAATTTATTATTTTTCAACAAAATACGAAATATAAAGCGATGAATTATGCATTTGTACAGTAAGTACATTCAAATAAAAAGATTAATAAATAATGTCTGGCAATAATGTTTGTGTCACTACCAAACCAAGGTAGACTTTACTGTTAGACCCCCTGAACTCTATATTAAAGAAATTATCTTAAACTTACTTTGGTGTTTGGTATGATTGGGCCGAGCAGCTTGTTCTTCTGAGTCGATGTGAATTCGTATTCCTTATACAAAGATAATCTTCTACACAGTAATTTATACTGGCACCACAAGTTCTATACAGCGGCATTAATCCTCAGCTATACTTTTCCTATTAGTAATGTCCACTTTACGCTCTTCGTAACTACTTACGCCCGCCGCACATGCCCACACTAGCACTCGTTCACGGCACTAGACATTGGTGGACACGTGCGTGTCCGCATTTGCTAACACGAGGCTTACATCAGTCAGCGGCATTCAAGATGGACGCGATAGACTTAAGTTCAGAATCCGACAATGATAACAAGTTTTTATATAGATTATTGTTAAAAAGAAAAGCATCTGGAAAAAAAACTGGAAGAGCTCTTATATGTTCAGAAGGAAAACTTAAATTAACTTCCGAGTTTTCAGGCGAAAAATTCAAAAACTATTTTATTTATTTATTTATTTTATTTATACATAAAGTTCGGAAGTACACAAGACACGTCTTTTAAAGTACAATAATTCATTGGTAAATTTTAATATATAAACTAGTCTAATCTTACTAAACTAAGAAGAAGAAAAAAGAATAAGAAAAAAAAAAGAAAAAAGAAAGAAAAGGAACAGTGTCCGAATAAGGATCATGTAAAGAGAAGAAGTAGATAGAGAAGCAAAAAGACAGAGAAAGTGAAAGTACTAAAGAGAAGAAGAGGAAGATAGAAAATGAGATGCTTGCGTGTAGCGTGTATCTTTGCTACAGGACTGGGCCGTGCCGCCTTTTGGGGGAGTTTCCAGCCCTTTGATTAAATATCACCTTTTTTTGGGGAATGCGAATTCCCTTTAGTTTCAAATTAAACTTCTATTTTTCACTTATTAAAACACGTTTTTTTTTAAAAAATATTTTTAACTTTATTTTAAACTTTTCCTGTTGGAACTCACTACTTTTAGGCTTTTTATTTTAAAGTGAGAGCCTCAAACGTCTACTTGGATAATTTCGGATAACCGAAAGAAAGATCTAAAGTGACTGACTTTCTTCCGGTTCTACCAGGCATATTTATATCCAATACTTTTTATTATTCTTAAAGAAACCATTTTTGGTTTCAATACTCTTTCCACTCTTTCCAATCAATGTTATCATTATCATTATTGCGCCTACGGTTACGCAATTCATGAAAATAGAACGGTTTCAAAGTTTTGGGTCATAACGGCCGCTTGCACTGGCAGCGTTTCCTCTGATTATGCTATGTAATAATTTAGAATACTTATTACAGAAGAAGTATTTCGTCACCGATACCCGTTCTTTATTAATTTATAATACGAAATTCTCAAGTGGGTCACCGCATGCAGCTGTGACCCAAGTCTTGATTATATAACTTGGCTGTGGAAAGAAAAATGCATTTGAGTGCATTTCCGAATTACGGTGTGAAGTAATTGACTTGCTTCGCACCCGGTCTCTGCCCTGTGAGCAAGTTCATGGTTACGTTGCTCCCATATGGTTGATCGTAAATAGATTTAATTGTAATATGCATTGAATGCATGAAGACTACAAAGGGGTCTTTCATTTCAGTGAATGAAATGAACGTTTTGTAAATAGAAAAGAAATGAATTGAAGGAGGTAATTACGATCAATGATCAAGTGTGCTCTTGTGTGCACGCGTTGGGTTTTAGTTAAATAAATGTATGATACAATGTGGTTTGTTACATTGTATGAAAATGAATATACAGAGATATAGTACGAATAGTACTATATGAGGGACAAAGGACAGGTGATGATCTGTCAGATCATTACATGCGTCCTAAAAGTCTTGATTGTGCTTATTCTTTGAATGGAATTAGGGAGATTATTCCAAAGCCTAAACGAATGCACAAAGAAGGAACGACTACCCATTAAGGAACAGTGAGCAGGAATGAGAAATTTAATCGATCTCAAGGACTGCAAAGGACAAAGGAAGTCGGAGAGGTAAGAAGGACTTTTGGTGTTAATAAGTTTATGCAAGAGGACCAATGCCATGACATCTATAAAACGAAAGAGGTCACAACCTAGTAAGGAATTTCGCACAGCTGACACATGATCTGATCTTCGTAAGTGAAAAATAAACCTTAAACAATCATTAAATGCAATATTGAGGCGCTGGCGGCAAGACGCATCGAAGGATATGTAAACAAGAGACCCGTAGAGGAAATGTGGCAGAATTAGCGATTTGACAAACTTTAGCCGAATAGACGACGATAGAAGACTACCATACAGCCATAGTTTACGTAATGTGCCGTAGATCTTGGAGAGCATAAGAGAGACATGTTTGCAGCAAGATAGTTTGAAATTAATGGCAATGCCAAGATTATTGACACAGTCGATAACAGGAAGAGGAACATTATTAAGAGAAATAGGTGGCATACTGTCAATGGACAAAGGACAACGACTAAGAAGGAGTACTTGGGATTTATTTGGATTTAGTTTAAGGAAATTGGAGGAGCTCCATTCATTTATTCGAGATAAGACGTTATTGAGTTCTCCAATACAGGAATCAATCCGATTAGGAGGGCATGAAGTATACAGCTGGAGATCATCAGCATACAGATGAAAGGATCAGCGATTGATAACAGAGGGAAGATCATTAACATACAGAGAGAAAAGTAGAGGACCAAGAATTGAACCTTGAGGCACTCCCAAGGGCACAGGAAGGAAGGATGATACAACGCTGTTGTGGCGAACACATTGGAGCCTATTAGAAAGAAGAGAAGAAAAAAGTCGAGTAGCAGAAGACGAAAAGTGGTAGAGTTGGCTAAGTTTGGATAGCAGAAGCGAGAGAACCACAGAATCGAATGCCTTAGAGAAATCAAGAAGAACTAAAATCGCAGTGTCACCATGGTCGAGTGCAGCACGCAGATCAGTCGTTACCTTTAGTACAGCAGTTTCACAACTATGGGATTTACGGAAACCAGATTGGAATTTAGAAAGGAAGTTATTAGATTCGGGATATCGCAGAACTTGGATAAAAAGAATTTTCTTAAAAGCTTTGGCAAGGAAAGGAAGAATACTGATAGGACGAAAATCAGACATATCAGTGGGAGAGGATTTTTTAGGTAAAGGAATCACTAGGGCTTTTTTCCAGAGCAAGGGAACTTGGGAAGTTGTCAGGCAGTAATTGAAAATATGCGTGATAGTTACCACGATTAGGGGAAAGAGAAGCTTGAGAAAACGGGGACAAATTCCATCATACCCAACACTGTTAGAGGAAATATACAGCAATATTTCTAGGACTTCAACTGAGTCGACGCAACGGAAACTAAAGCCATCAGAACTAAGAGCATCTAATGGGAGAAAATTAGAAAGGGCAGAGGAGGTAGGATCAGGAGGATGTTAGATAAAAGACATGCTGAGAAGGTTTACATCAACATTAAAAGGGATAGGCACAGAAGAATGAATGCCTAGCGAACGAAGATTAGACCAAAGTTGTTTTGAGTTTAAAGTAGGATCAAGCTTGCGGGTATAATACTGACGTTTAGCGGATTTAACCTTTTAGTTGATGAGGTTGCGAAGCTTCTTGTATTCATTAAGGAAACTGGGGATCCTAGTCCTACGATAACGTCTGTACATGAACTCGCGCTGTCTTATCAGGTCGCGCACTTCACGAGAAAACCAAGGACAAGGTGTAGACGGGCTGCATCTTCTTGTGACTACGGGGACACACTGATCAAAAGTAGATTGAATAAAGGAGATCAAGAGATCGACCTTAGTGTCAACACAAGTAGTGTTGTAGATATCACCCCAAGGCAAAGAAGAGGCGCATTAAGAAAGCTGATCTAAATTGATGTTTCTGTAGTCACGATATGAAAATGAAGAGGCCGAGGATGAAGGGAGAAAGGTAAAACGAACGGTGAGGAACAATATATCGTGATCAAGAAAGCTCGGAGGGGATATTTGATTGAACTTTAACACTGAGGCAGTGGAAGTAACAGATAGAAGATCAAGTAAGGAAGGATTTTGACAGTTCAGAAATGTAGGGAGTTGATTTAGAATGTGTAAGTCCAAAGATTCAAGGAAATATCTAAGTGCGTTCGCACATGGATTGGCCCTGAGCAGGTCGACATTAAAATCACCAGCAACGATTATATTGTTATAAAGGCGAGAGAGACTTGAAGCAAGGTTGTAGAATTCAACAGCGACGTCGGGATTAAACACATTAGGAGGACAATATACATTGATGACAACGCATTTGTCATATGTAGCTTTTAGTTCAACAGCAATAAATTCAAAAGGAGAGCCACGCGACATGCCAACTACTCTGGAGGAAAGCGAAGAGCAAACATACATAGCAACACCTCCACCAATGCGACCAACATGATCATTGCGATGTATCGAAAACCCAGGGAAAGAGACAAAAGAGGAAAGGATTTCAGGTTTCAGCCAAGTTTCACTTACGAGAAGAGCATGTATTTTAGTACGGTCAAACATATACACTGAGAGAACAGTTTAGTTATAATAACTAAGTGCATTCATTTGAAGTATTTTTTAAAGAATTTGGACATTACAAATGAATTTTGTAATAAATACTACACGCGTAGTTGAAGTATAAAATCATTACCAATCGAATCAAGGAAATCATTTATTTGGGTATATTTGGTTCACATAATCACGAATATGTTCCCACAAAAAATATTTAATTTACATTTAGGAAATAAATCGTGTAGTTGTAGTAATTGTAAAATTAAGTGATTGAAAATAATATATAGTTTATAGAACTACGAAAATTCTTTAACTTAATGAAATAAAAAAATCTATTTAATGCATATATCAATTTAGTTTAAAATTATATTGAAGTTCTACTAAAGAATATTTGGCTATAATTACCAAATCAGATTTTTATTTCATCCATTTAAAATAAACAACTATCTCGACCAACCGGTATACCTTGTTGCCATAATATATGATTTGGTTGGAGTTACAAAATCTTAGTTGGCCTAATCATACATTGAATTATTTGATTAAACATTTCCTAGAAGACACCCGAAGTGTCATTCCCAAACGGCATTGGGAGGAAACGTATTGCATCATCTCGTAGTGCGTGCTCACATTAATGAAATTCATCAATCTCAATAAAAGTTTACACAGTGGAAGATTTTTTAAATAATAACGATCTTGGTGATTTGTGCGAAATAAAGTATATTTGAGAGTTGAAGAAATTTTTAATATCTGGCCAATATGAAAAGAATAATATTGTACATCCAGGTACGTCACATTGTATAATTGAAAAATGTTAGATATTTTTTTTTCATCACTACAAAAGATAGAAGAACTGCCATTCACTTTTATTTGCTGGCATCTTTGATGGCACCTAAGTCTAAAAGAATCAACATGAAGAAATTAAAAAACCCACCACCAATTAAGACATTCTGGAAGCCAACAGTTGCCGATTCCAGAGAAGGTTTCATTCTTCACGTGAAGGTAGATTATTCTGAATACAGCGATAATTTATTTGCTAATTATTTTTCAATGACAACATATAAATAATTGTTACATAAACATTTTATAGATCCCAGGACAGATTGAAAATACATTGGAAGCAAGAAGAGCGAAACTTGCAAAATTAGGATTACACCTTCAGCCACATGTCATCACTGTTGGACCCGATTTTAAAAATATTCAAAAGGTATAAGTGCGAGAATTCAAATTATTTAATATAAAGAATAATAATTATGTTAGACCCATTAAGATGGAGATTTTGTTATTAGTAGAAGAGATTTGAAATAAAAAAATATTTCCCACCACATAATGTTTTATTTCATTTATTAATATATTTCCTTTTTCCAATAATAAGTATTAATTGAATGTACTTACTGTACCTCATAATTTAGGGCAATGGACTATTTTATAGTAATTCTTTTGAATCTATATTCAAACCGATTAAAGAAAATAATTATTTCAACTTTATTTTTTTTTTGAAAAATATTGCTAAATTGGCTGAATCTTATATACTGCTGAGTCATTGACATAATTGATTCGTTGAACTAATGAGCGATTTGATAGTCAAAATATCAATTTCATGCAACGCAATAATTTGGTTAATATTACCAAATTGAAATTTGACTCAAGAATATATCCCAATCATGGGATCGTTTTGTAAGAACTAAATATTTAATTCGCCGTATCCAACTATGCAATTTGGTATTTATAACTAAATCTCTTTAACAATAACCAAACTGTTTTCTCAGTGTACCTCAACTCGTCCATTTTATTTCTTAAACTTCTTGCATTCAGAGTGCATATGATATTAAGGATATTAAGTAGCATTCCCTCATTACACACTCGATTACGAAAACTAGGATTCATAAATAACTAGTTGGGATCCGGCGCGCCTATGCTGCTCCCATAAGCCAATAGTAGTAATCAGGTGATATGAATTTTAATATACAGTAGGAGAGTTTGAAAAAGGCAATTTTTTGGTATTTTTGATTCCAAATAAAAAAATGTGAAACTATTAGGGATCTGACATTTTGCTGCACCTAACGTTTAAACATTTAAAATCAACCAAACCTTAAAAATTCAACTCTTCTTAACCATTAAAGAAAAACTTTAATAGTTGGAAAAAGCAATGCCAAAAAACCAACTTTTATTTTCTCTTATATTGCGAAATTGTGTTCGTCAAAACATGTGAAATTAATGCAAATATTGAAAATCAAACTATTCGCAATATCTAAGGAAAGAACCAATCCTTATTTCTGTAAAATTTGGAGACATTAGATTCAATATGCTTTCATATTAAGTGTGACCAAAATTACCTATGTATGTATTCTTTTGCAAAACTTGCTGGTAAACTATGTTTTTGGTTTTGTTTTCCGGCGCGTAAATAACCTATAAAAGTTCGAGAGTTTGGATATTGGTTTGTTTGCCTAATTCTGCGAAGTTTGTCTTCAGTCATGCCGTTCTTGTATTTTCCGCACAAAACCGATGGTTCTGTTGGGTATCATGTCGTCAATATAATTGCGAACAGTTGACGAATGTTATTCAGCGTGGATGCAAATGATGAATCAGTAAGTTTCAGATCCCAATGATTGTCGTCTTCCAGCAATTTCAACTCGCGACATGCATCTTGAAATGTATTGAATATTTGACCATTGACTGTTTGTAAAAATTCGAAAGACGTTGGTACATTCAGCAACAACAAACGCAAAAAGAAACATTCACGTTGTTTTGGATGTACTGTGTAAAGTCGTCCCAATGTCTTTGCTTGCAATACGCGTGCGATAGTTAGATGTCGTTCGCCTTGTCTACGTAGCTTCCATTTTTTACCTGATTTTTCCATGTATAATAGCGAGGGACGTCGGTATTTAACAATGTTTTTGCGAATTGTCCGAAAATATCAGGTTTTTGGCACAGTGTGAAAAATTCACTAAGTGTAGTTTTTGGTGGCTTGAAAACTCGTTGGAGAGCATTTTCTTCAGTGAAATATACACGTTGACCGTTTTCAAGATGTACCGCAATCTGAGGCGTAATGCAAAAACTCGACATTTATATATTTCCTTATTAACGCTTTATTTAATCGAACCAATTAAAAGCTTTTACGTAATTTTCGGTGGAAGTATATAAAGAACAATGGATGCTGGTATTTTAGAGGTTTCCCAATGTTCAAAAATATTTTTATTTTGTATATAAATTATATGTTTCTTAACTGGTGTGCTTTTGCGTGCTCCGGTAGTTATAGTATACAGTCCATAGTACATGGTATATAGTACACAGTACACAGTACAGTGTAACTGTACACACTGTACATACTGTACACACTGTACACTCAGTACACTCAATACACAATTTCATACGTTGTCACTCGTAAAAATCAGAGTGCTTTTTTAAAGCTAACGGTTTTTTATATGTACATGACAATTAAAATTAATTATTTTTTCGCCCCGCCAACTTAAATATAATCAGTGAAACATTGAAATTCTCTATATTTCGAGAACAGCTTCACTTATCTGGACCAAAACTATCCTATCTCTCAATCCGGAACCAACACTACACATTCCCAAATTTTTATTTAAATCTGTGGGGCGGTTTCGGAGATTAGCGTGAACAAAGCTTGTGACACGTAGTTTTTATATATTAAGATATCAGCAAAACGCACAACCAAGAGCTCAAAAGCAAACGTAAAAAAAATTTTTAAAAAGCACAGGAAGAGAATTAAAAGAAATAAGAAATAGAAGAGAGGAAAAGAAGAAGCAGACAAAGAAAGAACATAGACAGGGACAACACAGTACAGGAAAAACTTATAAGATCAAAAAATAAATTCATTTTTAAATGCTAAAATTCATACGTGAAAATGGGCTCCAAATTCTTCAGGGAGATCCAGGAGTTGATGGTGAGCTGACCGTCTCATTGTACTCGAGAGCAGAAGTAAATATTTGGGACTCTTTATTTCTCTCCAGCTGCATATAAACAAACCTAAAACTAAATGGAAGCATGCAAACGCTACTCCACAAATAAGAGCCCCAAATTCTCTAGTGTGAGCATGGAGTTGAAGCTGCATTGATGGCTTCGCTTAAATCAAGGGCTGATTTGAATAATCGTGGCTGCTTATTTTTCTCCAGCTGTACATAAACGTAACCCCGACGAGTAAAAACCGATGCTACCAGATTCTGTTTTTGAAGTTTTCGTGCCGTGTGGAATATGTCGTTAAGCTACTGACAGAAACAGGCGCAAAGGCGGTGCGGACATTGGCTTCGAGGTATGTGGCGACTTTTCACTGACATGATGTTGCGGTGTCGGCGGCGCGCTCCGACTTTAAACACAACAACGAAATCAAAGTGACAAGTGGACGTTTTTTTTTTTTTTTTTTTTTTTATTTATTGAAATGTTACAGTAGTATTTACATTTCATAAAACTACAACTAGTTTACACTAACGAGCAGTTTAAATCTGACATATACATTAAAGACAAAAGGAAAACAATATTATACATTATATACAAAATATACAAAATTATTTAATATTCAAAATTCAAAATTATTTAGATTTTAAATGATTGAGGTGCCACCAATTAAATCATGTGGTTTGGTGCGCTTCAATCTACGTATTAGTCCATTCGTATTGGTGAGTTCCACTGCTTCTTGATTTATGTGTTGCCTCAGTTTTCGATCATGGACTCCTGCGTATTCCACAATCGTTTCTGCTACAGTCCTCAGTTTAAGGTCGCGATGGAGGTCAGTATTTCTTATATACCATGGCGCATTCACTATTCCTCTTATTACTTTGTTTTGGAACCGTTGGATAGTTTCTATATTATTTTCAGCGGCACATCCCCACAACTGAATTCCGTATGTCCACACGGGTCTTAATATTTGCTTGTATATAAGCAGTTTATTGTGTATAGATAGAACTGATTTTCTACCAATAAGCCAATATAGTTTTCTAAGTTTGATGTTTAGTTCTTCTCTTTTCTTTTTTATATGCTCTTTCCACCTAAGTTTTGCATCTAGATTCATCCCTAAATATTTTGCATTATTGGAGTACGGGATTTGCATTCCAAAGATGGTAATAGGAAGCGGCTGAGTTTTTTTGTTAGTGAAGTTAACGTGTACTGATTTAGTGCTATTAAGATGTATACGCCACTTTTTAGTCCAATTGACTACACTATCTACCGCGTTTTGCAGGATACGGGTTGATTCTACTTCGCTTTTCTCTATTGCAAGTATTACTGTATCGTCGGCGAAAGTGCCTATTATACTATTTGAGGGGACTGGAAGGTCATTCGTGAAAAGTAGGTATAGCATTGGACCTAATATACTTCCTTGAGGTACTCCAGCTTTTATTTCTTTTAGGTGCGAGTAAGCATCCTCTTGCTTGATGCGAAAGAATCTTTTTGAGAGATAAGATTCCAAAATTGTCGCATGTTCTTTGGGAAAGAGTAATCTCAGCTTATATAGTAGTCCTTCATGCCATACCTTGTCAAACGCTTGAGCAACATCTAAAAATATAGCTGAGCATACCATTTTTTCTTCCAGAGCTTTTTCAATAACGTAGACTATTCTATGAACTTGCTCTATGGTAGAATGCTTCTTTCTGAATCCAAACTGGTGAGTTGGTATCATATTATCGTTTTCAATAAATGGTTGCAGCCTCTTGATGAGAATTTTTTCAAATATTTTCGACATTATGGGTAATAAGGATATAGGTCTGTAAGAAGACACTTCATGAGGATCCTTTCCGGGCTTTGGGACCATGATTATTTCAGCGATTTTCCACTAGCAAGAAACATGTTTGAGTCTGAAGCAGGCATTTATTATTTCTGTTAGTCTACAAATGGCTCCTTGGGGCAACTGTTGCATCAGCTCTGCGGTAATCAGATCATACCCAGGCGATTTTTTCAGCTTTAAATCTTTCCGAATAATTTCTTCGACTTCAGTCTCCGTAACTGGATGAATTTCGCCACTCCTTTGTGATGTTCCTGGCCAAGTTCTATCATTTGGTCCTTCATTCGGTTGAAATGTTTTTGCCATGTGCTCAGCAAGTGGACGTGATAGGAAAAAAATTGAAAAACCTGAATGATTTAGATAAAATTTTTCTAGCCTACAGGACTTGTCTTTGTTTTAGGTGCTAATTTAATTACCCCAATTTGGAAAAATAAAGATTTTCATTAAATATAAAATCCAACAAATTTACTATCCCACCCAACACCAACACACGACTCCAAACATATGCCCACCACCATCAAAACACGACTCAAAACACAAACATCTCTTGACACTACGCGGCGGCAACGCGCAAAGAGTAGAAAGTAAAGCAACTTGCGCGGGGTGTGCGTAGCGTAAATCAGCATTTCGTTAGTGCGCATTTGAATACACTACTTCTATTCTCTCTGTCATTGCCCGCACGGCATTTGCGCCTGTTTCTGTCAGCAGCTTTATTTTTCGAGGCTGGCTCTCGTTGGCATGCACAAGGCTGTCAGACGCGAAGCTCAGATTGAGTTTCTTTAAAGTAAGAGTCCCGTGCTGACGGGTCTTCTTCAGGAATTCCTGCTGTTCGTTGGCTGATGGGAACTTCGCAATTAGCAACGAACTCATCCTGCAGCTACTGACAGAATCAGGCGCAAACGCCTTGCGGACATTGGCTTCGCGGTATGTGGCGACTTTTCACTGACATGATGTTGCGGTGTCGGCGGCGCGCTCCGACTTTGAACAAAACAACGAAATCAAAGTGACAAGTCGACGTGATAAGAAAAAAATTTAAATATCTGAATGATTTACATATAATTTTTCTATCCTACAGGGTTTGTCTTTTTTTACGTGCTAATTTAATTACCCCAATTTGGAAAAATAAAGATTTTCATTAAAAAATATAAAAACCAACAAATTTGCTATCACAGCCAACACCAACACACGACTCCAAACATATGCCCACCACCACCAAAACACGACTCAAAACACAAACATCTCTTGACACACGCGGCGGCAACGCGCAAAAAGTAGAAAGTTAAGGTACAAACAGAATGGCACGGCGACCGTGCCGGTGGCCGTCGACGGATTTTAGATTCCGTCTTAGCTAACAGAATGGTGCGGCGCGGTCAAATTTAACGGAATTTAACGGACGACGGAATTGAAATAAACGAATTTGAAATTTTTAACGTAAATATAATTTCATGAGTACAGAATAAACTTTTTTAATTATTTGTTTTGTAAAAATACATGATTGTTAATTGCAACTTTGATCTTACCTGGAATTAAAAATTTAAGTTATTTTCAATATTTTCATATTTTTTTTTCAATATTTTAGTAAAGAAAAATTTACTTGGAATTCAAAATTCGAAAAATTGTTTTAAAAATTGGCTGCTATATAATATTTAGCCATTTACCGAAGATTACCCGAAACTTAAAAATTAAAGGGTTTGTTTTGAAAGAGGGTGGTTTCATGACCTCTTTTATGACATTACATTAGATAAATTTACCTGGAAGTAGAAAATGAGCGATTTGTTATTTACATTGGGCTGCTTAATGATATTTTGGCATTTACCGCAAATTACCTGGAGATTACAATAATTGTTTAGCCTATATGAAGCTTTGAATGGGCGTGTAACATTTTTTCACCGAGAAGGAATTTCTCTTGTTAAGAAGAGAAAGAAATGGGCATATGTGTTCATGTTTCCATTCAAGGAAGTTTTCGATGACAATTATTTCGTTTCTTTTCTGTAAAACTAATTTTTATTAAGTAGTAGTAGACAACCTTAACACCACAACCACCTGGTGTATCATACTTCATCAAGCGGGTACAAAAAAATCGAAGGAGTTCCGCAGTATGTCTATAAACACCCGTAGGTGAGCGTTTCATAAAAGGTATAAATATACATATTCATAAATAAATCACGAATTCGCTAGAAATCTGAACTAAAATCAACCTAAAGAAATAAAATATAGCTTGCCGCATAGATCTAATTGAGAAAAATCAAGAAAAACAAATTATTAAACAAGCACTTTTATTTTAAGCCATAGCAGAGTACATAATCTATAAGACATATATTCCCCTTCTCTCTAGGATGATGTTATAACTTTCAAAGCTTGAAAGTACAAAAAATGTATACTACATCATTAGAAAGCAATAAAAAATACTTCTCACCTTTCCGGGTTTCCGCCTAAAATTTCTAGCATCACTATCTCCAGCTTGAATCCTCAGCATTTTTTATTTCAACTTTTATCTGGCAAAAAACTTTAACTACAAAACTTTCCCAGAAATGAATGTAATAACTTACTTTGGCTCCTGTTTTTCCTCAGCTATCACAACTACAAGCTCTGGTTCCGGAATTTTATAGTTTTTCCTCTAGGAAAAATACAAACATTTCAACATTCATTGTTTTTCACTAATAATTAAAGTTATAAGTTATTAGTATTTATTAGAAAATGAATAACATCACAGTACCTTGAAGTATCTCCAAAAGTTTAAATTAATAAAGTTCCATTTAATTCATCTTGAGTTGCTAAATAAAGACAAGAAATTTTTTTATCGTTAACTGTTTTGGTTTGATTTTATTATAAAAATTAGTTTTAATTACCTGCAACACAGTCTTTCTGATGCCCCATAATTTATAAATAATTCGTTTTTGCCATTATATAATAAATTGCATTAATTTATTTAAAATACTAAAAAAATCACGAATTAAATTGAAAATAACGGCCAAACAGCGACACGACCAAATTGTCAAATTGCAGGCAGACAGCAGTTAAAAACAAAAAATCTGTGCTAAATGTGTACTAAATCAGTTTTCAATGGTTGGTATCACTTGGCGGCGGCGGCAGAATTCGGATTTGCTCTAATTTCACCGTGCCGGCCACCGCCTCCGTGTCATTATGTTAGCATATATGGCGGTGCGTGTATTTTAAACGTTTGGGCCGTCACGGACACCACCGCCCCGCCACGGTCGCCGTGCCATTCTATTTGTACCTTAAAGCAACTTGCGCGGTGTGTGCGTAGCGTAAAACAGAATTTCGTTAGTGCGCATTTGAATACACTACTTCTATTCTCTCTGTCATTGCCCGCACGGCGTTTGCGCCTGTTTAGCTGCTGACAAAAACAGGCGCAAACGCCGTGCGGGCAATGACAGAGAGAATAGAAGTAGTGTATTCAAATGCGCACTAACGAAATGCTGATTTACGCTACGCACACACCGCGCAAGTTGCTTTACCTTCTACTCGTAGTGTCAAGAGATGTTTGTGTTTTTAGTCGTGTTTTGATGGTGGGCATATTTTTGGAGTCGTGTGTTGGTGTTGGGTGGGATAGCAAATTTGTTGGATCTTCAAATTTGAAAATCTTTATTTTTCCAAATTATGGTAATTAAATTAGCACCTAAAACAAAGACAAGTCCTGTAGGATAGAAAAATTTTATGTAAATCATTCAGGTTTTTCAATATTTTTCCTATCACGTCCACTTGTCACTTTGAATTCGTTGTTGTGTTCCAAGTCGGAGCCCGCCGCCGACACCGCAACATCATGTCAGTGAAAAGTCGCCACATACCGCGAAGCCAATGTCCGCACCGCCTTTGCGCCTGTTTCTGTCAGTAGCTTTTCTGTCAGAAGCTTGAGCCAGTCTGCGACTCCAAGTCCAAACGCCGTCGCTGCGGTGGCCGGAACACATTCACGTAGGCCGACAATTCATGCCCGATGGTGGAAGCAATGGAATTAAGAATGTGCTTCGAGTTGTCGTTTTCAGTTGTGGGAATACCACGAACGACCACGTCATGAAGTCTGGATTGGCGGCGTAGGTCCTCTAATGGTGTGGCCACACTACGCGGTCTTGGGTCGTACGCGCTTTTGCCTTTTTTTTTCATATAGAGTTTTATGACTTTTTTACGACTTTTTTACGACTTTGTCCATGGTAAAGGCCGTGCGGCCAAACAACGCGGACAAAAGGCTGTGGTTAAAAAGGTACATTGTGCGTCCACACACTATGAGCTTTTCAAAAGCGCGTACGCCGTTTCAAATGAGAATTGATTTTTTCTCACTCATGACTCAGAAAATTAAAAGATCACGCGCGCTTTTGGCTGGCCGTACGACCAAAAGCGCGTGGATTCTAAGTCCGCGTAGTGAGGACGGGCCTTAACTCGTTGGATACTACCGCCAAGTCATGTTGGACGGACTCTACATCGTCTTTTATTTTTCCCATTTGGTAGTTTAAGGTGGAATTAATTTCATCAATTTTTGTGTTTAGCGTGGTGTTAATCTCATCAATTTTTGTGTTTAAGCGCGTCTCTAATTGTCTTAGATGATCCTCGAAAACGGAAGATTGCTCATCCAGCATTCTGTTGAAGCTTAACAAAAGCCTTTTCTCGAGCACTTCAAAGTTGTTTTCGGGGGCAGCTATTGGGGCTACGTACACTAGTCATGATTACTATGTAGTAAAACCGAATTTTAAGAAGAGAGAGGTGAAGGGGCGGCATACTCACCCCGCCCCTTCACCTCTCTCTTCTTAAAAATCGGTTTTACTACATAGTAATCATGACTAGTGTACGTAGCCCCATTGATGTCGATCTCGGAGTTCTGCTGCTGCTATCATCATTGGGCTTGCTTACCGATGGCTCAGGAGTATTAACCCTAGCGGGATTTGTCACTGTTTCAGCAAGTTTCCTTAGGTTTGGCCTTGATTGTTGAGATTTAGGCATGTTGATTTTATAAGAAACACTTGGATTTTAATACGGAAAGCAATGCACACCGACAGAGAAATATTAACAGCGTCGGAAATAATAAAATTTTGTTTTTAATTTAGGAAAACAACAGCGGAAATAGTAATATATGGGAGCTACGAGAAACACGTCTACTCGATAAACATTATTGTCTATTTTAGATTGTCTAGGAATGAATTTAAAGAAGTACATGCATTAATTGCTTCACATTTAGAAGATCAAGGAAGTGGTGGTCATGAACGAATTAGTACTGAAGAAAATGCTTTATTTTGTATTCATGTAATCTGGGTGTTTAACGTCGTATAAACATTTTTCGCTTCGAACAGCTCCAATTATTGCAAACACTCGCGCCACTGCCACTCCAAATTAGTGCCTCGGCCACCTAGCCGACACGCGCTCCACGCTCATGTTCCCTGTTTGGGGTCAGAGTTTTTTGAAGACCTTCTGATAATTGAGAAACTAAAACAAAAATATAAGTAAAAATAAAAATAGATTAAAATAGAAGACATCAAGTCACAGTCGGGCTTTGTTATACCCTTGACAGACGGCAGCATTATCGAGATATAGGCCCCTGCGCCGAAATTTGAGTCGTATGGCGTGACAAGTCGTTTGAGTTGTAGAATATGACGTTTCAATCGAATTACGACTTTCAGCACAAGGGCCAAATTCAATCTTGATTTTCAATATTTAACATACTATAGAAAAGAAGGGTGGAGAGACATTTTTTACTTCTTTTGTGAAAGTAAAATTTCCAACTTGAAATTAGGCGAGGTGAGATTGTGAAATAAAAATATAAATCGCGGAGATTTCTTACTCTCTCACTCTGATGCAGTTTAATGCATATTAGAATCAAATTTGTACAAAAAGCTCTTCAATGGTATTTCTTTCTTTCTTTAATTTGCTTGTTTTTGTCATTTTTGCATTCACCTCGGCTCGTTCGAAGTCTCAAAAGAAAAAAGAGGCACCGCCTTCATACACTTTTTATAATCGTGTCCTACCCAGAACTATTGTAAAAATACGAAACTGACCAGACAAATAGTTATTGAGACGCCATATACCTTTCCCCAAAGAATCTAGAAATAATAATATTTTTCCCAATTTTAACTCCCCGTAAGTGCTGTGGTCTCTATTATGATATTTTTCGAGGGCGACCGATTCGAGTTTGTTTTCGTCTCACTGCCTAAAATTATCTACTCGAGGGCGTGGTGGATCGTGTCACCGTTCACTTATTTCGCTTTCAGTAGTTAAGGGGACGAGCTGTTCGAAAGGAATCTGCCCTATGACCTCCAATTAAGATACGTTACGACAAGTTATGTCTATTTTGGTTCAGGCTAATGAAGTTCTGTGAGGCAGAAGTTCCAGTCACCAACAGAGGACATCAGTGACAAACAATGTCCGTGGCGTTAGTTTCTTAAGCAATCTGATCGATTCGCGTTGAATGTTACGGATCCGTTTTCTTGCGCCGCCATCCGAAAACCTTACTTTAGCCTCCCTACACATGGTCACAGCATCCCATATTTTCTGGTTTCCACATGTAACGTATTGGTCCATTTCGGCCCAATTAGAATTACCAAGTTTAGCCAATCTAAGAACTCTCTAAGAACGAATTAGTAACTTTTCACTCTTTCCCAGTTTACTAGTTAACCATTGAGAAACAACAGCCGTGTTCCTTTTCTGCTATTTTTCACTCGTATTTACTTGGAACTACTCCTCCTCTCACAGAGGTTTATATAGGTTTTACTCGCATCGACAAATTTTGCGTTCCTTTAATTTTTTACTCCGCAGTACTCCGGAGTAGAAAAGGAACACAGCTAATGAAATTTTCATGTGAAAAGTAGAAAAAAAGTTAACGCTAGTGACGTTTTCCTAAGTGGTTCCCCAACTAAGTACTAACCACGTCCAATTCTGCTTGAACTCCGTCATCAAACGAGAGCCGGTCTATTGAATATGCTAAATGTAACCTTTACGGTCGTCAAGATAATTGCCTGGGATATGAGTCATGTATGTATATTTTTTCCAACATTTCTTAATAAATGACATTTGTTTCGATTTTAACAAATAATATATGAGGAGGAGTTTTTTTGTGAAAGTCTAAAATTCGTTAAAGTTTCTCGATTTGTTATATCTGTTATTCGATTTAACCACCAGTGGAAACTAAGTTAAATTTGCCTCTTTTGTGAAACTAGGGCCCAATTTGGGCAACGCCAGAAAAAAACTCTTGCTGGCCGCATTTTATTTTAGGCAGGCTCCACTACAATTTCTAATCGGGTTGATTCCAAAAAAAATCTTAGACTGATCGGAGG
The DNA here is from genome assembly GCA_963855945.1 of Thereva nobilitata. NCBI lineage: Eukaryota > Metazoa > Arthropoda > Insecta > Diptera > Therevidae > Thereva > Thereva nobilitata. The sequence continues at coordinate 95,888,760 of OY979695.1, forward strand.
GAAGGGTATGCTTCAGTGTAGTCTTTCTTACCTTGCGTGGGAACGAATAGCACCTTTTCTCACCACCGGAATGTGACCTATCGCGAAAAACTTTGCAAATATTTCCATAATTTGGTTATTTTTCGAAGGTGACCGTGTTCTTTTATTGCTTTACCTATTTTTAACAGCCTCCGTAATAGACGGTTTTGAAGTTGCCTTGAGTTGTGCTCGGTTGATCCGATTAGTGCACATTGTAGTCGTAGATATCACGCTAGAAAATTTGATTTCGTTTTGATTCCAGATGCATGACCTGTGTCATGCCGGCTCTGTTTTAATAACCATCACAGTGGTATTTGGATGGAGGATCGTTTACGAAAACCGTGGAATGGTGTTGATATCTTTTTTATATTTAATCATCTTTCGGCAAAAGCTCGTTATCAGACACTGCAGTCTAAGAGGTGATAACAATAGGTGCGTTTCATTTTCATTGGAGTATATACTCCGGAGTAGTTGGGCGCACATTGGCGTAGTTGCAACTACTCCAGCCCATATTTGGTGTAGCAGTAGTTAAACGTAAATATCAATGAAGTCGCTTTAAATTTTATTAAAAAAAATTAAAAAAAACTGTTTAGACAATAAATGGAGCGTTTCATTTTCTTTGGAGTACCTACGCCGTCGTAGTTGGGCGCACGTCATCGTAGATGCTGATACACCAGCCCATTCTGTGATACACCAGCCCATCCGATGTGCGCCCAACTACGCCGGCGTACGCACCTATTAGTCATAACGAAAAAAGATCTTTTCCTAAAATCGAACGTAAACATACTTGGAAGAGAGGTCGGTAATACAATTGTCAATCCAGCACGAAGGAATTCAGAAATATCATCCATCAGCCGACGTTATATGCCACACTGATAATGAAAAGGAACTTTGTTTTCATCTGTTTTTTCAAACGATATCACAATAATTTAATATTGGACTTTACCAATTCGTTTTTGTGAAAATTGATTGTTGTCGAAAGCCAAACTCATCAAATTTCTCAAGTTATCAATTTTTTTACTCCATTATTTTGGTTTTAGTTGTTATATTGTGGCCCATTCTTAAAAAGATTTAACATTTCGAATTTTACAATCTTAGCTACTATTTACGATTTTAATTCTTCCGTCAGTGGTTTTGGTTATACTATTATAAAAAACACACTTTTCCCAAGGCGTTCATGTTGCTTCTGATTATCAGATGAATTTATCATTCGTATTACAAAACAATAACGAAATCTTTTTCCTTATTTAAATTACAGGTATGAACCACATTCAACCAGCGCGCTTGACACTTACGTCTCTAGAGTTACAAATCCCAGTCGTGGTGTTGACGTTGATTCTCTTATTAGCAGTTATCCAGAGAAGCCAAAATATACTGGTAAGTGATGTTTTTATCTGATGAAAGCTCAGAAAACAGTTTTCTTTCTGAGGGTCGCTTAGACATTTTCAAAATTTACTTTCTTTTATTCGGCGGCAACTAAAAGTTATAAGAACGGTAATACAAAATCGGTTTGTATAAGATAAAAATTTATAAAAGCAGTGACTACTATTAAATTAATAACTATTTCAAAAGTTCTTATGATTTTGAACTCCAAAAATAGTTATAAAATTTTTGGAATTCAATTATCTACCAACTTAATATGGATTAGAAAAGGAATTTGTGTTAGAAACTGCTTGTCTCTATACATGTAGTATAATTTAAAAAAAAATGTTAGTTTTTGTTGTACCCCATGAATTTGTGTATTTTTTTATCTTTTACTTTTATGTTTTAAACTTAACACACCAAATTAAATAAAACAAAAATTTTGAAATCCCTCTGAAAAACACACACACACAACTTAATGAAGGCAAAAGTCATCTAGCATCTGTCCGAATTGTAGGAGATAAAGGATATAAAATTCGGACGCCCCTCTACATACCGGACGGAAAAAATAGAGTGAAGAAAGATGTTGAATTTCTATCACATTATTTAAAGAATCGTGTAAGGGCGGCCGGTCGACGAACTGAAAAGCCAGAAGTCAAGCTTGAATCAAGTAAGTTTAAATTAAACTTTTTGTTGAATTCTAACTGAGTTATTTTATTTTTGTACTTACACATGTACAGAAAATGAAAATTTTTAAAATTTTACACTTTACAGTTTTACATATTCTTATACACATACTATCTTCTTTCTACAAAACTTTTTTATATTGTACAAATCTAGAAAATTGTGGATAACATAAGCTTTCGTTATTGTAGCTGAAACTTTGAGACATATTTATTTTTAGAAATTCTATTTAATTTGGTAAATAATCATTTATTCGTGCAAAATTGTAATTAATATGTATAGCAGATTTAGGTTAGATTTTCTTAGCACAACTAAAGAGAACAATAGAGAAAATAAAATGAAAGTAGAAATATAAATAATAAAAAAGATGTATGAAGGCAAAGGAATTACTAAATTTTTATAATAATCTTTAAAAACTTACATCTACATCATTAATATCTAATATGAGCAGATAAAGAATGCATAAATAAAAATTTAATTACACCTTCAATTTACATGCCATGATCTTACCACGATTTCAATCGATGTTGTTGAAAGTCTGTCTTCTAGTTGATACATTTTGTATGGCCTTGCCAAGCATCTATTATTGCTGCTTGTTTTCCGCATCTCCGCATTTTCCTTTCACGCATTTTCTTTTCATGGTTTGAACCCCTATAATTGCCGTGCTTTTAAGTTCCACCTATAGTTCTACGATTCTGCGACTTTCCCGTTTATCCGGTAGATATCATTCCTCCCCCCACAAACTCCTCTGCATCCGTTTTCTGCCTTTACTTATAGAGCGCAGCGAAAACGACCCCCGTTGGATCACAACAGGTAATGTAGCATTAATTGCAGTCTTATTTAAATGAGGACCGCCTACGGCATTTTTGCAATGTCATTGATATCTTTTATTGTTCTTCTCTTCCTATTTCATTTGACAAGGGCTTGCTGCCGTGGCATCGTGATGTAAAGAACTGGTTGACGGAAGGTTGTTTCATAGTCAATTTGACTATAAGGTCAATTGTCAGTCGATAGGCCAAGGGAGCGGCACAATCCCGCAAAATTCACTCTGATCCCCTCGCTTGACGTCTCAACTGACAATTGACAGTTTGAATTGATCAATGCCTTGAGTCCTGTACCATAAACCCAGGTGTGTGTTAATTTCAGTTTGACAGACACAAATGAAAGTAAGGGAAAACAACGGGACTTATTTCATAATAAACGAGAATGTTTTGAAAATACCACAATTTTATTATATTTCATTTTTAATTTTCTCAATGACATGTGTCATTACATGCATAAACATTTGTGCCAAAAAGCCGAAGTCGTTTTTCTGTGGCGTTACTTATTCACAGTAGCAATATTCTCGAAAAAATGACCCAATAATGCCACCTAACCAAAATATACAACAAGCACTTTGTCGATATATAGGTAAAAATGGTATTTGTAAAAGGATTTTGCTAGCCACTAAAAAGTTGAAGCTATTGACAACTAAGTTCTATCAATTGAGGAAATTAAAACTCACAATTTAATTTTTCACATCACAAGACTTAAACAGCACAGTTAACTAAATTTTAATGATAGGTTACGAATAGCAAGCTCTGTAAGTCGATTATGTTGGCTAATAATTCAAGTAATTTACTAGACATAGACTTAACATTTTCCTATTATAGTAATGGAACTGATATATTACAAAACTTCTTTAAGTTTATGTGCCTTTGACTCGACTAATAATAACTAAAATCCTTTTAAGTACGGCTGCGTTTTTAGTAATTTTAGACCCGGGCTTTTAGGATTATATTTTGGAGCTTTTTTATTCAGCTTTGCTTAATTTCTTTACATTTTTGCAATATTTTGATTTTTCAATATTTCGACTTTATATCTGCCCAATTATAACAATGAAACCATCAGTAGCACTCGTTCTTGGAAAGATGTACGTAATAACACGGTAGATTTACATTACATTATAATTAAGTAATAGATTATTTTACCGTAAATACGACATGGTTATATAGTTTGGTTAGTTGTTTTAATATTTTTTTTTAAAAATATTTTACAGCGTTAAAAAATGTCTCATGAGGTATTAAAATAATTTTAAATCTTGTGTTGACAAGTTTAATGAAAAAATTTAAATATTTCTTTTTTTATTAAAAGTTTGCACAAAGTTTCAGTTACTTGGCTTCTAAATTTTTATATAAAACTACACAAAATAACACTATCTTTTTTCACCACTGGATTAAACTAAAAGCTTTGGACATTTAACATTATTCAAATGACGACATATAAATTACAGAAAAAATATATAAAACCTTGTCAAGTATCTAAAATTTTCATCAGTGTATAAATGGATTTTAATCAGTTTATAACTTAAATGTCCAAAAATTTTCTAAATATTTCCAAAAATGAAAAAAAGTTGATCCAATAAAAAAAAAGAATAAACCGATTTCACAACTGTATGACTAACTTTCTATTTCGATTGGTATTCTTTGCAGCTGAGGCGAAAGAAGTTGCTGCTAGTGGATGAACTTTAGAAAAAAGACTTTCCAATACTCTTTTTAACAAACAAAACTCTTTTTTCTGTTTCTGTTCTTTACTCGTTCTTTTCTACGTTTTAATTGTTGAAAATAATATTTTTTTTCATTATTTATTTATATATAAAACAAATATAAAATTAAATATTTTTGCGACGGCCATTTTTAAAAATCTTATTTCATTAAGTTTAACCTGAAGTATATTTTACTAATTTTAGGTATTAATACACAAAATACATTAATTTGCACTCATAAATATAATGTATTTAAAACTTCATTCAAAACTTCATTTAAAATTTGTTTATTTGTTATAAATAGTATGCAAAGAAAGTATATCTTATGCATTGCTTTTTACTTGTGATTTATTTCTGTATACTTGTATTGATTTATGATTTGCATTCAAGCACTTCTGTCATTATCATCGTCGCAAGCATTTAAGATATCAAATACAAAATTAAATATAAATTTAATTCAATAATTTATATTTATATTATTGTTAAAAACAATTGAATAAAAGGAAAAAATTAAATTAAAATTAAAAAAAAATAAAAATAAACATATAAATAAAACTAAAAAAATAATAATAAAAAATAAAATAACAATTAAAATAAAATTATAAAACAAAAAAATAAAAAAAAAATAAAATACATATATGCCTAAAAACAAAATATAAAATATCAAAATAAAAATAAAAGACTAAAATTTATTTTTATATAAAAAAGCATAATAAATACGTAATTTTTAACATTATCAACTTTTTTGTAAATAAATGAATTTTTCCAATTTTTATTCGCCGATATTTAAATTCTTCTAAATAAATTTTTATACAACATCTTTAAAGTGGGTATTTTACTGGTGGCTTTTTAGTTTTTATACATATTTAAAAAAGAAATAAATAATGTTTACCAGTGAACAATTCGTTTTCTTTTATTTAGTTGATTTCATTCACAATTTTCATTCATTTTCATATTGCATTGATGCAAAGATTTTTATAAATCAAAAATAGCCATGTCCAGATAACCAGATGGTTTACGACCAGTAACATGAGCACGAAAAATAACGAAGCTTCTATAGGCTATTTTAAAATATTTCCCTAGTAAGATGAAATTCCCAAATTTAAACAAAGCAAGGAATTTTTGTCTGTATGTTTAGTGCAGTATTGAAAAACATTGTGTGTCTCCTTAAAATATGTATATTAGTGAGGAATGCAAAACTTTACAAGAGTAATTAAAACAAACTGTGTAGTATATGTAAATGTTACCAGAATTTAATAATATCTCAATTCTTACTTCTTCAAAAATGGGAAATTTTTCCTTCTTACATTGCTCATCTGCGTAATTTAATCATCGGAGGCAGTATCGATGCATCAAAGGGTATTTTTCTGTGGAGCATGCCGAAGATTATACTTGTGTAGAATTGGTTATGCACATTCAAGTAAAGCAACAATTGTGCAGCTTGTTCTTAGATGTAAAAAGGTTATAGCCTGAACCAAATATGACGTGCCGTACCGTAACCGTAGGTGGCGTAACGAAGAAACATATGCAAATTCATTAAATCAATTTAGGTCGGTGCCTTATGAACAGTCATGTTCGTACGTTAGGGTACGAACGCTTACGGTACGGCACGTCATATTTGGTTCATGCTTAGACGTTGGGGAGCTTTTCCTTCTTTTAACTGAACCATAATCGCTTAAACTATAGCTTATTATTGATTCAACCATCGGCAGTATAAAGATGATCGTTTCTGTAGTTGTAAGGAAAAATAATAAATTTCACAAGCAGTCGTTTTAGAGATGTAAGTTCCAAAAGGGATAAATCATATCAATAACCTAGGTGTTATCTAGTGATGAGCAAACGCAAGAACAAGACAAGACTAATATAGTCTTGGTCTTGTCTTGTTCTTGCTCAGTCAGTCTTGTTCTTGGTCTTGCGGGCATAGCTAAGTCTTGTTTTGCAGAAATATTGATTGTGAATCTCGTTGACGTACAATGCATGCAAAGTCATTATGTACCTACTTATGTGATTATGTGATTGCTTTTTTAAAAGAATGAGTTTAGGTGAAAATTTTGCAAGACTCTTGCTAAAGTCTTGCCCTTGGCTTGTTCTTGCACAGTTACTCTTGTTCTTTCGAGCACAACTAAGTCTTGTTCTTGTTCTTGGTCCTGCTAATTTTGCAAGACCAAGACAAGACTGCAAGAACAAGACCATTTTTGCTCATCACTAATGTTATCTATTATTCTTTTGAAGCAAGATGACAAGTTCAATGTTATTTATCACTTCTGTAATGAATATACAACCACATCTAAGTTTAAACTTCTTTTGCTGCCGCTTGATTCAAGTACCGCAGATTTTAGATAAATTCAAGTATACAAGTTAATTTAGTTCTGTCTTATATTACATATTTCTAATATTAAGATATGCTTGGAACGAAAACTGAAACCCCTTAAATTTACAAATATAAGTTAAAATTTGGGCGCAATATGTGTTTTAAGAACCATTAATATTCATTTCATACAATTGGCGCGCGCAGTTTCTTCGTCGTCGTCTTTTGTTTTTTTTTTCAGTTGACACAAACGCTAGTTGACTGCACAATTTGTCATAACTTCCCACGAAATTTCGTTAATGAACAAGAATTTAATATCGTTATTCTTTCGACATCAAAAATTAAATTGAAAATTTACAAATTCGTTAATAAAATTTTCTCGCTTCTAGCAAAGAACAAAAAATATGATGGTCTGATGGGGCGTTAATTTTCCAATTCCTTGACCGAACTACGACTGTCTATTGAGTATTCGTTCCGTCATTTTGAAATAATAAATTTTAAATATGATTTTGCGACTTAAGAAAACTTAATTAAAACACAATTGCCAAAATTCATCTGTCGTTTTGGAACCGCCACCTTCAGTTTTTTATGAAAGTATTGTATTGTAATTGTATTGTCACGCGAACTATACTCATGTACTAATTTGAAGTTAATTGGTTCTGTGGAAGTGGGTTAAAATGAAGTTGGAGGATTTGAGTACATGAAATAAATATTAATAAAATAAAATATATAAAAAAAATTTAAAAACTTGCTTTTCTTAAAACAAAATTTAATAATTAACTAAAAACCGTTCTAAAAAATAAGAAATTAATATCTTTGCCAAATAATTACAAATTACGGTAATTATATTGCAATAATTATTATATGTCCGACTGCAACCCCTTTAAGGTGTTCAGTGCAGTTGCATGTTGCCTTTGATTGAAAGTTGCTGATTTCATATGGTTTCGCTGGATTCTGTTGATAGTGACGAACCCCCATAATAATAAGCAATTGCTGTTGTACCCACTGACATATATAGAATGGACTGCACATCAGAAGATTTTCATGGCACCAATTAGTTTCATAGGTAGCAAACATTTTTTCACTTATATGCCCACTTTCGTAAATAAAAGTTTCTTAAATTCGTATTTGGAAGATTAAAACTAAAAATATTTTTGTTAAAAAAAATAATAATCGATGATTTCTCCCTTTAAAAATGCTTTTTTCCATCAATTACAAATGTTTAGGTTAAAACATGCAAGGTTTTCTACCTCTGTTTCAACAAACTCCCTGGCTTATGGAGGAAAGAGAAAGAAATAAAAAGTCGCTTTGCCCATCTATTTTTTGTAAATATTCTGACATTATTTCAAAGGAAAAAAATGAAATCAGGTATGGTAACTTTAATACCGTGCAACGTTGGTGGGATTTTTTTTTAAATTTCGCTCAAAATCATTCCAGAAGTTTTTTTTACTTTTCTTCTTTTACTGCAAAGTAAAAAAGTTATATTTTGTAGTTTATTAAAAGTGAAAAGTAAAAGTATTTAAGAAAATGGAAAAGTGCAGTTTTTGAACGCCGAATTTAATTTTTTCAATTTTGGCATTATCTGATTTTATTTCTGCCAATGAATGCACTGAACTCATAGCTCGAAATTTAACAAAATTTGAGTTCGGTGACAAAAGGGGCTTATGGATGAGCGAGAGGACTAGGTATACCTTTTTCTCGAATCGAGCTTTCTGCATATAGTCGATTTACTATGGCACGGCAGATTCTGCCGATATATTTTTTCTAGATCGGCGCTAAATTGAATGTGGTGCTTCCTACATAAAATTACAGCTGACTAATCATAAGGGGCTTTTTAAGGGGCATATGATGGCCGTAGAGTTTTATACCATTTTTCATGGGAGCACATGCGACCTCACGACAGCCAAACTGGGCCAAAAGATTTAAATGGCCAAGTACTGAGCTGTACACACGGGGAAAATTTGAGATAAAAAAAGAATCTGTACCAAATGTATTGTTGAATGTGTTTTAAGGGATAATCTTCCAAAAATTTACTACACTCACAATAAATGTTTACTTGAGGTTAACGGCGATTGTAAAATATAGCTCGCCTTGTGGTAAAAAAAAGCTCAACGTTCACCAATGATGTATGCCTCGATCCATTTTTCCTGACATGTCAAACTGAAATCAAAAAAACACCGACTTCAACACCATATAAAAGAGTGATTATTAATTTGTTTTCAGGATTGATGAGGATTTCAAGCTGGCCTAAATATAATCTCTTGGTTAGGATACTTCCATTTTGAGTAACATTTACCGGGAGGCGTCAACGGCTTACTCAACATATGGAGTTGTAGCATTTCCCGGCCCTTTCAGATAAACTTAAAACTTGATTTCAGTCTTTGCATATTTCCAATTTATTTTGTCCTCTTTCTTTATAAATTTTCCTTGTCTGTTCTGGTCTTGATCAAGTTTCAACTGCAATGAACACCATTGTCAAATGAAATGTGACGCAATAACCTTTGTACATAACACCTATAAAAATTTCCAAAATAACACCAATTTTTTTGTATTTTTTAGCGAATTGCAAACGTTTTGTTTAATTTACTTTTGAAGTAAAAGGTTTCTTTCGAGGAACTCTACCATCTGTCATGGTTCTGTCGTGGTTTGGGGGTGCATGGCAGCGTCTGGCGTTGACTCATTTTTGACGCACAGTGTATATTTCCAAAGACACAAACCTTAGAAACTCAAATTAGCATTTTCATATGGGTTTTTCATACAAATTGACGTTTGAATTTGAGAGTTACATAGCATGCGCCCGCAGTGCGAATTGGTCTTAAATTCAGTTAATTTAGCACTGCATCAGTTATTTACAATAGTCTGCACTTGTTCTCGAAATTTTCATCTTCTGGGGAAATATATTTGTTGAATCCAATATAGCCGTTTTACTCAATATTCATGTGAATTTTCTCACGCTTTACAAATGCTTAGTGGATTCATGCAGAAGCTTCCTATATCAGTTGAGAAACGGTTGTTTATTCCACAAAAATGCGTTGGAATATTTCAATACATTGAAATTATACTTTGTTGTCATCTTATCATCTCAACTCATCGCTGGTGAAAGCAAATTCCGAGCTTTATTTTTAGCAGCACTAAAATAGAATCAGTTTACACCATGGTGTGCACAATGACTTGATCATCTATTTCCGGATAATTAGACAGCGCGAACTCTTTATTTAAAATTAAAGCAATTAAATTTTTTTTAGCCGATTCAAAAATAACCAAAATAAATGATTACATTTGAATGAAAAAAGGATATCTCGCCTACATCCCAAACATACATTAGAAACATCACACAACATCGTCAAAAAATACATCACATATATTTATAAGCATGTAAATAACTGTATATACGAGTATTGTCCATAGAGCTTTTTTTGCTTTTTGTATGCTCATAGATTTAGAAAGAGAAAATTTGATTTTCATTTCCTGAAAAAATATAAATCAAAACCTTTCACAATCATTTTAAACTGTGCATAACCAGTTAAAAACACGCTGCAAGGAACACGGAAAGAAAGAGTGAAAATATTGTGATCTAAAAATGTAAGTAAACTATCTTCTGTTTTATTTGTAAAATATGAAGCTCATTTTATTTAAAACTAACAACTTTTAATGGTACTTCAAAAACTATTCAAAAACGCATAAAATATTATCATTTAAGTCAAAAAAAGATGTACAAATATCCAAAACCATAATTCAGCAACATATACATGCTTGCTACAGAACAGTAATAAAAAAATAATAAACTAGAACTTATGTTGAAAAAAATAACAAATTTCTACAAATAAATGCTCATACAACAAAACAAAATTTTAGCCAACCTTGATCCATTCAGACCATCCAGGAAGTTTTCTGCACCAAAATCAATGGATGAGCCTGACCCAGAGCTTAAGGATAAAAAGGCAGCCAGGCTAGAAAGTCTACTTACGTCGTTGAAGGAAGAACCCGCTTTCGATGAAATTGCCATAGAAAAGAGGAAGGCTAAGCGTTTGGAAAATCTAAGGAAGATCGAAGAAGAGTATATTTCTAATCTCTTATTGATCCATAAAAACTAATTCATAATTTTTTAACCCCTTCTAGAGCACTAGCAGATGAGAAGAAACGTAAGGCCCAAGAAGCAGAACGACTAGCAAAGAAGGCGGCAGCTTTAGAAGAACAAACAACCAAAGGAGGAGCTGCTAAAAAGTCCATCGATACAAAGAATGACGACGAAGCTAAGAAAGCTGAACAAATGAAGAAGGCTGCCGAAGAAGCTAAAAAGGCTGAAGAAGCTAAGAAGGCTGAAGAAGCCAAGAAGGCGGCTGAAGAAGCTAAAAAGGCTGAAGAGGCTAGGAAAGCTGAAGAAGCTAAGAAGGCCGAAGAAGCAAGACTAGCGGCAGAAGCAAAGAAGGCTGAAGAAGCCAAGAAGGCGGAAGAGGCTAAGAAGGCCGAAGAAGCCAAGAAGGCTGAAGAAGCTAGGTTAGCTGCAGAAGCAAAGAAAGCTGAAGAAGCCAAGAAGGCTGCTGAAGAAGCTAGGAAAGCAGAAGAAGCCAAAAAAGCTGAAGAGGAGCGGCTAGCAGAGGAAGCAAGAAAAGCAGAAGAGGCCAAAAAGGCTGAAGAAGCACGTCTAGCTGAGGAACAAAAACATAGAGAAGAGGAACTTGCTCGCTTAGCAGAACTAGAGAAGATTGCTGCCGACGAACGTGAAGCAGAGCTCGCAAGCCAAGCAGCAGAATTATCAGAAATTGCTCGTCAAGAATCTGAATTGGCTGCCCAAGAGCTCGAAGCTATTAAGCGCACAGATAGCACGAAGGACGTGCCTGCAGGCAACGACGCACCTGAGCCAGCTGCAGAGCCCGCCGCAACGCCAGCAGAAGACACCTTAACAGCCGAACCACAAGTTGAAGAACCAGCATCGCCGGTAGCCGAATCCGCAGCACCACCACCAGCTGAAACCAGTACGACTGTTGAGGAAGTCAAGTCAGAAGATGAGGTGACATCCGAATAAGTTAGCTCGTACCCGTAAACCTTATTTTTTTGTTAACCGTCTTTTCTATAAATGTTTATGTGCAATCCTGCTCTATACCAAGTCTTTTCACATCAATAAATCTCACTATTTTAAAATCTAAGAAAGACGTTGTGGTTAAGGATTACAACTTCGAAGACTCTTAAAATATTGTTAAATAATAACTTAAGTCTGCAACACGAAGATAATAAGAACGTAGGTGAAAGTCCTAATATATTTAATTTATATTGGTACAACTTTTTCGTATCTTCTTGTAAAAAGGAAATTAAGCTAATATATCCTGCCATTTGCATTTCTCTTATAATAATTTTAATTATTCTTACTTTTTCCTTTGGTCTCCCTATTTCTAAAACAGTGATATAACATATTGTTATTAATTTGATAAGCTGGCTTGTTGTATGTAATTCCCAGCTTCTATGCCTTATATTGTTATAAAGTAAATTATTATTGCTAATTCTAGTTATTATTGTGAGCAATATTGAAAGTTATTTAGTTTAAGAAACGCAATTTGTTGAGAACATTATTATTTATCAAAAAAAGTAAATTATTGTTGGAGATCCTTTGCCTTTTTTTGATTTCGTAGTTTCTTTTGTTTTGTTTAACCTAACTATTCGAATATTCGAACGGGCAGCGTTGTGCAATAGGGTGGATCGAAAAAATGTTTTTTTTTGAATTTCGATTAGCATAGTGCGGAAAAGTTGATACCGTGATGTGAGTATAAAAAGTGTAAAATTATATGAAAATCAAATTAAGTCTTGAGGTGCCCCAACGCTCGCGAAAGATGGAAGAAATGCATGATATAGGAAAATTATTTTTTTTGAATTTCGATTAGTAATAGTGTGGAAATGTTTTTACATGATGTAAGCATAAACTTGAAAAAAAACTTTTTAAAATTTTTTTTATTTTGAGTCGATTTAGGGGTGGTTGTAAAACCCTTTAGGATCATTCCTTATCATAAAGTTTAGCTTGATTTAGTATAAATCAACCACCTTCGCAAATAAATATTGAAAAAAGTGCATTTTATCGGATAAGTTTTCATTATTATTGAAATTATCGCGAAAAACCCTTAAAAAGAGGTGTTTTTTTGCGATTTTAAGGGTGACGCCCATATTTTAGGACTGCGCCGGACCCCGATTTTTATAATCAGCGACCCAAAATCCTTGTAGGGTTCGATTTTCTTAACGGTGTTATGTTGGAACACCCCCTCCCCGCGTTTTGAATGGACTAAGATCTTTAACGTTTATTTTGTAACAACTTTGGTCGCAATGAGGCGATAAATGTGTTGTAGCTTTGTTTGAAATGTGTTGTTGCCACAAACTGAGGTTGCACGCAACAAGATGGAACATAATTTGAACATCCGGAAAAGTTATTGTTATTTTAATCGACCAAATGTAATGTATAGCCCAGTCACCTTATACAAAAAAAGGCCAAACTTCTAAAAAAATCCAACTGGTGATTTTACAGCTTCCTTTATTTTGGGGTCACAAATAATTTCCCAAAAGTCCATAAAGCCAACTGACCGGCTACTCAAGTTACGGAGGGTCAAAGGTCACGAAAATCAGTTTTTCTCAAATATCTCGTAAATTATCGGTTTTACGTAAATTTTGGCTAAGTAAAATTTGTTCGTGAGATATATCTGCATAAAAATGTCTTATAAAAAATTTACAAAGAACCAATAGTTTTCGAGAAATCTGAGTGACAAGCTGTGAGCAACGCATACCACATTATTCTATACGAGTGTATGTGCTTATTGTGTATGCTTGTGGCATCGTTATGAATGAGATCCCAGACACTATCAGATTACAAGCTCATGAAGATTTTAACAGTTTAAGCTTTCTTCGGTGCATATAAAAGGTTGGCCATTTGTTAGTTTCTTTTTGTAATTGCTATTAAAACTACACCATTCAATAGTTTTCAATGAATGCTGCTTTATTGAAGAGAGTATATCTTCCGATTATTTATGTAAAACAATTTCACCCAAATGGCTGCAACGGCTGGCTTGGTAGTGGCCCATTCATTTAACCAAATTTTGTTTGTGGCCTTATTTCACGAATAGCTCGACGGATGTTTTTCTCAAGTGGGTCAATTGTTAGTAGATCGTTGGAGTAAGAACGGTACTTAACATTTACCTATAAAAAAAGTCCATGCTATTATTGTGTCCATGTTATTATGTTATTTAGCCAAAATTATCGAAAAACAGATAATTTACGAGATATTTAAGAAAAACATGCCTTTTGTGACCTTTAGCCTTCCGTAACTTGAGTAGCCGGTCAGTTGGATTTATGGACTTTTGAGTAATTATTTGTGACCCCAAAATAAAGAGAAACCCTCTGGAAAATCTCCAATTTGCATTTCTTAGAGGTGGATGATGGAAAGTGGATGCAGGAAAGTAGGATTGCCATGTTCCGCAACGTATGGCTCTCGTCGGGGCCCATCGTGTCTCAATGCGATGCCCGAGGATACAGCCAGTGAACCTGAGTTGAACGATAATAACGTCGGCCACAATTCGTTGTTTTCCTCTGAGATGAGTGTCGACGATGGTGTTACATACAGAATTTCTAAGGGTCTCGGTGAAAAACGAAATCCTTGGATAAATTCTCATATCCCTTCATACAGGGAGCCTTTACATGAAATTCACACTTAATGAATTTGATGCAATATGAGCTCCCTGCGAACAACAAATCCTAAACGGAAAATTATTATCCAATTTCCATTTTCAGATGTACAAAAATCCTTAACGGAAAAAATATTCAATGTACAAAAATCCACATCAACGGAAAATGTAACATTCCCAGACGCAACCTGATCCGCGCGCATTTTGTGGAAAAACTTCCACCGTGAGATTTGCAAGGTGTGCATTTACCTTTGCACAAGCCCAAACTTTTCTGGCGGTCGAAATGATAAAAACTTCTAACGTGGAATGATCTTAACCTTGACCGCAGTGTGGGAACCGTTCCCCGTGGTCTTTGTTTTGGTGGAAAATCCACGGCCCATCGGCGGTGAAAATTTTAAAGATGTCGAGTGTTGTTTTAAACTTAACCCGAGGCGGACGGGGTTTATAGAGTGTTGTTCTAACCGCGAAAACGACGGGTGACTTAATTTAATTCCGAGCCGATCGCGGCTTTCTGTTGTGTGTACCCTAAAGTCTGTGTCCGTGCTTATCGCGTTTTCGAGACTTTCCTTCCACTTTTGGCGAATAACTTATAAATAAGTGAATAAAAAGGGAAAGAATTTTATGCTATTGTGACGTTTTTGATAACAAGAATTTTGTGTCGATAAAAATAAATAAAAATTGATTAAAGAGAATTTTAAGGAATAAATTATAAAAAAATAAATAAATAACAGAGAAAGAATTATATGTTGTTAAGACGTTTTTGATAATAAGATTTTTGTGCTGATAAAAATAAATAATAATTAATTAAAGGGAATTTTAAAGAATAACTTATAAATAAGTGAATAAAAAGAGAAAGAATTTTATGTTATTGTGACGTTTTTGATAACAAGAATTTTGTGTCGATAAAAATAAATAAAAATTGATTAAAGAGAATTTTAAGGAATAAATTATAAAAAAATAAATAAATAACAGAGAAAGAATTATATGTTGTTAAGACGTTTTTGATAATAAGATTTTTGTGCTGATAAAAATAAATAATAATTAATTAAAGGGAATTTTAAAGAATAACTTATAAATAAGTGAATAAAAAGAGAAAGAATTTTATGTTATTGTGACGTTTTTGATAACAAGAATTTTGTGTCGATAAAAGTAAATAAAAATTGATTAAAGAGAATTTTAAGGAATAAATTATAAAAAAATAAATAAATAACAGAGAAAGAATTATATGTTGTTAAGACGTTTTTGATAATAAGATTTTTGTGCTGATAAAAATAAATAATAATTAATTAAAGGGAATTTTAAAGAATAACTTATAAATAAGTGAATAAAAAGAGAAAGAATTTTATGTTATTGTGACGTTTTTGATAACAAGAATTTTGTGTCGATAAAAATAAATAAAAATTGATTAAAGAGAATTTTAAGGAATAAATTATAAAAAAATAAATAAATAACAGAGAAAGAATTATATGTTGTTAAGACGTTTTTGATAATAAGATTTTTGTGCTGATAAAAATAAATAATAATTAATTAAAGGGAATTTTAAAGAATAACTTATAAATAAGTGAATAAAAAGAGAAAGAATTTTATGTTATTGTGACGTTTTTGATAACAAGAATTTTGTGTCGATAAAAATAAATAAAAATTGATTAAAGAGAATTTTAAGGAATAAATTATAAAAAAATAAATAAATAACAGAGAAAGAATTATATGTTGTTAAGACGTTTTTGATAATAAGATTTTTGTGCTGATAAAAATAAATAATAATTAATTAAAGGGAATTTTAAAGAATAACTTATAAATAAGTGAATAAAAAGAGAAAGAATTTTATGTTATTGTGACGTTTTTGATAACAAGAATTTTGTGTCGATAAAAGTAAATAAAAATTGATTAAAGAGAATTTTAAGGAATAAATTATAAAAAAATAAATAAATAACAGAGAAAGAATTATATGTTGTTAAGACGTTTTTGATAATAAGATTTTTGTGCTGATAAAAATAAATAATAATTAATTAAAGGGAATTTTAAAGAATAACTTATAAATAAGTGAATAAAAAGAGAAAGAATTTTATGTTATTGTGACGTTTTTGATAACAAGAATTTTGTGTCGATAAAAATAAATAAAAATTGATTAAAGAGAATTTTAAGGAATAAATTATAAAAAAATAAATAAATAACAGAGAAAGAATTATATGTTGTTAAGACGTTTTTGATAATAAGATTTTTGTGCTGATAAAAATAAATAATAATTAATTAAAGGGAATTTTAAAGAATAACTTATAAATAAGTGAATAAAAAGAGAAAGAATTTTATGTTATTGTGACGTTTTTGATAACAAGAATTTTGTGTCGATAAAAATAAATAAAAATTGATTAAAGAGAATTTTAAGGAATAAATTATAAAAAAATAAATAAATAACAGAGAAAGAATTATATGTTGTTAAGACGTTTTTGATAATAAGATTTTTGTGCTGATAAAAATAAATAATAATTAATTAAAGGGAATTTTAAAGAATAACTTATAAATAAGTGAATAAAAAGAGAAAGAATTTTATGTTATTGTGACGTTTTTGATAACAAGAATTTTGTGTCGATAAAAGTAAATAAAAATTGATTAAAGAGAATTTTAAGGAATAAATTATAAAAAAATAAATAAATAACAGAGAAAGAATTATATGTTGTTAAGACGTTTTTGATAATAAGATTTTTGTGCTGATAAAAATAAATAAAAATTAATTAAAGGGAATTTTAAAGAATAACTTATAAATAAGTGAATAAAAAGAGAAAGAATTTTATGTTATTGTGACGTTTTTGATAACAAGAATTTTGTGTCGATAAAAATAAATAAAAATTGATTAAAGAGAATTTTAAGGAATAAATTATAAAAAAATAAATAAATAACAGAGAAAGAATTATATGTTGTTAAGACGTTTTTGATAATAAGATTTTTGTGCTGATAAAAATAAATAAAAATTAATTAAAGGGAATTTTAAAGAATAACTTATAAATAAATAAATAAAAAGAGAAAGAATGTTATGTTGTTGTGAAGTTTGTGGAGAACAAGAATTTTAAGGAATAAAACATAAATAAAAAGGTGAGACAAAAATTATATATATATTACAATTATAAAATATATATAAAATATATATAATATAACATAAATAAAAAGGTGAGAAAATAGTTATATAACATTTGGCGCAGCCGGTAGGATCCGGGAGAGCCTAACAATTACTGATCGAGTGCTGGATATAGGCACCCTATCCTTGAACTCAGCCTGAGCCGAGGCTGAGGGCACAAGATCAGTAGAGGCGACGACCTCGGATCCTATCAAGAATCTACACTCGGGGGTAACCATCTAGAGTGCCTCTGCTCCAGGCGAGCACGCATTTACCCCCTAATTTATTACATCGCGGGACTTTTAGTGGGCTTCATCCCTGCCCAGGAGACGCCCTATGTCCGAGGGCCAACTAGGGGACAGCAGCTATTCCGAGACTCCCCCACCGAGGGACCACCATCCTCCAGTAAGTGACCTAGCCACACCAGGCCCCTCAAGCCAACCAGGGCCCAACGGAACCCCAGCGAACTACCGGGGCATTCAACAAGGGAACACTTCGACACCGACAGCGACCACCTCATCAACAGAACCACCAGGTTCCCCCAGACGACTACGAAGCGGGACCCACATAGGCAAAAACGTTAGTCAAGTAAGTGTAAAAACTCTAAACGATATCCTCAAGCGAGCGCAGGAGACCGGCGAGTTTAATTTAGCTCATTTGGAAGCCGTCGATAAACAAATCGAACGTGCTGGTAAAGAGCGAAAAGTTAAATTAGTAGCTTACAAAGAGGCGGCCTTGAAATTCCAACGCCACCTAGACGAATTTAAAGGCAATCTCCCTCGCCCCCTTGAGGATAAGAATTTAGATTTAGAAGTTAAGGAGGATTCAGTTGTAAGCCCCGACAAACCTAATAACGAACCGCTCGAGTCAAATAACGCCACTTTAGATCTCCTAGCGGACTGGATAGAACTGTCCAGCCGTTCCCTGTCGCTTCTAGAGGAAGAAGAAAAAACTTTTAAAACTAACCCCCTTTTTAAACCTTCATTCCTCAAAGAAGACTTAACAGCTATGGCCGACGACTATATAAAGGTCGCCAAACTAACGGCCCAGCTTGTACCCTTATTTTCTGGCGGGCAAAGCCCGACAATAGGGACAGAACTACAGATGTTTCTGGGCTGTTGCCGTCGGGTACTCCAGTGCCTGACGGAACAGGAACAAGCGGCATTCCTACAGATATTCCCCACTAGGCTCCGAGGAGAGGCCTACCAACTGGTAGGCACCTCCCAACCCGCCACTTTTGAGGAGGCCGAAAACCTCCTAAACAGGACATATCTTCCCAGGGAGACTTACCAGGAACTGGTAAATAAACTAATACAGTTACGCCAATTCCCCCTGGAACCCCTCACAACCTATACTACAAGGATAAAACAACAACTAACACTGTGTGAGGAAGCGGCCACAACCAAATATGGCGCAACAGCAGCGCCGGCCGTTAAGGGCCAATTGCAAGATTTTGCAAAAAATGCCCTGCGGAGTGGGGTTACAAATCCCCACCTCTGCCAGTACCTGTTAACTTTGGGAGAGGACACCCTTGACAGCCTGACTCAAAAGGCACTGGACATGGAGAAGCTTCAACAGAACTCCATGTTTGCTCCCTACCAAATGTCAGTGCCCCTCCCAACCTTCAACCCCTACGGGCAAACATCCCCAGTAACCCAATTTGAAAATAATTACAAAATGACCCCCTCGACACACTACCAAAACACCAACACTCAATACACCGCCCCGCCAATAACAACAACTCCTCAAATAGCAACACTCCAAAATCAGATGAACCCCCAGGTAATGTACACTACATATGCCCCACTACTCAACAACCCTCCAAATACCTCACAGGCGCCAATACAAAGCGCCCAACAAATAACCAATAGAAACCCCTCGCCAAAACCTGTAAACAATCCGTTGACAAACATCACCTGCAGCTACTGCCGCAATAAAGGGCATACCTATGCAGATTGTCTGAAGCGGAGAAACACTCCTTTTTGCATAATTTGTAGGGCCAACTCACACGATGCTAGGGACTGCCGCCAACCAGCGGAGTCACCCAGGCCCCATTACAGCAATAACAACCGATATCAACAACAGGGCCTCTCATTTAACAATACTAGTCGTTACCCCAACCCAAGGTCTCAATTCCAAGGTAATAACCGTTACCCAGACCAGAGGTCACAACCAGTAGATAACCACCGTTACCCTGACCAAAGACCTCGCAATCAGGGCGTAAATCATCAACCAAACAATCGACCCACAAGTAATGTTAATTGTCCTCCAAATGACCGTCAACAACCAGCCAACAACACCAGATCAGTGTTCAATATTAGACATAGGTGTGATTTCTGCCACAGACGTGGCCACACAGTAGACGACTGTCGTCAAAGGCAGCGTTGGGAGTCACAGCAAGCGGGAAACTCCCCGCAGTCGGACCAAGAAACCCCGGCCCGACAATAAGTTCGCAAAATCCTACTACGGGGGAACCTCAAGAGCCCGCACCAAGTGTCCCACTCGTCACCCTACCGCTAGACATAAGCCTTAACGGCAAAGCCATCCTAGCAGTGGACACCGGCTCTCAGGTCAGTATACTAAAACACAAAAAACTCAAGGATCCCAACCTCATGGATCCCGCTAAAAAATGCACATTACAAACGCCATACGGCCAAGGAAAAACCCTAGGGAGCTGTCAGGGGAATATTCTTCTCAATACCCCCCTCCCATGTACATTCCAAATTGTGCAAAACATGTCGGAGATTCCCAAAGATGGTCTATTAGGATACGATTTTGTTACCAAACACTGTAACGTTGAGGGCCCAAATCAAACACTGCGATTCCCTCGAACAGAAATCAACCCGTTGGAAATAGCCATTCCACTACATAGTGGAGTCCGTAAGTCGAAACCCAGAGAACAGCAGGAGCAAACCCAAACCAGGGAATTCCCCGGTGGTGTCTCCCCAATATTCTCAGAAAAGAATACCAGCTGCATAACTCAGGATGGGTCAAGGTTGGAGGACAGCCTCAACGACTTCGAAACCACCAAAGTCACAAGACATAAGGTAGCACTGGACAAACCCATCTGCCTCCCAAGTCGGTCTCAAATGGTGGTTCCTATTTCACTAGGGTTAGAGGAGGAAATGCTTTGCGAGTCATACGAGCCGAGCGAAGGGGTATTTCTAGCCAATGCCCTCTTACCATCTGGGACGAGAACAGTGTCAGTCGGCCTCCTCAATGTAAACACCCAACCGGTAGTCCTGGCGAGCCTAACTCTTACGCTGGCCCCATCAAAAGACTACAAAACCATTCAACTAGCCCCTAACAATAACCCAAAGCCTCTAATGAATGCTAAAGACGAAGCAGGGTACCTTTCAGGCTCTGAACCAGTCGGTCTCAGGAACGCCAGTGCCCCATTGTCTCCAAACGCAAGGCTTCAAGGTATGCCCAAACATGGAGCAACCCCGCAGGGTATACCAAAGGGTAAACGGGCAAAATTGAAGTTGGAAAAAAGGGAAAGGGACAGCCCCCTCTGCCAATTGAGATATCTATTCCCGGACTTCGAAGATCCGGACCCCGAGCGCCACTCGCGCCTCAAGCAACTGGACGAGGAACTCAACCTCGACCACCCCCTGACGGCCGAAGAGGAACGATCCATCAAGGATCTCTGTTATGAATATGCCGATATCTTCCACTTAAAAGGAGACAAGCTAACCTACACGGAAGCTCTGAGGCACGAGATCCCTATGGTCTACGACCAATATATTAACCAAAAAATGTACAGACTGCCCGAAACTCAGAGGCAGGTCATAAATGACCAACTAGAAGAAATGTTGGACAACGACATTGTCCAACGAAGCAAAAGCCCTTGGAACTCACCCCTCCTTGTGGTCCCTAAGAAACCGGGCCCCGATGGTGAGAAAAAATGGCGGGTAGTGGTCGATTTCCGAAAGATCAATGAAAAGACCATAGGCGACGCGTATCCGCTGCCAAGGATCGAAGATATTCTGGACCAGCTCGGTCATTCGAGATATTTCTCTACCCTCGACTTGGCCAGTGGTTACCACCAGGTACTGGTGGAACCCCAAGACCGCCCCAAGACAGCTTTTAGCACGAATTATGGGCACTATGAATTTAAACGTATGCCGTTCGGGTTAAAAGGAGCCCCAGCTACGTTTCAGAGACTCATGAATTATGTCCTCACAGGCCTACAAGGCCTCGAATGCTTCGTGTACCTAGATGATATAGTCATCTACGGGAAGAACCTTGAGGACCATAATTCAAAGCTCCAACGGGTATTCGACCGGTTGAGGGAGAACAACCTCAAATTACAACCGGAGAAATGCCAATTCCTAAAGAAGGAAGTAGTCTATCTGGGTCATGTATGCTCCGAAGAAGGAGCCCTCCCGGACCCCAGAAAGACAGAGTGTGTCCAAAACTTCCCGGCACCCCGAACAATCAGGCAGGTACAGTCATTCTTAGGCCTAGCCAACTACTATAGAAAGTTTATCCCAGACTTTTCTAAGATAGTACGCCCGCTAACGAATTTGTTGCGAAAGGGCATGAAATTTTCTTGGACGCCGAAATGCCAGGAAGCATTTCAAACAGTAAAGCGTTCCTTAGTCTCCCCACCACTGCTGATCTACCCTGATTTCAATAAACCGTTCAACCTAACAACGGATGCCAGCAGTGAGGCTCTCGGAGCAGTGCTCTCTCAAGGCGACGTAGGCAAGGATCAGCCCATAGCATATGCGAGCCGCACCCTAAATAAGGCGGAACGCAACTACTCAACGGTCGAAAAAGAGTTGCTAGCCATAGTATGGGCTGTTAAAAATTTCAGGTGTTACTTAATGGGTCGAAAGTTTACGGTCTACACTGATCATAAACCACTCAAGGGCGTTTTTAACGTCAAAGACCCCACCACTCGACTCGTTAGGTTTCACCACAAATTGTCTGAATACGACTACCATATAGAGTATAAACCGGGTAAATACAACACGAATGCTGATGCTCTCAGCCGGATTCCCCAAAGAGCAGAAGAGCCCAATACCTTCACGGTGGAAGCTCTAATTCACCAACCCGGTGAGCCCCTACCCATATCTCTCGCGGAAACTGGGGCTGTGGCGCCTCCTACGGAAAGACTAAAACAATGCAACGTAGTCACAAGGGCGCAGGCACAAAAGATGGAGGACGACGACAAAATCGAACACGTCCCCAATCCAAAAGCCCTCGATAGCGACGACGGGCCTAAGGAAATAAACCTTGAAGAGATAGCCCAACTTGCAGAAGCACCCGAGGACACCTCCATCACAAAGCAACGCAAAGTTGAATTAATAACAAGCCCCGAAGAAATTCAAGTCATTTTAAAGGACTACCACGACTCCCCTTTCGGTGGACACCAGGGAGTCGTCAAAACTTATAATAGGATTCGCCAAA
Organism: Thereva nobilitata; assembly: GCA_963855945.1. Classification (NCBI taxonomy): domain Eukaryota; kingdom Metazoa; phylum Arthropoda; class Insecta; order Diptera; family Therevidae; genus Thereva; species Thereva nobilitata. Next base: position 95,911,844 of record OY979695.1, read on the forward strand.
AGTATTGGTGGAGGCGAATGTTCCGTGACATAAGTCGTTATGTCCGGAAGTGCAAAAAGTGTCAAACCATGAAGGCATCGAGACAATTCCGAATGCCCATGGTAATAACAGACATCGCGGAAAAACCGTTCGACAAGGTTTATTTGGACATCGTAGGTCCACTGGAAGAAACTATTTCGGGAAACAAGTACATCCTAACCTTCCAGGATAACCTAACTAAATTCGTCGACTGGTATGCCATTCCCAATGCGGAAGCTCAAACGATAGCACAAATTTTCTTCGACGAAATCGTCACGCGCTATCGCATACCTAAACAAATAGTCACCGACCAAGGGTCGAACTTCCTCAGTGACTTGTTCAAAGGCGTGTGTAGGCTGCTAAAGATTAAGAAGCTCCAGACTTCAGCCTACCACCCCCAGTCCAATGGTGCACTTGAACGGGCCCATAGGCCCCTGATCGAGTATCTACGCACCATTGTAGATGAAAGCCCAAATGGTTGGGACCAATTCTTACGTACGGCAGCGTTCGTGTATAACAATAGCGTACACGAGGGAACGAAATTCACACCTATGGACTGCCTCTACGGTTTCACTGCGGACGTCCCGTCCAATCTAAAACGCAACCCGGAGCCACTTTATAATAACGAAAGTTATTATCACCAATTGCGGTACAAGCTGCAAAAGTCTTACGCTCTAGCAAGGAGAAACTTGCTAGCTAGCAAGACGCGCTCTAAAGCATATTATGACGGGAACGTCCGACCACTATCTCTCCACGTAGGCGACAAGGTCCTCTTGCGCAACGAAGCCCGGAAACACAAATTGTCCCAAATCTGGGTTGGACCCTACACCGTAGTAGCAGTCCCAAGCGCAGTGAACACCACCATCAAAATAAATAGGAGATTGGTTACCGTCCATAATAATCGCTTGAAGCCGTTTTATGAAAATAAAACGTAACTTTAAGCCACTAAAGCCAGCCCTGCTTACTAACGCCTAACTGTGCTTTAGTATAAAGCACCGACTTAGACGGATGGTATTCGGACAAAATATCCACTATTCTTATTAGTCCATCTGGCTACAAGCAAACGAAAACTAATCTCCTATTTATCATCTCGTTACAGCGAAAAATGTGGACGCTAGTATTCCTCCTAGCTCTACAGATGGCCGCGAGTGAGCACGGGCCCGTACCTTATACCCTCACCCCTATAACCACGCATGGGGTACTCTACGAATTATTAGGAGACATATGGCTCTATAACCGTGAGTGGAACCTACTAACGGAATTGGACCTCCAGGAACTGCAAGTACACACGGAGTTAGCAGAACAGGCCGAGGAAGCGGTGCGCCGATTATGCAAGGATGACGGTTCGGTAACATGCCAGGCCCAACAGATAAGTATTCATTCGGTTATCACCCACATAAAGCAGCGTACCCAAACAATTCGTGAACTGGTGTCCAATGGGCGGTCTAAACGATCCCTGTTCGACGGCATCGGACATGCCCTACATCTACTTTTCGGGACCATGGACGGCAATAACGAAGAAGAAGTCTACAGCCGGTTAAGAGAGCTGGAATCTAACCAAAAAGCTCTAAATGAATTGGAGAAACTCCAAATAACAGTAGTTAACAACACCCTACGAGAAATTCAAAAACCCCTAGCGGCCCTACTAGACCAACAACGTAATATTACGAGTCAGGTGAGGACCTTAGACAACGCAATCGAAGGAGTGGCCAAGACCCAAATGAGACAGGGGATAGTTAACAACATCATATTCCTGGTGATAGAGATCGAGTCTCGACAAAAGACGATTTTAGATATAATAATAGCTAGTAGAAACAATAAAATACATCCTTTATTAATATCTGAGACTTCTCTAGCAAAGGTCTACCGTAAGACTCATCCGAAGTGCGAAAACTGTCTTACTCTTTTACAACAGACCACTCGACTACAGTCTCATATCATTAATGATAAACTAGTAGTAAAATTAACCCTACCCATCTTGGATATTCCTAAAATGTCATATCACCAAATCAGGTGCTTCCCCGTCCTTACCGAGTCAGGACATTCCCTAGTACCGGACATTCCCTATTCATATCTGGCGTCGGACTTTAAATCCCAACAATTTGCACTTTTCGTCCAATCGGACACCAGAAATTTCAACAAAATTACGGGAAATCTGAAAAGCAAAACCTATGTAGGGCCACTACGGGTCCCTTCCCGACAGTACCCCGCCACCAAAGAGTGCGCAATCAAACTCCTCCACAACCCCCTAGAGGAGGAAGTTACCTGCCCAACAAAAATACAGGACCCACCACATAACGTGCTGACTAAGTTAGCACCCCCGAACACCTGGCTGTATTCACTCGTCACCCCGACCAAATTCACAATCACTTGCAATAAGATGACGCATGGAGTTCTAGCAACCAAACAAGGAATGCTCAAACTGAACGAACCTTGTCAAGTGGCAGTGGGAGACAGAACGATACTGTACGATGGCCTCTCAACCCAACACAGTCGAGTGGTGCACGCACCCTACTTTCCAATACTGAAGGAGATCAACTTCGGTACCCGCAACCACGGAGTACCAACAATAAACCCTAATACTGCCATAAAACTATTGACAGGTGAGGATACGAATGAGATCATCCAGGAAGGCACAAAGCCCCTGCAGGATATCTATAACAAACTAAACCACCTGACCTGGAAGCGTGCACATACCCAATCAACAGTCGCCATCTCGTTCAGCGGCATATTAATACTGGGCCTCATAGGTTTCATGGCCTACAAATGCACCCCGTTATTAGTGGCTATGCTCAGCGCTAGATGTGCCAGAAGGCCCAGAAACGCATGTCCCCCGGAGGAGAGAACCACCTCCGAGGACCAAACGTCCCCAAGAGGGGCCCCAATACAACTCGAGCCCCCACAAGACACATCGGCGACAGTCACCACTATGCCGAGGCCCCTATGTAGATCCCACACATTACCAAGGGCCTCTTCCATACAATTAGTACAACCAGGGTCTGGGACCCCAATAACCACAGGGTAAATCGGGCCGCGAAACCCGACCCTTACTCAGTGGCGCTGTACTAGACACAATATACGCCACTAAACTCAACCGTTAGTATGCAACCGCCACCTAAAACAATAATCGCCATGCGCCTGGTTATAATGCGTTTCTATGCCACACCCTACCAACCCATCTTCATACAAAAGGATTTTAAAAGATCGCCAGAAAAATCTCACCCACGCCACGTCAATCCCCTAAACTCTCCCTAGTTCGCGAGACGAACCCAAACAGTCAACCCAAGCTGTCTGAACAGAGAATCGCCCCAACTACGTCGTAGCGATTCTCTTATTCCAGGGGGGAAGGAATGTTACATACAGAATTTCTAAGGGTCTCGGTGAAAAACGAAATCCTTGGATAAATTCTCATATCCCTTCATACAGGGAGCCTTTACATGAAATTCACACTTAATGAATTTGATGCAATATGAGCTCCCTGCGAACAACAAATCCTAAACGGAAAATTATTATCCAATTTCCATTTTCAGATGTACAAAAATCCTTAACGGAAAAAATATTCAATGTACAAAAATCCACATCAACGGAAAATGTAACATTCCCAGACGCAACCTGATCCGCGCGCATTTTGTGGAAAAACTTCCACCGTGAGATTTGCAAGGTGTGCATTTACCTTTGCACAAGCCCAAACTTTTCTGGCGGTCGAAATGATAAAAACTTCTAACGTGGAATGATCTTAACCTTGACCGCAGTGTGGGAACCGTTCCCCGTGGTCTTTGTTTTGGTGGAAAATCCACGGCCCATCGGCGGTGAAAATTTTAAAGATGTCGAGTGTTGTTTTAAACTTAACCCGAGGCGGACGGGGTTTATAGAGTGTTGTTCTAACCGCGAAAACGACGGGTGACTTAATTTAATTCCGAGCCGATCGCGGCTTTCTGTTGTGTGTACCCTAAAGTCTGTGTCCGTGCTTATCGCGTTTTCGAGACTTTCCTTCCACTTTTGGCGAATAACTTATAAATAAGTGAATAAAAAGGGAAAGAATTTTATGCTATTGTGACGTTTTTGATAACAAGAATTTTGTGTCGATAAAAATAAATAAAAATTGATTAAAGAGAATTTTAAGGAATAAATTATAAAAAAATAAATAAATAACAGAGAAAGAATTATATGTTGTTAAGACGTTTTTGATAATAAGATTTTTGTGCTGATAAAAATAAATAATAATTAATTAAAGGGAATTTTAAAGAATAACTTATAAATAAGTGAATAAAAAGAGAAAGAATTTTATGTTATTGTGACGTTTTTGATAACAAGAATTTTGTGTCGATAAAAATAAATAAAAATTGATTAAAGAGAATTTTAAGGAATAAATTATAAAAAAATAAATAAATAACAGAGAAAGAATTATATGTTGTTAAGACGTTTTTGATAATAAGATTTTTGTGCTGATAAAAATAAATAATAATTAATTAAAGGGAATTTTAAAGAATAACTTATAAATAAGTGAATAAAAAGAGAAAGAATTTTATGTTATTGTGACGTTTTTGATAACAAGAATTTTGTGTCGATAAAAGTAAATAAAAATTGATTAAAGAGAATTTTAAGGAATAAATTATAAAAAAATAAATAAATAACAGAGAAAGAATTATATGTTGTTAAGACGTTTTTGATAATAAGATTTTTGTGCTGATAAAAATAAATAATAATTAATTAAAGGGAATTTTAAAGAATAACTTATAAATAAGTGAATAAAAAGAGAAAGAATTTTATGTTATTGTGACGTTTTTGATAACAAGAATTTTGTGTCGATAAAAATAAATAAAAATTGATTAAAGAGAATTTTAAGGAATAAATTATAAAAAAATAAATAAATAACAGAGAAAGAATTATATGTTGTTAAGACGTTTTTGATAATAAGATTTTTGTGCTGATAAAAATAAATAATAATTAATTAAAGGGAATTTTAAAGAATAACTTATAAATAAGTGAATAAAAAGAGAAAGAATTTTATGTTATTGTGACGTTTTTGATAACAAGAATTTTGTGTCGATAAAAATAAATAAAAATTGATTAAAGAGAATTTTAAGGAATAAATTATAAAAAAATAAATAAATAACAGAGAAAGAATTATATGTTGTTAAGACGTTTTTGATAATAAGATTTTTGTGCTGATAAAAATAAATAATAATTAATTAAAGGGAATTTTAAAGAATAACTTATAAATAAGTGAATAAAAAGAGAAAGAATTTTATGTTATTGTGACGTTTTTGATAACAAGAATTTTGTGTCGATAAAAGTAAATAAAAATTGATTAAAGAGAATTTTAAGGAATAAATTATAAAAAAATAAATAAATAACAGAGAAAGAATTATATGTTGTTAAGACGTTTTTGATAATAAGATTTTTGTGCTGATAAAAATAAATAATAATTAATTAAAGGGAATTTTAAAGAATAACTTATAAATAAGTGAATAAAAAGAGAAAGAATTTTATGTTATTGTGACGTTTTTGATAACAAGAATTTTGTGTCGATAAAAATAAATAAAAATTGATTAAAGAGAATTTTAAGGAATAAATTATAAAAAAATAAATAAATAACAGAGAAAGAATTATATGTTGTTAAGACGTTTTTGATAATAAGATTTTTGTGCTGATAAAAATAAATAATAATTAATTAAAGGGAATTTTAAAGAATAACTTATAAATAAGTGAATAAAAAGAGAAAGAATTTTATGTTATTGTGACGTTTTTGATAACAAGAATTTTGTGTCGATAAAAATAAATAAAAATTGATTAAAGAGAATTTTAAGGAATAAATTATAAAAAAATAAATAAATAACAGAGAAAGAATTATATGTTGTTAAGACGTTTTTGATAATAAGATTTTTGTGCTGATAAAAATAAATAATAATTAATTAAAGGGAATTTTAAAGAATAACTTATAAATAAGTGAATAAAAAGAGAAAGAATTTTATGTTATTGTGACGTTTTTGATAACAAGAATTTTGTGTCGATAAAAGTAAATAAAAATTGATTAAAGAGAATTTTAAGGAATAAATTATAAAAAAATAAATAAATAACAGAGAAAGAATTATATGTTGTTAAGACGTTTTTGATAATAAGATTTTTGTGCTGATAAAAATAAATAAAAATTAATTAAAGGGAATTTTAAAGAATAACTTATAAATAAGTGAATAAAAAGAGAAAGAATTTTATGTTATTGTGACGTTTTTGATAACAAGAATTTTGTGTCGATAAAAATAAATAAAAATTGATTAAAGAGAATTTTAAGGAATAAATTATAAAAAAATAAATAAATAACAGAGAAAGAATTATATGTTGTTAAGACGTTTTTGATAATAAGATTTTTGTGCTGATAAAAATAAATAAAAATTAATTAAAGGGAATTTTAAAGAATAACTTATAAATAAATAAATAAAAAGAGAAAGAATGTTATGTTGTTGTGAAGTTTGTGGAGAACAAGAATTTTAAGGAATAAAACATAAATAAAAAGGTGAGACAAAAATTATATATATATTACAATTATAAAATATATATAAAATATATATAATATAACATAAATAAAAAGGTGAGAAAATAGTTATATAACAATGGTGACAATATGAAAGAATTGGAAATAGAAGAGATAGAGAGATAACCAACAAAATTGTATCACAACTTGTAACCTATGGACTGGGCCTACTGGGGACACCATGTAAAAATGCTGCTTGCATCTACTTGAAATGAAATGAATGCAGCGCGACGAAAAATATGGCGACCATAGAGCTTTTAGACATATTTTTTCCAAAGTACTTGTAACTAAGGCGGTTTATACTACACCCTGATTTTATTTTGGAATTGGGGATAAACTCATTTTTCGTTTATACGGTATTGCGCCTAAAATTGTGAGCTTTTCCCACACAAACTTAAGATTGTAATATGTATACACAAGAATGGAATATGGACACCAAAACTGTTTGTTTTTAAATTTATATAAACGTCAAAATTTTTTTTTGAACATGGAAAAGTATATGCCCTGCTTTTTAGATTAAAGGGCTTTATATTTTTTTAAAATACAATTTATTTATACATATGTATGTGCACTCAAAAGAATTTTATATCGTTGACAGACATAAAACGACGGAAATATTATAAGGAGAGGAAATACCTCTTAAAGACATGGTGTATATTATTCAGAAATACAATATGCTCCTTGAAGATATAATATATCTATTTGGTGTATCTGTGTGAAAGGTAAATTTTAGCCAAGAGAGAAATTAAATTACCTCTTGTAGGCACAGTGGATCTTTGTGTATGAGATGAATGTAGCCGCTGTTTTGACTATTTTAATCTTCTGCAGATATTATTTAATATTTACCACAACTATAATATTTACAACAACAATCGATTAGCAGTATTTGAAACAATAATTTGCGATTTATAAATATGCTAAACTTTAAAGCATCCAATTCTCGATTTACACTTTCAATTATTTCTTGAAAACAATTTTTGAAGTGTAAGCTTCTATAGGCACGTTGGGCACTTTTTGGCCCGGGGGAAAAACTAAAAACTCGCGTCACGCTACCATTTTTGCATACCATAGTACTTTTTTTGCGTTCCACGTGAGAAAAAATTTGCCTTTTGGGGTTTTAGTGTTATATCATTATACTATGTATTATGTATTCCTATGTATAATTATATATTATGGATTATTAATTGTGTATTTTTTAGTGCTTTTATTTAGATTGTTCTGGTATATTTGTTTGTTTGTTTGTTTCTTTGGTTCAAATCTTGCGACAGCTTTTTCAACTACTTCTACTAAACCGATTCTTATGAAACTTAGCACACACATTGAGCTTCCGTGACAAGGCAATCTGACAATTTAAAAAAAACAAGATGGCGGTTCCAAGATGGCGGACGAATTTTGCAATTGTGTTCCGATTCCATTGAAAATCGGTATCGAGGGGTTTTTAAGGTCACGGTCAAGGTCAAAATTTGAAAATTCAAAATGGCGGCGCCAATATGGCGGTGTCGAGTTTGACAATTCCGATGCGATTTCACCGAAAATTGCTATTTTGAGGCGTCTAAGGTCGGAAATAATGAATTTGTTGCCTATATTAAAGAATGGCGCTGGCAATATGGTATGCATAACAAATCACTTCACCAGAATTTTGTAAAAAGTAAAATCCAAAAATGACTGAATTAAGACTAAAAAAAGAATACAATAAAAATAGGTAAAAAAAACTTTTAAGTTAAATGGTTTTATTTTAAATCATAAGCTGTGCCAAAAACTAGAAATAATTAGAACACAAACATGGACCTTCTTGAGATTCTGACGTCTGGTAAGAAATCGTGCAATAGTAGCAGTGCTGTCTTCTCATGACGTATGCCAAGTGGCACTTTGTGTCGCTACGTCAGCGGATTAAGTAATAATCTGGGACTTTTAACAGACTAAATTAAAAACGCGGGGTGCATAAACAACTGTATAAACGATAACGACTGCATAATTAAATAAGAACGACTTGTCTAGTAAAATGTGTTTCCAAGTACACCAAAAAAAATGCGCCCCATGTTTTTATTTTAGTCTGTTAAAAGTCCCAGATTATTACTTAATCCGCTGACGCAGCGTACTGTACTATGTACTGTGCACCATGTACCACGCACTATGTACTATGCACTATGTATACTATATACTATGTTTTATGCATTATGTACTATTCAGTTTTTAGAAAGCATTTATTTAACTTATCAATTACCCTACTATAAATTTAACTAAACGCTTAAAGTTAATTTTTCTAACCATTATGTACTATGAACTATTTACTATGTACATATTATGATTATTTATTATGAGTTATGTATTATCCATATATATAACATGTATGTATACATATATGTATATATATAACATGTATATAAGTATAACATGGCCCGATACGTGCGCGCAAAGGCTGCACAGTGGGACAGAATCCCAAAAAGCTGGCCAAACCCCCTAAAATGAAGATTCTATTTCGGGACTTTCTCTTTGCGGAATTTTAAGTAGGGGCCCCGAGGGTCACAGAACATCTGTCCTCGGGGTACAGGTACGTGTTCTCCCTTTGTAGGATCAGTTCGAAAGTGGCCGTTACACGAGACGCAGCTATCGAAGTTTCTAACACATATTGTGCATTGAAAATAACTATTTGTTAAATAGTGCCAATTAGTGCTTTTGAAAAGTTTAAATATAGTTTAAAAAAACTAAAAAATACGCTTTGATTTTAAAATTAACTAAAAAGTAAAAAATAATTTTGAATGTAAAGTTTTTATTGCTCCAGCCAGAATATGGAAACAACCTACCTTTCGAAATGTAAAACAGCGTGGGACTCTCTTCCTATATTCTTATTTTATTAACACCGGAAATTTTCGCTAGAGGCCCACGCTTTTTTACATTTCTAAAGGTAGGTTGTTTCCATATTCTGCCTGGAGCAATAAAAACTTTACATTCAAAATTATTTTTTACTTTTTAGTTAATTTTAAAATCAAAGCGTATTTTTTAGTTTTTTTAAACTATATATTATTTAGTCTCTATTTTTTAGTCTATTATATGTCTTCCGCCATTTTGTAGTGACCGCCATATTGGATTTAAAATGACATCACACAGTTTACTATACTATACTCGTCGTTCACTTTCATTTGATACCCATACCGAGGGCGTTGTAAAGAAAAAGGTAAACCGCCATTTTGTGTTGACCGCCATTTTGAATTTTGAATCCCGCAACACAGTTAATAGTATTCTAATCGTCACACCCTTTCATTTGATACCCTTACGGGTTGTAAAGAAAATGGTAGTCCGCCATTTTTTGTTGTCCGCCATTTTGAATTTTGAATAACGCCACATAGCTAATTGTATTCTACTCGTAATACTCTTTCATTTGATACCCATGTTGGGGGTCGGGGAGCAAAATTACAAAATTCGGCCGCCATCTTGGAACCGCCATTTTGATTTTTTTACAAAATGGTCAGATTGCATTGTCACGCGAACTATACATATGTGCAAAATTTCAAGTCGATCCGTTACCTGGAAGTGGGTCAAAATCAAGTTGCAAGATTTGTTTACATGAAACATACAACATACAACATACAGGTCAAGCTAATATAAAGCGTATAAAAATGGATTCTGTTCATGAAGGTGAGTGGAATTAAATCGAATATGTATAATCGTAAAATATTCCTTGCAGAATTATTGATATGAATTTAAATAAATCAACTTTTTTGCAAAACCCAGAGAAAAACTAATTTTTCAAATAACTTAAAGTTTATTAGTCGTCCTCGCTGGTTTTCTAAATTTTTTTTTTCACTTGTCATAGTCTAAAGAAAAAAACAAGAAGTAAATTAAAGTGCGAATTTGTGCGAATTTGGAGATACAATTTTTTTTCTGAAATCGCGCAAAAATCGTTGCACAGCAGGGGGTAATGAACCGACAAAAAGTTCCGAAATGGCAAGGAATCTCTTGAAACCTATATAACACGGGGTTTTCGAGGTCGCTGATTACGAATTTGACATTATTTTTTCAAAAAACAAAATGGCGGATCCAATATGGCTGACGACCACATGAAAAAATGCATATTCGCGGATAAAATTCAGTACCCGGGGGTTTTCGAGGTCGCTGATCACGAATTTGATATTATTTTTTTAATAAACAAAATGACGGATCCAATATGGCGGACGGCCACATGATAAAATGCATATTTGCGAATGAAACTCGGTACTCGGGGGGTTTCGAGGTCGCTGATTACGAATATGATATTATTTTTTCGAAAAACAAAATGGCGGATCCAATATGGCGGACGGTCACATGAAAAAATGCATATTCGCGGATGAAATTCGATACCCGGGGGTTTTCGAGGTTGCTCATTACGAATTAAATATTATTTTTAAATTTTTTTTGTATTTGCCGGGGCATATCGAGTATCGGGTTTTTCCTGCGTTTTAATGCTTTTCTTTGTTGTTAAATTGTAGTCGAAGTGACTAAATTTAACGTTTTTTTATGTTTTCAGGAACCCAAAGAGTAGATACTTCAATTAACACGAAAAGAGATCTTCTGCCTAATTAAAGATGCTCTTTATACTGAATCTGATGACGGTCTAGCTCTCACTATTGAGAAGCACATGACGCTCCAATTGGGATTCGCATACTTCATGACTGAAGAAGTGAAGAAAAATTTTAAATACGTCATGTACAAATTGCGTACTTTATGGAAAGAGACTCGCCGGAAAGAGGAGTGGTTTTTGAACAAGAATGCAGATTGGCTGAGCGGTCAATTGATGCTATCGGAGGGCGGATCTTCTCAAAGTACTGCGGAGATAAAGGCAATCGGTGGTCGACCTTCTACAAGTTTTTCGGATAGCAATGAAAGGTCCAAAAGGCGAAAAACCGAGGAATTTAGAAAAGACCACAACCTAGAAGAACTCTCTTATGCTACGCGGATGAGCCTACGTGCAAAGTGGAAAAGGTATTGAAGAACGTCACAGCGGGGAGTCCGTCTAAGGCCTCATCCTACCTGTCGTCTTCTAACGCAACTAAAGAAAGAACAATGACGCCGGAAGAAGCCTCGTCAGTTTTGGTAGAAGGTAGATTTTCCAAAAGTCAGTATTTAGTGGTACGATCAGGCTGTAAATTAGTTCAAAGTAAGGCGTATCCGTCATACAATGTACTGCAAAAAGCCAAAATTGCTTGTTATCCACCGATGAAAACAATTACATGTACAGAAAGACGCGCAGCTATCGATCTTCAAACATTGTTAGATCTCACGGTGAAACGAATCGTTTTAGCAAAAGAAAATGTTGTACAAAATATGTCACCCGGTGATTTGCTTAAAATGAATTTAATTTGTAAATGGGGTTGCGATGGAACTTCAGGTCAGCGTGAATATAAGCAAAAATTTAGGAGTGATGATGGCACATTCACAGACGCAAATATTTTTTTTACGTCATTAGTTCCTTTACAACTGTTTTATCTTGATGAGAAAAACGAAAAAATTGTTGTTTGGCAAAATCCTGTGCCTTCTTCTCCGCGATATTGTCGACCAATTAAAATAGAATTCTTAAAAGAAACAGCAGATGCAACGAAAGCTGAAGTTAAATATGTGGAAGATCAAATAAAAAATCTAGTTCCATTTTCAGACATGGTTAACGGAAGATTAATAAAAGTAAATTGGAATCTTGCTTTAACCATGATCGACGGAAAAGTGTGTAATGCATTGGCGGACAATCCAGCTACTCAACGCTGCTACCTTTGCAAATCCACGTCAAAAGATTTTAATAATCTTGACAAAATGTTAACGCTGTCAGTCAATGAAGAACATTTTAACTTTGGTCTCTCTTCGTTGCATTCGTGGATACGCTGCTTCGAGTGCTGTTTGCAAAAATAAATTAAATTAGACATTAAAAAATGGCAAGCACGATCAGAGAAAGAAAAACAAAATGTAAAAGAACGAAAAACAGCCACTCAAGAGTCTTTTTGAAAAAACCTTGGTCTAATTGTTGACAAGCCAAAGCCAGGATTCGGGAGCAAGAATGATGGCAACACTGCTCGTCGCTTTTTTGAAAATGCTAAAATTTCATCCGAAATAACTGGAGTAGACCTTCGTTTGATTACCAGATTTCATTCCATTTTACAAGTTGTTTTATCAGGACGCGAAATTAATATTCAAAAATTTAAGGATTACGCTTGGGAAACTGCGAAACTATTTGTTGAATTGTACCCATGGTTCTTCATGCCACCATCAGTTCATAAACTGCTCATTCATGGCCCAGAAATCATTGCTGCGGCTTTGCTTCCAATCGGTCAGATGTCTGAAGAAGCCCAGGAAAGTTGCAATAAATATATTAAAAAATTTCGTCAGGACTTCTCGCGCAAAAGCAGCTGTTTTCAATTGCTTCGCTGTACCCCACTTTTTCGAGCTGCTAATCTTCGTCCTAAATCTTATTAATTTCAGCAAATAAAAAAGGTGTGCTTAGATTGCTAACAAAGTAACAAAGATGTATTTAAATTGTCTAGAAAGAAACAAAATAGATAAAAAATTCAGCCGCATTTCCTGTTACTTGATGATCTTGGGATCTCAGACCTCAGTCTTTTATGTTGAGACCAATGCGCTTCCCTTCTGACCACCCAGTTCTTTAAACTTCCTTGTTGTTTTGTGTAATAAAAATATTAATCACGGCTAAATGTACAATTTTATTTCATACAATATGTTCACAATGTAAAATTTGAAATGAGAAATTACTTTTATTTCATATAATATAGTCACATAAGCACTTAACAAAATGGGAAATTACTTTTATTACTTAATTACTTTTATAATATAGTCACATAAGCACTTGCAATGGGAAATTCTCCAGTGGGAGGCTTGATATCTATCTGTATTGATAAAGTTTAGGAACTCACCCAAGGATCTGGAATTATCGCGTCTTGCCTTTCTGCTGGTCAATCGAAAAGTGAAGATCATGGTTCCTAGTCCTCTCCGAAGGACCAGTTTGACGTTTTTTCGTCCTTGGACGAGATAGTTTCTCAGGAGAGCCAGTAACATTTTTTCCGGTGCCCTATTTTTCAATTTTGATAACTATGAATTTAGGTGGTAAGGCAGTTCCGAGTATAAGAAAATTAATGCCTTGACACATGAGTGTTATATGTTTGTTTACGTTTTGTGCAGTGAGTATTTTTGTCAAAGTTTTAATTATTGTGATGTTTTGGATATCAAGCCCCCTTTGAAGGTAATTTCTTTGAAATATATTTATTAATTTAATTTATATACACTATGAGTTAGCTACAAAAATATAATATTATTTGAAAGGTTAATTAACTGGACGCTATTTGAGAAATTTTTTAGGTGCTCATACCGGAACATACTCCCCCCCCGGCATCGCTGCGGCTGATGTCAACACATAAGATCCTGATATGACCCGATGTTGTCATTGTCCCTCTTCACAAAATGCAGGGATTCCTAAGTGCAAGGTCCTTCTCTCACGGGCATCCTTCTTGATGGACCTGCAATGAAAAAGAAGTAAGGGGATGGAAAGGGTTATAGCGCCCTGACTCGCTGTTAGGATGAAGGATATGGAATGTAGAGTTCTCAGTCAGCAGGTATGTGTGGACATATTTTTTTTTGTTTTGCATTAGTGACATGTATTAATTGGTGTTCCTTTTGTTTTTTTTTTTTTTAAAAAGATTGGTTGATTTTAATTCTCGTTATCGGTTCGTTTGTCGGTTATCGTTTGAACGGGGTAGTCTACAGATTTTTGTAATTGGGCGTTTCAGAATCTTGTCGCGTATTCTTATGGTAACAACACGAACTAGTCCGTCTTGACCTGGATGGATTTCGGTAATTCGGCCCAATGCCCAATGGTATGGCGGTAAATTATCTTCCTTGAGAAGGATTAATTCTCCTGATTTCAAGTTTGGTTGGATGTTCAACCATTTCGGTCGTTGCTGCAGGCTAGTCAAATATTCGGATTTCCACCGCTTCCAGAAATGTTGTAGAAGTCTTTGTATGAGCTGCCACCTATCGAGGCGGTTCATCGATAGATCCAATAGTGAAGCTTCAGGAATTGGCTTCAACGATCCTCCAATTAAGAAATGTGCAGGTGTTAACGGAGTAGGATCGCGAATGTCGGAACTTATCTCGGAGAGTGGCCGAGAGTTGAGGCACGCCTCAATCTGCGTCAGCATCGTAGAGAATTCCTCGTATGTTAAGGTAGTTTTTCCAATGACTCGTTTCAGATGATATTTCGTAGATTTAACGCCTGCTTCCCAAAGGCCGCCAAAATGAGGGGATGAAGGTGGGATGAAATTAAAGCTGACCCCTTCATTTTCGAGAATGTGTCCAATTTCTTTGTTCAGTTGATTTTGTTGCTGTTGTTGTTGTTTGTTGAGCAACCGGTTTGCACCCACGAAGTTTGTCCCACAATCGCAATACAGCTGGGCGCACATTCCTTTTCTGGATGTAAACCTACGAAACGCAGCAATAAATCCCTCAGCGCTCAGGTCGGTGACTAGCTCGAGGTGCAACGCCTTGGTGACCATGCAGACAAAAAGTGAAATGTATGCCTTATACCTTTTGGGGTTCCGACCCTTGTGCGTCTTCAATTCGAATGGTCCACAGTAATCCACTCCAGTGTGAGAGAACGGACGAGACACTTGCAATCTTGGGGCAGGAAGATCGCTCATTAGTTGTGTTTGTGCGGCGGCCCTTTGTCGATAGCAAATTACACATTTATGGATTTGATGACGAATTGTGTTCCTAGCATTTAACAACCAGTACTTATGGGAGAGAACTTGCATCATTAATTGTGGAGCCCCATGCATCGTATCTCGATGTACTTTATTGATGATTAATGTACTCAGATGGCATTTATCTGGCAGAATTATGGGAAACTTTTCCTGAAATGATAGGTCGGAAAATCGCAGTCTTCCTCCTACTCGCAAGATGCCCTCTTCATCAATAAATGGGGATAATTTCGCTAAACGACTTTGACGAGATACTGTCTTTTGTTGTTGGATTAGTTCTATTTCATTGTGGAAATATCTCTCTTGAATTTGTCGGATCCAGTAGTGTAGAGCCCCTTAAAGTTCATCATGCTTTAAGTATGCATTCCTTCGTTGAGGGGCAGGTTTTTGAACGTTGAACACAAACCTCTTGCAATATGCCGTCACACGAACGAGTTTGGTCAAAGAAGAATATCTTGACTCGAGATCATCAGTGTCAACATGTAGATGCAGCGTAGTAACTTTCCTTTGTTCAAGCTCTGTGGAAGTTGTGCATTTTGCTTTCGGCCATTGTTCTTCTGACCAGTTGGGTCCATTCCATCACAAGTCGTGTTTGAGTAGTTCTGCCGGATTCATTCCGCGGGATGCACAATCTGCAGGATTCTGCTTAGTTGGAACATAATTCCAGATGTTTTGTCCTAAGGTCTCGTGGATGTATGAGACTCTGTTCGCAATAAAAGTTTTCCATTTCGCAGGATGGGCACGTAACCAGGCAATCACTATCTCAGAATCGGTCCATGCGTAAGCTGTATGAGAAGTCTCCAATTTAAGTGCTGCTCTGACATACCGCATTAATTTTGCAAGGAGAGCTGCCGCGCATAGTTCCAGCCGAGGCAGTGTCACCGTCTTTAAAGGTGCCACCTTTGATTTGGCAGCTACTAAGGTAGAATGTCTATTGCCCTCCTTATCGGCAACACACAAATAAATCACGGCTGCATATGCCCTTGTGGACGCATCCGAAAATCCACGCAACTCTACTTTTGTATTTGTGCTTGTGTAATGTGTCCATCTAGTTATTTTGATACTGTCGATATATGACAAATTATCTTTATATTTTAGCCATTCGCCTTTGATATCCGGTGGAACTTCTTCATCCCATTCCAATCCTTTCAGCCATAGGACTTGAATGATGATTTTGGCTGTTATTATTATGGGTGCGAGTAGACCTAGAGGATCAAACAACTTGGATGTCTCTGACAAAATAGTTCGCTTCGTCCATTTTGCTGGTTCAGGACTCATCGTGTAAGTGTATGACAACATGTCGGTCCCAGGATTCCAGAATGTGCCCAGTGTCCTAATGTCATCATCAAGAGATATTTCGCAAGATTGGTTTGTTTCACAATATTCTTTTGGTAAATCGGATAACATTTCTTTGCAGTTAGATGCCCACTTTCGTAAAGGGAACCCGCCAGCATTCATCAAATTCAACAATTGCTGCTGGACCTGTATAGCTTCGTCAATGGATTATGTTCCCGACAACAAATCATCAACGTAGAAATCAGATAAGGCGATATTGGAAGCTTTAGGATACCTTTCTCTTTCGTCAAGAGCTAATTGCTTCACCACTCTTGTAGCCAAATATGGTGCACTTTTCGTCCCAAAATTACCGTCAGCAATTTATATTCTTCTATGGGTTGATTAGGGTCGGATCGCCAAACTATCCTTTGGTATTCCGTATCTTCATTTCGTACTCGCACTTGGCGGTACATTTTCTCCACATCTGCACTGAAGGCGATACGATGTTTTCGCCAACGCATCAATATCGCGTTTAATTCGTCCTGTACGACTGGTCCCTTCAACATCATGTCGTTTAACGAGATTGGGCTAGTGGTTGGTCTAGACGCATCAAAAACGACCCGCAGTTTTGTGGTAGTACTTGTTTCTTTTACGACAGCATGATGCGGTAAGTAGCTGCAGGTGTAGGTATCCATTCCATCTATCACTCGATGATTGTCGTCTTCAGATGAGTTCACCTTCTTCATATGTCCTAATTCCAAATACTCGTTGATGCATTTCGAATATTCTTCATGCAACTTTCGGTCTTTAGCAAATCGTTTCTCCATTTGAAGTAGTCTGGATATCGCAATGTTTTTAGATTTTCCCAAATGCATAGGTCCTGTAGCTGTCTTGATGGGTAGTTGGACTTCATATCGACCGTCTGCCAAGCGCTTGGTGGTTGTTTCAAATAATGTTTCACATTTGCCTTCTTCTTCATTTAATAAAGTGTTCTCCTGTACTTCCTCAATTTCCCAGAAACGTTTCAATTGGTTGTTGAGGTCAGCACAAATGTGAAAACTTTGTAGCCTGACTGGAGGTTGACCCTTGTCGTTGAATTCTCCCATGAGGATCCATCCCAACCTTGTCTGTTGCGCGGTGGGGCTCCCGTTAATGCCTTCTATAACTCCACTCATTATTATTTTCCCACTTACATCTGCTCCTAGGAGTACATCTATATTTCCTGGGCGATAATATTCCGGATCTGCGAACTCAATTTGATGCAAATGCTTCCAGTTCTGATGATAGATTGTACGCGCTGGCATGACATCAGTTACCTTAGGTAAAACCAAACTGGTCACTTCGACACTGTAATCATTGGATTTTAAGGGCTTGATGATGAATTTTGTTCTCCATTTTGGAGAGTTGAAATACTTCTCCCCTACTACTTGTAGTCTGGCATCAATTTGTTCACCTTTTAGGTGGAGATCTTGCCTTATTTTCTCGTTGATAAAAGATACTTGAGAACCTGGATCAATCACTTCGCGGACTATTTGTTCTCTACCGCTTGGAGAAACTACTCTTATTACAGCGGTGGATAAAAGAACTTGGTTGAGTTGGAGTTCGTTGACCATGAAGGAGTCCAAGTTCGTTGGATTTATGGTCTCTGTAGTTTCATTGGGATCAGCTTGTGCCTTGATGACGGAGAAATTAACGCTAGGACTGCTGGTGGTCGGATTCGAATTTTGTCCCTTCATCGTAAACTGTTTTCTCGCTTCAGGTTGATTATTGTAATGAATGATGGCGACGCTGACATTGCCGACACTTTCCTTAACTGGGGCAATTTGCCAATACATGTCCGAACCCGAGACAGTTTATGCACAGTCCCTTTGTCTTGACAATTTCCATTTTGCGTTGTGTAGGGTACGAAAGAAATGTAGAGCATTGTCTTATGCTATGAGGCTGTGGACAGACTGGGCATGAAGATTGGGTGATGGCATGCCAGATTCTTGCATGCGGCCTTCGTTGATCTGGTTTCGATATTTTACTAGCACTCCCCCCATTCACGGCTATAGCTTCTAATGTCCGGAAACGTACTTTCAAAAAATCCTGCAACGCCTTCCAGGTTGGTAGATCACTCGGATCAGTTGAACTTTGTTCCCACAACTGATGGGTGGACGAAGGAAGTCGCTTCACAACTAGGTGTACTATATAAGTGGATCCCAGGTCGATACATCGATCTTCAAATTGTTTAGAGCTAGCAAACACTCTGTCGTTGTATCCAATATCTGTCGGATGTTGTTGGCTGTCTCTGTTGATAGTGCAGGTTGGTTGACTAAAATTTCCAATTGAAAATTGACCAACACTCTTTTGTTGTTATATCTTTCCTTTAATAATGCCCACGCAGATTCATAATTTTTATCTGTTATTTGTAAGTGTCTTATTAGGTTTTCTGGTTCTCCTTCCAATAGTAATTTAAGATATTGCAATTTATGAACCGGTGCATACCCTCTGTTCTCATGGATCATTGTATTAAACAGATCATGAAACGTCGTCCATTTTGTACAATTGCCATTAAATTTATCAATGGCCAATTTAGGGAGTTTTATTGATGTTATATTGTTTTCGCGAGGTGTGCTCGAGAGCATCGTTGTGGAAAGCTTCAGTTGGTCTGATGAGACCGAAGTAGCCAATTCTTTCCTGAGGTCTTACAACATAGCCACGTTGGTGAAAAAGAATTTCTCCGCTTCTTCATACATATCCTCATCGAAGTATGGACACTCAGTGTTATCGGCATCCCCAGCCGATTGTTGCAGCAAGAGAATTTCCTTATGGTTTTGTTCAAACTCATTCCACAAATCTTCAAATTTGGTCAGTTTTTTCTCGTAGTAGGTTAGCGTTCGTCTAACCTTGGGCTTCTTTCTCGCGTTTCTTATACATTTTTGTAACAGCTCCCATTGTACTAGCTGTTGCTTAATTAGAGAATCCATTCTTTGTAGTAACGTGAGGATCAGATCGATTTCAGAGTCAATACACGACTAAACTAGGAGAATTTTGACAAAATGTTCAAATAATTTCAGGGACCAACTTCGATTTACAAAAAAAGGGCAAATGCTTTAAACCTTTATTATTTGCTAACACTAACGAATCTAATCCCAGTTTATTTCAGATTATGGCCGACGTCGATTAACGCTTTATGCAAATTATGAATAGGAGTAAAATTTCAACATATATGTTTAATATTTTCAATATAAATAAACCTAACTTGTATTTTTCAATATGTTCAAAATGAATAAAACTTCCACTTGTATTCTTTACTATGTTCAATAAAAATTATGTAAAATAAAACTTCCACTTGTCTTTTTAATATGTTCCCCTTTTTTTTTTTTGAATATGTATGGATGTGAAATGTAATTTAAATATGTAATACAAATATAGTTTAATACAGTTTTCCGTACTCACGATATTTTATTTTATTTCTCTCTGTTGATTACATATGGGCATTTCAAACGTATGGTAGTTGGCTGCAGTTGACCTTGAGACGTTAAGCCTCACTGGAGTGGATGCTGCTGGGACTTTCCTTGATTTTCCTCTTGATGTACCCAACTAACAATTTATGATTAAATGTTACTTGCATTAAATTTTTGACACAGCGACGCCTTTAGGACGTTTTTTTCTAGGAATTATTTCATCTTTATGCCCATTTTGGATGAATTCCTTTTTAAGAACACAATTAGTCTAGTTTACGAATCGTTACCCACTTTCGTTACATTTTCGGAAATCAGTGTAAATAGAAACAGTGTCTTAAAAGTACCTAATATTGGTGGCAGTACAAGAGAGTTAAACTCTCAGCTTGAGAACTGTCAGATTATAGAGCGCCAAAGTGGAGTAACATTGCAGGCAGCAACTGGGAACAATTACCATATGTGAAGTTTTAAAGTAACAAAATGGGAAATGTGCCATTTTAGTAATTTTGTGTATACTCATTTCATTGTTTTAGATAAAAAGTAGAAACAAATACTTAATGGGCATTTGAAAAGTTACTTCTTAATTTTGCCCAATGGAAAAGCCTTTTTAGGCAAAAAGAAGTAACAACGCCTCATTGAATATATTTTTAGTCATGCATGAACTTATATTCACAGTAATGGCGGATGATTTAAAACCTACTTTGCAATAAATTAAAAATTAAAAATGCTTTTAATGAAAAACTGATTGTACATATGAATGTATAGAAACAGTGATTTATTGAGCAGAGAATTTATTTATGTTAAAAATAAATGATATTTTTAATTTTAAAAAAACGATATTTTTTCAAAATCCAAATATATTTTTATACTTTTAAAAATAGTTGAGGCGCTTTAATTTTTAAGAAGTATCATGCTAACATTTCCCGAAAAATCTCTTTCGTTCATAAATATTTGTTTAAAAAATCAGACAAAAGTACAATAATAAATTTATTATCTGTTCTCTATCAAAATGTAAAAACGGGTAGTTTCGTCTTTACAATTTTTTTTCATACATGGGCTAATATATTTACCTACATATTACAAATTCGCTCTTTGATTCTTATTTTCTAATAACTATTTTGAGAGATGAGAGAAAAGGTTTTGATATAAATATGACACCAAAACGGAACAAAATAGTAGCACCGCCCATAATAATAAGCCACAGTTACTACACTTTAACCATAAAATGTTACTTTTAGGGTGCATGCTGGTAACAGATACTGGCACGAACACGGAATATCTCTGCACCACTTTCGAAACATGGAAGTAACTCAAACGTCTCTATTACGTAACGTAGGTTGCTAAATAGGAACATATTTCGACGAGAATACGTCGCTACGTCCAAAATATAAAGACAAATTGTTAGTTGGGTATTGACCAACGTTCATTCACTTTCACAAGTTTTATGATTTTAATTAATTATTCCCGGTCATTGGGTTTTATTAGATGTTGTGATTAAGATTTCCCGAAAGATTTATTAGGTTTTAGTTTAGATTTCGATTTTATTTTCAGATTTCTGCTAGCTTTTTGTTTTGATTTAGATTTCACGAAACATTTATTAGATTTGCGTTTAGAATTCGATTTTATTTTCAGATTTCTGTTATGTTTTTCGATTTAGATTTCACGAAACATTTATTAGGTTTGAGTTTAGATTTCGATTTTATTTTTAGATTTCTGCTAGCTTTTTGTTTTGATTTAGACTTCACGAAACATTTATTAGATTTGCGTTTAGAATTCGATTTTATTTTCAGATTTCTGTTATGTTTTTCGATTTAGCTTTCACGAAACATTTATGAGGTTTGAGTTTAGATTTCGATTTTATTTTTTTTAGATTTCTGGTATGTTTTTCGATTTAGCTTTCACGAAACATTTATGAGGTTTGAGTTTAGATTTCGATTTTATTTTCACTTGTTGTTTTCACAAATTTTAGACTTTCGATTATTTATTTCCGATCCTTGGATTTCTGTTAGCTTTTGTTTTAGATTACACGACACATTGTTTTTATTTTATTGTTTAGATTTCGCTGTTTTTTAGCACCACGTTTCACTTTTCACTGTAATTTTGCCGCTGATCCGGCTCGAAGGACCATGTTTTCAATTGCTTTGCTGTACCCCACTTTTTCGAGCTGCTAATCTTCGTCCTAAATCTTATTAATTTCAGCAAATAAAAAAGGTGTGCTTAGATTGCTAACAAAGTAACAAAGATGCGCTTCCCTTCTGACCACCCAGTTCTATAAACTTCCTTGTTGTTTTGTGTAATAAAAATATTAATCACGGCTAAATGTACAATTTTATTTCATACAATATGTTCACAATGTAAAATTTGAAATGAGAAATTACTTTTATTTCATATAATATAGTCACATAAGCACTTAACAAAATGGGAAATTACTTTTATTACTTAATTACTTTTATAATATAGTCACATAAGCACTTGCAATGGGAAATTCTCCAGTGGGAGGCTTGATATCTATCTGTATTGATAAAGTTTAGGAACTCACCCAAGGATCTGGAATTATCGCGTCTTGCCTTTCTGCTGGTCAATCGAAAAGTGAAGATCATGGTTCCTAGTCCTCTCCGAAGGACCAGTTTGACGTTTTTTCGCCCTTGGAAGAGATCGTTTCTCAGGAGAGCCAGTAACATTTTTTCCGGTGCCCTATTTTTCAATTTTGATAACTATGAATTTAGGTGGTAAGGCAGTTCCGAGTATAAGAAAATTAATGCCTTGACACATGAGTGTTATATGTTTGTTTACGTTTTGTGCAGTGAGTATTTTTGTCAAAGTTTTAATTATTGTGATGTTTTGGATATCAAGCCCCCTTTGAAGATAATTTCTTTGAAATATATTTATTAATTTAATTTATATACACTATGAGTTAGCTACAAAAATATAATATTATTTGAAAGGTTAATTAACTGGACGCTATTTGAGAAATTTTTTAGGTGCTCATCCCGGAACAGCAGCCGTTCTTTGACAATGAGAGAAGCATTTTGCAGCCTTTTAATTAGTTCTGATCCTTACATTTCAAGCGCAAGAAAACTTCCAAATACTAAAAGAAAACAAATGTCGTCTGATGCTAAAGA
This sequence comes from Thereva nobilitata, assembly GCA_963855945.1. Lineage (NCBI taxonomy): Eukaryota > Metazoa > Arthropoda > Insecta > Diptera > Therevidae > Thereva > Thereva nobilitata. The sequence goes on from OY979695.1 coordinate 95,934,969, forward strand.
TTTAGTTGTACCCGATGACAGTGACACTGAAGATGAAACTGATGTGTCTACTTTAGATTCCGATATCGATCTATGTGATAGCGATAGCAAATAGATAGAGCCTATGTGTTAAAAATAAAAATGTAAATTATAAACTGAATTATTTTTTTGTATTTATTTGTACCTTTTCCTTGTGTACGATACTATTTTTATGCTTCTGAAATTTTTTTAATACGATGAAATTGTATTAAAACTAAAAATATCAATTTTTTATATGACTGTCCGCCATATTGGATCCGCCATTTTGTTTTTTTGAAAAAATAATGTCAAATTCGTAATCAGCGACCTCTAAAACCCCGGGTATAGAATTTAATCCGCGAATATGCATTTTTTCATGTGGTCGTCCGCCATATTGGATCCGCCATCTTATTTTTTGAAAAAATAATGTCAGATTCGTAATCAGCGACCTCGAAAACCCCCGGCTACAGAATTTCATCCGCGAATATGCATTTTTTCATGTGGTAGTCCGCCATATTGGATCCGCCATTTTGTTTTTTGAAAAAATAATGTCAAATTCGTAATCGACGACCGACAGAATTTCATCCGCAAAAATACATTCCATTTCCCGTACAGATTCTGCGGGGTCCTTTAATTTAATTATTTCGTTTTAAATTTTTTCCATGGCAAAATGAGAATTAAAAAAAAGTGTGATACGGAAAATGACATGCCTATAACAAGTGCTGAACGCTGAATTGGGTTCTTGTCCACACTTTTCTTGTTTTCGTTGTCGTTTTTATTGAAAACAGGTTCCCAAGTTGTTTTCGATTTGTATGAAAAACACCTGTTTTCGATTGTGTTTTTGCCCAAAACGCCAAATTCTGACGAAAACGCGTGTTTTCGACGCGATGTAAACGCCGTATTACTTCAGAATCGACTTAAATGAATTAATTCATTTAATTTCATTTCTTCGCTTTCGATAATAAGACAAGACGCGCAGGCAAGCTGAAAACGGATGGTGACTTCTCTTCTACGTCTTGCTGTGCCACTGCCTTTCGTTTCGGCGAAACTTCTTGCTTAGCCTTCTGCTCCGCAAACTGATTTGGTCCTGAAAAGGACCGTTTCTGTTTATCGTTTCGTCATTCATCATTTATCGATTAATCCGGTTTTTCGTCCTGAAAAGACCATTTCGCGGTTCAGAATTAAGGATTTACGTTGTAGTCGATAGATCAACTAGTCTGTTGCCATGCTCTAGCCAGTTACATGGCTGTAAATCGCTTTCGGAAACATGGAACACGTTAAGCCCATTCGACTAGGCATTTTACTTATCTGTGGTTGTACCTTGTAATTGAAGGAATGGTAATGCAAAAGCTCATATGCCTTCATATTGTAATGGATTGTTATGCAAAAGGTTGTCGTTATGCCTTCGACCCTAGGACCTCGAAATATTAATCGAAGAGTTGTTTCGCAGAAGAGTTGTTACAATACGCATTTGAAGGATAATTTACGGAATCGACTCTAGAAGGTTTCTATTCCCTGTCTATTGGCGGCTGTCGTCGCTCATTTAGATTGATATGTCGCCATTGCCGTCGGCACGACATATTTATAAAATACATATCGCCGCCGGATTGTAGGAACTAGGTAATAGCAGGAACACAATGCTCGCCATAAGCCGCGGGCTATGAAAGCTTTTCGTTGTCAAATAATAGACACCATGTATCTACATAGAAACGAACAAAATGAAACTACCGGCGAAACGACCAAAACCACGACCAAAAAAATTAGAACCTATTTCTATTTTCTGGTTGACGCTTACAGTTCTACCAATTTCCCCATACAAAAAAACACCGCTGTGAACAAATAAACCCTTATTATTATGGCAAGAAAAGTGATTTTTGGACAAATTCTGTTGCGTCTGAGGGTGGTCTATTTTAAAAATAAAAAAGGCACGTTTTGCACTGTCTTTTTCCTCATATTAGTTTAAATTAGCTTCAATTTAAATTTGAAAATCTTTTGAGAGGAACAATTTTTTTTTCATCGCCTACGATATCGCTTTGCTCTATTATGATTTTAGTTTTACGCTTGACAGCGTTGGCATAATATGAGAGCGATAAAGCTTTCATAGCCCGCGGCCTTTGGCGAGCATTGTGTTCCTGCTATAACTCCAAATTTTGTGAATTTGAGTTATCTATAGTTTCATGTAGTCAATATCAAGCAGTATTTAATGCAAAGAACCGGCAACTTGTTAAAGCAAACTATCAAAATCTATTAAACAATGTAAAAACTGGACAAATGGAAATACCGCACTTATTATCATGTTACGTTTAGGTAACTAGAGAAATTTATTTTTTACAGAATTCTGAGTTGCCTAGTTCTTGCAATCAGGCGGCGATATATTGTACATATTGTGCGCTCCCAAGTGGCGCCCAGTGCAAATGCACAGTCTGCACATATGGGTGCCGCGGCACTGCAAGACCCCTTTCTTATTTTTTGTCTTTCGTACTCCGTTCTACGGTGTCGCGTACTTATGCGTGGTTATTAACCCCTAATTTGACAGCTCGCTCCATTACGAAAGAAAACCGAGACCAATTTCCTGGCTTTACCTAAATATCTGCATACCATTCCTACTGAACACTTAGAACAGCTGTTTTCCTGGAATGGCGCTTCTCAATAGGGTGCTTCTCCTTTGGGTAATGAAAACTTTAATTCGTGATAAGGCGAAAATCCCTGCACTTAGCTGGGAAAGAATGGTTGCGGGTAATTCTTCAGCTTTTTACCCACAAGTCACTTCCTCAGGCCGATTCCGTACCAATTTTTTTTCTCGATGGCTCCTTGTACTCTCACGAGGTCGTCACTTAATTAGCCATCAAAATTGTAGTAATACTCCGCCGAGTTTTTATGCCACCAATTTTTCTGGTTATACTTTGTATATACATATTAACTTTTGTAGGCTTTAAGCCCAAAAAAAATCAGATAGAAAAATTGTTGGCGGTGCACTGCAAAAATTCAACTTTCTTTTTCGAACCAAAAAATGGCCGTCCTCACACTTGATTTTTCAGCCACACACCTCTCTTCCCTTTTCTTTTTCTTCCGCTTTGCCACCGTTGCAACGCAGTCGTCTTTTTTTCTTTCTTTCTCCCCACTCTCCTTATCGGACCCAAAGGCCTCTCTCTCCTCAACATGACAACATTGACTTTTTCGTTTCGTAATTGCCGGTACTCAAAGGCGGTTACTCAGTATCGGAGAGACACAGCTTTTAATTTAACCCGGGTGAAAATATAAAACCGAAAAAGGACTGAAAAGAGAGTGAAAAATGAATTTTAGACGGAATTCTGTCCGAAATAAGGCGAACATTATTATTTAAACTGAAAACTGACATCAGTTACCCTTCATGAGTATATTAAAACCTGAAAAGAGGCCGAAACAAGGCAGAAATTTGTATCATTTTTAGATTTGGAATATTCTTAGGAGGGCTCGGCATTTCTTGGACTTAAAGTTTTAGAGTTTTTTTTTTTAAATTTTTACTCCATTCATCCAAATATCTAAATGGGTGACGTTCAAAGACATTTCTATTACACATTTTTGAGATGTGCTACTAAACGAAAACTGTAGTGTAAGTGCCTGTTCACACGGGTGGTTGTCGCGACCTTTCAACATGAAATTTATTGGTGCGGGGAGCGTTCAGCTGTGAAAGAAGTACGTCTCGATTTGAAAGCGACTCACGTTCGCTTTTTCTGACCAGCTGACTGTTTTAATTTCATTTTGTATCACCTTACTGTTCCATTTTATTTTCGTTTCACCCGAAGTGGGAGCAGCACATACTTCGGAGGATTGTTGGCCCCTTATATGTGGAAGAACGATTCCGGAGACTCTACAATGACGAAATCTACGAGCGATATCGCGACATAGATGTTGTGAAGAAAATAATGCTCGGTAGACTCCGGTGGGCAGGACATCTTGCTCGTATGAGTGAAGATGAGCCTGCTCGGAAAGTTATCTGCAGTAACACCTATGCGGTAAGACCTATGGGGTGCGATAGCGGGGGAGACCTAACCTCCGCTGGAAGGATGGCGAAGACCAGGACGCTCAGAGCTTAGGGATGCCAAACTGAATGACATCGGCTCAGAATCGGGACCGGTGGAGAGAACAGTTGCAAGAGGACAGGACCGGATCCCGGTTGTAGAGCCGTTAAAGAAGAAGAAGATTTACAAGATTAAAAAAAATTGTTTATTATATAATTCCGTCGAGAAGAGTCTCCGCTTGTAGTTATGTTAGCTGGACCTTCATCGTCGTCAATGATTTCGACTTGAGGTGCTGGAACATGTCTTTCTTTTAACCAATTATGCAGAACTGCAGATGCAACAACTACAATAACAGTTGTCTCTAAATTTAAGCGAATTTCTAAAAGTTAAGCATTATTATTTGAAAAGACGTGTGGTACTGGTAGGACAATTTTCAGGCTTCAGTTTTCTTTTCGTGAGAAGTTTATTTTGTAAAACTTTAGGAGCAGCCATGAATTTATGTCACTTTTATAAAAATCACAAAATTTGTTCACGTACCGTTGGTTCCACCTGTCATAAAAATGACTGGACACAAAGCGAAACGGGTAAACAAATGTTCACTTTTTCGTTGGCTTTGTCGCGCCTCAAAGCGACCAGTGTGAACAGGACTAACTGAAGCAGATGATTTGTTACAAAATGCTAATTCTAAACAATAATATAACCTATATGTGACTAAAGGACCCCGCACTTTTTGTATGGAAAATGGCCCCGGCTAATTATCTTGAAATTTTGCAGGTTCATAGCTCTCAACATGTAGACCAAAAGCACAGATAAGTAATATACAGATGCCCAGTCGAATAGGCGAAACGTGTTCCATGTTGCCGAAAGTGGTTAATCCAAGCAAAACATTTAAATGTTGCAGCCATTTAGCTGGGTAGAGGTTTGCAACCTTTGATTGAGCTCCAGCCAGAGACACCAGCGTACAAGGCTACGGTGGCGAAGCAAAATAGCTACGAGGAGCGGGAGTGGGTGGTACACACAGAAGGAAATGAATGTTGATAGTGACGTCAATCCCTCAGACTCTTCGTAGCTATTTTGCTTTTCACACCGCTTCTCTGTGTTGCTGGAATTCAACCAAAAGTTGCCACGCTCTAGCCAGCTACATTTAAGACACTTGGCTGCAACATTTCTTTGCTACACAAAATTTAATTGGCTAGAGGAGGGAAAAGCTGGCTAGCGAAATGTTGATAATGAAATACGATTTTATACAGCGACTGGGCACCTGTATATTACTTATCTGTGCCAAAAGTCTCAATGGGCACAAAGCCCCATCACCCTTCCTTCCCCCCAAAAACCACCCCAAATTTTTTTAGAGTTTCACATATCACCCTGTATTTTTGTAACCCTATGACCTGTTTTAATGAATAAGGTATCTGTGTACGCAGAATACCCCCACCTATCTAAAACTGAAAAATCAAGGTTCCACCATTTCAACTTCCAGAGGAATGACTCATCAAAGTCAAAATTTGGGGTTTTTCACTAAAATTGCAACTAAAACCACCATTTTCTCCATAAAATACCTAGTTAACTAATACTTTTTTTGCAAAATTGGAAAGCTTGGAAAATTTCCAATGATGTTCGTACAATTTTTATGGTACGGCCTTTACTTTTAGAGTTATTAGCAAGTTTCATGTTAAAATTGGTCTTATTTGGTGCTTTTTTGGTACTTTTTGGCAAAGCCTAAGTGAAAAAGTACTAAAAAAGTACGAAATAGAGCCAATTTTACCATTAAAATCGCTTATAACTCCAAAAGCAAAAGCCGTAGCAGAAAAAGTGTCCAGACATTATTGATAGGAAATTGTCCAAGCTTTCCAATTTTGCAAAAAAAAAAAATTAGTTAAGTAGGTATTTTACGGAGAAAATGGTGATTTTAGTTGCAATTTTATTTAAAAAAACCGAAATTTTGACTTTGATGAATCATTCCTCTGGAAGTTGAAATGGTAGAACCTTGACTTTTACAGTTTTAGATAGGTGGGAGTATTCTGCGTATACAGATATCTTATTCATTAAAAAAGGTCAAAGGGTTACAACAAAAATACAGGGTGATATATGAAACTCTAAAAAAAACTTGTGATGGTTTTTTGGAGGGGAGGACGGGTGATGGGACTTTGTGCTCATTGAGGCTTTTCATCTACATGTTGAGAACTATCAACCTGCAAAATTTCAAGAAAATTAGCCGGGGCCATTTTCCATACAAAATGTGCGGGGTCCAGTTTAAAACAACTGGATTACAATGTGGGATGGAGCTAGTTTCTGTTATAATAGGAGGTCAAGTGTCAGTTCAAGAAAATTTCAAGACATTTTGAAGTCAAATAAAGCCCTAGACCTAATTTTTAATTTGAAACTGAAAGTTTTTGCAAATGCATTCGAAGTTACTTTTTTGAAATATTTATATAGATTAAGAATGATCGTTTAAAATGCGTAAATTGTTAATTACTCTACCTGCTGAGATTTTATAGATTTATGATATTTCCGCCAGCCAGAAATACCGCTGCTCTCGTAAGAAGGTACACATATCCTGTTTATATTATGAAAATTGGCTGTGTTTCAATATTACGTTAATATCATGTTATTGTGCTGTTACGACCTAAAAATAGAGACACATTAATCTTTAATATATAATAGTATGTTATAAATACTTACTTTTGTGTGTTGTCCCTTAAAGCATGTTACTGCTGCTGGATCTCTCTTTTCAGGTCTCAGGTGGTATGGCAGTCTCATGTCTTAAATTTAGGATCAACCCCATGACCAGAAGCGGAGTGGCCCACAGGCGATCAAGAAAATGGAAGATATTTCGGAGAAAAGAAATAAATATAATTAAGAATTAAATAAATAGAACTCACCTGTAAATTGAGTCCGGACCGATCCTAATCTTTTCAACCAAGCACACATTAAATGCATAAAATATACTACAACTTCATACTACTACATAATAACACTACAAGGCGAATTAATCACCAAGGAGTGCTCTAGGGCAGTGGTTCTTAACCTTTTATGATCGCGACCCTAACAAATCAGGATTATTGTCTTGCGCCTCTTTATTATAACAAAGAAGAAAACAGAATTGTAGGTATGTATTGCTAATAAAAATAAATATTATTATTGTCTAATTTTATTTTATTTTACTATAGGAACATGTTGCAATTATTGTACATAAATATTTAAGTTAATAAAATAAGGCAAACTATTAATTTGATTTTGGGTATCTTCAAAAACTCATCATTGCCGCGGCACTGCAGAATTCAGCAATTGGAAGTCTGTAACTCAATTCTGCAGTGATGCGGGAGTGATGAGTTTTTGAAGTTACCCTTTTCTTTTATGATTTTTAATGAGATCTTTGTTGCTGTTTCCGTGAACATAATTCATCAATTCGTGGTGCAATCTTTGATAGCGCTATTCGCATATCATTTTCTACCGTCAGTAGCCGTGTTCGGTATTTTGATTTTATAAATACCAGAACCGAAAATCCAGCTTCACACAAATATGTAGATGCGAATGGTAGTAGAATATTCATAGCCATCTCCGCTAAATTTGGGTATTCATTGTGAATTGATAACCAAAATTCGGCGACATCCTTCTCCTGAAACATTAATTTTAGTGTTCGGTCACTAACCATTTCGATTAGTTCTTCCTGCTCTCGTGATGTTAAATGTTCCACTGATAAAATATTAGTCGTAAATGGTTTCCTGATCCAGTCATATTTTGCAATGTCCCAATCATTCGAAAAATATTTTCCAAAATTAGTTTGCAAAGTAGACAAATGGCTAAGTATTACATCCTTAAGTTGGTTTAAATTTATTTTATTGTTTTCAACTAAATCGGTAAGACACGGAAACATATCTATATTTTCATTAGATATTTTTTGTTTCCAATTAGATAATTTCATTATAAATGCTAACATTTTGTCATAAGCTATAAAAATAATTATCACAACCCCTTCCTTGCAAATTTATGTTTAGTTCATCTAGCTTTTCGAAAATATCTGTTAAATATGCCCAAGTACACAGCCACTGGTCATCATCATACAATTTAGTCATTGGCGGGTTTTCCACCATTAAAAATAGTTTAACTTCTTCACTCAATTCAAATAATCTTCTTAAAGACCTACCCTTAGAAAGCCATCTAACTTCTGTATGGAGTAGCAGTTTTTCATGTTCTGAGTTTAAATTTTGGCAAAGTTTTGAGAAAAGGCGACTGTTTAATGCGCGACTTTTAATAAAATTTATAACAGTCACAGCTTTACGTAAAACTTTTTCAAGTTCTGTTGATATCTTTTTAGAAGCCAAAGCTTCTCTATGGATCACACAATGTGTAAATATTATTTTAGACGTACCAGTCAGTCTCTTAATGAGCGCCAATAGCCCTTTATTTTTCCTCGTCATTGCAGCTGCGCCGTCTGTGCAAACGCCAACAAAATTGCGCCACTCAAGCTCATGGACTTTAAAAAAATCATCGATTTTCTTGAAAATATCCTCACCAGTTGTTTTTTCTTGAAGTGGCCGACAAAATAGTAAATCTTCATTTACTCCGTTTTCAAAAATATATCGCACATACACAAGAAGTTGAGAAAAATTTGTAATATCCGTTGATTCATCAAGCTGAATAGCAAATTTTACGCTTTTTTTAATTCGCTCCAACAACTGAGTGAACAAATCTTCATTAATATCTCTAATACGCTTAGCAACAATATCGTTGGAAAGCGGTACGAGTTTGATTTTGCTTACTGAATCTTTATCGAGTACTAGTTCACAAATCTTGATTGCAGCTGGCTTAATAAGTGTCTCACCTATTGTATACGGCTTTTTATTTTTAGCAATTAAGTACGACACTTCATAAGATGCCCGCAATAGCTTAGAATTATTTACAGTTTTACTACTAAGAGATTTTTGGCTTTTTAATTCAACCAGTTTTCTTTTAAAATATTCAATGGGTTTATTTTGATGCTGCACATGTTTTGTTGCAATATGTCGTTATAATTTGCTGGGTTTCATACTTTCATTTGCCAAGACTTCGTAAACAGACAACACATTATGGTCGCTGTTCATCATTAATAATACAATATGAAAAGCCATATTCCAGATATGCTTCTAGGTATTTTTTATCTCTCTTTTTATCTAAATTTTTTATTACTTTTACATTTTCTGTGGGTACTTCACTGTTTATCGCACTTTCTGTTGCGAGAGCAGTGAAATTTCCTTTGCAACTATCTTTTTCTTTCCCATTTAAAGATGACGTAGATTTAATAAGCCACTTATCCATTATTTGGCATTGATATTTATTAATAGCTTTAACTAAAATACATTTTGTTATAGATTTTAAGAAAAGGCAAAGAATAACAACCTGGATCGTTAAAAAGATCCTATTGCAAGTGCAATTAATTTAAATCACAATTTTGCTCAACAAAATGAAACTTCCGCTCCAGAATCCGAACCAAAAGCAGATAACGCAGAAGGAAATAAATAATTTATTATTTATTTGTCAGCAGAAACTTGACATTTCAATATAAAAATCAGCTGCAATCAGCCTTGCCAGAATATTTTCCAATACTTACTATTTACTCCCACTTACATTCCACAAATTTGCTTATTTATGACGGACACAAAAATAATTTTTTGTGTTTGGATTTTTAGATTTGTTTTTTAAGTAATTTAAAAATAATATTGTTTTAAAACTTTCGCGACCTAAAAAAAATAGCTCACGACCCAACATTGATCGCCAAAAATCCGAGGTTCAAGATTTATATAAAATATTATGGGGAATATTTCAAATGTTTACCGAAATGTAAACAGTGGGAACCTTTGGAAATAGGGGCCATTTCCCGATAACAACACGGGCCCTTGTGTGGTAGAGCGCCTTTTTCAGTATAGAGTCCGTGAGAGTGTTACATAGTGAAGTAGAGTGAAGTAGTGTCAACGGGATTAAGTTTAAAAAAAAACCGCGAAGGAAACGGTAGTAACGGCCAGGAAGAAAATTTTCCTAGAAGGAAGACTAGGATTGTGACAAGGCTCAGTTAGGAATCCTAACGATTTAAGTGGAATAATAATATTTATTTAAGTAAAATAATAATATTTATTGTGAAAATAAATTGTAGAACTTCTTTCCCTTAACTTCTTTGTTTTTCTTTTAATCGGTTCGTAGACCGTTAAAACTACGTGGCGCCCAAACACAAAATTATATTTAACCCACACCCAACGCTGAGCAATGCCGAGATTTGCGTGGAATCTTGCACGTAATAAATTGGCGCCCAACGTGGGAATAGGATTTTTTTTGCTAAGAATTTTTTTGTTGTTTGTTAAATTAAGTCTAAGGTTCGTCCATAACCATCGATAAATTTTTTTTTCAGTGGAAGTAGAGTAAATTTTTATTTCTTTTGTGCGGGAAATTGCGAGGGTAAAATAGTCGGGTTTAGCCAACCGAATTTAGTGGCACTCGGGAGATAAAATAAAAAGAGATTTTTTTTTATAAATTATAGTAAATTATATAAATTTAGTTTTCAATTTGCCTCATTTTTTGGCATTAAAATCGGAAAAATGGCATAAGTCAATCAGCTGTTAAGCCAGTCAGCTGTTCAGCAAACGGCTATAACCCAGCAAACCAAACTTTCCGAATTCATACAAGTCGGAAGATTTTCGGAAGATTTTCGGAAGAAATACAACAACCAAAACTAAAGCTTTGTATGTGGCGATTAGTCGAAACTAATTCGAAAAGAATTCGGAAAACAACTTCCATGTGAAATCGTGTGTCTTTTAAGTGCAGTGCGCAAGTGCATTTGTGAATTTATTATATATTCAATTGTATATTTATAATAATTTATAATAATTAATAATAATTTATAATAAAATAAATATATGAAAATATTATAATGGAGTTATATGAATTTCACTAGCCATGTCCTTTGTTATTTTATTTTAAAGCAAAAAAACCTATGAATCTGAAGCTTTTATTAGGGGTAAAAAGCTTTGCTAAATCTTTACTAAATTTCGTAACGAATTCGAAAAGAATTTTTGTAACGATGTCGTGTCAACCCCTTCATATATTTTTCGTTCCGAATTTGTTCAGAAATCGATTGCGAATTCGGGAGAAATATACGAATTTCCGTAACGAGTTCGGTAAGATATCTTAAAATTTGGTTTGCTGGGAAGAAACAATATTTTTTTACTTGCGTTAGTGGTTGTGTGGGGTGTGAGTAGAAGAGAGTACAGAGTACGGCAACAAATTGAACGGAAGAATATTTTCGCAATATTGCAACAAGTTGCGCCGAGCGATCGCACGAAGCGACAAGCTGCAGCATAACCTTTATTTATGACAGGTTATTTATCATTTAGTAGTACAGTTATCAGTTAATTTTTTTTCATACCTCAAATTCCTTTTGTAATTTTTTGTGCTTCCACGACAGCCACATTTTTTTTCCGCTTAAAATTTCCCTTTTGTTTAACACTTTAATTTTTTTTTGCTTTCAACTGGACACTAACTATTTTTTTGTAAATATTTTCGCCTTAACACTCAAAACTTCACAAAAACCGTCACCAGAACAAAACGGAAAGATTGAACTTACGAACTAAATTGTTAATAACTTTATTAATAACTTGATTTATTACAAACTACTAAATAATACCGGCCATTCACGAAAACCAACGCACGCGCACGGAAACGAAAATGCACTAGGCGGCAGCGTAGATCAAATACCCTTGGATGGGCTTAAGGCCCGTCTTCACTACGCGGGCTTAGATATCACGGGCTTTTGGCCGTAGGGCCAGACAAAAGCGCGCGTCATCTTTCAATTTTCTGAATCATGAGTGAGAAAAAATCAATTCTCATTTGAAACGGCGTACGCGATTTTGAAAAGCTCATAGTGTGTGGACGCACAATGTACCTTTTTAAGCATAGCCTTTTGTCGCGTTGTTTTGCCGCACGGCCTTTACCATGGACAAAGTCGTAAAAAAGTCGTAAAAAAGTCAGGAAACTCTATATGAAAAAAAAGGCAAAAGCGCGTACTACCAAGGTCCGCGTAGTGTGGTCCCACCATTATGGTGGGACCACACTACGCGGTCTTGGGTCGTACGCGCTTTTGCCTTTTTTTTCATATAGAGTTTTATGACTTTTTTACGACTTTGTCCATAGTAAAGGTCGTGCGGCACAACAACGCGGACAAAAGGCTGTGCTTAAAAAGGTACATTGTGCGTCCACACACTATGAGCTTTTCAAAAGCGCGTACGCCGTTTCAAATGAGAATTGATTTTTTCTCACTCATGATTCAGAAAATTAAAAGATCACGCGCGCTTTTGGCTGGCCGTACGACCAAAAGCGCGTGGATTCTAAGTCCGCGTAGTGAGGACGGGCCTTTACTGGTAGAAATCAATTAATAAAGAGAAACATGCAAATTCGGTGTTAGGATAATCCGAGTTTAAGAGCCAAGCTTCGTTTTATTGTTTTCTCTTCTTCCTTCTCAGTTCTCATTTTTTTTGTTATCGGCTAGGAACTAGTGACCCACTTCCAGCGCTACTGTACCCTTGATACTTGAATAATTTTCTGATTATTTGCATCGTTTTTTTTTTCGTTCCCTTCGACTTCGGAGATTGGATTAATTCTGAGATTGTCCTATTTTGGTATGGTGATCGTGATTTGTGATAGAAGTTAATAGGCTTAGCCAGGACGAGCTGTCCTATGAGCTAACAATCAGGGGCTTGCCGATCCGCAAGGTTGATGAAATGAGGGTTGCTCTTCGATCGGCGCTGAAAATAGATAAGTTAGGCAAACCCGTATTAGTTGAGCCGTACCCGTTTTCTTTCGACGAAGACGCGCAGGCCTTGCGCAAGAAACTACCCGAAATAACCGCTTTACAGGAAGCATTTCAATGTGATTCTGACTCTACAGAATATAAAAAGCTATTAACGAAGATTGAGTGGTCTCTGGCAAGGGTAAACCGTATGAATGTTGAGGATGAGGCCCAAAAGAATGAGAAAGCTCGCTTTAGGGCGGAATTGATAGTGGCTTTGTGGTCGCTTTATACAAGGGCGGAGGGGGATGACCCTGACGATGAAACATCCGAAGCGGATGCCGAGCTATCACTTCCTGCAGCAGTGATGACAACTAATAGGGCTCAGATCCAAATTCATAAATGGGGAATAAAATTCGCATGGGAGCCAGGACAGTCAGTAAATTCATTTCTGGAACGGGTGAACGAGATGGCGGAGGCGAGAGGTATAAACCGTAGTCAACTTTACCGCTCAGCGCTTGACTTATTCAGTGGACGTGCACTTATTTGGTATCGGGCCAATAAGAGTTTCCTACATTCATGGAATGATTTGGTAAGGGAATTACGGAAAGAATTCCTGCCGACGGACTACGATGAGCGACTATTAGAAGCAATACGAAGGAGGACACAGGGTAGAGATGAGTCCATGGGAATTTACGTAGCCACCATGAAGAACATGTTTGCACGGCTGAATGAACCCATATCGGAGCAACAACAACTAGGAATCGTTAGGAAGACCATCCATCCGTTCTATCAGACTCAACTAGGGTTGAAAGAGATATAATCAACAACCGAATTGGTGGAGCTCGGAAGGAGGCTCGAGGCTATACGAGTATCAGCTGAAGCTTTTATCCCTCCCCCATCAAGGCGCAACCCCTCCCTGCTGGAGCCGGACTTAGCGTACATCGGCGTAGGACTCCAAGCAGTGTCAGCCATGAACAGTCCTGACCGACCTCAGAGGCCGAGGAGAACGGCAAGGGAGAGGTGGTGTTTCCGATGCGGCCACTCTGGGCATTTTGCCAGGAATTGTCGGGTGCTGAGGTGCTTCGGTTGCGGTACACCAGGGACGATCCGCTCGCGTTGTGACCGATGCAATCGGAGGCAAGCAGAGGGACAAGGTCCCGTCCCAGAGGAACAGCGTCCGGCAGAAGAATCGGGAAACGACCAAGGAGCCCGAGCCTAGACGGAGAGCCGGGTAATCCACAGAACGCCGTAACCATCGGAGAACCAATAGAACTCCAGCAACCAGGTCGCTTCACGAGAACAGAGGTAGCGCAGCACGCGAAAGTGGATTATGTCTTCTGTGGTCCAGAGGACGACGTGCGACCTCACCTTTTGGTGGAGGTGCTTGGGGTGAAGTTTTATGGGTTACTCGATTCTGAGGCAACAACTACTTTCATCGGCGGACCAGGCTGGGAGAATTTGGAGAGAATGAAGTTACAGATTAGTGACACACCGAGGAAGGTAGTCAATGTGGCCGATGGGAGGACTACTAAAGTGATAGGAAAAGCAGACATATCAATTGCGGTAGAGGGGAGAGTGAAGATAAAGGAGGTGCTGGTAGTCCCGGAGTTGCCACATACGATTATCTTAGGGGTAGATTTCTGTAGGGAAATGAAAATTGTAGTAGATTACGGTGACGACAGCTGGTGGTTCAAGGAACAGAAGGCAGAGGTTCGCGTATATGCTTTGGAAAGCAAATCAAACAACCTCATTACCGTTTGTCACCAGCAATGCAAAAGATACTAAACGAACAGCTAGAAGAAATGTTGGAAGCTGGAGTAGTCGAACCCTCCGCAACAGCGCGTGGGCTTCACCGGTAGTATTGGTAAAGAAGAAAGATGGGAAATACCGTTTCTGCGTCGACTATAGGAAATTAAATAAAGCAACTAAGAAGGACGCTTACCCCTTACCTTTTGTCTCGGCAACACTGGATAAGTTACGCGACGCCAAATATCTATCGTCGTTGGATATAAAGTCAGCCTTTTGGCAGGTACCAATGGAAAAGAAATCCAAACAATTTACCGCCTTTACAGTACCGGGCCGAGGATTGTTCCATTTTAATCGGATGCCGTTTGGATTAACAAATTCACCCGCAACGTGGCAACGCCTAATTGACAGGGTGTTGTGCGGGACGTTAGACGATAAAGTGTTCGTCTACCTAGATGACGTTATTATCGTGACACCAACGTTCGAGGAACATAAGCGAGTTTTGAAGGAGGTTTTAGACAAAATCCGCGAAGCAGGTCTTGTAATTAATTTCGACAAGTGTGAATTCTGTAGGGCTGAATTGAAATACTTGGGTTACGTGGTGGGAGAAAACGGATTACAGGTAGACCCAGAGAAGGTACAAGGGATCTTAAACATCGCAACCCCTAAGTCAGTCGCAGACGTTTGAAAATTCATAGGTACAATGTCATGGTACAGGCGGTTTGTACCCAACTTTGCTACGTTAATAGCCCCAATCACGGCTCTGTTAAAGAAGAAAACCAAATTCATCTGGTCGCCACAGTGCGAGGAAGCGTTTTTGAAAGCTATAGACTGTTTAGTCAGCGCGCCGATACTTACATGTCCAAACTTCGAACATCCTTTCGTGATCCATACTGACGCCTCAGGTTATGGTCTAGGGGCAGTCCTCACACAACACATTGATGAACAGGATAACGTTATTGCGTATTTAAGCAGATCATTGAATGGGGCCGAGCGTAATTATTCGACAACAGAGCGGGAATGCCTGGCCGTACTTTGGGCGATTGAGAAATTACGACCATATATTGAGGGCACTAGTTTTACAGTCGTCACAGACCATGCGTCTTTAGTCTGGCTGCATAACCTGAAGGATCCTACAGGCCGACTAGCCCGATGGTCAATTAGATTACAACAATACGATTTTAACATAGTGCATAGAAAAGGCAAGGAACACCTGTTGCCGGGCCTCTTGTCGCGATCAGTTCCGGCCATAGATTCACTAGGGGACGGCTCTACGACCGACGATCCATGGTACCAGCGCAATAAAGAAAAATCCTGAACGATTCTCAGACTGGAAGATCACGCACGGTAAACTTTGGAAGCACATACGACCGAAGTACCCAGAGTTAGCTCAGGAGGATTTTGACTGGAAAAGGCTGTGGCCTAAGGCAGAAAGAAAGGAAGCTTTGCTACAGGCACATGATGTTCCAACCGCGGGACACGGAGGAGTAAAGAAAACGTGCGCCCGAATTACCCAACGTTTTTATTGGCCGAAAATGAAGAGCGACGTGGCTTCATATGTCAAACGTTGCACGACGTGTCAAACGACAAAACCAGAGCGAAAGAAACCGGCAGGTCTGATGTTTACTCGCGTGGTCGGTAGTCACCCTTGGGAATGCGTAGGTACTGACTTAATCGGTCCCTTACCAAGATCTAACCGCGGTTATAAGTATATTTTAACCATTGTAGATTATTTTAGCAAATTTCCCTTGATTTTCCCTTTGCGTTCTGCCACCGCTTCACCTATCTGCCGCATTTTAGAGGAATCAGTATTCTTAATCTTGGCGTACCTAAGGTCCTAATGTGCGATAACGAGCAGCAGTTTAAATCTAAGGAATTTAAGGGACTTTGGGCAGAATATGGGGTAACAATCAATTACACAGCATCCTACCACCCTCAAGCGAACCCGACTGAAAGGATGAATCAAAATGTTAAGTCAATGTTGCGCGCTTATGTCTCTGATAACCATCGGGTGTGGGACACGTACTTAGCGAAAATTGGCTGCGCCATTCGAACTGGAACACATGAAGGCACGAAGTTGACGCCATACTTTACAAACTTCGGCAAGGAAATGGTGTTTCATGGACAGGCGCATGGGGCGAGTCAGGGAGAAGACAGCCCTGAAGTACGATCAAAGGTACTATAAGACGTGTGGAAAGACGTCAGGGCAAGGTTAAGCAAATTAGCAGATACAACGAAAAATACCTACAACCTTAGAAGAAGAGATCAGAGGTATTACGTTAATGATTTAGTTTTGCGGAAGAACTATGTTCTGTCCGATGCCGCGCAATATTTCAGTGCAAAGCTAGCCCCGAAATACGTGGGTCCATTTATCATAACAAAAGTATTGTCTCCATGGACTTATCAATTAAAAGATCGCAACGTTAAAGATGCTGGAGTTTGGCATGCCAAGGACCTAAAGATAGCCGAGAATTCCGATCCGTCAACCCTAGGATGAAAGAGAAGTTAGTTATAAGTAAATGGGTTAAGCTTATAGGATTAATAGGAGTAGAGTAAGACATGGTGGTGGTTAACTTATAGCGATAAGAAATAGGATAAGACTGGGTTGTGGTTTATACTTTAGGCTTACAAGATAGAGTTTAACATTAAAGACAGCTAGCGTTCATACCTTTTGAGATTTCTACGAAACTATTCTTCGAAATCTCTTGAAGGAAGGGGAGGTATGTTACGACCTAAAAATAGAGAGACATTAATTTTTAATATATAATAGTATGTTATAAATACTTACTTGTGTATGTTGTCCCTTAAAGGATGTTACTGCTGCTGGATCTCTCTTTTCAGGTCTCAGGTGGTATTGGCAGTCTCATGTCTTAAATTTAGGATCAACCCCATGACCACCAGCGGAGTGGCCCACAGGCGATCAAGAAAATGGAAAATATTTCGGAGAAAAGAAATAAATATAATTAAGAATTAAATAAATAGAACTCACCTGTAAATTGAGTCCGGACCGATCCTAATCTTTTCAACCAAGCACACATTAAATACATAAAATATACTACAACTTCATACTACTACATAACAACACTGCAAGGCGAATTAATCACCAAGGAGTGCTCTAGGGCGAGATTATGCTTGCACGTAGAATTTTCCCAGGAGTAGCACCCGGCCGCCAAAAATCCGAGGTTCAAGAATATTTCAAATGTTTACCGATTATAATTTATTTATTTACTGAAGAAACAACAGATACACATTACAAAAATAGATTTGAGATTACACAGAACCACAGATTACAATACAATATATATCCTAAACGTTTCTTACTGAGATAATGTAATAAGATAGCTTACCAAAATATGATACAATGATACAAAACTGATATGTGACAGAGGGAATGAAAATACTTTCAGAATTACAATAATCTTACATTATGTTAAGTTACAGCAATAAATTTATAGATGATAAAAACTAATGTCTGTTAAGAGTGTGTAAGATCTTACGCTTAAATTCTGCCTCCTTAGTAATACATATATCTATATCCAGAAATTTAATATTATACTGCTCACACATTCTGTACAGAGGAGCTCTCTGACCGGCGTTGGTTCTAGCTTTATTAAGAAAGAACAGATCTTTCGAACGAGTGGCCCGGGAGGGAATCCGGAAACAAACTTGAGATAAAAGATCAGGGGAATCTATCTCAGATGTTATAAGTTTTCTGAGAATTATTGCATCGTGAAGAGATCGTCGATCTTCCAGACCTGTGAGGGATGTTTTTATTAATCTGGCGTCGTAGGCCAGTTTACCATATTTTAGGCGGAAACTCAGTGCTCTAGTAAGTTTTTTCTGTAACATTTCAATTTTATCACTATAAACTTTATAGTATGGGTTCCAGACGGATGAAGCATGCTCCAAGTGTGATCTTACTAACGATTGGTACAGTAGACGGTAGGTAGATAATTGTTTAAATTTCTTGGTCGATCTAAGTACGAAGCCAAGCATCTTGTATGCTTTAGATACAGTATTGTTAATATGTACGTCGAAAATCAACTTGCTATCAAAAATAACACCAAGATCACGTATTTGTTTTACTCTGATAAGAATAGTATTATTTAATGTGTAATGAAAACTGACATGGTTTGTATTTCTTGTAAAGCTAATGACTTGACATTTATCTAATGCAAGAAAGAGTTTTTTATCGTGACAACAGTGTTGAAATCGGATGATATCATCTTGCAGCAGTTGACAGTCTTCCATAGTTTTTATCTGTTTATATATTTTTAAGTCGTCGGCAAAAAGCAATGTTTGGCTGTAGTGAAAGCACTGCTGGATGTCATTTATAAAAATGATGAAGAGCAGTGGGCCCAAGATAGATCCTTGAGGAATTCCTGAACTGATCCGAGTAACCGAGGACGAGAAACCATTCAAAACAACAGACTGACGCCTACGTTCTAGATAAGATGAAAACCATCGCAACAAATTACCTTTGACTCCATTAAAACACAGTTTTTCCAGCATTAACATATGGTCCACTTTGTCAAAGGCTTTTCTGAAATCTGTGTATATGGAATCAACAGGTATGCCAGCATCCATTGATTGGAATAAGAAATTCGAATAAATTAAGAGATTAGTCTCAGTTGATTTGCACTTCACAAAACAATGTTGATTGGGGTTAAATATGTGCTTAAAAAAGTAATAGACTCTGCCATGCACTAATCGCTCAAAGGTTTTAGCTACGGACGAGAGTAAAGAGATAGGTCTATAGTTCAATATATCACTTTTAGGTCCTGACTTGTGAATTGGTGATATATTCGTAGTTTTCCATACCAGAGGGAAATGACCTTCAACTAAGCTTTTGTTGAAAATAATAGTAAGCGGCTTGTAAATTGAGGAAGCAGTGTTTCGCAGAAAAACCGGACTAATTTTATCAGGACCCGACCCTTTACTACCATCGAGAGTTTTAAGTGCTAATCTGACATCAGTCTCACTTAAGGTGATAGTCGACAGGGAATTTGATGGATTCAGGTCGGGTAAATGTTCTAATCTAGATGTATTATAAGCATTAAGAGATGTAGGTTCAAACACCGATGAGAAAAAAGTTGCAAACATTTCACAAATTTCAGATGGATCTTCGGAGGAATGGTCATTATAATTCATGACCGATGGATATCCAGCTTTGCTACTTTTTAAATCATTAACATGCTTCCAAAAGAATTTTATGTTTTTTTTGTGGATACTTCAACCTTGTGCAGATATGTTTCATAACAGGATTTCAACAGTTGTTTTACACGAGCGCGAGATTTTGAGAATTTTTCGTAGTTATATCTACTACCGTATATCTTCCATTTCTTCCAGTGTTTAACTTTCACCTTAAGTTCTTGACGGAGTTCAGGGGAAAACCAAACTGGATGTTTAGAAGCATGTGTTTTCTGAAGAGGCACGCTAACCTCAATTATATTATATATAGTTTTATAGAAGTAATCAACGGCATTATTTGTGTTAAGGTCTTTTAAATTGTGCTCCCAATCTATGCTATTAATATGAATATTTATGTCTTCATAATTTGCTTTGAAGAAATTGCGTTTAGGAGCATTATGTTTAGGTAGGTAATTGAGTTTAGGATTTATCGGCAGGTTACATATTAACGCTGGCTGGTACGGGTCAGTGCTTATGAGTGGATCATCACAGCGCCGAACACAACACTTAACATCAGCTAAGACAAGGTCAAGAATACGATCGTTGACATTCAAGACATTATTACGTTGCGTTAGATTTAATAAGGACATAACATTCTACTAAACGAATTAGATAACTATAAAAGTGACCTGACAGCAGTACAAGAGGTGAGATAGATTGGAAAGGGGATCCTGGAGAAAAAAACGCACAATATATTTTATAGTTGTAACGAGAAAAATCATACTTTTGGGACGGCATTTATTGTAAGAAAACAAATTAAACATCTAGTAATGGGGTTTGACGCTATAGATGAAAGAATATGTAGAATACGTATAAGAGGAAGATTCTTTAATTACTCCATAATAAATATACATGCCCCGATTGAAGATGCGCTAGAAGAAGCGAAAGATGCATTCTATGAAACCTTAGATAGGACGCTAAGAAACTGTCCTAGACATGATGTAAAGATTGTCATAGGAGATGTAAATGCAAAAATTTGCCATGAAAGTGCATACCGACCAACAACGTCTACACGACGAAACAAATGAAAACGGTATGAGACTGATCAGTTTTGCAATGATGAATAATATGATGATCGCAGACACAATATTCCAGCAAAAAGATATACATAAGGTAACCTGGAGATCTCCGGATGGAAGAACGCAAAACTCAATTGATCATATACTTATAGAAGCGCGTCACTGTTCAGAAGTACTAGATGTCAGATCATATCATGGTGCAAACATCGACTCCGACCATTATATGATTGGGACGAGAATCAGAAGCAGAATATCGACACTAAACGAAAGAAGAAACCACAGGGAAAGAAAATTTAACGTGAAATTATTAAAAGAAGAAGCAAAACAAGAAGAATATGTGGAAGAAATAAATAGAAGAGTGATAAATGCAAATAATCACAACGCCGAAGACATAGAAGTTAAATGGAATAACTTGAAGACCCCAATCAAACAATCAGCATCAAATACTCTAGGATACGAACCCCGTGAAAGCAGAAATGAATGGTTCGACAATGAGTGTACCCGTGTAACGCAGGAAAAGAATATAGCATATCAAGTAATGATACAGAAACACAGAACGAGAAATGCAGTTGAGACATACAAAGAAAAAAGAAGACCGGAGAAAAGAGTGCACAAAGCGAAGAAAAAGGAGTACTGGGAAAACGAAATGTTGAAAATAGAAGAAGCGAACAACCGAAACGATGTCAGGAAACTATATAAAAAAGTAAAGGAGCCACGCGTCGGCTTCAAGCCCAGAATAACAATGTGCAAAAATAAGGATGGAGAGATCTTAAGTAACAAAGAATTAGTTCTAACTAGATGGCGTGAACACTTTCAAGAACTGCTAGCTCGAGATGAGGAGCAACCCCTTACAGAAAACATGGAACTAGCAGGAGAACTAGCGGGAGACATGCCTACATTTGAAGACGTACAAGACGCAGTGAAAAATCTAAAAAACAACAAATCTCCGGGCAAAGATAACATCGTAGCAGAGCTATTGAAACAAGGAGGTGAAAACGTAATATTAAGCCTGCATGAAATCGTAACACTAATATGGACCCAGAAACGAATACCATCGGAATGGAGCGAGGGCATTGTGTGCCCTATACATAAAAAAAGAGATCAGCTAAACTGCCGTAATTATAGAGGTATCACGCTATTGAACGTAGCATATAAAGTATTATCAAATATTTTATACGTTAAACTGCAGCCTTACGCAGAAGCAGCTCTGGGAAACTATCAAAGCGGTTTCCGCCCCGGAAGATCCACCACAGACCACATTTTCAGCGTTGGGCAGGTCCTAGAAAAGGCAAATGAATTTAATATAACCATACATTCTCTATTCATAGACTTCAGAAACGCCTATGATAAAATAAAACGTGAAGAATTATATAAAGCTATGGAGTATTTAAGATTTCCCAAACACGTCGTAGATTTGACCAAAATGACAATGAAAGAGGTCATATCCAGAATAAGAATTGAAGGAGAGCTCTCAGAACCATTCAACGCCACAGTAGGACTAAGACAAGGAGATGCCTTATCGTGCTTACTATTTAACGTAGCTATGGAAAAAGTGATAAGAGACGCAGGAATTAACACCGCGCGCAGTATTTTCAACAAGTCGGTACAACTATTGGCATACGCTGACGACATCGTAATACTAGCCAGATCCAGCATAGCAATGAAAGAAGCCTTCATATCGCTAGAAAGAGCAGCAAAGAAATTCGGACTAGCAATTAATGAAGAGAAAACGATATATATGTGCATCTCTAAAAGACGGAATGATCGCCAGAATATGACAATTGATACATATAACATCGAAGGTGTAAAAGAATTTATATAGGGACGCTAATCTCAAAAGATAACGACACGACGGCAGAAGTCATAAGGAGATTGGCGCTGGGAAATAGATGCTATTTTGGGCTACGTAAACACTTCTTAACAAGGAACAAGGAATAATATTAAGGAGGACTAAACTATACAGAACCCTTATAAGGCCAATACTATGTACTGTATGGATCCGAAACCTGGACACTAAGAAGTAATGAAGAACACCTCCTGGGGTGCTTTGAAAGAAAAATCCTGCGCACAATATATGCAGGAGTGAACGAAAATGGTGTTTGGAGGAGAAGATACAATCACGAACTGTATCAGTTGTATAAAGATCCAAACATCATAAAAACTATAAAAATTAACAGAATTCGATGGGCAGGACATGTTGAACGTAGTAGTGATGACAGCATAACAAAAATTATTATGAACAAGAGCCCAGACGGACACAGAGGCACAGGACGTCCAAAAAAGAGATATACAGATAGCGTAGAGGAGGATTTACGAACCCTAGGTATAAGAAATTGGAGACTCCAAGCCAGGGACAGACAGTTCTGGAGGAAGATGTTGCAGGAAGCCAAGGCCAATAACAGGCTGTGGAGCTATTTATGATGATGGGTGACAGCAAGGTCCTCGTAAGTACAGGCCTGGAAGCAGCCGGCCAACTAATACTAACATAGCTGAAAAGTGGCCAAAAATTTCTGACAGTTGTGGAATTAACATGGCCGAAGCCATAAGAAGCAATTTTTTAAGTTTGTTTTTGCACTAAAAAGTGGTAAAATATTGTATATTTTCACTTTTTGGTGCACATGGATTATCAGTGATTAGTGCTTTAGTGATTTAATAAAAAAAATTAAAAAGAAGTGAGTGGTTAAGTGTATTTTTAGAGTGTTAATTGATTAGGTGACCGTTTTTGTTTACATTCGCGTTGGTTTTTTCGTGTTAATTTAGGGAAAAAATGTTGAATTTGTGTAGTAATATAATAAAAAGTGCTTTTTAAGTGATTAAAGATTATTATAGGATAGTTATTAAAAACATAAGTGCAGAAAAATGTGAAGGAAAAGTGAAAAAGTTATTGTTATTCATGTTGTGTGGTAGTACTTGCAGTTATGTTTTTAATAACTCTTCTATAATAATTTTTAACTACTTTAAATTCACTTTTAATTCCATTACTACACAAATTCAACACCTTTTCCCTAAATTAACACGAAAAAACCACCGCGATTGTAAACAAAAATGGTCACCTAATCAATTAACACTCTTAAAATACACTTAACCACTAATTTTTTTTTAATTTATGGACTCAGATCACTAAATAACTTATCACTGATAATCCGTGTGCACTAAAAAGTGATAAAATATACAATATTTTACCACTTTTTATTCCAAAAGCAAAGTTAAAAAATTGCTTCGTACTGCTTCGGCCATGTTAATTCCACAACTGTCAGACGATTTTGGCCGCGCACAGACACAACCAAAAAGTCTGCTTCCAGGCCTGTACTTACGAGGGCCTTGGTGACAGCCATATACAAATATTAAATGTACTTACTGTGATATCAAAATTACATGTCTGTCTAGGGCTTAAGTGAAACGAAAACGCAACTTGAGTTTCAAGTAAATTTCAAGTCAAAAACTAAAGTAAATCATGTAAACGTAATGATTAGAAAGTTGCTACGCTTTTTTACGCTTTCTTTCTACACAAAGATGGGAGGTTCTGATTGCTGGTACTACAAACTAAAGTCTAGAAATAACAAGTCTTTCATCTTCATACAAAATTTTCACGCGGTTAGTTTTATACGTGCATATATGAAGAACATCACTGCTGAGCACAACTCAACGCATACATCGTGAACTCGGCGAGACAAAGCCAGATTCTCTCTCTTGGATAAAATATGCAGAACAGAAAAGGAAGGAAAATTGAATCAGCTGTTTTTTTTCATAAATCGAATCGACGAGCGACGAGCAAATATGTACCAATACATCTGTTAAAGGAGGAATTATTTTATTCCTACTCAAATGGTCAGAGTGAAACACCGTGACCTGGGTTATGTTTAATACGATATCAAACGGCACTTAAACCGAGATATCTTGTAGTGTGTTGAAGGAGTTGCGGTGGCGGGATATCAAGCGGCACTTTAACCGAGATATCTTCGTTGATATTAGCTAGTAATAAAACGCACTGCTTGGTGGTTACAATTCAACTCCCATTTATTGATTGATGATTAACGATTTTTATACAAAATTGATTTCAACAAAAAAGTAATAATAAAAACAAAACAACCATACGAACACAGGTAAAAAGTCCACTCAGCAAATCCGGCCATTGACATTAGCCGGTGAATGAATTGCTGAAGGTGCAAGCTAAGCATTGCGGATAAACACAAATAATAAATATTGGCTAGAATTGCAATCAAGACAATAATGCAATGACCTTAGATTTGCAGAGTGGAATTTTTACCTTTTCATTAACCTAATTAACAAATGCGAAATTTACAAATTCTACGGCGGGCGTTAACATCCTCCCCCCGTTGCATATTAATGCAAAATTCAAATAATCTTTGAACAGATGAGCTGAACTCATTAGACGTGTACCGTGAAATCTGGACTGGAGTGTTGTCTGGGACGAAGCACTGGTTTCCTTTTACACCTGATGATGTGATGATATCGTCGCCACATTGCATATCCTATTATTGTGATGCCAAGAATTAATGATAAATAACCGACTGCAAATTGGTGCACCGTGTGACCCTCAAATCTTTTTGGTAGCTCCATAAGTTTTTGTTCATTGATGAGGTCTTGTAGGGCCATCAATTCTTGCAGTTGCGGTTTGTACTCATCGTCTTTCTTGAAAATTGGTGATAGCGTAACCGGTGCCGAGATTTCCTGTAGGTGGCCAAAACTCGAATAGGATGTCGAGAAATTGCTCCCATAGAGGTGATGTCCTTTAAGCGTCACGAGATCATGCCTTATGATGCAATTTGGCTCCAATTTTAGTAATCCTGAGCCTTCTAGTGTTAATGGCAATATTTCCCGGTTGCAAATGGTGTTGACTCTCGTCGGCGTATCCACAGCATATATCCACTGGTTCGGGTGATGAAGCTGAATCCATACGTGGCTGGTTTTTATTCTCGTTAGTTCGCAGGTTCCTTGTGTGGAATTGTTAAACAAGTTGAGCTCACATGAGCAAGGCTCGGAATCCTTTTGATATATGGGCTGGGAGGCTGGACACAGGTATCCTTGTTTAGTTGTCTTGCAGGCTATTAATCCATTTTTTGTTATTGGTGAGTTTTGATCCCGGTGTAAATTAATTGCCAGATAGGGTGTGCATGGACTTATTGCCAAAAGTGTACCATTTACGGACGCGGGAATCGGAATAATCCTATAGAGTTCAAATTGGTCCTGGAGGTATGCTGAGTTTGAAAATAACATAGTTATTACTAATGCCACCTTCCGCTGACATTAGCTTATAGAGTTGCAGAAGGTCTTCTTGGCTGACCGGTAGGTAAATTGATGTCGGCAAGTGTTCCTTGACCTTCATCAGCTCCTGCTTCAGTTGTTTTGGAGATAGTAACAATGGGTGGAGCTGGCCATGATGTATGTCTGTCAGAGCGTCAACTATTGACGCTTGTATCCGATGAAGATTGAAAGCCATAATTGTCATTTGAAGTACCAGTGACGTTAGTAGTTGGAAGATTCTTATTTGTTGACTTTTTTCACCGTCGTCATTTATTCTGTTGATGATTTGATTTATTTGATTCGAAAGCGCTCCAAATGTTTTTTGCGTGCTCAGCTGATCTCGTTTCATTATGTTCGCTGTCGAGTCGATTATGGATGTTTGGTTTTTGAGCAGAGCTAGTTGATGATCTTCGTTTTCCTGTGTTGCACTAATGGTACTAGACATTTTTTCAGCGTATTCAGAATCCAGTACTCCGAATAGTGCATTAGCTACGTTTCCTACTACGTTGAGGGCTCCTCTCTTGGTCCTTTTGACAACCAGACTGTTTCCTAGTCTCAATTCTTCTTCCGTATGTTCGAACAGATTGACGACATGACTGCATGTGCTCTTTTGTTGTAATTGCTGGCACAAGTGACGCAATGCTTGCGTGCCGTTGCTGAACGTAGCTAGCTCCGTCCAATACGGCTCGAGGTTATAGTATATTATAAGGTTCCACTCTGTGGATATTAAATTGACTGCTCCTATGCTCTCGAAGTGGATACCAGGATGAGGTTGAAACTTTTGAACTGTAACGGGAGCAGTGAATGCTGTTGGCAGCATAAGGCAGGCCATGAGAACTGTTGTAACGAAGGCTCCTCCTGACATCTTTATTTTCTTTCGTGGTTGGCTGCTGCTTCTGGAGGTGGATGCTCCGTTTGAATTTTGGTCAATCTTTTTATTCTGCTCACGGTGGTGTTCTGCGGATTCTCTGTCGCCTTCTGTGACTGTTTTTATTTCGTTTTCAACTGGTAGGGGTGCTAAGCGGTGAATTGCTCGCCGCATAATACCCTTTGATGTCCTTACATCTGCGACACGGATTAAGCCATCGTCACCCTTGTACGTTTGAACGATTCGACCAAGTGGCCATTTCATTACTGGCAAGTTATCATCCTTTATAATAACCATGGTATCCGGTTTCACATTTTGGCATTGTTCTCTCCACTTATGTCTATACTGCAGCTCATTCAAATATTCTCGAGACCAGCGATTCCAAAATTCTTGTTTAAGTTGTGTCACCTGCTTCCAATGCCTTAGTAAACTGCCCTTCATTGGTTGTGCTTGTTGATCCGCTTGGGCTGTTAGCGGTTCGCCTATCAAAAAATGGCCCGGAGTGAGTGCTGTAAAGTCAGCAGGATTTTCGGACATTGGTGTAAGGGGCCTTGAGTTCAGAATTGCCTCAATTCCAATTACTGTTGTTTCCAACTCTTCGTATGTGAGTGAGGCTGTCGAGACACTTTTAAGTAACAGATGTTTTGCTGATTTTACTGCGGCTTCCCATAAACCACCAAAGTGGGGGGCTCTCGGAGGGATCATATGGAAGGTGATTCCCTTTTCGCTGCAGACCTTGGTTACCTTTCCTTGAGCCTGGTCAGAATAAATTGTTTCCTTAAGTTCCGCCAGCTGATTACGGACACCTACAAAGTTTGTGGCATTATCGCTGTATAGATTTTGACAAGGCTCTCTTCTGCCTATAAAGCGCTTTAAGGCCCCAATGAACGCTTCGGTAGTTAAGTCGCTTACCACTTCTATATGAACAGCCTTAGTCGTGAAGCAGCAAAACATGGCAATGTATGCCTTTTGTGGTCGTTTGCCTTTTATTTTATAATGGATCCTGATGGGACCGCAGAAGTCCACTCCTGCATTGCTGAAGGGTCTCGCCGGTTGCACTCGGGTAGCAGGCAGGTTCCCCATCATTTGAGAGAGTAATTTTGGCTTCGCCTTGGCGCAAACTACACAGTGTTGAACGATTGATCTTGTTAATGATTTGCCCTTCAGCGGCCAGAACCGTTGCCTTACGTGGGCTAATGTCGTTTGCGGTCCACAATGTAGATACTCAATGTGCAGGGACATTATTATGACCTTGGTTAATGGATCGGCATATGGTAGAAGCATTTGGTGCTTTGCATCATATGTAAGGTTGGATGCTTGAACACGACCCCCAACTCGAATGATTTCCCTTTCATCCAGGAATGGGGAAAGATTGCTGATAGTGCTGCCCTTTTGAACCTCACCGTGTTTTCTTAAACGATTAATGTCCTCTTTGAAATCTGAGGCTTGCATTGTGCGGACAATGATGTACAAGGCTTCATTCAATTCCGTGAGTGTGACTATAACTTGCGACGGTCGAGGATTTTTTGGTAGTCTTGCGTGATTGATGAATCTTCTCACGTAAGCCATGATGCGTAGTAGTTTCTTTAGGCTGTTTCCATGGTTTATCTTATAAATAATGTCCTCTGGCTCCTCTGATGTAACTGCGGCAATTTGTAAGGCTGTCCTTGGGTTTCCTCTTGATAGTTCTTCAGGATCGGATTTCTTTGAATATGGTGCTGGCCATAGTGAATCTCTTCCATGAAGGAATAGGGGTCCATAAAACCACAGATTACAGGTAGAGAGTTTTTCAGGGGTCAATCCACGCGACAGTATGTCTGCTGGGTTTTCCTTCGAAGCTACATGACGCCATTGCTGTGCCAGTGTGAGTTCCTGAATTTTAGCCACCCTGTTGGCAACAAATGTTGGGAGCGAGGAGGAAGTGGAGTTAATCCACGCTAACACAATCTCTGAGTCAGACCACAGAAATGTTGAGAGTTCTTCAAATTTCAAATCTCCTTTCACTCTGGCCACTAATTGAGATGCTAACACTGCCGCACAAAGCTCTAGACGGGGTAATGTTTGTCGTTGCAGCGGAGCCACTCTCGACTTAGCGCAAAGTAGTCGTACGCCAATTCTGCCTTCCTTGTTAGTGGAGCGTAGGTAGACGGCTGCGCCGTACGCCTTTTCGGATGCGTCTGCGAATGCATGAATCTGAATTGTTTTTGGGATTTCATGCACAAATATGTGTCGTGGAAATTGTATGTTATCAAGAGTTTTTAGGCTGTTGCGAAAAATGATCCACTTAGTGTGTAATTCCATAGGAAGCGCCTCGTCCCAATGTAACTTAAGCTTCCAGAGTTGCTGTGAGAAGATTTTAGCTGTGACAACTACTGGTGCCATGATTCCTAACGGATCAAAAAGTCTGGCTAAGTCTGAGCTGACTATACGTTTGGTGACTCGATTGTTGTCATTTACGTTTACCTTGACTCGAAATTGGTCTGTTTTAGGCAACCATGTCAATCCCAACGTCTTAATTTTATCCTCTGTTTGTTTTTCGAAGTCCAGTTCCGTTTCCTGATCCTCTGGTGAAATGCCTTCTAACAACTGTGGGTGGTTTGCACCCCATTTTCGTAGCTTAAAGCCAGCCCCTTGTACAATGATGTTTAGTTGCCGCTGCATTTCTTTAGTAATTGCAAGGCTATTAGAACCAGCCATTCCATCATCTACCTAAAATTCATTGCGCAGGACTTGAGCTCCCAGTGGGTATCGCTTGTTGTTTTCCTGTGCCAATCTTTGCAAACACTTCGTAGCTAAATAAGGTGCCGACCTGGTTCCATATGTAACCGTTGACAATTGGTAGCATTGAAGCTGTTCTTGGGGGCTGTCTCTCCACAGGATAAGTTGATAATTCTGATCGTCAGGCTGCATCATTATCTGTCTGTACATTTTCTCAATATCTGTGGTGAACACAAATCTTGGTAGACGAAAACGGAGCAAGATAGAAAACAATTCGCTTTGTACAGTCGGTCCAGCATGCAGTATGTCGTTAAGCGAATATCCTGTCGTAGTTTTGCTCGACGCATCGAAAACCACTCTCAATTTAGTGGTGCTGCTATCAGGCTTTAGAACGCAGTGGTGAGGTAGAAAATAATGTTGTGATGGAATGCTTGCTAAATTTACTTCCTTCATGTGGCCAAGTTTTAAATACTCGTGCATAAATTCAGTGTATTGAATCCTTAAATTGGGATCCCTTGAGAGTCTTCTTTCAATGGCAAAAAACCTGTTGATAGCTATCTGTTTTGAGTCGCCTAGACATGCGGGATTTTCTGCAAATGGCAATGCGACTATAAATCGACCATTTTCATGTCGTTGGACAGTTTCATTAAAAAGGGCCTCACATCGTTTTTCTGACACTGTCAGATTTGGTTCCATGTTACCTATGTCTTCCAACTTCCAAAATTTTTCAATCAGCCGACTTGTGTTTTCCTCATCTTCGGTAGAAGCAATATTGCATGTGGCGGTTTCTAGTGAAGCCCCTTCAACCTTTCCTGTGATGATCCATCCGAAAACGGTGTTTTGTAATGTAGGCAAGTTGTCAGCTAAGCTTATTTGTCCGATTGCCAGGAATTGATGATAAAATTCGGCTCCTAATAATACGTCAATTCTCCCTGGGGTATTGAAGTTAGGATCAGCTAGTGTAATATTCTTTGGTATTGGCCAAGTGTCAATGTTAAAATGTTGTGTTGGTTGTGGGGAAACGATCTGCTAAAGAACGAAGGCCTCTAGTCTTGTGGAAAATCCATTCACTTTAGATAGTAATTTTACATTGATTCGTCGATTGGATTTCTGCTTCGCTTGGTCAATGCCCTCAATGGTCATTTTATCTGGTTGGGTTATCGCCTTCAGCCGTTTGATCATCCTCTCAGTGATTACATTCACCTGGGATCCACAGTCTAAAATTGCTCGACATTCCATCTCGTTGCCTTCGTTCGTCACAATTTTCACCACAGCTGTGCTCAAAAATACATATTTCCGAGTTTTGTAATCGTCCAGTGCTGCTAGTGTAACTGCATTAGTATCTGTACCGGTGTTGCTACCTTCGTCTTTGACACCTCTTGAAGAACCTTCTTTTACTGCTACGTCAGCCCTACGTCCTTCTTGTTTTTCCTTCGAGCCTGATGTGAAGTGTAACAACGTATTGTGTTTTTGGTTACATTTAAAACAGGACCGGGATGAGCAAGTAGATGCACTGTGTCCAGGTTTCAGACAATTGATGCACAAAACATATTTTTTCACGATATTGAGCCGTTCCTTGGAATCCAATTTTCTGAATGCCCTACAGAAGTACAGGGGATGCTTGTACTTGCACAAAATACAGGTGTCTTGTTGTCCTGCTGATAGAGCCGAGGTCAAAATCTTAGTTATGCCTGGCTTTTTCACAAGGTCACTTTTGGAACCTAATGCTTCCAACGATTGAAAGCGTGTTTCTAGAAAATCTAGTAATTGTTTGATAGATGGCACTTCCTTTGGATTATTTAGTGATTGTTCAAACAGCATATGTGATTCACGATCCATCTTCTTTATCAGTATAGGCAACAGCAATGGGTCCCAGCCTTCTACTTTTATTTTTAGGTTTTGGAGACCAAGAAGACATTCCTTGGTGGTATCATGAAATGCCTTAAGGTTGGTTGCTGCAGCATGAGTCTGGCTTGGTTGCGACAGCAGCTTGTTTACTAAAGCTGAAACTAATAATCTGCTGTTGTTGTACCTATCTTGTAGGATCTGCCAAGCAGTATTATAATTCTCTTCAGACACAGTGAAATGTCTCAGTAATCTTTCCGCCTCTCCGGCCAGGTTTGTCTTAAGGTACCACATTTTTTGGCAACTGGACATATCTTGACAATGGACCAATTGTAGGAAGAGGTCGTAGAATTGTCGCCATTTGGCATAGTCTCCGTCAAATTTTGGCAAGGTTATTTTCGGCAAACTTGGAACTACAGTAGTTCCATTCAACGGAGCGATCCGGTTAGACGTCTCCGATGAATAACCTTCTAGCCTTGATGAGAGTGTTACTATCAAGTGTTGCGTTTTTTGTTGGAGCTCAAGGAAGCTGTGATTATTGTAGCCCCAATCAGCTGGATTTTCACAGAGTTCCCAAATCGTTTTGTCGTATTCTTCCACTTGATGCCACTGCTGGTTAATGACCTTAAGTTGATACTGATAGTATGATTTTGCTTGGTGCTCTGCTGAGGTGGCTTCCATAATCCTATTTAGCACGTCAATAGTACGTTTTTGCCCTCTTATGGCTTTAAGTAAAGTGTCCTCGTCTCTTGTCGTGACTTGACTTGCGGAAGCCTTTGATTCTTGTGGTGGACTATCGTGTGGAGTCTTAGATGACGATGCTGGGTCTGGTACGTTTTTATTAGACTGCTTCCTTGAATGTTCTGCTTCGGAATCATCTTCACAGTTTTCAACAGCTAAGCATTCATCAACCCTTTTGGAAAAGTATCCAAGATATTGATCAACCACTGCCTTTATCTTATTATAATAGTCGCCCGTGAAGTATTTATGGCGTACATCTACCTCTGGAAGAGTTTTCATTTCTGCGTCGTTGGTTTCGAAGGCAACCCAAGCTTCTTGAAGACGGCGAATCCGTTCATCGTAGTAGGTAGCCGTCTTTCTTACTGCAGAGTCCTTCCCGTAATTTTTGATGATGCGCTGGATATCCTCTCCAAGCTTCGATTGTAGCTGGGTCAGTTCCTGTAGACGTGTCATTGTGGCAGTCATCTGCTCGTGCCCTTTTTAAAGATGTATTCTCCAAAGACTCGTGACGCAAACGTTAATTAATGTGAATTGGTGATCGAGTGTTGCACCCGATCAGGTCGGGGTCACCAAAATGTTAAAGGAGGAATTATTTTATTCCTACTCAAATGGTCAGAGTGAAACACCGTGACCTGGGTTATGTTTAATACGATATCAAACGGCACTTAAACCGAGATATCTTGTAGTGTGTTGAAGGAGTTGCGGTGGCGGGATATCAAGCGGCACTTTAACCGAGATATCTTCGTTGATATTAGCTAGTAATAAAACGCACTGCTTGGTGGTTACAATTCAACTCCCATTTATTGATTGATGATTAACGATTTTTATACAAAATTGATTTCAACAAAAAAGTAATAATAAAAACAAAACAACCATACGAACACAGGTAAAAAGTCCACTCAGCAAATCCGGCCATTAGCCGGTGAATGAATTGCTGAAGGTGCAAGCTAAGCATTGCGGATAAACACAAATAATAAATATTGGCTAGAATTGCAATCAAGACAATAATGCAATGACCTTAGATTTGCAGAGTGGAATTTTTACCTTTTCATTAACCTAATTAACAAATGCGAAATTTACAAATTCTACGGCGGGCGTTAACAACATCAAGTTTAACTCTATATAAAATTATAAAATCTTCAACCGGATAGTTGTGTGCGAGCATGTATAAAAATGTTGCATTCACTCTCTGATAGCATGAAATCGTCATTTGAAGGGTTTGGGCATATAAGCTATTCGCCTTTCACTAATTAATCATATGAAGATGAAAGACTGTTAATTTCTAGACATTGGGACAAAAAATAGCGGCCGCACCATAAAAGAAGGGAACAGATTGAAGTTGATCCCTTGTGGGTATCAAGCTAGTGACAGAAACAGGCGCAAACGCGGTGCGGACATTGGCTTCGAGGTATGTGGCGACTTTTCACTGACATGATGTTGCGGTGTCGGCGGCGCGCTCCGACTTTGAACACAACAACGAAATCAAAGTGACAAGTGGACGTGATGGGAAAAAAATTGAAAAACCTGAATGATTTACATAAGTATAATTTTTCTAGCCTACAGGATTTGTCTTTTTTTTAGGTCCTAATTTAATTACCCCAATTTGGAAAAATAAAGGTTTTCATTAAATATAAAATTCAAAAAATTTGCTATCACAGCCAACACCAACACACGACTCCAAACATATGCGCACCACCACCAAAACACGACTCAAAACACAAACATCTCTTGACCCTACCCAGCAAACCAAATTTTAAGATATATTACCGAATTCGTTACGGAAATTCGTATATTTCTCCCGAATTCGCAATTGATTTCTGAACAAATTCGGAACGAAAAATATATGAAGGGGTTGACACGACATCGTTACAAAAATTCTTTCGAATTCGTTACGAAATTTAGTAAAGATTTAGCAAAGCTTTTCGCGCACTTCACTCAAAGACTCACGATTTCACAATGAAGTTTGACAAGAATGTTCCGATTTCTTTCCTATTTCTTTAAGAAAATTTGTTACTGGCTTCTTTGTGACATTGTTGCGAAGTTGTTTTCCGAATTCTTTTTGAACTAGTTTCGACCACTGACATATAGATATGGACTGCTAAATAAGCAAAATCCCATACAAAAAAGCGGCACCAAAAACTATCGTTGTCTCGTTCCCCCTTCAAAATCCTATGAACTTCAATCGGTTTTAAAATAAAAAACAGTTCAGTGCATGTCAGCGATATAAACATAATTAGAAAAAACTAGACAGCTATAGAGTTTTTTCTTCTTTCTCTATTTTCTTTATTTTTAAAAGTTCGTTAAACAGAGGGAAAAAACCTTCACATATTTAAAAAAAATACATTTATTTAACGAAAAAACTGCTACTAAATAACAAATAATGATGGAAAATTATTTCTATCAATTATAACATACATCTTATTACTTATTTTCCTCTAAATTCGAAAAAAAAATTGTTGTTTACATAGAAAAGGTCTTCTTCTTCTGGAGAAAAATGGTGCCATTGAAAGTTGTCAATTAGCAGTCCATATCTATATGTCAGTGGTTTCGACTAATCGCCACATACAAAGCTTTAATTTTTGTTGTTGTATTACTTCCGAAAACCTTTCGACTTGTAGGAATTCGGAAAGTTTGGTTTGCTGGGTAGGCGGCGGCAACGCGAAAAAAGTAGAAAGTAAAGCAACTTGCGCGGTGTGTGCGTAGCGTAAATCAGCATTTCGTTAGTGCGCATTTGAATACACTACTTCTATTCTCTCTGTCATTGCCCGCACGGCGTTTGCGCCTGTTTCTGTCAGCAGCTTCACGAGACTTACTGCCCTTCCTCTCTTCCTTTATCTATCAACAGAGAACTTGGGGAAATGCGCGGAGAGCTTTGTGGAATGTGTATCCCAAAGCTTTGCCATAGGATTTATTCTAATTCCTATCCAGCAATTTGCTGCCGCCAAAATGTATGAAGCGGAACATCTGTATTAGTTAAGTCTGTGATCAGACTAAATATTCCTATTGAGCTCTGCCGGCAGATGTTTCGTAGAAGGTAGAGACATAAAGCCCGACACAAAGGCGTCGCATTCCTTTAAGCTGCTGACAGAAACAGGCGCAAACGCCGTGCGGGCAATGACAGAAAATAGAAGTACTGTATTCAAATGCGCACTAACGAAATGCTGATTTACGCTACGCACACACCGCGCAAGTTGCTTTACTTTCTACTCTTTGCGCGTTGCCGCCGCGTAGTGTCAAGAGAGAAGAGAGAGATTTGTGTTTTTAGTCGTGTTTTGATGGTGGTGGGCATATTTTTGGAGTCGTGTGTTGGTGTTGGGTGGGATAGCAAATTTGTTGGATTTTATATTTAATGAAAATCTTTATTTTTCCAAATTATGGTAATTAAATTAGCACCTAAAACAAAGATAAGTCCTGTAGGATAGAAAAATTTTATGTAAATCATTCAGGTTTTTCAATTTTTTTCCTATCATGTCCACTTGTCACTTTGATTTCGTTGTTGTGTTCAAAGTCGGAGCGCGCCGTCGACACCGCAACATAATGTCAGTGAAAAGTCGCCACATACCGCGAAGCCAATGTCCGCACCGCCTTTGCGCCTGTTTCTGTCAGTAGCTTATGCGTGCTAGCTGTGGGCCGTGCGTGCTAGTGCGTACCTGATGCAGGCTAGCTGCGGGCTAGTTTTTATTTTTACTCGGGCAGAAAAATACATAATCGAGTATATCTATGTAAGGCGAGGTCTCATGGCTGCGGAATTCGTAAAAGCCAAAGCCTTCTATATTTACAAGCCATGCTGTATAAAAATTGGTTCTCAAAATTGCCTCTTAATGGGACTTCGAATCGGTGAAGTGCCGTAATGTTGTTAGTAATTTGGCGATTTAAGGGGGAATTGGTTCTAAATATTTCGCTACAGCATGGCTTGTAAATATAGAAGTCTTTGGTAAAAGCCCATAAGACGCCATGAGAGTGAGAGAGAGGTCTACAGAATGACACACAAGTAAAAATAAAATTTCTTTGTATGTTTATATAAATCGCTTATTCCATACGTTTTTACACAAAGCAAAATTATTCTTAAATTCTTATTTAAAGGCTATGCGAAACGAGATTCCGCGATTTGTGTAACACTGCACAATATTGAGAAAGAGGTAACCGCCTACTCAAACTTAACATCAGTGGCACTCGAAGCGGGAACCTCTTTTCGGGAAATTCGTGAATGTATTTCTCTGTAGTGTACACATTATATCAGAAATTTACGAGGTCTTATAAAATGAGGTCTTACTAATGACGGCCACACTGTGCTTCGACCCATTATATCTCCGCTGAGCAAGAGATTTTTCTTCCATGTTTTTTTTTTGTATGCACATATTCTACGTTTTTCAGTGCGTTGATATAATTTGTAGATAGGTTTTTATTTTTTAAACTTACTCGGCTCTCCTTTTGTTACACTTTCTGCATCTCCTTAGACATCATCATTAATATTGTTTTTATTGCTTATTTTTTATTTTGCAAGTTCGTATCACAAGATTTTTCTACATTAGAATTACGTACAACTTTCACTAAGAACTTATCCATTTGTTTTTTGTATACTTTTGTAATTTATTACAAGTAAAAACTTAATCGGTCAAGTGAACTCCGCGCGACGCGAATGAATCTCTCTATAGGCTCGCAATGTAGAAGCGTGTGACCAAATCCACCAAACATTTTTTCTTTTCCTATCGTACTGCGAATAGCCGAGAATGTGTATAGCATTCGTATTTCTCGGCCGCTAATCCTTTCTTTGAAGCGGACACAAAAATGGACTCGGAACGGAGAACAGGGCGCGAACTGTGTGAATAGACGCGAAAATCATCCTCACTCGCGTTCACGGTTGTTCGCGGGTGTACATGGCGTGAATCTGGCGCCGCCTTTAGGTGTTCATGAAATATTTTGGGTGTGGATTTCCCAAACCAAAGCGAGAGTGCGTGTGCACTTTTCCTTCCATCCCCATGCGCTCGGCCGCCCCTGCTGAGGAATTAATACGGTCTCATATTGACCATATTTCTGAACTGAAAATTAAGAAAATTGAAGCTGAAGTAGAAAAAAAATAAAGCAAAAACGCAAGTATACCAAAAAAAATTTAAGGATTGGAGCTGTTGGGGAAAAATGAAAACTAATCCGGTTTCGTTCCGTTTTTTAATATATGTAACTATATTGTTTAAAAGAGATCATGAACATCATTTTTTATTTATTGCTAAATATATGTGTTATTTACAAAATTGTGACAAGCCAAGTAAAGGTATCCGGAACACTGTCCAAACCAAACCAAAAACATTCTTCTGGCGTCGATGGCTAGTGGTTTCGATGTCATAGCGTTTACTGAAACCTGGCTCCATGAGGGCATTCTCAATGCAGAACTCTTCGACTCCTCCTACCAAGTCTTTCAGAGGGACCGTCACACTGACTCGAAAACTCGTGAGGGTGGCGTACGTCTTGCTTGTAGAAGCCACCTTAATTGTAACCCAATTTCGTTTCCTAGCTACTCTAACCACCTTGACGTCGAGCTTCTTGCTCTCAAAATTTCTCTTTCTATAACTAGTCTCTTCCTGCTGTGCTGCTATATCCCTCCAGATATGTTAAGCACACTTGACGATGTGGGTAATAACCTCTATGATATTCTCAGCTCTTATGTTGATCATATTCACTGTATGATGAACACCTGCGATGAGCTACTGCTTCTAGGCGATTTAAATTTACCCAATATTCAGTGGGTATATGTCGAAGATGACGATAACTACCTCCCTGAAGGGAACCTTAATCTTAAGGAATCCTGTTTTCTCAATTCCTTATTCTCACTCGGCTTGAATCAAATGAGTGGGGTGACTAATGTGTTGGGAAGGCAGTTGGATCTTATATTTTTTACGGAATCAGTCAACATGACTGTTGAACCCAGTCCAATAGGCATGTCGTTTATTGACAATTACCATCCTCTTTCCTTACTCAATTATTGCTTCAATTCTGAAAATAATCCTTGTCCGGAGGTGGTATCCCATGCCTTTAACTTCAAAAGGGCTAATTTCAGTGAGCTGTCATCTAAGCTTGCCTTGATTAATTTGAACAGCTTACCTTCTGCTAATGAGTTGGATTACGACGTGGCACGATTTTAAGGCGTACTATACGAAGCCTGCACTGCAAATGTAAAGTGTGTTGAAACAACACACCTAAGTGTGTTGTTTTCTTGTAGTCACTTTTAATCCACTTTAAAGTGTGTTATTTTCTTAACACACTTTAAAGCGTGTTGTTTTAACACGTTTTTCCGTAAATTGTGTTGAAGCAACACACCCAAGTGTGTTGAAGCAACACACCTAAGTGGGTTGAGACAACACACCTAAGTTTGTTGAAACAACACACCTAAGTGTGTTGAAGCAACACACCTAACTGTGTTGAAACAACACACCTAAGTCTGTTATTTCTACACACCTTAAAGTGTATTGTAGTTTAACACGTCTTTCCTTCAGATAACTTAGTGACATGACGAGAAGCGTGTTAATTACAAAGTGTGATTTTGCTTCAATAAAGTATTTAAAGGTAAGTCATAATTATTCTTAATGTAAATTCCTAACATGGCCTTTCATCACTGATATTAACACTCTACGAGCAACAGGAATTGAAGTTAACATAGGCAGAGGAAGAACAGTAACTTATAAAGGATCCTTATTGTTTTGTGATGGAGATACTCCAGCCTTGGCCGTACTAGCCGGATTTAAAGAATCAACTGCGGCATATCGACTTTGTAGATCTTGTACAGCAACTCACGATAAACATTTTGTAGCACGAACTATTGTAAGTCATAAAGATAATTTAAATATTGTTAACGACGAAACAATAACACCAGCAGCTAAAGCATTTTGGAAAAAGTATCATGGTATTAATAATAGAAGTCCATTAATGGACCTTGAAGAATTTGATATAACAGCTTGTCTTCCTCAAGATGATATGCATGTTTTGGTTGAAGGCCCGTTAGAAATTGTAATTCGAGTGTTTCATTAAACGAATTTAACGAAAAATTATTAAATTTTAATTATAAACAATTTAAGAAGGATAAACCTGCTTGCATAGAATTGCATCATTTAGAACCACCAAGTACCCGACTAGAATTTAGCTGAGGAAAACCCTTAACATATATCTGGTCCTGATCAGGCAGTGGTAAGGCATGCCACACCAGGTTTTCCTAGTCGGGACCTAGGCGGGTCCTGATCAGGAAATCCTCATCTTATTAAAATGAGGTTTTCCTAGTCGGGACCTAGTCAGGTCCAGATCAGGATATCCTCATCTTACGAAAAATAAATTCTAGTCGAAAATGGAAAAGTATATATTGAAAGTTTTTGCAGATGGAACTTTTGAAAACCAAGAAAGAAGAAGATGTAAATTCCATTTGTTTGTTTTAAAAAAGACAAGTGTCAATTGCTTGTTTTCAAAGCAAGAACAGAAGCGAAAAGTGTTTGTGGAAAACAGGATTTTGTGTTTTTTCATAAGTTTTGTGAAAAAATTTTGTTTTGTTTTGTTTGTTTTGTTAAAATTAGCGAAAATATGGGAAAATTAGGAAATTTCAGTTTTTTGCGCTTATTTCTGAAACCTTGAGATTTTCTAGGCAGGTTGTCAGGACAAAAATTAAAGCTCGCGATATTCTCCATCAAAAAGCTAATAATACTTCTTCCCATAGGACTTGTAGTTTTGGCGCTATTTTGATTAAAAGGTGGAAAATGTCAGTTTTTCGCGATTATGTATGTCGGAAACCGTTGGTTTTTCGAGGCAAGTGGTAATAATCAAAATTAAAGATCGCGAAATTTCCCATCAAATGGCATTAAACTTTTTTACGTAACGCTATCGTTGCGAAAAATCAACAAAAAAATCCGCACCCTTAAGAGTATGCTTACACCAAAACTAATATGCAAACTCCATCAAGAATTGGAACCCAGACTAAATCCTCGCACCGGATCCCGCATAAATGAAATATAGTTCTTATTATTACTATTGAAAACTTTTCCCGAAGCCTTCAAGCCGCCATAACATCCCATCCAAAGTCATAAAAAACAAATAAACTCATGTTATATTAATATATTAATTTTTTTTAAATGATCTGTTTTTAACCCCATAATTTCAGATTAAAAGAGCCTATAATATAAATCAAGTAATCCTGGTCAGTTCATGGTCAGGTCCTGGTCAGGACCTGGTCAGGTAAACCTGATCAGGTCCTGATCAGATATTCCTGATCAAGACCTGGTCAGGCATTCCTGATTAGGTCCTGGTCAGGCATTCCTGATCAGGCATTCCTGATTAGGTCCTGATCAGGCATTCCTGAACAGGTCCTGATCGGGCATTCCTGATCAGGTCCTTATGCATCATCTGCATTACATGCCTTACACGGTCCTGATAAGGCATGCCTGATCGGGTCCTGATCATGTTCAGCAAAAAATTTCTAGTCGGGTACATTGCGGCAAAGTGCGGCTCAGTTATTGACATTAGCACAGACTTTACCCTTCATAATTGATGAAAGGATTATCCTTTCTGAAGACTCGGATCTAGAAGAACGCTATTCTTGTTACATTCGAATGTTACATATTGTGAATTTATGCCTCGCATAACAACTGACTTGTTAGCTCTAATGATTGAGTCATTCATTATGATTTTTAATGATTTATATCCAGACTATATAGTGCCTAAGTTTCATTATTTAATACACATCCCTAGGTACATTAAGTTATTTGGACTTGCAAGACAACAATGTTGCTTTCGTTTCGAAGGTACTCATGCCTATTTTAAAAGTCTGATGTCAGTTGTACATAATTTTAAAAATGTTGCTCTTACTTTAGCTTATAGGCATCAAGCTCGGTTATGCTCGAGACTTAATTCATGTCCTGGCATGCCCTGTAAAAAATGTCTATACTAGATATTGTGACTCCAGGAACAACAGTTCATCTAGTAAATCTTCCATATGCCAATCTTTTTTATAATTTTATAACAGAAATTGAACCACCTGAATGTTTAATGTTGAAAACTGAAAACGGAGTTACATATGCATCAAAAAGTATTGTTTTATTAGAATGTATTGAGGATCACGTTCAACTGTGATGTGCTGTCGGAAATAACACGTTTGCTAAGTGCTCCGTATTTTATCCGTATTCACTCCGTGCACAATTATCCATTTTTTGTTTCTCGCCGGTTACAATTTCTATTTGCTATAAATCCACCCAAAAAATAATAATAAATAAAGAAATATGTCCGAAAAAGGCAAGAACGCGAGTGGAAAACCGAGAAAGCTGCTGGTGTCAAATCCGTCACCCATTTTAACGAGAAGTGCTCGGCCTTGCTCAGAGAGTGACAAAAACAATGCCGTTGATAGCTCTCTTGCGGAGCTACTTGCTGCCTTGGAATCCCGTTTCACAGCTAAACTGGACGAACTGGCAAGCAAATTTGAACAAACGGAGCTGCGAATCTCGGAGCACCTGGAAGGATTTAGTGCTCTCCAACTACGCCTTGATTCATTGGAGCAGCGATTTACTGATGGGCTGCATGCTGCTACAACACAACACCTAGCAGAGACGAGTAAAATCAGCTCTGATGTCGAAGAGTTGCAGTTGACTGTCACTGCAGTCGGGAGCAAGTCTTCTGAATTAATTGATTGTGTAGGGAACCATCGGAAACTGTTGGCTTCTATGAAATTGCGCCTGGATGACATCAATCGTGCCGAGAGGCTTAGTGATGTCATCATTCGAGGAGTACCCGCTAAACCTCAGGAGAATCTATTAAAGGTGGTCGAGAACGTAGCTAATAAAGTTAACCACCAGCTCTCTGCCTTTGTTGATGCCTTCCGACCGCGAAACGGCGCTTCCAGCACGATCATCGTAAAATTTTCTGGCCAGAGCGTGAAGCTAAGGCTTTCATGCGCGCCCTGAAAGTGCATAGGAAGCTGAAATTCCCGCTATGCGAGTTGGATGGCTACATTGCAGACTCTCCTGTTTATGTGAACGAGAGTCTCACGGAGGGTAACAATTTTCTACTGCGAGAGGCCTTAAAATTGCGTAGAATGGGCCTGCTGCATGCTGTTTCTACGAAGGATGGACTCGTGCGCATAAAAAAAAGAGTGATGCTCGGGAAATGATCGTGCGAGATATATGCGAATTAGAATGCTCGTCTGTGGATACCCTGGAGCCTAGAGGTGCAAGCGTTTAATGATACATTTTTTATTTTTTTTTCTCGTAATTTTTAGGTTTTGGTATATTTATCTATTTTTCTTTGGTTTTTTTTCTTTCTTTTAATTTCGATTTTTATTTTTATTTTTGGTCATGTTGCTTATCGTAGATCAAATTTCTTTGTGCTGGTATTCGTGCTTTACTTGGCTTACCAAATGCCCTCCTCTATTTTGTCTTGATACATCTTTTGAGGGTGCTCACTGCTTCGATCATATGAAGTTTTTTTCATGACCAGAGAGCCCAGTTGTGGGGACAGGGTAAGTGCGTTGCTAAAAATTTTCTGTTCTGTCAATACGGGGTTCAACATCTGCCTCACGTAGTATTAAACCCAAAATTGCAGAAATCAATGAAATATTTATAAATGTTAATGTCCATGCGATTTTAGTGTGTGAAAGCTGGCTAAACGAGGCCATCCCGTCGTCCCTTGTGTCTATAAATGGGTTTCAAATTTTTCGCAACGATCGCCAAGGTCGCACTGGCGGTGGTGTTGCTATATTCCTCAGGGACAACCTAAAATGCAGGATTATCGGGTACTCTATTAACCTTGGTATTGAGTTTATTTGTGTTGAAGTTTCAAATGGTTCTGAAAAACTTTTACTTGTCACTGTTTACTCTCCCCCTGGTCTATTTAGACCCGATAATTCCGCTGAACTGGAGGAGACCCTGGGGCATTTTTCGCACACGTATACACATATAGTTGTTGCCGGTGATTTTAATGTAAACTTATTAAAATCTTCCAGTCAGGAAAAATTCTTCAAGCATACAATGCAGACCTTAGGCCTTGTTCAAATGAATACCTTGCCAACTTACTTTAATGCGACGAACCCATCTCTACTTGATGTCTTGCTTTGCAGCGAACCTAGTATGATTCTCTTTCAAAATCAAATCTCTCCTCCAAGTTATTTAGACCACGACATCCTATTTATTAGTTACAATTTTCGCGTTGACGCAATTACCAGGAAAACTATAGTGTCTCGTGATTTTAAAAATATTAACCGCGAACGGCTCCTTGAACACTGTCAATTGCTTCCCTGGGATAATATTTTTGTGGCCGAAGACATAGATGATAAAATTGCTATCTTTGAGGAGTTTATCGTGCAGTTATATGACGAATTTGCCCCCCTGCGTACTAAATGCCTGAGTGATAAGTCTAAACCATGGTTCTGTACTGAAATCAAGTCACTTATCATCGAAAGGGAGTATCTGTATCATCGTTTCTTGAAATTCAGAAGTGAGAATGCTAGAAAATCATACAAACGCGTTCGTAATCTAGTCGTTGCGAAAATCAGGGAGGCTAAACGTAATTTTTATGCTCGTAAACTTGATCCATCACTTCCAACTAGAACTTTCTGGAATAACCTGCGTAACTTGAGCGTCTGCGGTAATAAAGAAGACTCACATGTATACGCCAACTGTGACCCTGATACTCTGAATAATCATTTCTCTTCTTGCAATATAGATACTCTACCTCAAATGCCAGATTCAACAATTGATGGGTTTAGCTTTCGCTGTGTAGACGCCTTTGAAGTGAACTCAGCCATTAACTCCATCAAGTCTGAGGCCACTGGAACAGATAATATCTCACCTAAATTTTTAAAAATGCTTCTTCCGTTATTACTACCTGTTATTGTACATATTTTCAATGCTTGTCTCACTGTGTCGAAATTCCCTACCGCTTGGAAACATGCTCTGATAATCCCTATTGCCAAGTGTCCCAATCCTAGTAGCCCCTCGGATTTTCGTCCAATTAGCATCCTGCCATTTCTGGCTAAAGGTCTTGAGAAATTCATTGCAATGCAAATGATTGCTTACTGTGAGCAACGTATGCTTGTAAATCCATGTCAATCTGGCTTTCGGAAACACCATAGCTGTGACACTGCTCTCCTAAAAATCACGACAGACATACGGAATTCCTTAGATGCAAACAAGGTATGTTGTCTACTCTTGCTAGACTTTTCCAAAGCTTTTGATAACGTCAATCACTCCATCCTTTTACGCAAACTCTGTACACAATTTCGTTTTTCTTCTTCTGCCCTTACGCTCATGTATAGCTTTTTAGCTGCTCGTTCACAACAGGTGAAGATTTCCCATTTAATTTCCTCCCCTGCCACGCTTTTTGCTGGCGTTCCCCAAGGATCTATCTTAGGCCCTCTTCTGTTTAGTATATATATAAATGATCTTCCACTAATAGTAAAGCATTCTTACGTACATATGTATGCTGATGATGTACAACTCTATTTTAGTGATACTAAAAATCAATTTGAGCAGTGCATATATAAACTTTCAGAAGATTTGCATAATATAACTCATTGGTCCTCCTTAAATTCACTAAAACTTAACCCATCTAAATCTCAATGCATCATCTTCTCCAACTCTAACGCGTCATTAACTGACCTCTCTCAAATTATGTTAAATGGGGCTCCTGTCGCCTGCGTT
Source organism: Thereva nobilitata (assembly GCA_963855945.1). Taxonomy (NCBI): domain Eukaryota; kingdom Metazoa; phylum Arthropoda; class Insecta; order Diptera; family Therevidae; genus Thereva; species Thereva nobilitata. Next base: position 95,979,776 of record OY979695.1, read on the forward strand.
AAGCGGGTCAAAAATCTCGGTATTGTCTTGAACAGCAATATGACGTGTTGCGACCACATTAGCTTTATTCTGGGCAAAGTATATAGTATTCTAAGGCGGTTTCGTATTCATCGTAGTCTCTTGTCACAAGCTGTTCGTATGAAGTTAGTTAAAGCTATACTCTTGCCGCACATAATGCACGGCCTCTGTGTCCTCCCTTTACTAGATTCATCCTGTAACCGTAAGTTAGAAGTAGCGTTTAACGACTGCATACGTTTCATTCATAACCTTCGCAGGTATGACCACATTTCCCCTCACCGGCACTCAATTTTTGGATGCTCCTTAAATGACTACCGTGATTTTAGGGTCTTGTGTTACTACCACAACATCATCAACAACCGAAAACCCTCCTATCTAAGCGAGTTTATCCAGCTCTCACTATCTCGCCGAAATAACAATGTGATTATCCCCCGCTTTCGTCATCTATCGAGGCAACGTTCTTTCTTTGTTCACGCAGCTCAATTGTGGAACTCCATTCCTGTTGAAATACAGCGAATCGAATCAGTGAGTACTTTCAAAAACCGTCTTTTCGAATTCATTTCTGGCAGGACAAACTGAAGCACGTATATCATTTTTTTTCACTTTTTTTTCTCTTTCTTTCTATTGCAACATGCCTTTTCTTCTTTTTATACATATATTTATTAGTAATTTCATTTCTTTTCTTCATTTTTATCTGCTATTTTTCATTGCTTTTATGTTATTTTACTTATCTTAGTTAGTAATTATTTAGGTTGTAAACTTTTATACCTGTTTTTTATGTACAAATTTAAGATTAAGAATCTTGTGTACACTACTATTTTTAAATAAATGTAAATGTAAATGTAAATGTAAATAGTATGCCAGTCTTTGGGGAAATAGATGAAATCTTTATCTGGAATAATAAAAAGTTCATTTTGATCTCATTATTAACGACCCAGAAGTACGAAGCAAAATTAAACGCATATTATGTTATTAAGGCCGTAGACAATAAGAAGTCTGTAATTGATATTGAAAAATTGATTTTTCCACATGATTAAGGTTCATTTAATATTATAAGTAAGACATTTGTTCCATTAGTGCAGCGGTTATCAACCTTTTTTGGCTTGCGTACCCCTCCGCAGTTCATTATCCTAAATTGTACCCCTTACATTAGAAAAATGTTTATAGTTTAAATATTCGTAATTGTTATTATTTGAAACTTGTTCTAATACTAAATAAATAGCAATAACGTGTCAAGGAGTATGCCCAGAATGTTTATTGATGAAAATTAAAAGATTTCGAGGATTGTTACAAAAACCATTGCTATGCGCCAATAGAAATCTTCCGAATGATGCAAGAATTGTGTGCACGGTATCTGACTATGACTAAAGGCCCCCATTCAAACACAGGCCGCGGGATCCCCGGCGTAAAATTGATCCCGCCCACCGGTAAGATTTCACGGGAATTCTTGAGAATCGCTCTTTTTCTTTAATTCACTTGTCAACTAATTCACTGCCCTGCGAATGAATCGACCGGATATAATTTCGAACCGAGGAAGTGTGCGTGCCTTTCTCAGTTTCTAAGAATTAATTTCAGGCATACAGGGTGTATTTACTAAAGTTACAAAGCGGCCAGCTGTGCATAGGTTTTGGATATTTTTTTGTCTACTGTGTGTCACCGCTCTGAAACTGTATCGAGTATTTTGAACATCCGCCATAACTAAATTTTTCGCGCGTACCCCTAAGCTATCAAACGCATACCCCTAGGGGTACGCGTACCACGGGTTGAGAATCGCTGCATTAGTGTATCACCACCGCACAGAATTTTATGGATAAATAAATAGCAAAATAAATTGCAACAAAAACAAGTATAAGAGTTTTCGTAATTATCGTATTATAGTATTTATTAATTTGTTTTTTCATCTCCTCATCAAAGCTATCTAAATTCTACACACCAAAAAGTGTGTTCTATTTTCATAGCTCAAAAGTGTGTTGTTACTCCAAAAGGGTGTTGTTACTCCAAAAATGTGTTGTTTCAACACACTTAAGTGTGTTGTTTAGATTTCCGGTCATAATTCACTACTTATTTTTAACACACCAAAAAGTGTGTTATGATTTTAACACGGAAGAGCGTGTCAATTGCAAGCTAAAGTGTGTTAAAACAACACACTTTTTTGTTGACAACACACCTAGGTGTGTTGAATAACACACTTTGGTGTGTTAAGCAACACATTTTGTGTGTTAAAAAACACACTTCAGTGTGTTACACCTTTTACAGTGTGGTGTCTTGTGTACCTCATGGGCCCAAAAATTACCCAGTTCATCTCCACCTTGGTTCAATAACGAGCTCAAGCAATTGAAAAATCAGAAGAATAGACTGTGGAAAACCTATTTAAAGAGAAAGGACACTCCGAGTCTCAATTTATTTATAAATTGCTATAACTGCTTTCGCTCACTCTCTTCTGCTCTGTATCGAAAATATCTTAGCTGTGCGAGCGATAAAGTGTTTACTGATCCTAGAAATTTCTTTAAATTCGTCAACTCTAAGAAAAAGGTTGATAACTACCCTAATGCCATGCAGCACACGAACTTGTCTAGTAGTGAGTCGCCTGCGATTTGCAAGATGATTGCCTCATTTTTTCGTCAATCTTTCTCACCTTCTGACATTCAGCCTAATGACAAGAATTTTCGTCACATATTTACCAACCGTGACGCTAATACTTAACCTCTCTCAATTCCCATTTGACTTCACCTCTGGCCCCGATGGTATTCCTCCTGCTGTCCTTAAGTCCTGTGCAGAGGTTCTCCAGTCTCCTCTGAAAACCCTCTTTCAAAAATCCCTTGATAAAGGGTACTTCCCTACTCTTTGGAAGAATTCGTTTATAATCCCTATTCACAAGAGTGGTAGCAAGAACAAAATATCGAATTATAGACCAGTTGCGAAGTTGTCTGTCATTCCGAAACTCTTTGAATCGGTTATCTATTCTGCAATCGCGCCTATCTGCAGGAGGTTGATATCAATAGACCAACATGGCTTTCTTGCAGCTCGTTCCACTACCACCAATCTTCTTGAGTTTACTTCTCATGCTGTCGAGGGCTTCGTTTCCGGTTGCCAGACTGATTGTTTTTACACTGATTTTAGTAAGGCATTTGACAAGCTCTCCCACTCCATTATACTTCTTAAATTAAGGATGTTAGGCTTTCCACGAGCCCTTCTAGCATGGTTCCAGTCTTACTTAGCTGACAGGACCTACCAAGTTCTGTTTCGTGGATCTAAATCAGTAACCATTGAAGCGTCATCCGGTGTTCCTCAAGGAAGTCATCTTGGTCCCCTGCTCTTTATTCTATCAAATGATGACATTGTTCCTTGCTAAGACACTGTAGAATCTTGATTTACGCTAATGACATCAAATTGTACGTTCACATAAAAAGTATCGAGGATTGCAAACTTTTGCAAGCTGAACTTGATACGTTTTACTCGTGGTGCGCGAACAACAACCTGGTTCTCAATATTAGTAAATGTGAAACCATGACTTCTGGGAGAAGTCGTAGTCCTATAATTTTTAACTACACCTTTTCTAACGAGAGTGTCCCTCGTGTTAATTCTGTAAAAGATCCCGGGATGACATTTGATAGTAAGCTCGATTTTTCTGCTCACATTGCTTCCAAAGGTAGTTTAGTCCTGGGTTTTATAAAAAGGTGGTCTAAAGAATTCAATAACCCCTTGATTACTAAACACCTTTATATCTCTCTTGTCAGACCATTACTCAAGTATGGGTCCCAGGTTTGGTCTCCTCACTACTCTTCGGAAGAATTGAGTCAGTTCAAAGGAGGTACGTTCGATTCGCACTGAATCATCTTCCTTGGGATAACCCATTAGTTCTTCCACCATATGAATCCCGGCTTAAGTTACTCAACTTAAGCTCTCTTCGCAGGCGTCGCGCGGTGGCCGATATTGTATTTGCTCATCAGCTCCTTAATGGAAAGGTCGACTCAGGTTTTCTGGATCGCCGTGCGTCGTTTAGAGAAAGTGGATACAATTTGAGAGGGCCACCTCTCTTACACACCAACTCCTCTAACACGAATTACGCAGATTCGAGCCAGTTAATCGCATGTTCATTAATGTGAATAGAAATATTGATGTTTTTAGCGTGAGTATTAGTAAGGACGTCCTTAAAAGGAGTCTTTTCAATCTCATGTGACTGACTTTTCTTACACGTCTATTGCATTTCTTTCTGTTTTAATTTACATGTTTGCATGCTTTAGTTGAGCCTATCTCAGTGCCACTTGTGCTGAGCTGGTAAAGTTTTCTTGGCCCAGCTAAGAAGTGCACCTTCTCAGTTAGAAGGGTTAACTCTATTATTATTATTGTTAAGAATATGTAAAAATTGGAATTAGTTAAACACCCCCTGATCAGATTTAGCAATTTAATCTCTGATCTTAAAAGAAGGTGCCGAAGGGTGTGTTCAAATAAAAGATGTTCCTTTCAATAATTCACTGATACTTTATTCTTTAATAACAATTTCCTATTTAATATTAAATTCAATATTAACTTTAGTATAATTCAGTAATAAATCCACTAATAATTATTCGAAATGTCCGAAATATCCCCTTTTTTAATTATTGTGAGATACCTTAAATTATTATTCTTTCGGAATCACGCCACCTGTATGTCAGCCGTTGACTTGCTTTCTGCGATTTTCCTTTGATTTCGCTGATGTCTTGCTGCTTGCTGCTTCGATCTACGAGGAATTTCATGCAATCGCTGCGATATAATGTAAGCCAAAATTGTCCGTGTAATGGTTTGCTGTAAATTCGATTTTTCTTTATTAATGTTTACGAAGGTCCCACGACCTCTTTGATGGAGATGCTGACTCAAGCTCGTCAGTGGATCTCGAATGTGATGAGAAAAAACCTTCAACTCGGGTTGTTTTCTATTTGCTATGGGTACTGACGCAAACTCGTCAGTATGGTTACGATAAAGGGAATTCAACTCGATCCCTTTATTTAATGATTGAAGCCAGTTGTAATAAAATTCTCAAACTCGAATTTTATCTTATCTATGAACGATGGTGGAGATGCTGACTCAGACTCGTCAGCGGATCTCGTATCGGATAAAGGAAAAAACCTTCAACTCTGGTTTTTCCTGTCTGCTATCTTGACTGACTCAAGCTCGTCAGTGTGGATATGATAAAGGAATTTCAACTCGATCCCTTTATTTAATGATTGAAATCACTTGGAATAAAATTCTCAAACTCGAATTTTATTGATATCTTCGAAGCTCAAAGCGCGCTTGAAGATCTAGAAGTGATCTGACTCGAACCTCGCCGTCTGTCCATATTTATCGAAGTCTTGAACAATAAAATTGGTGGGGAACTTGGTTTAATGTACATAATTTTCGGTTCATGTAGTTACTTGAACAGCTGTTTATCTTCTTCCTTCCCACATCTGTCAAGTGGAGTTGACTTCTTGTTGGTAAGTTTGTTTGCTTTTAACATTCTTGTTTAATAAATAATTTTATTTATTTCAGGGATATTTGAAGTTGGTGGGATTTTCGGGAGGCGGAGTCTGGAGTTAGTGTTGTGAGGTATGTATTTCTTGTGGAATTTGTTTATCATTTGTTATTGGTTTCAGATTGGCGATTTGCCGACGGCATTTCGATGATTTTCACAGGTCGGTTCATAGTTTTTTATGTATTTTCGTAATGTTTAGGGCCGTAAATTTAGTGTAATTTAATATATTTTATTAACATAACTTTAATTTTCAGAAATGCCTGATCTTCCCTTTGAAGGACGTCGGCGTTGGATTTTATAGTGTTTTGTTTACTCTGGTGTTGATTGTAAGCCATTGTATTTGTGTATATTTGGTGTTTATTTTTCAAGTTTAATAAATGGTAAATCGTTAAATTTGTGTGTTTAATTTTTTGGGATTTCTTCGGGGGTTACTTTTTAATAACTTTTACTCAACTTACAGACCTTTGACTAAATTTGAACGTGCGGGTCGTCTGTGACGTCACTGTGAAATTAGTAGGCTAGTAAACGTGAATGAATTTATCCGATAGTTGTTTACTACAACTGTCGCAACTTAAATTTTCTTGTATTACAGTGTTTTTCATAGTGAGCTCTATCAAAGGCCATCAAGTCTTTAAGCAGTCAAATTATATGCAGCCTGCAATTAATTTATGGCGATGCTTCTCACTTTGTGAGTTAATGACTAATATGCGACAACAAGGAGACAACATGTTTGTTGATATTCTCAATGAACTAAGAATTGGAGAATTACTACCAGAGCATATGAAGATTCTCTTCGAACATGTCACTGATGACTTCACGGGAAAATTTTCGAAAGAAAATGCTTTAAGAATTTATGCAACTAGAGCAAAAGTTGAAGCGCATAATACAGGTGTAGTTCAACATTTTAAAGCTAAAGCACTTTTGGGGTTTTAGTTAGGGCAAAAGGTGATTTTGTTCGGGAAATGGCTGAGCTTGGAAGGAAGATTTCCTGTTCAGGGCAACTTCCCCATTTGCACCTTAGAAATTCACCCGGATATCCGCTACAGTACCACATGAGTACCGCCGATTGCTATGCTCTATGCTCAACTCGTTCTAACGTTGACATTTCAAAACGTTTAATGAAATTGAAAAATTTTATAAAAATAGTTCAATTCAAGTGGAATTCATTCATACAAAATATAACAGGTGCTTGAACTGTAATCATTTTAACACCTTTAGCTTTAAAATGTTCAACTACACCTGTATTATGCGCTTCAACTGTTGCTCTAGTTGCATAAATTCTTAAAGCATTTTCTTTCGAAAATTTTCCCGTGAAGTCATCAGTGACATGTTCGAAGAGATATACACAATGAATTCCACTTGAATTGAACTATTTTTATAAAATTTTTCAATTTCATTAAACGTTTTGAAATGTCAACGTTAGAACGAGTTGACTAAAATGTACAAAATAAAATATAGTTGTGACTAAAAAGTAAAAAATAAAAAAATGAGTTAAAAAAACTTTTAAAAGAAATAACTTTTATATAAATAAAATGCACTAAAAAGTACAAAATAATTGTTTCTTTCTCAGTGATATACACACGAAAAGTTTCATTGCGAAATAAGAAATGCTAGAACTCAGACTAAATCTTAAACTTGAATGTATTAACAATATTTTAAAATTATAGTATCTCGTTTGACTTTAAATGTTTGAACTCTTATCAATGTATTGTGTAAATTTACAGCTTTTCAAGTGCATTAATAAAAGTTTGGGCATGAGCTGCAGTTAGACAATTGTGATTATAGTTATGGATGCCCAAACTTTTATTAATGCACTTGAAAAGCTGTAAATTTACACAATACATTGATAAGAGTTCAAACATTTAAAGTCAAACGAGATACTATAATTTTAAAATATTGTTAATACATTCAAGTTTAAGATTTAGTCTGAGTTCTAGCATTTCTTATTTCGCAATGAAACTTTTCGTGTGTATATCACTGAGAAAGAAACAATTATTTTGTACTTTTTAGTGCATTTTATTTATATAAAAGTTATTTCTTTTAAAAGTTTTTTTAACTCATTTTTTTTAGGTTTGATTCTTTTCAGTTGTTCCGAGACGGAACACCCCCACTTCTCTTTAACACACATGTATACTCTTATAGGAAAATACGCCGTTCCTTTTTTGAATTGAGTTGTATTGAGAGGAATGATTTCACATCACTATCCTTAGTGACTTCAAGCCAAGAAGTAGTTTTTATTAACAGGTTATGGGTCCAGAAAACAGTTATTTTTAAAAAACGGTCGATTTTTAAGTAATACAAACGGAGTAATAGTAACAAAAATTCGGTGTTTAGACATTACACTAGTAGACCAGTGCCGATAATTTTTGAAAAAAAAATTCTTAGCATTATAGGGATGGCGGCAACATTTAGGAAAAATTGTACATAAACGGGGAAAAATCGAGAGCCCCGCTACAGATGACCGGAAGGGAGGTGGGTGTGCCAAAATGTATGTTTTACGGTGAAACGCGGTTTTTTTACGATTTCTGGCAAAATTAGACCTCCTATGTAAAAGTTGTAGATAATTAAAAAATCTATAACTTTCATTCAAACCATTTTTCGCCATAACCTCAAAAAAATGGAGAAAAACGATAAAAATCATTAAAAACCAATTTTTTCATTTATCATTTTTCTCTTTTACGAAAATGATTCGTTTTTAATAAAATTTGGTGAAAATGTTCATTTTTATGTTATGTAAAAGCTGCAACTTTTTTAAAGCGATGGATAATTTTTTTTAACGAATTTAATTTAAAATTAAAATGAACTAAAAATTAAAAAATAATTTTGAATGTAAAGTTTTTATTGCTCCAGCCAGTATATGGAAACAACCTACCTTTCGAAATGTAAAACAGCGTGGGACTCTTAACCTATATTCTTATTTTATTAATACCGGAACTTTTCGCTAGCGCCCCACGCTTTTTTTTACATTTTGAAAGGTATGTTGTTTCCATATACTGGCTGGAGCAATAAAAACTTTACATTCAAAATTATTTTTTAATTTTTAGTTCATTTTAACATAAAAGCGTATTTTTTAGTTTTTTTAAACTATATTTTTTTTTATTTTCTACTTTTTAGTCTATCATATATCTTCCGCCATTTTGTTGTGGCCGCCATAATAGATTTAAAATTACGTCACACAGCTTACTGTGATGTATTCGTCATATACTTTCATTTGATACCCGTACCAGGGCGCTGTAAAGAAAAAGGTAGTCCGCCATTTTGTGTTGGCCGCCATTTTGAATTTGGAATGACGCCACGCAGCAAAGTATTGTACTTGTCATATCCTTTCATTTGATACCCATATCGTTTGGGTTGTAAAGAAAAGGGTAGTCCGCCATTTTGTGTTGGCCGCCATTTTGAATTTGGAATGACGCGAATTGTACTCTATTTGTCATACCCTTTCATTTGATACCCATGTCGGGGGTCGGGGAGCACGATTGCAAAATTCGGCCACCATCTTGGAACCGCCATCTTGATTTTTTTACAAAATGGTCAGATTGCATTGTCACGCCAGCTTTACATATGGGCAAAATTTGAAGTTGATCGGTTATATGGAAGTGGGTGAAAATCAAGTTGCAAGATTTGTCTACATACATACATACACACATACATACATACATACATACATACATACATACATACATACGGCTGAAGCTAATATAAAGCGGTAACATACATACATACATACATACATACATACATACATACATACATACATACATACATACATAGATACATACATACATACAGGTGAAGCTAATATAAAGCGTATAAAAAGGGTCAAATTTTCAATCAAAAAAGTTGACGGACAAAATTTTGATTTTTCAACTTTTCAGGACAGCTTTTTTTTCGTTGAAACTTCTACTTTGAAATGGTGTAAAAAAATTATAGTGTCTTATATGTGTCTTCCTTTTTCAAATATCGATTTTTCCGTAAACTTCACTGATACTTTATCTCTCTTTAAAATAAAGTTCTGTAAACTGTAAATTTAATGTAACATATTATAACGGAACTTCATGTAACAGTTTCAGGTTCGGACTGCTGAAAAATATTGTTTAAACAACTATTTCACAAACCGAAATCGAGAAAAAAGTAACATTTTTAGACAAAACTAATTTTTCTATGCCTTACGGGGATATATAGTTTAAAAAATTCGATTAGCATTCATATATTAATTTATGGGCACTTTAAAAATTGAATTATGGTGGGGTATGAAGTGCGGGCGCAGTTCTTTTTAGTTAATTTCTTCCGCCCTCCAATTTGCTTGCTGCTCTCCGGTCCTTGCATTTTACACGTTCACAAGAGACACCTGGTTACTAACACCGTAATAGTGTACTTACTATAAGGTAATAACCTAATAAACTACTTTTTGGAGTTTATGAAGATGTACTAAATGTATAATTAGAAGATTGATCTGATAATACGTATGCGATAATGAAAAAATGAAGTGCTGAATACCATTGCGGGTATCAACACTAGTATTTCTTCAGCAGCAGCAGAACCGGTTTTACAAGTTAATCTAGGTCTACACTGGTATTCTTTCATCGCGAATAACTTTCTTGGGTTTAAATGGAAATATCGGTGTGCATGTCGATAATAATTGCTACTTTCAAATTCAAACTTGGCTTGGTAACGAACTGAAAGCTACAGATTGGGAGTGGAAAAACCACTTAACCTGAATAGCACCTACATTTACTGAAAATGAATTAATTCCTATTAGCTTGCTTAAATCTATCTGCTGCAGTTGTGAAACTGGTTGTAATAGTAAAAAATGTGGCTGTCAAAAGCATGGAGTACAATGCTAAGTTTTATGTTCTAATTGTACCGGGGCCAACAACTGTTCTAACTGTGAAATTCAACAAGTGGAAGAACTCAGCGATTTGGAGGAGATTATTGTCAATGAAGATTGCGATGAGCTTGAGGACCTTCACCAGGTCGAAGACTTTATGGAAGATTGTCAAGAGATCGAAAAATATGAGTTGAGTTTCATGATGAACAGCATCTCTCCAAAAAAAAGAGATATGAATAAATTGTTTTTATCATATAATTAAACGGCAAGCACTTATTTTGTGGCAACATTTTATAGAGTTTAAACATTCCAACTGTATTGAACACTTTTTCACCATGTAGCTTTGAGTTCAGCGCGAAGTGCAGTAGAGCAGGAACTTCTGTTAAATGATAGAAATTACACCAAAAATGTTGTATACAGAGAAGTATTTGATTCTTAAATTAAGATCTTTTAAATGTAATATGTGATATTAAGAGATAATAAAAGTTGGTTTTTTGGCATTGCTTTTTCTAACTATAAAAAATTTATTTCATTTTTAAATTTTGTTTTATTGTTCTCGAAAAATTTTGTTATTGAAGACCTCTAGATTTAAATTGAAAAAAGGTATAGAAAATGGACCTTAAATTTCGAGTGCTGGGTCTTGCTAGTAAGTAAGTAGTAGTAAAAAGTAGTAAGTCACCATAATACGAATATATTTTTTTGCCTAAAAATGATATTTTTTTCTCGATTTCGGTTTGTGAAATAGTTGTTTAAACAATATTTTTTCAGCAGTCCGAACTTGAAACTGTTACATGAAGTTCCGTTATAATATGTTACATTAAATTTACAGTTTACAGAACTTTATTTTAAAGAGAGATAAAGTATCAGTGAAGTTTACGGAAAAATCGATATTTTAAAAAGGAAGATTTTGGTTTTTCGAATTTTTATCGATGTTTTTCTATTGTGACACTATAATTTTTTTACACCATCTGAAAGTAGAGGTTTCATCGAAAAAAAAGCCGTCCTGAAAAGTTGAAAAATCAAAATTTTGTCCGTCACCTTTTTTGATTGAAAATTGGACCCTTTTTTTAAATTGAATTCGTTAACAAAACATAAAAATGAACATTTTCACCAAATTTTATTAAAATCGAATCATTTTCGTGAAAGAGAAAAGTGATAAATGAAAAAATTGGTTTTTAATGTTTTTTATCGTTTTTCTCCAATTTTTTGAGGTTATGGCGAAAAATGGTTTGAATGAAAGTTATAGATTTTTTAATTATCTACAACTTTTACATAGGAGGTCTACTTTTGCCAGAAATCGTAAAAAACCGCGTTTCACCCCTAAAAACCCACATTTTGGCACCCCCATCCCCCTTCCGTTCATCTGTAGCGGGGCTCTCGATTTTTCCCCGTTCATGTACAATTTATCCTAAATTTTGCCGCCATCTATATACTGCTAAGAATTTTTTAGTTTTTTGGCCTCTCAAAAGCGTTTTGGCACTGGTCTATAGGTTTGTTAAGAATTGTAAAGTTGTGCGTCGGGTTGACATGGATAACGAAGTTATTAAAGTTGAAAAATTAAAATCCGGAGAACAATTTCCCATATGGAAACAAGTGCAAATTATACTTAAATCCGGTGATTTATTTGATTGTGTAAACGGGTTAAGTTCGGCTCCAGTTAAAGTTAGTGGGGAGACTTTGGAGGAATTTAACAAAAGGTTAAAATTGTGTGGAAAATTAGATCATCAGGCGCAAAGAGTCATTGCTACAGCTTTAGGAAATGGCCCACTGCAGCATATCATAAATTGTACCTACTACTGTTCGTCAGATGTAGGAAAAATTGATTACTGTGTACGAACAAAAAACAAAAACGAATATACATTTACTGCAACAACGGTTCTATTCATTTTCAAAAAGTCAAGAAGACGACATGGCCACCCACATATCGTAATTAGAAACACTAGTACATCAACTAAGAGATACGGGCGAGACCATTTCTGAGAGCATGATAATCACGAAGATTTTAATGACATTGCCAGAAGATTTTAACCAGTTTTACAGCGCTTGGGAATCGACACCGGGTGAGCAACAAACGTTATCAAATTTAACCTCCAGGCTTATTATGGAAGACGTACGTCACAGTTCACAATCACAACAGGTGACTCATACAGTAGTAGTAGCTAAATAGTACAGTACAGATGTAATATTGATGCGCCACCAATTCTTGGAAGGATGATTTTTCATAAATGTTAATGGAGCTTCTTTTATGCTCAACTCTAAATTTGAGTAAAATTTTTAGTAGAAGTTTTTTGGAAAACTCAAACAATTTTTGAAAAGCGTTTTTATCTGAATCTACGGATTTTAGAGAAAAGTTTTTTAAACAAAAAAAGTAGAGGACATTGTTACCTACAATTTGTGTTATAGAGGTCATGCTGTACAACTTCAAATACAGAAGCTATGTGGCGCCAAAGTTTCCAAAAAAGGGTTTTTTCGTTTTTTGTCCCTGAAAAAATGGTTTTTTTACAAAAGTGTAAATCAGTAAATTGTTCCTCTTAAAAATGTCTACAACATTTATTTAATTTTTTTTCCCTCCGACTTACCGTTCCAAAGTTTTACTGATTTACACTTTTGTAAAAAAAACAATTTTTTCTGGGACAAAAAATGAAAAAAACCCTTTTTTGGAAACTTTGGCGCCACCTAGCTTCTGTATTTGAAATTGTACTGCATGACCTCTATGACACAAATTGTAGGTAACAATGTCCTCTACATTTTTTGCTTAAAAAACTTTTCTCTAAAATACGTAGATTCCGAGTATTGCGGCCATGCGGTGGAGTGAAACTCCGGAGGTTATCAAGACCTTCTTTATTAAATTACTTCAACTACAAGACTGGTCTATCGAATCAATCTCCCTGAAACTACTTTATGTGGGCCCGTATAAGGTGGGTTTAAACTTCCTTTATATATCGCATCTTTTATAAATACATGAGTGCATTTTTCCACATTTTGAGCGACAAAGATTTTGTTCTGTTTTCTAATTCGGGAAGGTATAGGTCTAATGTTAATGATATTTTCCTGAATTTCCTTGGCTATAGTACTTGTGATTTGAAGGTCGGGTGGTGTATGTTGGGTGATGAACTCGCCTGGAAGGCGAAGGGATTGTCCGTAGAGCAATTGTGCCGGTGAAAGGCCTATATCTTCGAGTAGCGCGGAACGGATTCCTAACAGAATCCAAGGTAAGTTGTTGTACCAATATTTTGGCTGAGGGGACGCGCGGACGGCTACTTTAAGCTGTCGGTGAAATCTATCTACCACCCCGTTTGACTGCGGGTTGTAGGTGGTGGTTCTAATTCGATGGCACCCTAAAATCCCTGATAGCTCCTTGAACAAGGCGGACTCAAACTGAGTGCCTTGGTCTGTGGTCAAGGTTTGGCATATGCCGAAACGTGCAACCCAGTTGTGGAGGAAAGCGTTGCAAACGGTTTTGCTTTCAATGTTTCTAATTGGTATGGCTTCGGCCCAACGTGAGAAACGGTCCTTAATTGTTAGCAAATACGTGTGTCCATTAGAAGGAGGAAGTGGGCCAACTATGTCCATGTGAATGTGTTGGAATCTCCCTGAGGGTGCGTTGAATTTTCCTTGTGGAGCCGCCGTTTGACGGATGACTTTTGCCTTCTGACAGAAGATACAGGATTTCGACCACATGTTTATCTCTTTGTTCACGTTTGGCCAAAAGTACTTCGACGTAATCAGCTTGTTGGTGCAGCTAATACTCGGGTGTGAAAGGTTATGTACCGTATTGAATATGGTATGACGGAGCTTTTCTGGGACGTACGGCCGATTGGTGCCGGTTGTCGTCTCGCACCAGATATTCACATTATCGAGGGGTATATTTATTTTCTTCAAAACGAAAGATTGAGGCTTGCTCTCGTTGCTGGTGAGGAGAGCTTGTAATTCCTCGTCGGTTTGTTGCTGTTGACTTAAGATCTCAAGATCTATTTTTTCGGGATTTTCAATAGCGTCGATATGAGCTCTTGAAAGGGTGTCAAAGACTATGTTTTGGCAACCTTCGATAAATCTGATATCATTAGTAAATTCTGAAATATATGACAAGTGGTTGGTTTGCCGAGGAGATTTATCTGTTTTTGATGCTATAGCAGTTGTGAGGGGCTTATGATCTGTGTATACAGAGAAATCCTTGCCCTCTAGGAAATATCTATAGTGTTTAATAGTTAGGTAAAGAGCTAGAAATTCGCGGTCAAAGGCGGAATATCTTTTTTCGGCTGGTTGTAGCCTTCGGGAAAAGAAACTAAGTGGCTCCCAGTGCTTACCATTAAACTGCTGGATGACTCCTCCCATCGCGCCCCCGGATGCGTCTACCCATACGCTCAGTTTAGCGGTCGGGTTCGGATGTGCGAGCAAGGTGCAGTTTTGCAGTTTGGTTTTTAGCTCGTTAAAAGCTTCTTCATGGTTTTGTTTCCATTCGATAATATTTGGTTTCTTTTTGTTTGAATTCCTTTGTTTAATGAGGTCATATAATGGTTCGGCAATTGCCGAGAATCGCGGAATAAAACGATGGTAAAAGTTGGCCATCCCTAAAAAACGTTGAAAATTCTTTATTGCACGAGGGCGTTGATAATCGATCAATGCTTTTATTTTATTTTGGGACGGTAATATACCTTTCGTGGTGATGGTGTGTCCCAAATAATCAAGCTCCGTTTGGCCGAGGAGGCATTTTGCAGGGTTGATGTTAATGCCTTGTTTGATGTTAATGCCTTGCCTTAAAGAGAAGGCGTAAATGCTCTTTATGTTCGGCGGGTAAGTATGTCGTCAATATAACAAAAAACAAAGTCAAGACCTGCCAATACCTCATTAATGAAACGTTGGAAGGTTTGAGCCCTTTTTTAACGCCAAATGGCATCCTCAAAAATTCGAATAGCCCGAAAGGGGTAATTACGGCTGTCTTATAAATATCCTCAGGGGCTACCGGTATTTGGTGGTAGGCTTGAACAAGGTCAATTTTGGAGAAAATTGTGCAACCGTGTAGGCTCGTAGTGAAATCCTGTATGTTTGGAAGTGGATATTTGTCGAACTCTGTGACGTTGTTGAGTTGGCGGTAGTCGCCGCAGGGACG
Organism: Thereva nobilitata; assembly: GCA_963855945.1. Lineage (NCBI taxonomy): Eukaryota > Metazoa > Arthropoda > Insecta > Diptera > Therevidae > Thereva > Thereva nobilitata. The sequence continues at coordinate 95,995,223 of OY979695.1, forward strand.
CCACGTAGCATCCTTTTTGGGGACCATGTGTAAGGGCGAAGCGATGGAAGATGAGGATGGGTGGCAAATGCCCAGCCTGACCATGGTCTCGAATTCCTCTTTTGCTAAGGCGAACTTTAGGGGGTGTAGTCTTCTCGGACGAGCAGTGGGTAAGGGACCTCGGGTATGTATTCAGTGTACGACCGCATGTTGAACATTCAAGTTGAAATTTGGTGGGGCTTTTAATGATGGGAACTCGTTAAGGATGGTTCCATATTCCCCTTCAATGGCCAGAAGCTTCGAGGTGCACGCGTTGCATTTACGTGACATGCAATTTACCGATAATGTTGAGGCTTGATCGATGAGTCTCCGGTGTCGAAGATCAACTGCTAAATTAAATTTATGTAAAAAATCTGCGCCGATAATGGGGTAATCCAGCGATGCGATTGTAAAGGTGTGATCGAAATTCCGACGTAGGCCGAGGTTCAAAGTTAAGTGTTTCTACCCGAAAGTGGAGATGGGTGTGCCGTTAGCTGTTATTAAGTGTGGACTGTTTCGTATGGTTACGTTTGGTATAACTCGTTTGGGGATGATAGATACTTCTGGTCCTGTATCGATAAGAAACATTATTTTACTGTTTCTGTCCAGAAGGAAAAGGCGGCGTGAATACCCTTGCATGGTTCTACGCATTTTTTTGCTTTATCGCCGTATTTGTGATGGTACCAACAAGCGTTATTGTTGTAGGTGCGAGCCTGGTTCCTGTAATTAAAACGGTCACGTGATCGGGAACGTGATCTTTGCCGGAAGGAATTTGTATTTTCTTATTTTCTAAACGTTTGATTCGTTCGCACAACTCTTGGAGTGTATCAGTCGTTCTATCATGATTGTCGATTGGGGGCGTGTGTACTTGTGTCCGTACCGCGGAAACATTGGAAATAGAGGTCGAATCATGTATTTTGTCTGCAATGGTGAACAGCTCGTTCAATGTGTGGAAGCTTTCAACCGTGATAATACATGTTTGTAGGTTGTGAGGGAGTTTATTGATCCATAGTTTTCTTAACAGCGAAGAGTTAATTAAACTATTCCCTCCGGCTAGGGACTCCATGTGTCTGTATAGCTCCGATGGTTTGTAATCTCCCAGCTGTACCTTATGAAGGAGTGCGTCGAGCCGGCGCTCTTCTGCGTCTGTTGACCGCGCGAGTAAGTGTTTCGTATTTATCTTTACTGGGTGGGTGTATTAAAATATCGGCTACAATTTCCAATGTTTCCTGCGGCAGCGAGGCTACTAAATGGTCGTATTTAGTATCTGATGAAGTTATTCTCTTTACTTTTAATTGTGTCTCAACTTGTAGGAACCATAAATCTGGCCTACTAGTCCAGAAAGTTGGGATCTTGATACTGTTGACGTGTGAGCACGAAGGCTCTGGTTTTTCATCCGTTGGATCAGGTTTTGGTGCCATTCGTGCGTCGTCGTCGGCAGTAGACATGGCGTCGTTAATAGATTACTTTATCACTCTCTGAATTACTAAGTTTAAGTCAACCGCTTCAAACGTGAAAACGATAAAAAAAATTCTAAGGCTTTGAACACGTCTGCTTTAAGGCAAGGGGCAAATTGAGACGCGTATAGAGCGTGTGTGCTGACATGACGCGAGCAACATGACACGCACGTATCACTCGCGTAGCGTTGTGATCCGCATATTGAGACGCAGTTTCGATGTAGCTAGCGTACCACTATGACTGACTTACAGAAGAAAAAATTGTTATTATTAAAGTTAAGTTCAGAATCAGATAATAATGCTGAAGACGAACTTTTGGTTTATTTAGCGACTAAAAAATTTAAATCACCCAATAAGTTTATTCTGTTGGAAAGGGAAAAATGTGGACAATTTAAAACTACAGTGAAGATGAGTGATGCTGATTTTACCAATTACTTCCGAATGAGCCGAAGCCAATTTGCTGAAGTGTATAGGATGATCGAACAAGCCTTTGGCTCAAATAAATGTAATGCCCAAAAACGGATCCCAACCAAGGAAAAATCTGCAAGGTCTACCCAAATTCCTATTTCAATTTTGTCTTCATATAGTACGCATCATTTGTATCATAAAGCTCTCTGTGCCCTTTCACCGTCTCAATTAACTTTTCTTTTGCCATAGGTAGGGATTTAAAAATACAGTAAAAAGAAACAAACTAAAAAGCTGGAAGAAAAAAAACAACAAAGTAATATTATGAGAAATTGTTGACACGCGTTAACACGACCGGCACGAGAAACTGTGGCTCCACTACAACGGCTCGTGTGTAGTAGGCGACGCGAGCCGCGCCACCTCACGTCCCTTTGCCAATTTGCGCGGTTCTATTCGTTTCCATAGTTTACAAAAAAACGCGCTGTGCTGTGCCACCTCACACGCTCTATACGCGTCTCAATTTGCGCCTTGCCTAAAGCCGGCGCCAGATATAGCTTCAAACATTTGAACACTTGTTTGATTGCTATATGCGGCACGGGACTTTGAATATGTGTTCAAAGGTTGAACAAAGATGTGCAGTTTGCCATACGTATCGGCAAGTCTTCAAAGAAGTGTTCAAAGTATGTCGTCTACCAGTCTACTGTGGTAAAAACCGTTTGCGAAGCATGTGTGGCAGGTTTCGACAATATGTGTTCAAATGTGCTTTCAAAGCTTTGCAAATTCTTCAAAGAAGTGTTCAAATCTTTGAAGCTATACTAGCGCCGGCTTTAGCTACAACTAGTCGTGTGTTATATGTAAAAGAATTTAGAATAAAGACTGGTTGTGATCGGATTATATACTGTACATAGGTAAAGAGGAGAATTGTAACGTAACTAAATTTCGCTATGTCAACAGCAAGATGATATATTTCCTATCCGTAGTAACTAAGTCTAACACCGCACAGTTGGCATCGCCATGTAAAAATATTTCGTTTAATTTAAATGTCGATAACCATCTCACACTTCACTATTAATAGATTTAGTACCCGTAAAAATAATAAATTTTCTCATAATACTCAGTCGAAATATGTATGTATGAATGTGTATATTAGGCTCAGGGGCGGCGCTTTCATAGGTGCAAATGGTGCACTTGCACCGGGCGCAATTGGACTGGGCGCTATTTCAGAAAATAAGATTTAAAAAAAAATATTTGTAACAAAAAATTGAAAAAGTGTTCCCGTGCGTTCATTTTCATATATTAAAGAAACCCCACAGAGTGTTTCTGTCTTTTTCCATCACTGGGATCAAAAAATGAACAGCTGATAGGGGCGCAATATGGCATACTGAACCGGGCGCAAAAAAACCAAGCGCCGGCCCTGATTAGGCTATGGCTTACAATGTTATCTGTTAAGCATATAAGTCTAAACGATGGCGGCTCTAAAGTGTAAAAACGCAACAATGATAATAATCAAATAACTATCTTCGCACTAATGTATTCATTGCACTCATGTATTTATATAATATTTATTTTTTTTTAAATTATATTTTTAGTGAAATTTGAAAATTGAAATTTTTATTTGATATTTATTTTTTTTTTTAAAAATTATTTTTTTTTTATCGAAATTTGAAATCGCTTTGTTTGTATAAAATTGTATATATGGATATCGTATATTGGAAGTTGTACTCACTGTTATTTCTATTAAAATTTCATATACATTTCCTTTCTTTTTGATGGTTTTTATTTTATTTTTAATTCTTTTATGTTCCTTTCTTTTGTTATCGGGTTGAACGCATGCGTCAATGGGAGGAAAAAATTTCTTGATTGTTTCTTTCGCCTTTATTGTTTCTTTCGCTGTGCCCCAAACGCAGTTCACTCTAAAATTGCAAAAAAATAACATAACTATGGAATTACATACGGTTTTAAATGAAATTTCTTAACAAAATGCTTTAATGAAAATGAAATGTAAAAAAATGTATTATCTTAATTGATTGGTTGATAGATGATGCTTAAACTTCTGCCGCGTGGGTCGTTGGTTAGTGGTCTGCTATTATATGTAATCTTCTATCATCTCGTCTTAATTGGGTAATCCTTCTTTGAATTTGATGTCATCGTAGGCTGGCTACTTGTTGAATCCGATTATGATTATATTTTTAGTTGATGCTTATTTAAAATTGATTTTAGGTTTGTAGGTAGTGGTCGAAGTGGTTGACCATGTGGGTCGTTATGCCGATGCCCGAATTACTTTCCGCTAACTATGGCCTTTGTCTTGTAGGTTTTATATGTATTTTTTTCCTTTTTACAGGTTTTTCTTTTCAGAATGAACTTTAATTTTAATGTTTTAATATAAAATTAATTTTACACTTCTTTTATCATACTTCGTCGAAACTGCGATTTATTAATTATTTTTGTGTGTTCGGAACTAACTCGGTGTCACCAGTTATTGCGGCCATGCGGTAAAGTGAAACTCCGGAGGTTATCAAGACCTTCTTTATTAAATTACTTCAACTACAAGACTGGTCTATCGATCTACAGAGGATGATTTAGCTGTAACTTCTGATGTATGAAGTTGGGGTTGTTTTGGGGTACTTCCGATCGTGGGAAATTTATTTGGCCCGTGTTGCCGCTACACCGAGAAAAACGCTTTTCAAAAACTTTTTGAGTTTTCCAAAAAACGTCTACTAGAAATTTTACTCAAATTTATAGTTGAGCCTTTTTTATGATCCATTAACGATTTATGAAAAATCATCCTTCCAAGAATTAAAGGAGCATACCCCGATTTTCCAGTCGGTCACAGACAGAAACAAAAATCTGGGAAGTGTTTTACATGCAATTAAAAAGGTCATTGGAAAAGTGATTGCCCAAGAAAAACATCAAAAGCCACTGCGAATGTAAATCGTGGCACTCACAAGGTAAAAAGAGGAGATGCCTTCATCTGTGATTTAGAAGAAACAAATAGTGAAACTGATAAATGGTATCGGTAGCGACCCAGCAAACCAAATTTTAAGATATCTTACCGAATTCGTTACGGAAATTCGTATATTTCTCGCGAATTCGCAATCGATTTCTGAACAAATTCGGAACGAAAAATATATGAAGGGGTTGACACGACATCGTTACAAAAATTCTTTTCGAATTCGTTACGAAATTTAGTAAAGATTTAGCAAAGCTTTTCGCGCACTTCACTCAAAGACTCACGATTTCACGATGAAGTTTGACAAGAATGTTCCGATTTCTTTCCTATTTCTTTAAGAAAATTTGTTACTGGCTTCTTTGTGACATTGTTGCGAAGTTGTTTTCCGAATTCTTTTTGAACTAGTTTCGACTAATCGCCACATACAAAGCTTTAATTTTTGTTGTTGTATTACTTCGGAAAACCTTTCGACTTGTAGGAATTCGGAAAGTTTGGTTTGCTGGGGAGTGACCACATGAGCTTTCGTCGTGAGTGATTCGTCGATTATAAAAATTTTAAAAAGTCAGTAACTGTACGCATAGGAAACGGCGAATTAATTGAAGTGAATGGTGTTGGAAACATCAACATCCTAGCTTTTGATGGTGTTACATGGACGGAAAAACAGCTGTCAAAAGTGTTATATGTGCAAGATATAGGTACTAATGAATTTATTTTCGCAGCGTTAGACAAAGGATTAACGCTCACTTCTACAAAACAAAACTGCTTATTCAGAAAGGATGAGTGCATCGTAGCAGAGGGAGAACGGAAGAAGCAATTTTTCGAAATGTGTTTTAAGTGATAACGGTATTTGCTGTAACTTGGCGTCAAAGGAAATTCTTTGAAAGTGCGACACGAACGTCTTGCACATCAAAACATCACTCATGTCAGAGATGTGTTGAAATCCAGAAATATAAATTTTCTGGACTGTGATTTTTTTTGTGATGCATGTATTGAAGGGAAACAATGCAGGCAGCCGTTTAAACAAAGTAACAAGAGAGCATCTGGACCAGGGGCATTGATTCATGCAGATTTATGTGGACTCATGCAAGAAGCGTCAATCGGTGGAGCAAGGTATTTTTTTGTTGAAGGATGATTTTTCTAATTTTCGAACAATATTTTTTATAAAGCAAATATCTGAAGTGTTAGATTGGCTACAAAAATATATTAAAACGGTAAAAGTAGGTACAGGAAATTCTGTAAAAACCTTGAGGACAGACAATGGACTGGAATTTGTTGGTAAAGAGGCGAAGAAAATATTAGAAGATGAAGGTATCATTCACCAAAAAACTTGTCCGTATACTCCGCAACAAAATGGGCGCGCAGATCGAGAGATGCGTACACTTGTAGAGGCGGCTTGAATTATGATATATGCTGGTAATTTGAGTATTAAATTTTGGGCAGAAGCCGTGAATGCATCAGCTTATACATTAAATCGCACGGGCCCTATAAATACAAAAAAGCAAATCACTTTATGTATTATGGTATGGTGAAGACCCAGACGTTGAGCAGCTAAGATTTTTTGGTTCTGAATGCTTCGTTTATTTACCAAAAGAAAAGAGACAAAAATGGGACAAAAAATCGTTAAAAGGCGCTTTGTAGGATATGAAGAAAATGTTGAAGGATATCGAGGTTGGGTTTCGAGTACTCAAAGAATAGTAATATCTCGTGATGTGAAAGGGCAGCTCATCGCATAGAGGATACGACTACAGATTTGCCTGAAGATAAATTTGACCCGAAGTCAGTAGATGAACAAACAGATAAAATTAAAACACAGGAGGAAAACTCAGTGACACCGATGAAAGAACGACTTAGAAGTGCCAGGAATGTAGGAGAAGTGAAAACACCAGAGGAAGATACAGTGCTATCGATGAAGGATAGACTCAGAAGTGCGTGCAAATCCAGTAACACAACAGATGTTCTTCTACATCATGCCCTAATTTCGGTGGTGGACCCAAAACTTATAAAGGCGCAATTTCTCGACAGCATTCAAATGAGTGAGTGATGAGGAAATATGCAATGGACGCGGAGATGTAATCCCTTCTTAGTAACCAAACTTGGGACCTCGTAGATACACCAGAACAATGTAAAGTAATAGAAAACAAATGGGTTTACAACATTACAGCTGCAAATGAAAACGAAGCTGGAAGATAAAAAGCCAGGTTTGTGGCTAAAGGCTTTACGCAAGAATATGGAATCGATTATGAAGAAACATTCAGTCCAGTTGTCAAATTCACATCAATCAGAACAATGTTAGCAACAGTTGCAGCAGAAGGTTTATCAATGAAGCAATTCGACATAAAAACTGAATTTTTAAATGGCATACTTAAGGAAGAAATTTACATGCAGCAACCGGAAGGTTACAATGATGGATTAGGAAGAGTTTTTCGTGAATTGTACCCCATCGGATAGGGTGGCCTAGCTATACCCCCAGGCACTGGGTACGTCCGTCGTCGGTTGGTTATCCAGGAGGCACCAGCGAGGAGGTGACGGTACGATTTTAGCCCCCGAGCAGCAATATCAATAATTTGCATTTCAGCGTCAACAATTTTTTTATTAACGTCAAACATAATTTTCGAAATTTCGAACGTCATCCATACAAAATAAGGTTATGTTCATCGGATATGTTTACGACCAACTCAACGCAGTCGGGTGGTTCTACACGAGCGTACAATGAACACATTTTTGTGTTTTCGAAACGTCGGGGCAGTAGATAAGCTATGGGCGTTCTAGCCCACTTTCCCCATATAAAATACATGGGCGAAAATCTCGCAACAATCCGCCATCTTGTATTTTCCTTGGTGTGCCAACTCGGGCTTTTGGATGAAGTCATATTTTGGAGATTGTGTGTGTGTGTGTGTGTGTGTGTGTGTGGCTGTGTGCGCGAGTTTATCTTGCAAATTCTTGTAAAATAAAGATGTTTTTATTTTCCGGGCCTTATCATAAGAATAAGTTATTATTTTATTTTTAACAGGAATTTTTAATATTATTTAAATAAAAATGTTATTCGAGAAGAATCAAGAGCATTAAACCGTTATAACACTACCAAGCAAGTGGATGCTAAAGAGAAGTAACAGGAATTCATAATTGAAAGCGAAATTTCACAATTGCACACAGACGCTCAAGTGTTGTTTCTACTCGACCGGTTTTGTTTACACCTCGACAGTCGACACACAAAAAAAACAATCGGGGCAAAATGTACCTCATGCATTTCAATACATCCGTGCGCATTTCGTTATCTAGATTCTCTTCGTTACCTTCTTCGCTTCTTTCTTACAAAAGCTTTCGGTACAAGGTGCAGCCAACTCAAATGAGAATAGTTCAAAGCATTCAAGTGCAGTGCGCAGCGAACACAAATTTCGGCTTATGCAAGTGGATCGCAGTCAGTAGGTAAATTATTTTGTTCTACATTGAAAGCTTTTTGTTATGCATGTGCTCCTGTTAACAGATTTGTAAGATGAACGTAACAGAAGCGTATTAATTAAAATTAATTATGAAGTCAAATTTACCCTCCGATAAATATTATTTTATAATTATTTAATCTTGCAAAGTCCATTTACTATTTTGGTCACCTTAGCATCGTGTTGGCGCTCAAAAAGGTATAAAAGGAGTAAAACTGATGAACCTGCTTATTCTTAATCTCTAAGTCATAGAGACAACATCAAAGAAAAAATCAAATAATTTATAAAAATGTCTTTTATAAAACAAGGGAAGTCAATGATAAATAGTATGGAAAAGTCGGTGAATAGTGTTAAAAAAAGTGACATAAAAGAATTAGAACAATTGTTAAAGCTGTGTTCAAAAAACCTGAGATTATTGAATGCTGCACTGAGGAATGCTCAAAATGTTGGTGAAACAAATAATTTGTTTAGCTTTATAAGTAAAATGATGGGTTTTCGAACAATATTGAAAGCTAATCTGCTACGAGGAGGAGGATACAAGCCAACGCGACCTAATAAGAAGGAGTGGACACTAAACAGAATTAAGTGGGAAGACATGAAATCTGTTTTCAATGGAAGAATAAGGAGCTCATCTATAACCAATTTGAAACACAAAGATCCAATTGAATTTTTGGAAGATTGCGGTCCTTTGTTTGTCCGCCGTATTGCAAATATTTTGAAAAACGAACCTTTTCTTAAAGTAAACGCCGTCTTTTGTGGCAAATTTGTTAAATCTTCATTAAAGGAAGAACTCGAAGATTTCAAATATTTACCCACTAAAAATAAAATAATTTCAAGAGATACAAATCTCCCGGAATGGTTTGCAGAAAATATTATGAACACCATTCTTTCGGATTTGGACGACTTCCAGGAGCGTGACTCTGGGTGGGCCTTAAAAGAGGTGGTCAATTTAATGATTAACATCAACAAATATACACCCCTGGTGGGTTCATCTTATATCGAACTGCCACCGCCTATTATGAAAAGGCACGCTTGCGTCAATGTCCAAAATAACGACAACGCGTGCTTTGCTTGGGCGGTGGTGTCAGCAATGTACCCCGTTGAAAAACATCCACAAAGAGTTACAAGGTATCCACACTACTCCACCGTATTAAAATTTGAAGGAATCACTTTCCCTATAAGCAGGTCGGATATAGAAAAGTTTGAAAAACAAAATAATTTGAGCATAAATGTCTACATTCTCAACAAAAGTAAAGGTGAATTCACCGTTGCACCAACAAGACTCACAAATAATAAGAAAGAACAGCACATCAACCTTTTGTTGCTACAAAATTGTTACGATGAAGGTAAAGGCGAGCATCGAGTTAAATATCATTATGTTTGGATAAAGAATTTGTCTCGTTTGATATCATCCCAGCTAAGTAATCACCACAGTAAGAAATTCTTTTGCGATCGCTGCCTTCATTATTTTTATAGTTTTGCTGATTTGGAGAAACATTCGATAGATTGTGAAAAAGTAAACAACTACAAAGTGATCTTCCCAAAGGAGGGTAAGCTGAAGTTTGAAAACTTTAAGAATAAGGAACGTGTACCATTTATTATCTATGCTGACTTTGAATGTATCTTAAAGCCGATCTCGTATAAAACCTTTCATATTGAACGCTACCAACAACATGAAGCACACAGTATGGGATACTACTATAAATGCTGCTATGATGACACGCTATCATATTATAAAAGCTACAGAGGACACGATTGCGCAAAATGGTTTGCTGACCAGTTACAGGAGATAGCAGAAAATGTAGAAAATATTCACCTTTCTCCCCTAGCGATGGCTCCGCTAACTTCAGAGCAGGCAAAAAGTTTCATAAATGCTGTAAACTGTCACATATGTGAAAAGCCCTTTGCGGAGAAAGATAAAGTGGTGAAAGATCACTACCATTTGACAGGAAATTACAGAGGCCCTGCTCACGATAGTTGTAATATTAATTATCAGGACTCTCGAACTATTCCTGTAGTTTTTCACAATTTGACTAATTACGATGCACATTTGCTTATAAAAGATGTATCTCTTGCCATACCTGGATCTTTAAAAATAATTCCAAATAGCACAGAGAAATATATTTCTATGGTAAAGTACATAGACGGGTACAAAACAAATTTCAAATTTATTGACTCGTTTCGATTCATGGCATCATCGTTGGATAAACTAGCGTCTTACTTGCAAGAAAAAAGAATTGTTCGTGCAGAGTATCCTAATCTTAATGATAAAAAATTTAAGCTTTTAACGAGGAAAGGTGTGTTCCCATACGAGTATATCCAGAATGAGGAAAAATTGCTGGAAACACAGCTTCCAGCTTTTGAACAATTTTATAGTACTTTATCGGAATGTAACATTACAAAGGAGGAATATGAGCACGCGCTTATGGTATGGCAGGAGTTTGAAATCAAAACCTTAGGAGAATACAGCGACTTATACATGAAAGTAGACGTTCTTTTGTTAGCAGACATATTTGAAAACTTCCGTGATACCTGTATTAAAGATTACAATCTTGATCCTGCGCATTATTACACCTCACCAGGATTAGCTTGGGATGCTATGTTAAAATATACAAATGTGGAACTAGATTACATCAGCGACGTAGATATCTTAATGTTCTTGGAAAAGGGAGTACGAGGAGGTTTAACGCAATGTTCTAAGAGGCATGCGAAAGCTAACAACAAATATATGCACGAGTATGATCCCAATTATGCAGATAAATTCCTTATGTATTTCGACGTTAATGCCATGTATTCTTGGGCTATGTCACAATATTTACCATACGGAGAGCTCGAATGGGTCAAAGATATTGATACCGTTGATTTAAATACACCGGATGACTCACCAGTGGGATATATCTTGGAAGTAGACTTAGAATATCCCGAAGATATACATAATAGACACAAAGACTTACCTATGGCTCCAGAAAAATGTTCTCCTCCAGGCTGTAAAGAGCAAAAAATGATGGCTACCTTGAATAATAAGAAGAACTATGTAGTGCATTATAGAAATTTAAAACAGTACTTATCGGAAGGATTAAAAATTTTTAAAATACATAGAGCGTTAAAATTCAAACAGTCGGATTGGATGAAGAAATATATAGATCTTAACGCGAATTTGCGTAAAAGTGCTAAGAATGAATTCGAAAAGAACTTGTACAAACTTATGTGCAATGCTGTATTTGGGAAAACAATGGAAAATGTTCGGCTTCGACGCGATATTAAGCTTAAAACAAAATGGGATGGGCGATATGGAGCAGAAGCATTAATTTCAAAACCAAACTTTCATTCACGTACTATTTTTGACGACAATTTAATTGCGATCGAACTTCTACGACCTGAAGTGCTTTTTAACAAACCAATATACGTTGGAATGTGTATTCTAGAAATATCGAAAACCATATTGTACGAGTTTCATTATACATTTATGAAAGAAAAATATGGTGGCCAGTGTAATTTGTGTTACACAGATACGGACTCGCTCATATATGAGGTTCAAGTTGAGGACGTATACAAAGATTTAAAAGAAAACTTACACCGATTTGACACCTCAGATTACCCCCCCAGACAACTTATATGACATACCACGAGTTAACAAGAAGATACCAGGTCTTATGAAGGATGAAAATAATGGTTCAATCATGTTAGAATTTGTCGGACTCCGAGCGAAAATGTACTCTTTACGTGTTCGGACAAATGGTGAAAATCAAAATACTACAAAGAAAGCTAAAGGTGTAAAAAGATACGTAGTTAAAAATAAAATCACATTTGACGACTATTTAAAATGTTTGTTTGAGAATGAAGAAATGACGCATGAGCAAAACGGAATTAGATCTTATCACCATACTCTCTTCAGCACTACTCAAAGAAAATTAACGCTAAGCCCTTTTGACAACAAGCGATATGTTAAGCCTAACTCAGTAGAAACGCTACCATGGGGGCACTTCAGCATTATGAATGTAGACTAAAAATAAATTAGTCTACATAAATAAAATTTTTTTTTTGTCTTATTGTTCATACATATTACATGTTTAATTCTTATAGATTTGTAATCTAAGCTGTTGTTTCTGTAAAAATTATATTTATACATATATTAATAAAGTCATTATAAACAAACTTAAAGTGTGTTTTTTTTTTCATTTTATAAATTGAGTTGAACTTTTCAGGAAAGTATTAACAGTTTGGACAAATGTTTTTTTTTTCAGATATTGTTATGATAAAAAGAAAAGTCTTTTTTTTTTATCATAAGGTAACTTAAATTGAAATTATCGTGTGAGAGAGAAGGATTACGATGTGTGAGAATGTTCATGATAAATTATGATGTGAAAAAAAAGGCAGTTTTTATTTTCAGGTTATTATAATCATCGGAAGAGAGGATATTTTTTTTTTACCAACATTTTTATATTACGAGTATTATTTATTATTTTAAATAAATGTTACGCGCCAAAACAATCATCAAAAGTATTTAAAAATGAAATTTGCGTGAAAACGAAGTGGCTGTAAAAGCAAAGAAAGTAACAGGACCACAGATATTAAGAAAGACACAGCACTTCAATTAGCACACCTCACCAACAAAGTCGATTTTGTTGCGCATAAAACTTGCTGGGTAGCTCTTAATCGCAACAAGAATCTTACAGCAGAAACTGCTTAAGCAGTAAACAACTGATTCTGCTCTGATATAAGAAAAAAAAACAAACATTCGATGGAAGCAACCAAGCAAATCAATTTTGTCAAATATCTTTTTTTTTCAGTTGAAAAAAGCCTGCTAGAGTACATAACTTTTTGCAAAAAAAAAAAAAAGCTTTTCGTTCACGTTAGTAGACAACCTACTTCTTTGTTGGAAGCCCCTGCCTAGTCGCAAGATGCCAATTGGAATTTTAATTTATGTGTTTTTACATATCCTCGAAAAGGGTCTTCTAAGCATATTAAAATCTTTTTGCACATGCGTGTCTGTTAGCTGGAAAAACATTTGCGTTTAGTTCTTGTTTCGTTTAAGAATAGAATTTCTCAATTAGATGTAACCATAGATCGAGATTAATAATAAATAAAATTCCAAACAAATAAACTACTTTTTATTTGCTATATTATTGTCCGACAAAAAAAAAACATTACACTTTTTCTCACACTAGTAGTGTTAATTTATATAATTGTATAATAATAGGATAGAAGAGGGACATGTTTTAGTAGTGTGGCAGAAATATTAAAACCAGCCATCCTATATTTTTATTATTAACAGCAATTGATAATATTATTTATAATAAAAAATGTTATGGCTAGAGTAAACAAAAACATTTCAAAAGCAAAATATCTAACTGTATGTACTAGTGGATCTAAAGAAAAGTATAGCAGGAACACAGAATTGAAGAAAGTCAGAAATACAACGCAAAGTTGCATATTATCTTTATCGCAGTTGCAAAGAGGCCGCGAATTCACGTATAAGGAAAAACAAAAACAAAACTTAAACGTTCGAGCTACTAGAAGGGTGTCAATCCTGCCGGTTATTATAAGTCAGAGCCCTGTGCAAATTATTCGCAATATGCATAAGCTGGCGCCATGCATCTTTGTATTCATAAGTTATGAAAGAAGAATTTACACTTGCGCATAGATGATCGCCTGGTAGAAGATCCAAAGCAGCAAGAAAATTAGTTCCTAGTAAATTAAGCCCCCGGATTTAATTAATGATTAACGCATCCTTTGAAATATAATTAAAATAAAAAAATATTTAAAATTCTTACTTTCTTTATTTTGTTTTCTTCAATTCAGATCTAGATTTTAACTGAGAAACTCGTATTTCCTAACATTTACCGTAATTTCAAGGTTTTTTTTTTTTTTAGGGTGCGCAAAGTTAAAATAAAACAACAAAGCCATCTCAATCTATGATAATCTAGTTTTTATAAAAATAATTTTTTTGCTAATTGTTTTTCAAACATCAACGATCAATAAATAACACGCCTGTTTTATTTTAACCAAAAATTGCACACCAACGCCGGTGCACCACCACTGGCGTCACACCAAAACCGGTGCACCAACATGCGCATACGTTGCGCCGCGGTGGAGCTTTTTTTTTATACCTTGCGAAATTGGTTGGCGGTGAAGCTCTGAATAAACCTTGCTTTGCTCGGTATTTTTATTTGTTGTTGGTTAATATGTTTTTCGCCAGGCATGCAATTTTTGGTTGCATGCATTTATGAATGCCTGGTAGCAGGTGATGAATAAAGTACAGAGCCAACCTAGCGCGTTTTTTTTTTTTGATGTTATTTTTCTCGCATAATTTTTTTTGTTTACAAATAATATTATTGACTTTGTTAAAAAATTAAAATTCTATTAGTACTTTTATTTCACAACAAAAAAGTATAAAAGAAGTAAAAATAGTCAAGTAGTTCATTCTTCACCTCTCACACAGAGGGAAAACCAGCCAAAGACGAGCATAATTGACAGTTCAGGAGAGTTGTACCAGTTGTTAATCAATATTGATTAACAACTGGTACAACTCTCTTGAACTGTCAATTATGCTCGTCTTTGGCTGGTTTTCCCTCTGTGTGAGAGGTGAAGAATGAACTACTTGACTATTTTTACTTCTTTTATACTTTTTTGTTGTGAAATAAAAGTACTAATAGAATTTTAATTTTTAACAAAGTCAATAATATTATTTGTAAACAAAAAAATTATGCGAGAAAAATAACATCAAAAAAAAAACGCGCTAGGCTGGCTCTGTACTTTATTCATCACCTGCTACCAGGCATTCATAAATGCATGCAACCAAAAATTGCATGCCTGGCGAAAAACATATTAACCAACAACAAATAAAAATACCGAGCAAAGCAAGGTTTATTCAGAGCTTCACCGCCAACCAATTTCGCAAGGTATAAAAAAAAAGCTCCACCGCGGCGCAACGTATGCGCATGTTGGTGCACCGGTTTTGGTGTGACGCCAGTGGTGGTGCACCGGTGTTGGTGTGCAATTTTTGGTTAAAATAAAACAGGCGTGTTATTTATTGATCGTTGATGTTTGAAAAACAATTAGCAAAAAAATTATTTTTATAAAAACTAGATTATCATAGATTGAGATGGCTTTGTTGTTTTATTTTAACTTTGCGCACCCTAAAAAAAAAAAAAACCTTGAAATTACGGTAAATGTTAGGAAATACGAGTTTCTCAGTTAAAATCTAGATCTGAATTGAAGAAAACAAAATAAAGAAAGTAAGAATTTTAAATATTTTTTTATTTTAATTATATTTCAAAGGATGCGTTAATCATTAATTAAATCCGGGGGCTTAATTTACTAGGAACTAATTTTCTTGCTGCTTTGGATCTTCTACCAGGCGATCATCTATGCGCAAGTGTAAATTCTTCTTTCATAACTTATGAATACAAAGATGCATGGCGCCAGCTTATGCATATTGCGAATAATTTGCACAGGGCTCTGACTTATAATAACCGGCAGGATTGACACCCTTCTAGTAGCTCGAACGTTTAAGTTTTGTTTTTGTTTTTCCTTATACCTGAATTCGCGGCCTCTTTGCAACTGCGATAAAGATAATATGCAACTTTGCGTTGTATTTCTGACTTTCTTCAATTCTGTGTTCCTGCTATACTTTTCTTTAGATCCACTAGTACATACAGTTAGATATTTTGCTTTTGAAATGTTTTTGTTTACTCTAGCCATAACATTTTTTATTATAAATAATATTATCAATTGCTGTTAATAATAAAAATATAGGATGGCTGGTTTTAATATTTCTGCCACACTACTAAAACATGTCCCTCTTCTATCCTATTATTATACAATTATATAAATTAACACTACTAGTGTGAGAAAAAGTGTAATGTTTTTTTTTTGTCGGACAATAATATAGCAAATAAAAAGTAGTTTATTTGTTTGGAATTTTATTTATTATTAATCTCGATCTATGGTTACATCTAATTGAGAAATTCTATTCTTAAACGAAACAAGAACTAAACGCAAATGTTTTTCCAGCTAACAGACACGCATGTGCAAAAAGATTTTAATATGCTTAGAAGACCCTTTTCGAGGATATGTAAAAACACATAAATTAAAATTCCAATTGGCATCTTGCGACTAGGCAGGGGCTTCCAACAAAGAAGTAGGTTGTCTACTAACGTGAACGAAAAGCTTTTTTTTTTTTTTGCAAAAAGTTATGTACTCTAGCAGGCTTTTTTCAACTGAAAAAAAAAGATATTTGACAAAATTGATTTGCTTGGTTGCTTCCATCGAATGTTTGTTTTTTTTTCTTATATCAGAGCAGAATCAGTTGTTTACTGCTTAAGCAGTTTCTGCTGTAAGATTCTTGTTGCGATTAAGAGCTACCCAGCAAGTTTTATGCGCAACAAAATCGACTTTGTTGGTGAGGTGTGCTAATTGAAGTGCTGTGTCTTTCTTAATATCTGTGGTCCTGTTACTTTCTTTGCTTTTACAGCCACTTCGTTTTCACGCAAATTTCATTTTTAAATACTTTTGATGATTGTTTTGGCGCGTAACATTTATTTAAAATAATAAATAATACTCGTAATATAAAAATGTTGGTAAAAAAAAAATATCCTCTCTTCCGATGATTATAATAACCTGAAAATAAAAACTGCCTTTTTTTTCACATCATAATTTATCATGAACATTCTCACACATCGTAATCCTTCTCTCTCACACGATAATTTCAATTTAAGTTACCTTATGATAAAAAAAAAGACTTTTCTTTTTATCATAACAATATCTGAAAAAAAAAACATTTGTCCAAACTGTTAATACTTTCCTGAAAAGTTCAACTCAATTTATAAAATGAAAAAAAAAACACACTTTAAGTTTGTTTATAATGACTTTATTAATATATGTATAAATATAATTTTTACAGAAACAACAGCTTAGATTACAAATCTATAAGAATTAAACATGTAATATGTATGAACAATAAGACAAAAAAAAAATTTTATTTATGTAGACTAATTTATTTTTAGTCTACATTCATAATGCTGAAGTGCCCCCATGGTAGCGTTTCTACTGAGTTAGGCTTAACATATCGCTTGTTGTCAAAAGGGCTTAGCGTTAATTTTCTTTGAGTAGTGCTGAAGAGAGTATGGTGATAAGA
Organism: Thereva nobilitata; assembly: GCA_963855945.1. Classification (NCBI taxonomy): domain Eukaryota; kingdom Metazoa; phylum Arthropoda; class Insecta; order Diptera; family Therevidae; genus Thereva; species Thereva nobilitata. The sequence goes on from OY979695.1 coordinate 96,012,629, forward strand.
TCTAATTCCGTTTTGCTCATGCGTCATTTCTTCATTCTCAAACAAACATTTTAAATAGTCGTCAAATGTGATTTTATTTTTAACTACGTATCTTTTTACACCTTTAGCTTTCTTTGTAGTATTTTGATTTTCACCATTTGTCCGAACACGTAAAGAGTACATTTTCGCTCGGAGTCCGACAAATTCTAACATGATTGAACCATTATTTTCATCCTTCATAAGACCTGGTATCTTCTTGTTAACTCGTGGTATGTCATATAAGTTGTCTGGGGGGGTAATCTGAGGTGTCAAATCGGTGTAAGTTTTCTTTTAAATCTTTGTATACGTCCTCAACTTGAACCTCATATATGAGCGAGTCCGTATCTGTGTAACACAAATTACACTGGCCACCATATTTTTCTTTCATAAATCTATAATGAAACTCGTACAATATGGTTTTCGATATTTCTAGAATACACATTCCAACGTATATTGGTTTGTTAAAAAGCACTTCAGGTCGTAGAAGTTCGATCGCAATTAAATTGTCGTCAAAAATAGTACGTGAATGAAAGTTTGGTTTTGAAATTAATGCTTCTGCTCCATATCGCCCATCCCATTTTGTTTTAAGCTTAATATCGCGTCGAAGCCGAACATTTTCCATTGTTTTCCCAAATACAGCATTGCACATAAGTTTGTACAAGTTCTTTTCGAATTCATTCTTAGCACTTTTACGCAAATTCGCGTTAAGATCTATATATTTCTTCATCCAATCCGACTGTTTGAATTTTAACGCTCTATGTATTTTAAAAATTTTTAATCCTTCCGATAAGTACTGTTTTAAATTTCTATAATGCACTACATAGTTCTTCTTATTATTCAAGGTAGCCATCATTTTTTGCTCTTTACAGCCTGGAGGAGAACATTTTTCTGGAGCCATAGGTAAGTCTTTGTGTCTATTATGTATATCTTCGGGATATTCTAAGTCTACTTCCAAGATATATCCCACTGGTGAGTCATCCGGTGTATTTAAATCAACGGTATCAATATCTTTGACCCATTCGAGCTCTCCGTATGGTAAATATTGTGACATAGCCCAAGAATACATGGCATTAACGTCGAAATACATAAGGAATTTATCTGCATAATTGGGATCATACTCGTGCATATATTTGTTGTTAGCTTTCGCATGCCTCTTAGAACATTGCGTTAAACCTCCTCGTACTCCCTTTTCCAAGAACATTAAGATATCTACGTCGCTGATGTAATCTAGTTCCACATTTGTATATTTTAACATAGCATCCCAAGCTAATCCTGGTGAGGTGTAATAATGCGCAGGATCAAGATTGTAATCTTTAATACAGGTATCACGGAAGTTTTCAAATATGTCTGCTAACAAAAGAACGTCTACTTTCATGTATAAGTCGCTGTATTCTCCTAAGGTTTTGATTTCAAACTCCTGCCATACCATAAGCGCGTGCTCATATTCCTCCTTTGTAATGTTACATTCCGATAAAGTACTATAAAATTGTTCAAAAGCTGGAAGCTGTGTTTCCAGCAATTTTTCCTCATTCTGGATATACTCGTATGGGAACACACCTTTCCTCGTTAAAAGCTTAAACTTTTTATCATTAAGATTAGGATACTCTGCACGAACAATTCTTTTTTCTTGCAAGTAAGACGCTAGTTTATCCAACGATGATGCCATGAATCGAAACGAGTCAATAAATTTGAAATTTGTTTTGTACCCGTCTATGTACTTTACCATAGAAATATATTTCTCTGTGCTATTTGGAATTATTTTTAAAGATCCAGGTATGGCAAGAGATACATCTTTTATAAGCAAATGTGCATCGTAATTAGTCAAATTGTGAAAAACTACAGGAATAGTTCGAGAGTCCTGATAATTAATATTACAACTATCGTGAGCAGGGCCTCTGTAATTTCCTGTCAAATGGTAGTGATCTTTCACCACTTTATCTTTCTCCGCAAAGGGCTTTTCACATATGTGACAGTTTACAGCATTTATGAAACTTTTTGCCTGCTCTGAAGTTAGCGGAGCCATCGCTAGGGGAGAAAGGTGAATATTTTCTACATTTTCTGCTATCTCCTGTAACTGGTCAGCAAACCATTTTGCGCAATCGTGTCCTCTGTAGCTTTTATAATATGATAGCGTGTCATCATAGCAGCATTTATAGTAGTATCCCATACTGTGTGCTTCATGTTGTTGGTAGCGTTCAATATGAAAGGTTTTATACGAGATCGGCTTTAAGATACATTCAAAGTCAGCATAGATAATAAATGGTACACGTTCCTTATTCTTAAAGTTTTCAAACTTCAGCTTACCCTCCTTTGGGAAGATCACTTTGTAGTTGTTTACTTTTTCACAATCTATCGAATGTTTCTCCAAATCAGCAAAACTATAAAAATAATGAAGGCAGCGATCGCAAAAGAATTTCTTACTGTGGTGATTACTTAGCTGGGATGATATCAAACGAGACAAATTCTTTATCCAAACATAATGATATTTAACTCGATGCTCGCCTTTACCTTCATCGTAACAATTTTGTAGCAACAAAAGGTTGATGTGCTGTTCTTTCTTATTATTTGTGAGTCTTGTTGGTGCAACGGTGAATTCACCTTTACTTTTGTTGAGAATGTAGACATTTATGCTCAAATTATTTTGTTTTTCAAACTTTTCTATATCCGACCTGCTTATAGGGAAAGTGATTCCTTCAAATTTTAATACGGTGGAGTAGTGTGGATACCTTGTAACTATTTGTGGATGTTTTTCAACGGGGTACATTGCTGACACCACCGCCCAAGCAAAGCACGCGTTGTCGTTATTTTGGACATTGACGCAAGCGTGCCTTTTCATAATAGGCGGTGGCAGTTCGATATAAGATGAACCCACCAGGGGTGTATATTTGTTGATGTTAATCATTAAATTGACCACCTCTTTTAAGGCCCACCCAGAGTCACGCTCCTGGAAGTCGTCCAAATCCGAAAGAATGGTGTTCATAATATTTTCTGCAAACCATTCCGGGAGATTTGTATCTCTTGAAATTATTTTATTTTTAGTGGGTAAATATTTGAAATCTTCGAGTTCTTCCTTTAATGAAGATTTAACAAATTTGCCACAAAAGACGGCGTTTACTTTAAGAAAAGGTTCGTTTTTCAAAATATTTGCAATACGGCGGACAAACAAAGGACCGCAATCTTCCAAAAATTCAATTGGATCTTTGTGTTTCAAATTGGTTATAGATGAGCTCCTTATTCTTCCATTGAAAACAGATTTCATGTCTTCCCACTTAATTCTGTTTATTGTCCACTCCTTCTTATTAGGTCGCGTTGGCTTGTATCATCCTCCTCGTAGCAGATTAGCTTTCAATATTGTTCGAAAACCCATCATTTTACTTATAAAGCTAAACAAATTATTTGTTTCACCAACATTTTGAGCATTCCTCAGTGCAGCATTCAATAATCTCAGGTTTTTTGAACACAGCTTTAACAATTGTTCTAATTCTTTTATGTCACTTTTTTTAACACTATTCACCGACTTTTCCATACTATTTATCATTGACTTCCCTTGTTTTATAAAAGACATTTTTATAAATTATTTGATTTTTTCTTTGATGTTGTCTCTATGACTTAGAGATTAAGAATAAGCAGGTTCATCAGTTTTACTCCTTTTATACCTTTTTGAGCGCCAACACGATGCTAAGGTGACTAAAATAGTAAATGGACTTTGCAAGATTAAATAATTATAAAATAATATTTATCGGAGGGTAAATTTGACTTCATAATTAATTAATTAATACGCTTCTGTTACGTTCATCTTACAAATCTGGTAACAGGAGCACATGCATAACAAAAAGCTTTCAATGTAGAACAAAATAATTTACCTACTGACTGCGATCCACTTGCATAAGCCGAAATTTGTGTTCGCTGCGCACTGCACTTGAATGCTTTGAACTATTCTCATTTGAGTTGGCTGCACCTTGTACCGAAAGCTTTTGTAAGAAAGAAGCGAAGAAGGTAACGAAGAGAATCTAGATAACGAAATGCGCACGGATGTATTGAAATGCATGAGGTACATTTTGCCCCGATTGTTTTTTTTGTGTGTCCACTGTCGAGGTGTAAACAAAACCGGTCGAGTAGAAACAACACTTGAGCGTCTGTGTGCAATTGTGAAATTTCGCTTTCAATTATGAATTCCTGTTACTTCTCTTTAGCATCCACTTGCTTGGTAGTGTTATAACGGTTTAATGCTCTTGATTCTTCTCGAATAACATTTTTATTTAAATAATATTAAAAATTCCTGTTAAAAATAAAATAATAACTTATTCTTATGATAAGGCCCGGAAAATAAAAACATCTTTATTTTACAAGAATTTGCAAGATAAACTCGCGCACACAGCCACACACACACACACACACACACACACACACACACATACACACATACACACACACACACAATCTCCAAAATATGACTTCATCCAAAAGCCCGAGTTGGCACACCAAGGAAAATACAAGATGGCGGATTGTTGCGAGATTTTCGCCCATGTATTTTATATGGGGAAAGTGGGCTAGAACGCCCATAGCTTATCTACTCGGGGCTTATCGTGGTAAACGTACGTTTAACGAAACGCGCCGTTTTCACGTTTCACTTCACCTGAAATGGGAATCGTGGTAAAAGCGTGAATGCAGTTACGTTCGAATCTTTTCGAAATCGGCTGACATTTGTCAAAATCAATTTAATCCTGTCTGATTTCGTCAAAGTGTATAAATTTTCAATTATTGTGTATCAATTATTATGGATTCTGTGGGTTTTTATAAAGAAGGTGTGGAAATTAGAAGAAGAATTGCGAATTATTTTCATTGATTAATAAAAACAATTAATATTTTGTCGTAATTTTTGAAGTTATACTTCTTTAGGCGCGTTTAGAAAATATTATGAGAGTGAATTTTTATCGAGACGCGAGACGGTGACGGAGAATATAGGCGAAGGGGCATGGAGGGCAAGCATTTCAAGTCCCATTCTTTAGCTGATGTCTGCTCACGATGTCGATGGGTGAGTTTTATCCTGAGGCTATGGAGGGAAATAAATTTCATGAACGATTCATCAGCCAAGCGAAGGTTTGGGCTTTTTGTAGGTATAAGAAGATTCGTAGGTGCTGGGAGAGGGGTTCTGTCGCGAGGCTATGGAGGGAAATCCGATCCGTGTTCTATTCATCACCTAAGCGCAGCTTCTAAGGGCCAGTTTTACACGGGCCGGCTTTTTAAGAAGAATTTTCTTGGTTATTTGTCTGCCCGTGTGAAACTGGCCAAGATAATAATAAAGCTATATGGCAACTGTACAATAACAAGCGATAATTATTTACTATTTTACTAATGATTTTGAATGGTTAAAACTTAATATAATTACTCAATCAGAAATTAGTTTGAATATATAATACAAAATATTTAGTGTCATTATTTGTTAAAATAAAACAATGAACAAGATGATTTTATTTAGCTTGACCTCGTAAATTTGTTTGGTTCAAATCTTGCGACAGCTTTTTCAACTACTTCCACTAAACCGATTCTTATGACTTTGCACATACATTGAGCTAACGTGTCAGTGCAATCTGACAATTTCGTAAAAAAATCAAGATGGCGGTTCCAAGATGGCGGACGAATTTTTCAATTGTGTTCCAATTCCGTTGAAAATCGGTATCGGGACGTTTTTAGGGCCACAAATGACGATTCTTTGGTCAAAATTTGAAAATTCAAAATGGCGGATGAATTTTGGAAATGTTTTCTGAATCCATTTAAAATCTGTATCGGGAGGTTTTTAGGGCCACAAATGACGATTCTGTAATCAAAATTTGAAAATTCAAATTGGCGGATGAATTTTGTAAATGTGTTCCGAGTCCATTGAAAATCAGTATGTGGGAGTTTTTAAGGTCACAAATGACGAATCTGTGGGCAACATTTTAAAAAAATCAAAATGTTGGCGCCAATATTTCGGTACGATTTTGGAAATTACGATTCGATTTCACTGAAAATAGCAATTTGGGGGTGTTTAAGGTCGGAAATAATAAATTTGTTGTCAAAATTAGAAAATTCAAAATGGCGCTGGAAATATGGTATGCATAACTAACCACTTCACCAGAATTTTGTAAAAAGTAAATTCCAATAATGACTGAATTAAAACTAAAAATAATATAATAAAAATAGGTAAAAAAAACTTTTAAGTTAAATGGTTTTATTTTAAATCTAAAACTAGAAAATAATTAGAACACAAACATGGACCTTCTGGAATAGTAGGAGTGCTGTCTTCTCATGTCGTATGCCAAGGTACCCTTTGTGTCGCTGCGTCAACGGATTAAGTAATGTTCTGGGACTTTTAACAGACTAAAATAAAAACATGGGGCGCATAAAAACCTGTACAACCTGTATAAATAAGAACAACTTGTCTAGAAAAATATGTTTCCTCTCTGCCGGAGAATGGGTTGACTAGTAGGTGATTTTAGTTAGGATTAGAATCCGGTATAACCGACAGGCTGGAACGTGTCAGCATCATGCTGCTTCCACCTTAAATGGGAATCGTAGTAAACGCGTGAATGAAGTTATGTTCGAATCTTTTCGAAATCAGCTGACATTTGTCAGTCAATTTAATCACGTCTGCACTAAGATTCCGTTTCGTTTGATTTCTTCAAAGTGTATAAATTTTCAATTATTGTGTATCATTTATTATGGATTTTGTGGGTTTTTGTGAAGAAGGTGTGGAAATTAGAAGAAGAATTGCGAATTCTTTTCGTTGATTATTAAAAACAATTATTATTTTATGTTAATTGTTATCTAAAAATATATGTGTGTATTTTTCAAAAAAAATGTCTGCAAAAATCATTAACATTCCTTCGTGGAGTGTAAAATATATCTCTTAATTAATAATTTTTTTTATTTATTTGTAAAAATTTACTTTTAATATCATCAAAAATTTCCGCATAAATAAATGTGCATTCAAATATGTTCTCAAAGAATGCCTCCATGGCGAAATTAAAAATGAAACTATTTAAAACATATTTCCAAATTTAAGTCAAAACACGCTAGGAAACGTACAACTGCCGCCAACAAAAGTTCACGTTTCACAAACATACGGGGAACTGCCGCCGCACGTTTTGAACGGTACCGAAAAAACAATTTCGAAATTAGCGTTTGCCGCTTTCCCCTGCTGCGTTTACAACGATACCAAAATTGAACGTTTCACGTTTCTTCAAATCCAAACATCTAACCATAACGTATAAACTTTTACTATATAAGACTATGGTCTTACCGGATCTCACATATGCATCCGAAACGTGGGTAAAGCACTCTAACCTCTTGGCAGTGTTCGAGAGGAAAATACTTCGGAGGATTGTTGGCCCCTTATATGAGGAAGGACGATTCCGGAGACTCTACAATGACGAGATCTAGAAGCGCTATCGAGACATATATGTTGTGAAGAAAATAATGCTCGGTAGACTCCGGTGGGCAGGACATCTAGCTCGTATGAGTGAAGATAAGCCTGCTCGGAAAGTTATCTGAGGTTAGACCTCTGTGGTAAGGCCTATGGGGTGCGACAGCGGGGGAGACCCAACCTCCGCTGGAATGATGGCGTAGACCAGGACGCTCAGAGCTAAGGGATGCCAAACTGGATGACATCGGCTCAGAATCGGGACCGGTGGAGAGAACAGTTGCGAGAGGCCAGGATCGGATCCCGGTTGTAGAGCCGTTAAAGAAGAAGATTAACAAAATTAAAAAAAAATTGTTTATTATATAATCCTGTCGAGAAGTCTCCGCTTGTAGTTATGTTAGCTGGACCTTCATCGTCGTCAATGATTTCGACTTGAGGTGCTGGAACATGTCTTTCTTTTAACCAATTATGCAGAACTGCAGATGCAACAACTGCAATAACAGTTGTGTCTACATTCAAGGGAATTTCTAAAAGTTAAGCATTATTATTTGCAAAGTTATCTACATTTTTTTCTTACTTGTCCCAAGAACCGGAAAACGTCCTTTCCATACACCAATAGTTCTTTCTATTGTTTGCCTGATTCGAATAAAAGCTTTGTTATAAGCGATTTCTGATGGAGTAGTTGTATGAGCCAGTGGTGTAGGCAAGTAAGTCTAACATTCATATCCGGCCTCACCTAGCAAGAACGCTTCTCCGTCTCGCTTTTCATTTAGAGAAATTAAAAATCATTTGGCCATGGCATGAGCCCGGCCATCTGAAAATAATAAATTGTTGAGTCTTTACTTAAAATTTGTACTTACATATTTGTACCTTGCGTAAAGATCTAATATATTCATATTAACTTCACCAACTATTTGCGTGCTAATCGAAAAATTTCCTTTCCTATTTCTAAAATGTTCAGCAAATTCACCACCAACGGATTGAATGGGTATGTGAGTACCTGAAAAGAACGGTATGAATGATATATATGTATGAAATATATATTCACTACAAACAGTGTTTATATTACAACTATGTACCGTCTATCACTCCAATTACGTGAGGAATTCCACCTTTTTTATAAAATTCCTCCTTTATGCGACGTATTTCGTTTGTAGGAGGGAATTTCATATCTTGGAATGCAAGTTCTGCTATTGCTTTGGATATTTTGCTTATAATACGAGAAACTGTAGACTGGAACACGCCAAAGAGATCCCCATTGACAATTTCAAAACTACCATATCTTAAGGCTATTAAAATTTGATTGAATACAGGCACTGGGTTGTTTGTAGAAATTATTTCTAAAGCTGGAAAAATTACAAAATAATAAGTGAAAAAATATACCATAACCGTTTTCCTACCATCCATTATTCTAATATTTTCCTTTTTTATTGTAACTACAACAAAATCAGCAGAACAAAGTTATATTTCCTATTCGAAATTTCCGGACTTAAAAGTGGCGAGCAATCATAAGTCTAGGCCATTTTATTAAATCGAGTTTAAATCTGGTTGGTGTATAAACTTAACACAGACTTAAGTTAAACTTGCTTTGTGCATAAGGTCCAGTTTTTCCCATTTAACGGTAAATATGAAGCCAACTACAGGGACCAGGTGAGTACGTGATTTTATTCAAACTTATCTTCAATTTGCTTTTATAATTTCCATTTTGAATTTTGGTGATTTAAAATTTCGCCTTATGAAATCTATTGTTATTAAAACCTATATATTTTTTTCTCATATAATCTTTGAGATTATAAGTATCTTCGGTTTTTTTTGTTTTGACTCGAATATAACTCTTTCATAACTTCCAAGCAAATCTGGTTGATTACACTAGGTAGATACTTTGGACAGGAACAGCAACAGTAACATTTATTGTTTTGTTGGCATTTATCTCCACCATTAAAAGAGGAGCATGCAAGGCATGGTTTAATGTTGCGACATAAGTTAGTAGCACAGAAAGGGCAACAAGCAGCAGAGCAGTTCTACAAATATTTTGATTGTCAAAATTAGTTTAAATTAGTTCCAGAAAAACTTACATTCATTTTTTTGGAGTTTATGTTGAGAGTTTATACCGTGCTTTTGACCATAAATTTTGATTAATTTACAACTTCTAAATTTAATAAATTGAAAATATTCTGGAATAAAACCGTAAAAATTTAATAATGCAATTGAATAAAAATTATAGACAAATATTACAAAGCATAGTTGGATAGATTTAATTTTGTAGTTTTGAACAGTGATTAGTGCTTATAAAAAATGCTGATTTAATATCGATACGGAAGCCTTGTTAGAAGAATTTGTGGGCCTAATGCTAGAGCCAAATATGAATAACGTTGTTTCCTCCTTGTAGGTGCCCAAGAGTTTATCGATTTTCATAAATTACCGAAATCACGTTAAATTATTCTATTTTATACAGGGTGTATACCTTTAAGCTTACAAAGCGGCCGGCTGTAGATAGGTTTTCGATAGATGAACATCGGATTGGGGGGGGCGTAAATCGTATCGGTTTAGCAGCTAGGGCGTTTTCAAGTTTGTTGGTAGAGGTTTACATACCACCTTGTATTTTTGTAACTCTAAGAGCTATTTTCATGGAAAACAAATCAGTGTACGCAGAATACTCCCACCTATCTAAAACTGTAAAAGTCAAGGTTCTAGCCTATCAACTTCCAGAGCAATTAGTCATCAAAGTCAAAAATTCGGTTTTTTAATTAAAATTTCAACTAAAACCACCTTTTTCTCCAAAAAATACAATTTTTATCCTACGGCTTTTATTTTTGGAGTTATAAGCAATTTTAATGCTAAAATTGACTCTATTTCGTACTTTTTCACCTAAGCTTTGCCAAAAAGTACCAATAACCAACAAATAAAGCCAATTTTAACATCAAACTTGCTAATAACTTCAAAAGTAAAAGCCGTAGGATAAAAATTGTCCAGACATTATTCATAGGCTTTCAATTTTGTAAAAGCTTTCCAATTTTGTAAAAAAAATATTAGTTAACACGGTATTTTTTGGAAAAAAGGTGGTTCTAGTTGAAATTTTAGTTAAAGAAAAACGAAATTTTGACTTTGATGATTCATTACTCTGGAAGTGGTGACAGTTTTAGAAAGATATCTTATTCATGAAAATAGCTCAAAGGGATACAAAAATACAGGGTGATATGTAAGCCTCTACCAAAAAAACTTCAAAACGCCCTAGCTGCTAAACCGTTAAGATTTACCCTCCCTACGATTTTTTGTTCGTCTATCCAAAACCTATCCACAGCCGGCCGCTTTGTAATCTTAAAGGTATACACCCTGTATACATAAATTCTTAAATCGAGAAAACCCTACCTTAGCTTTTCATGCCATCTGTAAAACGATCTTATTTTTAACTTCCAAACAGAAGTACCAAACAAATAAATTCAAATTATGGTAACTTGATATTTGCAAGCATTTGTTGCCCTTTCTGGTGACCTGGTGACTCACTTGCGTAAAGGAAACACAGGTTTATTTTAAATAATTAAAGGTCACTAATTTACTAAGCTAACTACGTACAAAATTATATATTTTACATATTTTAAATATGTACTTCAATTAACTTTGAACTTTGACGGCGTTTTGGCGCGTGTTGATTCCGCGGTTGTGTACGACTCACTATCCCAAGTACCCTCCTCCTTGCCTTCTACCCTGGTTGTGATTCTTAGCAACTTAGCCTTTGCTAGCATGATAAACTCATCAGGATACTCCACGGCACATATGAAGTTCAGGTCATTTCATTTTGATGTAATCGACACTTTTCGCTGCGTACGATGACTGCTGACGTTCGCGGTCACGGACTGTTCAGAGTTCACTTCGGACGTTGAACATTTTGGGTCGCCTTGAAATACCTGTATTTCAAAAACAAATAAATTAACAATTATAATGGGCTTTTCTAGCCGCAGCCCCAGCTATAGGGGCGGGCAACCCGAACATTTGTCCACGGCGCCAAAATTTGAGGGCGGCATTTTGGCTGTATAAGTGTGTGAAAAATATTAATGTGTTAAATACACCCAATTAATAAAAAAATTCACATATCGTTGTTAAACAAAAATGGTAAACATTATGAATAAAAAGCTCACCAAAGACCGCAACCACGACCAGATCGTTCACCGAGCAGAACAACACCTTCCATTTCATCTGCGTTGCAAATTGAATGTTCCTCGAAACGGGAGGGGATGTCCCGACAGATGCCGCAGGAGGACATTTTTTCACTCGCACAAACGTCGTCGACCAACGCAGTCCGGTTTTCTTCCTTTTTTTGCACACAACTATTCAGGGTACGGCAATAAATTAGACCTAAAATTGAAAATTTGTTTTGCACATCCTAATAAGTAGGTAGGGCGGCGGTTTAGCGTGGGAAAATTTTTGGGGCCGTGGGAACTAGGTCACGGAAAGGTCATTGACTCTGCCCCTTGGGAACTGGGTCACGGAACTAGGTCAAGGTTAATCACCTGTCATTAATCAATCACCTGTAATTGGCCTTGGGATGTAGGTCAAGGTGATTGACCTAGAGACTGGACGAGTCGGGAACTGGGTCAGGGTCGTTGGTTTGGGGCTCAGCGGGGGTCGGCGGCTGGGGTGAGAAGACGACGACCTCCACGTATGCGTGACGAGTCAATCGCGCTGGTTCATCCTGGGCAATGCGTTCTTGAACGTAGCAGACAGTCGTCCTCCCAACCTTGTGTTCCTTCCTGTTTTCAATCCGTGTTTCCCATCCCTAACCCCTAATCCTACGCAATCCCAAGGTGTAAACAATCGTGCTGAAGGGATGAATGGTACTGCGTGAGTGTACCACTAACGATGGACTCCGGATACCAGGCGACCTCCGGTTTAAATTAGCCTTCCCATGGTAATGCGGAGCTCTGCCATGGGTGACCGTCCTTTCTCGCGCGATTCGTGGGATCATAATTGAAAACAAAAAAAATAAAACTTATGAGGATGGAGCACCTCTCAACGCTCCAACCACTTCTGGGGCTTCCATAGCCCCCCAACAGGCTGACCTACAAGGCCGGTTGGACATTTCCTGCGAACCCATGCAGCAGGGTGCCGATCATGGCCCCAGTGAAGGGGAATTTTCGGGATCCCTCTTCAATGAGGGCAGTTTGAGCCCGCTAACCGCCGTGGAGCACGCTGAGATCACTCCTTCAATGGAAGAAGATCTCCTTAGAGGCCCACCTGCGGAATCGCGGCCACCTTCTGCTCCATTGGAGCGGCGACCCGATAAAGTCCCTACTAAAAACCGGAGTGGCGCAGCCAGCAAACGTTTTAAGCGACTTTTGGAAGCTGGCTACTCCCGTGAAGATGCTGCCAGGATTTGCGTGGCCCCCGAGGAAGAGAGGCGTACCATTCTTCCTAATAAGAAGAGGGGTAGATCCTCTGGATCCTCTCCGGGCCACAATGCCCCTGCGAAAAGGGCGAAGGCTCCAGCTACACGGTCTGGAAAACCAGCTGAAAAGCCTTCACCCAAGAAGTCCGACGCACCCTTAATGAAGCCAAAAGTAGCTTCAAAGCCGACCTTCTGCCAAATGGCAGAGAGTGTCAGAATGGGTGTGCTCGCGACTAACTACCCGGAGACTCTCCTGACCACGGAACAATTAATTGCCGTGCAAGGGAGTCTTCTGGAGGCGATAGCCCAGTTGGGACAAAGCTCAGAGCAGCCGAGGTTCCTAGGTGTCGCTGCGCGCCCCGGGTGGCTAGCCATCACCTGCGCCGACTCGGCCACGGCCACGTGGCTGAGAGGAGTGATGGTCAGTCTTAAGCCCTGGGAAGGAGCTAGTCTCGTCGCTGTGGACGAAGACAAGCTGCCGCGCAGCCATGTTGTGGTCGGGTATTTCCCGGCTGCAACTGAAGACCCTACTGACCTAATGTTAAAATGGATAGGGGTCCAAAACAGGGCTCTAAGGGTGCAGGAGTGGAGAGTACTCCACAAAGTGCACCGTCCACCATTCACAGAGATGACGTTCTCTGTGGACCAAAGGTCAATTGACGAGCTGAGGCGGACGGGCGGCCAAATCGGCTACAAGTTTGGTTGGGCACATCTTAGGATCAAGGCGGCAGAAAAGCCTATGCCCAAGGCTGCCCCCAGCCAAACTTGCAATGTCCCCTCAGCGACCGCCAGCACTTCGCGAGCAACCGCGACCATTTCCGCTCCTATCACCAAGGAAGCAGACACCCCGAGGCTACCATCTGAAGCCTCGCAGGAGCCTGCTCCGGAAATGGGAGAGGTAAGCTCCAATGTGAGGATGGTGACCACTGCACTCTCCGGGCTGGTGGTTGGGGGGGCCTCTAACGAGGTGATGAATCCCTCCACCATCTCAAGACTGCAGGAGGCTGGGGCAATGACTAATGCCCCTCCATCCGACACAAACAACCATATAGCCTCCAGAGAGGCTGGTACTGCTGGCGGAATCGCCGAGGAAGCAACTCTGGGAAAAAATGCTTCCTCTATTGCCGCTACAGGCGGGGCTGGACCCCTAAAACCACCACTCCAATCCTCTAGGGAGAAACCTCCCCAGCCCAGAAAGGCTTTCAAAAAGGGGAGGGGAAAAAATCCCTTCAGGAAATGAGTATTGCTTCCAATATGAAGCTTGTCCAGATAAACCTTCATCACGCCAAGGCTGCCTCTGCAATACTTGAAAAAAGGTTTATCTCGGGCAATTTAGATGTGGCCCTAATCCAAGAGCCATGGGTGTACCGAGGAAGAATATGTGGCCTCGGTACTAATGTTGGCAGACTGATCTACTCCACCGAGCATGACTGCCCTAGAGCAGCACTGCTCATAGGAAAGAGATTAACCTGCCTTCCTCTTTCGCAGTTCGTATCCAGAGATCTTGTAGCGGCGGAGGTAGTGCTGCCAGGAGACGTAGGAATGCCCAGGCTTGTCATAGCCTCGGCCTATCTCCCTGGAGAAGAGCCTGCCCCACCGCCGTCAGATGTTAAGAGACTTGTGGAGGACTGCGCTAGGAGGAATATTCAGTTAGTGATCGGTTGCGACGCCAACGCGCACCACCTTGCGTGGGGAAGCACCAACACTAATTCTAGGGGCGAATACCTCCTTGATTTCATTACTACCTACAATTTACAGGTTATGAACAAGGGGCACGAACCTACCTTTTCTAATGTGACTAGGCAAGAGGTGATTGACTTGACTCTCGCTAGCACATTTGTCAGTTCCAGAATACTTAACTGGCACGTCTCAAGTGAGCCATCAATGTCTGATCATAGACATATAAGGTTTAACTTGAGAGCTTCTACAATATCTTCGGAAGCATTTAGGGTTCCACGGCAGACTGACTGGGAGGCCTATCGCACAGCCCTCAGGTTAGGAGTCAGCCATGTTGATAATAACCCCATCACTGAGGCCGATCTCGACCTTGTCTCTACCAACCTGCAGGAGACCATCATCGCAGCCTTCGAAAGTAGCTGCCCTGCGAAACCTCGAAGTACCAACCGAAAGGTTTCATGGTGGAACAATGATCTCTGCAGGCAAAGGAGAGAAGTCAGAAAACTGTTTAATAGGGCTAAGGTCTCGGGCAACTGGGACCTCTACAAGAAAGCCCTCACCAATTATAACAAAGATTTGAGAAGATCCAAACGAAGGTCTTGGAAAGCCTTCTGCGAAGAAATAGACAAGCTTCCAGCCTCTACGAGGTTACACAAAGTTCTGTCTAAGGATCACTCCAATGGCATTGTCTCTCTCAAGACTGCTGAAGGGTCCTTTACGGAGAACACCAGGGATACCATGAAGCTATTAATGAGCACTCATTTCCCGGGCTCTCAGGTAACTGATCCTGGATTGGCCTTAGAACCTTATATTGAATCGGAGGTAGTACTTGCCCACCGGTCCTATAACAGGAACAAAGGCCTGGCAAACAGGATTTTCACTACGGGTAAGATTGAGTGGGCCATTGGCACCTTCAAGCCCTTCAAGGCTGCTGGAAAGGACCACATCTTCCCGGCTCTCCTTCAGAGAGGCTTGGAAGAGATCTTACCAATCCTGCTGCCACTATTTCGGGGTAGCTTTGCGCTGGCCCATATTCCGAGGTGTTGGAGAGAGGCTAGGGTAGTCTTTATCCCTAAGTCGGGGAGAAGATCATATAGGGAAGCAAAATCCTATCGACCCATCAGCCTCTCCTCCTTTCTCCTGAAAACGATGGAGAAAGTTCTAGACAGGCATATTAGAGAGGGTCTTACAGCGAACCCACTTCACTGCCTGCAATTTGCCTACCGGGCGGGCAGATCTACAGAGACTGCCATTCATGTTTTAGTGAGAGATATTGAGAAGTCCCTTCGGGCCAAGGAAATCTCTCTCTGCGCCTTTGCAGACATTGAGGGTGCGTTTGACAACGTTACCTTCGGCGTGATCAATGAAGCAGCAGTAAAAAAAGGCATTCATCCCTCCACTGCGAGATGGATTACGTCGCTTCTCAGCAGCAGATTGATAACTGCTGAGATGAATGGTGAATCGATTACGGTAATGGCCGCCAAAGGCTGTCCTCAAGGGGGCGTTCTATCACCCCTCTTATGGTCAATCGTGATCGACGAACTTCTTGCCGACCTGAATAGCCGGGGCTTTAAAGCACAGGCCTATGCAGACGACATCGTCATAACGATTAGCGGCGGTCATGATGGCACCGTTTCAGACCTCATGCAAGCCGCTCTGTCATATGTACATAGCTGGTGCCGTAGTAAGAACCTGGGTATTAACCCACAAAAAACTGTCATCGTACCATTTACTAATAGAAGGAAGCTAAATTTAAAAGCTCCCTCTTTGGATGGCAAAGAAATGGTTTTCTCAAAAGAGGCTAAATATCTAGGCATAATCCTGGATCAAAAGCTCTCCTGGAAACCTCAGATTGAGAGAGTAACTGCTAAGGCAATTACATCTCTCCATATTTGTCGTCAATTTGTAGGTAAAACCTGGGGCCTCAAACCGAGGTTATTGTGTTGGCTATATACGACGGTCGTAAGGCCCATGGTCACGTATGCATCCATCGTATGGTGGGTCAGGACCAAGCAAAAGGGTGCTGTGAATAAGCTGGCCAGGGTGCAAAGACTGGCCTGTCTTGGTATCACAGGGGCTAAAAGCACCTGTCCGACTGCGGCTATGGAGGTCCTACTGAACCTTCCTCCGCTCCACCTAGTGGTGAAAAAGGAGGCTCTGGCGGGGGCGTTGCGTCTACGAGAGCTATTCTCCTTTAAGCCAGGAGACCTTCTGGATCATTTATCGATCCTCAAGGAACTAAACCTGGAGCCAATGATATCATTGTCCGATACCATCCCTGCCACTCTTGACTTTGACAAACCGTTTACGACGATTATTCGAAGTAGGTCAGAGTGGCAATATGGCAGGCCCCTCTTTAGAGGAAGCACGGCCTTTTGGTATACGGACGGTTCCAAAACCGATAAAGGGGTAGGGCTGGGCGTATATGGCCCAAAAAGTAAAATATCCATGGCTCTGGGCACTACCCCCACTGTTTTCCAGGCTGAGGTACTCGCCATCCAGGTGTGTGCTCAGACTTGTATTAATAGAGCTCCAAATAGCTCTAACATTGTTATTTTCTCGGACAGCCAAGCTGCCCTGTTGGCCATTAGATCTTACAGGGTGTCATCAAAGACTGTCCTGGATTGTCTCCTATCTCTGAAATCCCTCAGCAGGAACAACAGTGTCACGCTGATGTGGATTCCGGGCCACGAAGGTCACATTGGTAATGAAATTGCCGATAGCCTGGCTAGAGTAGGGGCAAACTCATCACCTATTGGTCCGGAACCTTTCTGCAGCTTAGCAAGCTGCCACGTAAGAACGGCCATCAAAAATTGGGTCGACCAGCTGTTTCTTCATAGTTGGACAAGGACCCAGGGTGCTCGTCAAGCTAAAAGATTCATCCAAATCGATAAAGCTAAAGCGGGCAAACTTTTAAATTTCAGAAGATGGGAGCTTAAAATAATAACAGAACTCATGACGGGCCACTGTTCGCTTAACTACCATCTAAACAAAATAGGACTGGCAGCCGACTGTAGCTGTCGGTTCTGCGGGGCAGCTCCCGAAACTGCGGAGCACCTGCTGTGCGACTGCGAGGCTACAGCGAGGAAGAGATTGAGCCTCCTCCATCGCGACTTCCCCACTCCCAGGGAGATTTGGGATATGAACCCTAAATCAGTTTTAGGCTATATTGGAAGCCTTAACCTAGATGGTTTTTAAAGACGGGGATGGCACAATAGACCAAATAAATAGGTCGCAGTGCCCGCCAAGGCGCCCCTCAACAAGAATAGAATAGAATAGGGGGTCGGCGGCCTCGGCGTGGCTGCGGCGGGGTCCTCGGCTGGGGCCTTGGCGGGGGTCGGCAGGGCTCTGGGGTGTGGCTTTGCCAGGGGACTCGGCATGTGTGGAGCGGAAGAAAAGTGAGAGTGAGAAGTCCAGTGCAGCTAGCTCCAATGCTGGTGCACGTGGTGATCCGTTGCCGGGTACTAAAGAACTGCTGCTATGTGGGATCTTGCACTCTGCAGGCAAGCATGGGCTTCTATAGAAGCGAAACCTGAAAAACGGTTAGGGAGTGGCTATAATAAAAAACAATATGTTACTTTCTGAGCATTTTTATTTTATTTTCTAAAACTGGTTTTATTATTACACTCAGTTCTGAAATTCTGTTCTTAAACCTAAATGTATCCATTGCATACTGCTCCCACGGTCCTTTCCTACTTTGTTTGTATGCAAAACTCCATACTATCATATATTTAACTTGTGGGTCGTCACTGAAACTTACTCGTTTCCTCATAGCTGCTCGTGTAAGTAATGATGAATTGCTAGAACGAATAAAATACCAGCTACAAATTTGAATGTGTTGAATGCATAAAGTGAGATTTTTGATTTAGGTTTTTCTGTAAGTGGTGATAGCTGATCTTTGAATCGTCCGCATACGTATATCCTATTGGCATGGGCACAGTGTGGTGAACGATGTCTATGGTCGAAATCCACATCCGATGCGTAACTCATAGCATCTATCTGTAGGGAACAAAAGTAACATTTGACACGGTCTTTGATGTTTGTGTAAAAAAATCCACTTTTAGCTAGCTGAACTGCTGTATCTAGGTCAATCGCTAGATTGTCGAATGTTTTCAAACGATCGTATTCTTGTTTCAAGTTTAACATTTTGAATGAATGTATCAGGTTTTATATCACGTCTTTTATATTAATCCACGTGTTGTGCTTTGATGTAAAACCAAGCCACTACACTAAAACTTTATTACCGCGTCTTTTTATAACCTTTTCTACTAAATAAACTTCAGGGTTTTTCACAGGAGCTATTTCTGGTTCATAAAATCTACCTTGATTTATATTTCCTTGGTAATCTTCAAGAATATATGTTGTCGGGTAAACAGGTTTAACTTCTTTTATTTTAAATATCTCTGCGGACCAATTAGGTGTATAACCCTTTTCGAATACATGTTGATGTCTACTTATTCGAACAAAATCACCTGTTTTATATTTAGACTTTGATTTTATTGTAGGGTATTAATACATTGATAGTAATAAACGTTTTTCGTTACGTGGTCCAACATCTACAGGTCTCATCTTACTCGTACGATGTTTTCTTGTATTGTAGTCGTCTGTTAACTTGGCCAACATGCTAATCCAGTGATAATTGCCATTCATACTGAATTCTTTCCACATCACATTTTTCAACGTTCTGTTTATCCTTCTACAATTGAGGCTTTAAAAGTGCTGTAGCTGGAATAATGGTTTGTTTCATAATTTTTCATCAGTTGCTGAAATGATTTATTAAAAAATTCCTTTCCATCGTCGGTTTGTAAATTTTGTGGTATGCGTCCTGTATTAAAAATAGATTGCATTGCTTTAACAACTTCTGGGGCCTTTTTACTTTTAAGCGGTAAGGCCCATGCATACTTTAAAAATGTATCAATCACAGTAAGTAGAAAACGAAAACCTTGCTTTTCTGATGAGTAGGAACCCATTTCGACCAAGTCTGCCTGCCACAAATCATCTATACCTTTGGTAGTAACATGTCGACGTTTAACATTTTTTCTAACTGATTTATGCAGTTCGTTGATTAGCTGCCTTCTGCTCATTGTACAGAATGTATAAATACCTGAGGTTGAATAACCGGTTTATATACACAGCAATCAGATATTTATACAGCCGCAAATTAGAAAAATTATATGGTGTAATGCAGAACACGGTGCACTGCAAGCCGGTATCGAAGTACAAAACATTGAATATTTAAATGCTATGCCAGAGGAGTTTGTAAATCATGTAAACGAGCCAACGTTGATTGTTATTGATGACATGATGTTAAATGCGTTTAGTAAACAAGTTTGTGAACTCTTCACTAAGGGGTCTCATCATCGTAATTTCTCAGTAATTCTTGTGACACAAAACCTATTTCATCAAGGAAAATTCAGTGGTGACATATCGCTCAATTGTAAATGGGCCTTATTCTGAGAGTCATGTGACATTGCAAGTGAAGTGACACTCAAGGAATGGTATTCCCCGAGTCTACTTAGAGACATCTCTCATTCAAAATTGCCAACCGTCAGTTGCATGGGGGATTCCCAGAGTGGGACGAAGGTTGTTAACTGTGTTTCCACCCTGGGAATACCTCTTCGAAATTGAGGTGACAATCAATCGAGAAATGTCATGTAAGTGATTCGACTCTCAGAATAAGCCCCAATATCTTGTTGTATTTAAAAACCCCCGAGATAAAAGCCAATTTACCCATCTGGCCCGACAAATTTACCCAGAAAATAGTTTGGAACTTGTGAGAATATATAAAGAGATAACTCAAATTCCTTACGGGTATTTGCTAATTGATTTAACTCAAGACATTAACGACGTCTTAAGATTTCGTACTGATATATTTAATAAACACTTTGTAAGCTGTTTTTGTCCGCAAAATTCTTAAATGGTAAGAATGGCATCACGAATGAAACGATTAAGGGACAACAAGCATATGCTATATGTTCTTAAAAAGGCTAAACCAAATCTAAGAAAGTCGATCATACAAAATGCTGACCCAGAGGTTATAAAAACTCTTTGTGAAATTACTCTCAACACCTTAAAAGGTAACCATATGCCACATGGAAATATCTACAACTCACTGTGTAAGTATAAAAAGGACATGCGTAAAATGATTTGCGCAAAGAGATCTGTTGCTAAACAACGTAAAATTCTAGTCAGCGAGGAGGTTTTTTACCCGTTTTATTAGGAAGTGTATTGTTAGAGTTATCCGCTCATTAATTGAAAAATATGCATAGAAATAATGGACTTAACAAGATGCTTCTTCTGTCGCCAGAGGTTTACAACAAGCTGAAAGAAGAAATTGAAATGACTGCAAAGCAGTCCATTTTTGATAGAGCAATGAATAAAATATTACAGAATAAAGACATGAATGATTCAGAAAAATGGTATAGCTATCGAAATCAACTAATTTCATTTTTAAATCACAATCGGAAATCCAAACGAACGCTTGATAAAGAAACAAATTTATTCAATGAGCAAAAAAGTTTAAGAGATAGTGCCACACAAACGAAATTTATTTTTAAAAATGATGTGTTAACACAGACTTCACCAATATATATAAGTCTTTGAAGAAGCAGGTAGTATAACACCACCAAGCAGATCTTTATCACCATCGGCCAAAAGACGATAATCAGCTAGTGGTATAGCAAAAACGCTAAAGCCGCCACGAAAAATAATAAGAACAATATCTGCACCTAACGCACGTGAAACGGATTATAAAATAATTACGGGTGAAGATGGTATAACACAATATACTGTACCAATGAATATGAATGACTGTTGATGAAGCTAACGATGTTATAGAAGAATTAAACAAAGTGGAAAATAAGCAAAACTAGTCCAGAAACAGTCTATATTAAGACCCTCTGAACTAGAATCTGGTCAATATACGCTTTCATTTCCTGTGCGCAAGCTCGGTATTAGACAGAGTGATCGTTTGAAGACTTTAAAGGATAAACCTAAAAGTACTTCGGACATTCATTGGGAAAGACTTTTAAAAAAAATGCCTGTGGACATAAAAGAAAATGATTTTTACGTATGTCTTTTAAGTAATAACTCTATGCAATTTTACCCGGAAAATACGCTATCGGCTTTTACAAATGCACTTGCTAAACCATGCAAGTTTAATGGAAACTGGCGTGTCGGAATAACTGAAATTTCATTACCAAATTTTGAAATAACAAAACGTGCATTCTCCAGCAATGAAGGAAATGCGCCTAAAAGAGTGAGGCGCGCAGACGACCAGTTAAAGGAAGTTAGAAAGCAGCATCAAAAGGACTTTAAAATACTTAGCATCAAAATAAATGAAGATGTAAAACTTCAATGGACGCCAGAAAATCTTTAACAA
Source organism: Thereva nobilitata (assembly GCA_963855945.1). Classification (NCBI taxonomy): domain Eukaryota; kingdom Metazoa; phylum Arthropoda; class Insecta; order Diptera; family Therevidae; genus Thereva; species Thereva nobilitata. The sequence continues at coordinate 96,034,490 of OY979695.1, forward strand.
ACTAGCTACAGAGCTGGGCAAATAAATCTTTCAGCATTTTTACTAACATTTTATAATGCAGTTACACCTTCATGGTATACCATTTACTTGAATGATGTTAAAACGAAAATGTGGAAGCAATAAGAAGATGACCACTTTAATGAAGTTATCCCTGAAATAAAGTATAAGCTTGAGCCAGACGAATACATATTGCACATATATCAAAGGAAAAAGATTTCAGAAAACGTTATTTTAAAATATAAGAACTATGAATCAATTGAAGATTTTGTTGATGATGTATTTGGTCAAGTTCCTAAAGCTAGTGAAAAGGAGCATGGTGTGTTCGAACTTCGTTTAGAGGAATTGGGCGTTACGATAAAAATAAAAAAACCACTACCTTCACACTTGAACATTAAAGATCTCATGACATTGCTTTTAGCCAATGTACACTTTGACGATAAAAAGCTTAGCGAAGAAGAAAAACATAAACGAATTATTGAGATTAAAAATACAATTTTCGAAATATTGAATAGGCTGAAGAAAGATTCACTCAAAGCAAAGGCAGCCGAGCAACGGAAAATAACTAAAAACAGTGAAATTTTGCAGGTCCCATATGAAAAACAAAGCTCGGGCGACTATTTATCCACACCAGTACCAATTAATACAAACATAGATAATTCTGTCAAACTTCATCACAGATGTATTTCTCCAAACAGCTGAAAACAAGCGTAATCCTGATGCATTGTTGGCAGAAATAAAAGAGTCATTTGACACAGCGGGATTACAACAAGAGCACAGGTCAATAATGGAAAAAATTAATTCTCTCTATACAATAATTAAAGAATTTACACAGCGATTACCAAGAGGTACACAAGAAACTATAAAAGATTGCTCTGAGAAAAATATAATACATATATACACTGATATTATATTCAACCTAGAGCTGGGCGACAAACTAGTAAGATATCTGCGAATAATACCGATTCAAGAGTGTGGTACTATATTAAGATTTGAACATATACTTAGAATACTGTCTTATTGAAAAAACTTTTATCGAAAGTATTTCTATAAAAGTAACTGATAATCAAGGTGAATTAGTAGCCTTTAAAACAAGTTATATTCCTACATATGTAATGCTGCATTTTAAGAGACAATAAAAACTACAAATATTCACACAACAACTTGTTTTTGCATAGTATAAATAGAATTACGCGATGAATTCCTATTATACGCGCTATTGTTTAATACAAAGCGGCGGCGGGGCTCTGCCAGATATTGGAGAATTATATCGTGGCCCACTTGTTTATCAACGTGGAAGAGGTATCGGTAGCTTTTTCAGTACATTATTTCGACACTTAAAACTTCTAGCTACATCGGGATTAAAAACATTATCACAACAGGCTGTAAAAACAGGGCAAGCTATAATACAAGATAAAAACATCAACAACAAATCAGTTCAAGATATTTTAAAAGTTTACGGTAGAGTTGCTCAGAAAGGTATAAATAAAGTGTTTGGCGGTATGAGTGGAGCAGATTTAAAAAGACCGAATCCGTTTACAACCTTGCATATAAAACCAGCTCTTAAACGCAAGAGACGTAGCTAAACACCTAAAGGCACGAGAAATTGCAAAACTAAAAATCAAAGAAAAGGAATAAAAGCAAGAGTTTTGAAAACAAAACGAAAGGTACATAAACGTACACTGGACATTTTTGATAAGTAATAAACATAATGTCGTACAAAGAATGTATGAAATCGGAATTGGATCTCTTTTCCACACCACCAGTTCAAAGCAATATTTTGAAACAGAAGAAGTAGCATATAAGCCAATAGCCTCACTAGACAACTCCTCTGTTCTAGAGTTTGTTACCTTGGGTCATGGAGATACATACCGTGATTTATCTGGCATTTATCTTCTTTTAAAATTGCAATTAATTAAAATAAAAGATGGAAAAGAAGAACTTTATTCAAAAGAAGGTGATGCTCCAGGTTTAATAAACAACATTTTACACTCAATATTTCGCCAGCGCACCGTATATTTGAATGGGAAACCAATTGCTCAAACCGACCACAATTACAATTATCGCGCTTATATTGAAAATTTATTACATTATGGTAAAGATGCTGCATCGACCCATTTGGAGTCGGTCGGCTGGTATCTTGACAAAGATGACACGGAAATTGCAGATATCGATAAACCCGTCGCTGAATTACTATTTAGATCGGCAGAAACTTTTCAATAAAATTAATGTAGTTGAACTGATGGGAAGAATACTTACTGATTTGCTCAATCAGGATAAGTTGCTATTAATCGGTGTCGATTTACGCGTAGTTTTATCGGTTGAAAAACCGGAATTTTATATTTTATCCAATGCCGGTGACGACTCACCACAATTAAAAATCTTAGATGCAACAATGTACATGAACCACGTAACAGTCAACCCGAATATTTTATTAGCACATGGAACAGTTCTACAGCGTTCAAATGCCATATACCCATCAAACGAGTTGAAGTTAAGAGCTACACTATTCCCGCAAACACATTTACACTTTCACTGGATAATATCGTCATCGGACAGTTACCGAACTTAATAATTTTTGGTATGGTGGACAACGATGCGTACACTGGCAGAAAGAGAAGAACCCGTTCAACTTTAAAAATAACAACATTACCAGATTAAATTTATCAGTGAATGGCGTACAGATACCAAATCAACCTCTCGAATTTGACTACTCAAAGGATAATCCGATTAGTACACGCGGATATAATACGTTATTCAGAGGAACAGGTATTCATTATTTTGATAAAGGTCATCAAATATCCAAGAAATTATTCGACAAGGGATGCTTTCTTCTCGCTTTCGATTTAACCACAGGCAATTCATATAATGCGACTTGTGGCAATTTACTAAATCAAGGGACAGTACGAGTTGAAGGAAAATTTAGAGTCGCGTTAAAAAATAGTGTGACATGCATTGTATATGCTGAGTACGATGGAAGCATTGAAATTGACAAGGATCGAAATGTTTACACAAATTTTTAAATCTATAGGGGTATTCATGATCTGTGTTATTTGTGTTATTCGTGTTATTTGTGTTAAATCGAGAAAAAAGTTTAACAAATCGAGAAACTTTCCTTAGTAAATGACATTTGTTTCGATTTTAACAAATAACATCTGAAAAGGCGTGTTAATTCAACAACTCGAGATCGAGATCGAAAATGGCACGTATTTTTTTTTCTTTTACTGTCAACAGATTTTTAGAATTTATTTTGATTGATAGTTTTATTTGAAAAGTGCAAATTAATATAAAAAATAACATTTTCACATGGAAATTTAAAGGGGTCGCTCACGATCTTGTCTATTTCGACGATAACATTTTACGATTTCTCGACGATTAACACAGATCATGAATACCCCTTATATAAGGTGGCTACAATATGTTCCAACTGTTAGTTAGTGTCAGTTAAAATTCAATCTCCAATTAGCTATTTTTCCAATAAAAATGTCTCTTTTTACTACTTTTTATTATATTTCTAACCAAAATTTTGCTACGGGCTAAATAAAATCAGCCCCTCAGCCTCAGGTATATAAAATCCATAAGTGTAAGAAAAGTATCAAAATGTTCGGCCAATTAGTAGCAAATGCAGGGAAAATTACTTTAGAAATATAAGGGCTATTCACTCTTCGGTGTATTTGGCCTTGTATCGTAGCAAATTCTTACAAGGTTGTATCAAATTACAAATTGCAACAACAAAAACCACTTGACATTATTTTACTTTAGATGTAAAAGTTAACAATAGGCGACGCCTCTAGTTTTTGAAAATTACAGCCTTGTATTATATTTGTTTTTAAATTGTCATTTAGTATGTGGCACTGAATTACTTTTTTCGCGCTACTGAAAGTATTCTCAAATTGTTTTCTTGTATCCATAATTAACGACATTTCATCAATGTCAAACTCGAAATCTTTCAAATCAACTTATTGACTGAGCATAGTTGTCATTTTAATCAGCTGACAGACATTTTACAAGGGAGTATTTAATAGGTCTGTTCCAATAGAAAACCTGTCCTGTCGTAGCTTGCGAAAAGTTACTTGATTGGTGGGGGAAAATTTAGTCAAAATCCCGAAACGTGAAGGAACGCTTTCTGGGATGTTTCGTGCAAATCAAGAAGTCCATAACCTAAAAATTGTGTCTTCAAAATAATGACATAAAACTATTGAAATTAATAATTTATTTATGAAATTATTCAAAATCTTGTAGTGAGGCACCAAATGAAAAAATTATTTTCAGCACATCGTAATCATTTTGGTTTGACATGACAAGTAACAGCTGTTTTGACATGTTGAAAACGTCGTAAGATTTCACTCCACCTAAAAATCTCCTGCGGTTTCTTGGTCGAGGGGAAGTAAAAATTTCCCCGCTTTTCCGAGCTTGAGATTCGATTGGAACAGGAATTGGGTGATTTCTTGGTCCCTCGGGGTCTCGCATTCTCTATTGGAACAGACATAATATTAGATACACGATGCTCACTCTTCATTGTAAAAAAATACTACAAACTTGCTATTTGAAGTAAATTACATCAAAGAGTGAATACCCTTATAATAAACAGAACTAAAAGAAGGAACCGACAACACTGGCATTCTATGTGCGTGAGTAAACCCAACAGAGCAAGATAATCCACTGACATGTGTTGTGTATTCCATGTCAGTGAAGCGAATCCCAAAGAATCCTTGGGCTAATAAATTTTAGCCCCACTTGGTGGAACAAATGTTGCTTGAATCAATCGCCTTAGTCAAGATATTTTGCATACAAAATGGTTCATCTTCGGGGCTGACTCAATGATAGCACCTGAGGAGAGAATTACATGTAAATGGGTATGGAATTTATGATTCGGCCAGATTATTTTGATGAGAGAGTTGAGAGTTTTTCTTATTTTTTTATTTGCTCTTTTTTTATACTTTTCCTGTGAAATTCTACTTCGAAATTTTTTGTGGGGTATTATTTTGAATTTTTTTTAGAAATCGTAATAAATGCAAAGAAAATTTGGGTTGCTTTTTTGTAAAAATGAAATTAATTAAAAAACAAAAAAGTCATAAAACTATATGAAAAAAAGGCAAAAGCGCGTACGACCCAAGTCCGCGTAGTGTGGATCCACCATAAGAGCAAGTCGAAATTGTTTTGGGGCTGCCAACGTGCTCTTGGTGAGCTGGGCGTTCGCAATCAAGTTGCCCTTATCTGGGTCACCGGGACTTCAAAGGCAATGAAAAAGCGGATGATCTGACTAAACAAGGCCCTGGGCACCCAAAATCTTGATGCAAAGGGCCCTGGCCGATCGGACTTTGATGAAACATACTGAACGCTAAAGGTCCGTGCCTGGACTGGCCAACTCTAAGCGGTTCCTACCTCTCCGTATCCTAACGCAGCCAAGGAAATGTTGGAGCACAGTAGAAATGATGCCACGATACTTGTTGCCTTGACGAGGACAAGTCTGCCCTCCGCGTTCTTCGTGATTGCCCCGCGATAGCGAGTAGCAACGTTGTTCGACGAGTCCCTGCTCGAACATCCAAATCTAAGCGACAAGCCACTAGGCAGACTGCTGAACCTTTTCAACCAGTATGGCCCGCAAAGATGGACAAAGGGGTGTAGTACAACAGGCCAAACGAATGGCCACAGTACCTTTGGACCCAGTACATCACGCAAGAAAAAACCGTGACTTGATCGTATAATTTTAAAGTGTGCGGTATAATATCATCTGGTTGTACATAAAATTTGTCTCCTAAAACTCAGAAGGCAAGAGTACCCTGGAGTTGCAAATCCTACTCGATTTTGTTGGATTTATGAGACAAGCTTCACGTGGTATTAAGGGGGTCCCCCCTATAGAATTTTGAAAAAATCGATTTTTTTTATTTGCTGATTAGATTCCTCTACTATTAAAGAACTTAAATCCAAAATATTAAAGAGATTTACAATGTATATTTCGGTCAAGAGCACTCGCAAGGCACCCAAAATATTTGTAAAGCACGTCCGATTTTTATTACTTATGATTTTTACACTATATATTTTCAGTTTTTATTGCTAGATAAATCGGTTCATATATTCAAGATGGCCATTATTTACAGACGTGCGCTACAAAATAATCACCCTAGAGATACAGCCGGATCCAAATCAGTTGAGGTTTTGTTCGCGCATGTGGGGAAATGAAAATTGCACACAAATAAACATTGCGCACGTCGGGATAAAACAGCATTTTTCTCGAAACAGCATTTTTCAAACTGGCGTGCAAGCCTCAGACCGCAATTTTTGTCCGATTGACTTCAGACAAAAAGCAATCGAAAGAAATTGAAATTTCGCAGAAATTGACGAGACGAAAATTCAGAAAAAAAATTTTCCCTGGCTTAGGTCTTCCGAAACACCTGGAAAATGTTCATGGATTTTTCAACTTTTTTTTCAAACTTTGTTTTTTTTTATGAAAAAAAATTTATTTTTATTTTTCTCTTCGACAAGTTGTGGGCATTAGTTCAAATAACAAGTAAATTTTGGTATTTCCTGTTTCAGATGAGATGCGGAAGGTGGGGAGTGCACGCCGTTTCGCCTATGCGCGCTGTTGGAGATCGTCAAAAACATGCCATCCTCTACACGCCGTCTGCGGCTGATCAACGTAGACAAACCCGAAAGGAGAACCCCTACCAAAATGATAACGGTGCAGCACTTATTCTTATCAATCGTCCAGCAATTTTTTGATCAGTCATCACACAATAATAGTCTCGATAAGAGCTGCGATCGGTGTCTCCAAGAAAAACGGAACACCAGTGCAGAAATAGAAATATTATATTTTTTAATCTTGAAGTAGTAATTATAAAACATAAATAAATCCTGTTAACCGGAGCTAAAAAAAATCGAGTTTTTTTTATTGGAGATTATTGCTTGTTTGGTGGATTTCTAAGTATACAAGATTCGCCCCCATCCCCTAAGGAGCACCCCGGAAAATCATCGTTCCAAAATTTCACCGGCAAATTTCAGCCCTCCTTTTTAAAACTATCCACAACATAAAAAATGGTCCTTCGAGCCGGATACCCTTTTTTGAACGGTGAGTAAAAGTTGCATGCAATAATTTTCTTTCTTTGCTTTATGAAATAAAGGATTTTGACCAGTGATCATAAGTTCTGAGTGCGACGGTTTAGTGTTTTCTTTTTAAATAAAATAAAGGTGAAAGAAGAAGGTGGAATGTAAAGGTGGCACGCAGAATAAAGGTTATTATAATAATAGCGGAAAGGTTGGTCCCGTTATAAAATCGTCCAGGATTCCTCCCCGTGTCGTGAACAAAGGCCCCGGTGCATATTAACAGGTTTCTTTCTCTTATTTATAGTGAATAATAAAGTGATAGTGGCGTCATGTGATTCCGCATAGGGTTCGCTTGTTTTGTAATAACGGAACTCACGTTGAATAGAATTATCACAGAACAAAATAGATCTAAGGTTCAAAGAAGCCTCCATTGATTGCGAACTCGTTAGCGTTATAATTTAATAAAGATAAATTTGGAAGATTTGTTTGTTTTCGAACATTAGCGGAAAATTTAAATTCCTTCGTTAGTTTTAATCTAATATAGTGAATCATAAAGTGATAGTGGCGTCATGTGATTCCGCATAGGGTTCGCTTGTTTTGTAATAACGGAACTCACGTTGAATAGAATTATCACAGAACAAAATAGATCTAAGGTTCAAAGAAGCCTCCATTGATTGCGAACTCGTTAGCGTTATAATTTAATAAAGATAAATTTGGAAGATTTGTTTGTTTTCGAACATTAGCGGAAAATTTAAATTCCTTCGTTAGTTTTAATCTAATATAGTGAATCATAAAGTGATAGTGGCGTCATGTGATTCCGCATAGGGTTCGCTTGTTTTGTAATAACGGAACTCACGTTGAATAGAATTATCACAGAACAAAGTATAGATCTAAGTCTCCAAGAAGCCTCCATTGATTGCGGATTCTCATTCCCCTGTTATAATTTAATAAAAGGAAAATTTGATTTATTTATCTTCGAATATTAGCTAAGTACTACCCTTTTAAATTCCTACGAAATCTCAATTCTTTACCTAATTCCATGCGGACAGCTTACAAGGACCTTCAAATCATATTCTAAAAAAAAAAAAATATTTAATTTAAATTGCTTGAATTAGAAAATTATAGACTTCTAAGGTTCGAAACCTCTTTGGGGGTTTTTCCATCTTGTGTCATTGATGTTGCGGTTGTGCTCAAACCGTCTCAGAGATCGTTCCTCTTGTTTTATGGCCTCCCTTTCAGTAAACAAGTCTCAGTAAAACCTAATCCGCCCTTTACATTTAAATACAAAGGTACCGGCGTTAAGCTCCAAACTCCTTCCATTAACTAGTAGGTCACTAACTATCGAGCTAACACCAATATAATGGCAACGATTCTTGAAAAGATCAAGGATCAAGAGGCTCTGAATGAAGAGCTAGAAAATTTCGGAAGCAATCTCAGAAAGTCCCCTAAGGAAAGACTCCAGAAACTAGGCCACGTACAGGGTCGCGTGGAAGTCCTCGACGCATTATACAAAACCTTCATGGAAAATGATCGAGTCATTCGAAGATGTTGTTCCGCGGAAGAAAAAACGAATCCCTACTTCAGTAACATTTTACTAGATCAGTTTAGTGAGAGATATTTTGAATACAAAGGCATTCTTATTGATCTCATCCGCCAACTGACACCGACTCCTTCTCCCCTAGTACTCACCCCAAGAGAGGAGGAAACTCCCACACTTCAATTACATCAAGGCACAGATATTCGTCATGAAATTAAGCTACCACACATAATGATTCCCAAGTTCGGAGGCGACTACTCCTCGTGGTTAGCCTTTCATGACATGTTTAACTCAATAGTGCACTCAAACACAAAGGTACCACCTGTCCAAAAAATGCATTATTTAAAAACATGTTTAGTCGGCGAGGCGGAAAAACTGTTGCGTCATCTCAATGTCACTGAGGACAATTACCCAATTGCATGGGACCTCCTCTGCACGAGGTATCAAAATACAAGAGTTTTGGTAAATAACACATTGAAGGCTCTTCTCACTCAGCCCCATGTCCAAACGGAAAATCCCCGTGCCCTTCGTCAATTACTCGACCGCACAAAGGAGTGCCTCGCAACACTCAAGACACTCAAGATAAAGACAGATGATTGGGACCCGATAATAAATCATTTGACCGTTGAAAGGTTACCTCGCGACACCCGACAATTGTGGGAGCAAATGCAAGGATCATCAACATCACTTCCCGATTACTCCAAGCTCCAAGATTTCTTGGAAACCCGTTTTAGAACACTGGAGGCGATTCCACCCCCCAGTACCCTTAAGACAGAACCACGCTTAGCAACCAAAGGGACTTCGTTCAGACCTCATGCCTTTCACACCACCCGATCAATATGCCCTCTATGCAAAGGGAATAATCACTCCTTGCGGGACTGCTTTAAATTTAAAAGACTGAACGTTGAAGAAAGGAGTAAATTTGTGTCATCTAAGCCTCTATGCGAAAATTGCTTAGCCCAGAGCCATATAGCGAAGTATTGCCCAAGTCAAAACACATGTCGTGTATGTAAACAGAGGCACAACACCCTTCTGCACCCACAAAACATCAGTCAACAGGGTGCCTCGGACCGAAGCAAAGGAAACCCTTTAGTAACCCAGGACGGACCAAAGCCAATATCCCAAATTCCGACTACGTCAAATTTAACATCTTATCTCGCCCGGAAAAATAAGAACGTCTTGTTAGCCACAGTAATATTGAGAGCGTTCTCGAGTAAGGGAGAAACCCGTCTCTTACGCGCTCTTTTGGACCCAGGCTCTGAGGCTACGTTCATCACTAATAAGGCAGCTCAAATGCTGCAATTACCTACTCGTCGTGTTTCGGTTCAGGTATTTGGGATAGCAAATGTTCCCACAGCAAGATCACAATCAATGGTCAATCTAACAATTCAGCCGCACTCCCAAGATACTCCACAACTGCAAATCCAAGCGGTTGTCCTCAATTCTCTTACCGATCTCTTGCCTTCAAGGATAATACCCCATGCACAGTGGACCCATTTAGCCCACTTACCCTTAGCAGATCCTACATATGATCGCCCCGGTAGCATCGATATGGTCCTAGGGGCAGACATTTATGGGACAATACTACAAGACGGACTAGAGCATAGTGTCTCCGGCGCCCCTACGGCCCAAAACACATCGTTCGGCTGGATACTATTAGGAGAGTACAAAGCTGACCAACCTGATTCCGCCCCAATTCGTACCTCCTTAGCTGGCGTCGTGGTGAGCCTCTGTTCACAAGTCAACGGTGAATGTGATATGCTACGCCGTTTTTGGGAAATAGAGGAGGTTGATATGAGCAAAGAAGTGTCAGCGGAGGACATTTTGTGTGAGAAATCGTTTGCGGAAACTCATTACCGCACCCAAGAAGGCCGGTACGTTGTGAAGCTACCGTTCAGACCCTTACCTGAGACAGAGGTTAAACTCGGATCTTCGCGAGAAGGGGCGATTAAAAGATTCTATTCTTTGAGAAGTCGCTTCAACAAAAATCCACAGTTGTGTCAAGAATACCAAGAGTGTCTTGAGGAATATATAGAGGAAGGTCATGTGGAAAGGATTACAGAAAGGTTCATATCCAAACCCACTGACAGAATGTTTTATTTACCCCATCACGCTGTGCAAAAGGCTGATAGTTTGACCACGAAGACAAGAGTGGTCTTTGATGCGAGCGCCAAGTCGTCAAATGGCTATTCACTAAATGATCGTCTGCTCGCCGGACCCGCCCTACAACGTGATATTGCCCTGTTACTCTTTGAATGGCGACAACGGAAGTTTGTCTTCACTGCCGACATCGCTCGTATGTACCGGCAAATTCTCATCGATCCTGTCGATAGTGATTACCAACGGATAATCTGGAGTCAGAGCCCGAACGGTTCCCCCGAGGATTATCGCCTTACAACAGTCACTTTCGGCGTCTCAAGTGCACCGTTTCTCGCTATCCGGTCCCTCCATCAACTTGCGAGAGATGAAGGGCACGACTTCCCAATAGGAGCAAATATCCTGATGCGAGATTTTTATGTCGACGACCTCTTTTCAGGAGGAAATACCGTGTCAGAAGCACGTGAGGCTCGGAGGCAAATCGACATGTTATTAAAGCGAGGGAAATTCGAGCTGCGGAAGTGGGCGTCAAACAGCGACGAAGTCTTGTCTGACATTTCGGAACACCAACGGACATCTCCTCTTTCAGTACTTCTTAACAAAGAAAATGTTGTAAAGACGTTGGGATTACTCTGGATGCCAGGGGACGACTGTTTTAAGTATAGCGTTCAACCCATCTCGGCAAAACCACCATTTACGAAGCGTAAGATCCTGTCCACTATCGCTCGCATCTACGACCCATTAGGATTGCTCTCATTAGTAACCATCTCATCGAAGATACTCCTGCAGGGTTTATGGCAGGCTGGTTTAACGTGGGACGAACCAGTTCCAGAAGAAATATCGGCGAAATGGTTACAATTCGTAAACTTGTTATCTCACCTCAGAACGGTCTCCATTCCACGGTTCTTAGAGGTAATACCCGATAGTTCGATACAGATCCACGGATTTTGCGACGCCTCGCAACGAGCGTATAGTGCAGCGCTATACCTACGCTCGAACACAAATGGCAGTGTAAAGGTTCATCTTGTATGCGCGAAAACAAGGGTAGCCCCGGTAAAGTCAATCACCCTCCCGAGGCTTGAGCTCTGCGGGGCTGTGCTACTTTCACGACTGCTAAGAAAATTCCTGCCCTCTGTTGAAAGCAAGGAAATGACCACCTACGCCTGGACGGATTCTACCGTCGTTTTATTTTGGCTCCGGCGTCACCCCAACACCCTCAAGACGTTCGTGAGCAATCGAGTGTCTGAAATTATCAGTAATTTAGGTCCCGTTCCGTGGAACCACGTCCCATCATCAGATAACCCAGCTGATTATGCATCAAGAGGCATCTCCTCAAGCAAGTTCTTGCAAGATAAACTGTGGTGGCACGGCCCCCCCTGGCTTTCCAAAGCTGACAACTATTGGCCGACTAACCCTCATGTCGACGATCCAGACCCAGCCGTACTAGAACTCAAACCTATCAAGTCATTCCTGTCGCAGGAAGGCGTAGCGGAATCGGGCCAACTCCTCCAACGATATTCGACTATGACTCGTCTCCTTCGAATAACCGCTTTGTGCAAGGGATTTATAAGGAGGTGTCGCAATAACGTGTCAGCGTCCCAAACTTCAATCATTACTTCGTCTCAACAGAATGAAGCTCGATCATTTTGGATCAAACATGAGCAAGGGAGATTCTTCTCCGAAGATATAGACTCCCTGACGAAGCGAAAACCACTACCCAAATCGAGCAAACTGTTGAACCTTCACCCTTTTATCGATTCTTCAGGACTCCTGAGAGTAGGAGGACGCCTAGCCAACTCGGATCTACCCTATAATGAAAGACATCCCGCAATTCTGCATCCCGATAGTCATTTCACTCAGCTGCTCATCCAAAATGCTCATACTTTATGTTTACACGGAGGTCTCACCCTTACCTTGTCCTTGATTCGCAAAACCACCTGGATCATTAACGCTCGCAAGATCGTTAAGAAACTCATTCACAAGTGTATTACCTGCTTCAAATATGCGTGCAAGGTACAAGAACAGCTAATGGGGTCCCTACCACCGGCACGCGTCAAGATAAGTCGCCCGTTTACAAACGTTGGGGTGGATTATGCGGGTCCGTTTAGCCTTCGAATCTCACATGCTAGGGGATGTCGAACCCAAAATGGTTACATTGCAGTCTTTGTATGTCTTTGCACAAAGGCGATCCACGTAGAAGTCGTGAGTGATCTCACTACAAAGGCGTTTCTCGCGGCTCTCCACCGATTCATCGCTCGTCGCGGCCTTTGCCGAGACATATATTCCGATTGCGGAACCACATTCAAAGGGGCCTACAACCAGCTCGAGAGCGATGTCAAACGTGCCATACAACAGGCCAGTCACCAAGCTGCTACGACGTTCAGTCTACAGGGCATACGTTGGCATTTCATACCTCCAGCCTCTCCCCATTTCGGTGGTCTATGGGAGGCCGGGGTGAAGTCTATTAAGTATCATCTGAAACGTGTAGCTGGAAACGTTCCACTCACTTACGAAGAAATGGCAACCCTCCTCATGCAAGTGGAGGCGTGTCTCAACTCGCGTCCACTCTGTCCACTAACCGATAACATCAATGACACAAGAGCACTCACTCCCGGTCATTTCCTAATCGGCGACGCTCTTTTAGCACCACCGGAAGAAGACTTTACTCAATGCAAGGTAAACACACTTCGTAGGTGGAACTTAGTACAACGGCTGAAGCAGGAGTTCTGGCAAGCCTGGAGCTCCGAATACTTAGCCCGACTTCAGCAGCGACCCAAATGGCTCAACGAGTCAAAAAAATTTAAAGGTTGGGGACCTCGTCCTAATGAAGTCAGAGAATCTTCCCTCGAATCGATGGGCCCTCGGTCGAATTAAACAATTGCACCCGGGAGCTGATCAATTAACACGGGTAGTAACCATAAAAACACAGAACGGCGAATACAAGCGCCCAATAACAAAGGTCTGCTTGCTACCAGTAGATTCTGCCAATTAATTTGGTACAAATTAGAACTAATGCACATCTGGGCACTTGAAGCTTGTGAGCCTTGTCAAAATTCTTTATATTTAACTTATTTCTATATCAATAACAATAACATGCAACTTTTACTGCTGATCAAATTTCCTTCTTTCCATATCCCGATATGATCGGAGCTGCGGCGACAATAAGGGAGCCAGAAGCAAAGCAGAGCAAGGATGGCGAGGGCGACCGCTATTTACCAAAGGATGAAGAAAACCGCTGTCATTGCAGAACATCCAACTAATCGATATGGCAACATAATCTAGGTGTTGAAACATCGTTTCAAGGCGGGGGAGAATGTTGGAGATCGTCAAAAACATGCCATCCTCTACACGCCGTCTGCGGCTGATCAACGTAAACAAACCCGAAAGGAGAACCCCTACCAAAATGATAACGGTGCAGCACTTATTCTTATCAATCGTCCAGCAATTTTTTGATCAGTCATCACACAATAATAGTCTCGATAAGAGCTGCGATCGGTGTCTCCAAGAAAAACGGAACACCAGTGCAGAAATAGAAATATTATATTTTTTAATCTTGAAGTAGTAATTATAAAACATAAATAAATCCTGTTAACCGGAGCTAAAAAAATCGAGTTTTTTTTATTGGAGATTATTGCTTGTTTGGTGGATTTCTAAGTATACAAGATTCGCCCCCATCCCCTAAGGAGCACCCCGGAAAATCATCGTTCCAAAATTTCACCGGCAAATTTCAGCCCTCCTTTTTAAAACTATCCACAACACGCGCAGAGGCCTGTCACATTTACGGACCATATCTACGGACCATATCTCAATTTTCCGAAAAAAAATTTTGTTTTGTACAGTTAAAGGATCAAATAAATGTATGCCAAAGTTTCATGAAATTGTCTCATTCCAAACTGTCATAAAACAATCTCCAATAATGCCTATTTTTCTACCGTATAGGGGGGGACCCCCTTAAGGTATTATTACGTTAAACGTCAAAATGACTTTGAAAACCAAATATATAAGATTATAAGAGCATGATTTTTGCTGAAAATTTCGAGTTTTTAAGTAATGCATCAGTTATGTCTTATGATTAAACAAATAACTCAATTTAACTCAAGTGTGTGAAACTCTGGAGATGATCTTGTTGTACTTTTTAATATTTTTTGGATTCTATTGAAAGTTTCTAGACTGTCATTTATAAAGGGCTATTTTTTTTTCAAAAATTTCCCCGTATCCCGCGAATTCGCGGTTCACCCGTGCAACGGTTCAGCCGTGCCATGGTTTCATGTGCCACGGTTTACCCGTGCCACGGTTTACCCGTGCCACGGTTCACCCGTGTCACCCGTATATGGTGCGAATAGTGTCGCTCTTAAATTAAACATTGTATTGAATTCCCTAACATAGAGCCAAAGATTTTTGTTTCTTTATTAATTTGAATTATATGTTGGAAATTAAATAAATGAATTAAAATTATATCTAAAGAGTCAATAAATAAGATTGTGTTATTTATATATTTTATTTTTATTGACCACTGGGTGCTGGGATTATGGGGCTCTGTGACGGAAAATTAAAAACAATAATTTAATTGCAACAAGTTTTTCCGAAACTTATTCATGTCCAACTCCCTCAACGGGGACATTGATGGTATTCCAAAAGAAGAGCAAACTCCTTCTCCAGCCGGCTGCCCTGGCTTTAATAAACAAGTCCTACATTCGGCCCCGCCTTGAATACAATTCTTATATCTGGGTTGGCACCCCAAAAACCACATTGGCTTGGCTGAACAAGGTGCAAAACGGCGCCATCAAACTGATTGGCGATAGCACCCTTTGCTCCTCCATTGAATTCTAAAGCCAGCTCCAACTGCCACATCCCTCTCTAAATTCTACCGCTATTACCATAGCGACTGCTCCACTGAAATTAGAAACCTCCTGCCTACACGGCAACTATTTTCCCGAACACAAGGCTAGACAAATCGGCTCACCCGCACACACTACAGCCCTCCTCTTCCCGCAGATTACGGTTTGGAAGTTCGTTTATAAATAGAACAACTCGATTGTGGAACTGTCTTCAAGTCGGTGTTTCTAAACTCATATAACATCACAGAGTTCAAACTCGGGTCCATCGACATCTACTCATGCACCCTCCAGACCCCTAACCTATCCCTTCTCCTCTAACCTTCAAATCACGCTTACTACTAGACATTGCACCATGACTTGAACGACATGACGGACTACAAAGGGTGATTCTTAAGGTTGATATTACCAGATAAAAAAAACAAAAACACCGGTTCCATTGAATTTTGCATACTTTTTGGGAGCAGTTATTTTGTGAAAACGACATTCGACGCTTCGACTTACGTGAACGTGAATTGAAATTTTCAGAAAGTAATTTCCTTTAACGTCGATGTCGACTTCAAGTGCCGAATTGCGTGAACTGGGGCCCCTGGAGTATCCCGAAAAGTTCATCATGCTGGCAAAGGCTAATTTGCTAAGAACCAGGGTAGAGGGCAGAGGGTGAGTAGTACGCAACTGCGGAATCAACACGCGCCAAAACGCCGTCAAAGTTCAAAGTTAATTGAAGTACATATTTAAAATTTGTGAAATATATAATTTTGTACGTAGTTAGTTTAGTAAATTATTGACCTTTAGTTATTTAAAATAAACAGTATTTCCTTCACGCAAGTGAGTCATCAATAAAAGGGCAGCAGATGCTTGAAAACAATAAGTTTACATAATTTGAATTTATTTGTTTGGTACTTCTGTTTGGAAGATATTATTTTTATTATTAAGGAATGATATGGTGAACCCTGCGCAGTGCCGCGGCACCCATATGTGCAGACTGTGCATTTGCACTGGGCGGCACTTGGGAAGGGCAGCATTTGTTTACCATATATTTTATAAACGACGACACGACAGCCGCCAAAAGACAAAGCATTTTTGGCGATGAGCGCAAAATTTAAATGAGCGGTGACGATAAACAAAAAGAAGACATGCATCAAGCACAACACTCAATAACTAATTATAACACGCAGCATGTACACAATAAACAAACGATGAACGAAAGGCGACACAAAAACAACCCAGTAGCACAGATAAGTAATATACAGATGCCCAGTCGCTGTATAAAATCGTGTCCCATATCAACATTTCGCTAGCCAGCTTTTCCCTCCTCTAGCCAAAAAAATTTTGTGAAGCAAAGAAATGTTGCAGCCAAGTGTCTTAAATGTAGCTGGCTAGAGCTATTTTGCTTCGCAACAGTAGCCTTGTACGCTGCTGTCTCCGGCTCGAGCTCGACCAAAAGTTGCCAACCTCTAGCCAGCTACATGGCTGCAACATTTAAATATTTTGCTTGGATTAATCACTTCCGGCAACATGGAACACGTTTCGCCTATTCGACTGGGCATCTGTATATTACTTATCTGTGCCAGTAGGGAATATAAACCTTCTAGAGTCGATTCTGTATTATCCTTCGAATGCGTAATGTATACTTTCAAAACATCGCTTCGATTAATTTCGAGGTCCTAGGGTCGAAGGCTTAACGACAACCTTTTGCATTACAATTCATACTAATAAAAAGATATAAGCACAGATAAGTAAAATGCAGATGCCTAGTCGATTATGCGAAACATGTTCCATGTTGCCGAAAGCGATCCAAGCAAAATATATAAATGTTGCAGCCATTTAGCTGGCTAGAGGTTGGCAACTTTTGGTCAAGCTCGAGCCGGAGACAGCAGCGTAATATGTGCGAAGCAAAATGAAATGAATGTTGATAGTGACGCTTGCATTGCTGCATTGCAACATTGAAAAGCAATCCATCTCGATTCTGAAGTAAGAGAGGAACTGTACTAATAAATGACTTGGTTGACTTTGCCAAATAGAAAGAAAATATATTTAATTAACAATTTCTGATATACTAATTCTTTTAAAGAACAAAAAAAACCCGCTAGCAAAAAAAAGTGCTGAGCCGCGGCCAAGTTAGGCCTATTGTGTACGTAATCTACTAACGGAGCAGACTATCAGCCTTCCGGACGAAGGCAAGATGGTTCTTAATTAAAGAAGAACGGTCTTGAGCGGCGCTCATAAACTCTCTGATAAACGTTCTTCTTCTAAGCCAGATCAGAGCAGGACATTCACAAAGAATATATGGGGAAGTCTCGTCGCCTTCCAGGCAGAGTCGGCATTCTGTCTCTTGAGACAGTCCTAGGTTGTGGAGGTGATACCGCAGTCCTGCATGGGCAGTCAGATAACCCACCAACACCCTTAGGTCCGCTCTGTTTGAAGGGATAGTTCCCCTATAGGCAAAGGGTGTTATAAGATCTTTAGCCTGTCTAAGACCATGGATTAATTCCCAATAGGCTAGGTGTAGTCCCTTAATCCAATCCTCTATCAGGGACTTGGAGGTGGACCATGAGATGCCACAGAAGGGTTCTGGGCCCTGGACCGACGTCTCAGACCCTCCCTCGCGAGTACTATGTTCCATCGTTGACCCGTCGGTGAACCAGGGGAGATGTTTCGGATCCCCAGGAAGAATAAGTTCTTCCCACTCAGAACCATCCGGGATAATCGCTCTGAATGTCTTTTGGAACCGCAGTTCACCAACCATATGGTCGGATACGCGGAAAATGGAAATGTTTGGGATATTGTCAAGGATATGCATGTGTCCTTTGACTGTATAGGGCCAGTTGGATTAGATCTGAAGTATCAAGGCTCTTATGGCCGCGGATTTCCATATGAAGATGTGCAATGGGGTCAATCCAATGATTGCCTCCATAGCAGCTGTGGGACAGGAGAGGCTCCGGTAATGGAGAGGCAAGCAAGCCGTTGCAGTTTGCTGCACATGAGAATCGCCGTAACCTGTTTAGTCTTAGGCTACCAGACTATAGCGGCATAAGTGACCACAGGTTTAACGATCGTATTGTACATCCAGTACATCATTTGTGGTGTAAGACCGCATGTCTTACCCAAAAGCCGTTTGCAGGCCCATATGGCCGTAGTGGCTTTACTGATGGCGTAGTCCAGTTAAGCGTTCCAGTTCAGTCTCTTGTCTAATGTTTGGAAGATAAAAATAAGAGCCTTTTACAGCTAGCATGATGTGCTAAGGTAGAGCTTTCTCGATTTAAGAATTTATGTATATAAAATAGAATAATTTAACGTGTTTTCGGTAATTTATTAAAATCAATAAACTATTGGGCACTGAAGGAGGAAACAACATTATACATATATTTGGCTCCAGCATTAGGCCCACAAATTCTTTTAACAAGGCTTCCGTATCGGTATTAACTCAGCATTTTTTCTAAGTACTAATCACTGTTCCAAACAACAAAATTAAATCTATCCAACTTTGCTTTGTAATATTTGTCTATAATTTTTATTCAATTGCATTTTTAAATTTTTAGGGTTTTATTCCAGAATGATATTTTCGATTTATTAAATTTAGAAGTTGTAAATTAATCAAAATTTATGGTCAAAAGCACGGTATAAACTCTCAACATAAATTCCAAATAAATGAATGTAAGTTTTCCTGGAATTAATTTAAACTAATTTTGACAATCAAAATATTTGTAGAACTGCTGTGCTGCTTGTTGCCCTATTTCTGCTAGTAACTTATGTCGCAACATTAAACCATGCCTTGCTTGCTCTTTTAATAATGGTGGAGATAAATGCCAACAAAACATTAAATGTTACTGTTGCTGTTCCTGTCCAAAGTATCTACCTTGTGTTATCAAGGAGATTTGCTTGGAGGTGATGAAGGCGATAAATTCGAGTCAAAACAGACACGGGGGGTTTTCCCCTACTGGTGGGGACGGCAAATCTCTCTACCTACGTGGTATGTAACATGTGTTTTAAGAATCCAGCATACTATGTAGTTCCGATTTTATCATATTTAGGTGTTATTGAGCAATCGCCTGGAGGTGGTGATTATGACGGTGGTAACGGCTATGGAAGAGGGAAGGATGGATCAAAAAGTACACTTTCGCTCACTGGAGGTGGCCGCAAGGGCCGGAAAGGTGGACGATCTTCCCAATCACTTGGTGACGGTAAAGGAGGGAAATCAAGAGGAAAGGGGAAGAAGGGAGGTTCCAGGGATGGGGATTCGTATGAGGGCGGTGGAGGCGGCAAGAAAGGTGGGGGAAAAGGAAAGGGAGGTAAAGGCGGTGCCAGTGGGGAAGATGTTGGCGGTGGTAAAGGAAAGGGGAAAGGCGGTAATGAAGATGCTGCTGGTAAAGGAAGATCTGGCAAAGGCGGAGCCGCTGGAGAAGTAGATGGAGGTGGAAAAGGAAGAGGTGCAAAAGGCGGAGCCTCTGGTGAATTCGAAGGCGGGGGAAAAGGAAAAGGTGGTAAAGGCGGAGCCGCTGGTGGTACAGGTGGCGGTGGCGCTGGCGGTGGTGTCGGAGGAGAGCTAGAAGGCGCCGGGGGGAAAGGTAAAAAAGGTGCTGGCGGTGCAGCTGGCAGTCCAGGTGGAGGTGCCGGAGGAGGTGCCGCAGGAGGTGCCGGAGGAGACCTAGATGGCGCCGGAGGAAAAGGTAAAAAAGGTGCTGGCGGTACAGGTGCCGGTGGTGCTGGAGGCGGTGCCGGAGGAGGTACCTCAGGAGAGCTAGAAGGCGCCGGAGGAAAAGGTAGAAAAGGTGTTGGCGGTGCAGGTGGCGGCGCAGGTGGCGGTGCAGGTGGCGGCCCAGGTGACAGCGCAGGTGGCGGCGCAGGTGGCGGCGCAGGTGGCGGTGCAGGCGGCGCAGGTGGCGGTGCAGGTGGCGGCGCAGGTGGCGGCGCAGGTGGCGGTGCAGGTGGCGGCGCAGGTGGCGGTGCAGGTGGTGCCGGAGGAGAGTTCGGCGGCCCCGGAGGAAAAGGTAAAAAAGGTGCTGGCGGAGGTGGCTTCGGTGCCGGAGGAGGTGCTTCAGGAGAGCTAGGAGGTGCCGGAGGTGCCGGAGGAAGAGGTAAGAAAGGAGGTGGCGGTGGTGCCGGAGGAGGTTCATCAGGAGAGCTAGGTGGTGCCGGAGGAAGAGGTAAGAGAGGTGCAGGTAGAGGTTCTATCGAGTACGACGCCTCTGGAAAGCCTAAGAAACGCAAAGGTGGAAGTTCTGGAGAAATGGGTGCAACCGGCAGACATAAACGGTATGTTATATATATGATTAAATTACTAACGTTAGCAAAAGCCATTCTACATTTTACACAAAGATTAACGCGAAATACTTTAGAAAAAACTAAGGTAGATCGTTTGAGAAAAATCTCAAAAGTAGAAGTGATATCTAAATTTTTTTTCTTCTTTTTATTCAACTATGTATAGAGAGGAAATCGTGTTCCAGTGAACAAATCTTCCCTGTTTCATGTAAAAACCGCGGCCCAAGGCTTTTTAATAATTTCCATGTACCAAATTTTTAATCAGACTATTTGTCTACTTCTTGTCTAATTCTTGACATCGCTTACATTTGGTGAAATAATCTCCTTTTGGCTTACTTATTTCGTTGATAACACAATTTTTTCTATGCATACTCCATTATTGGTTTGTCAACATAGACTTGTGACTTTCAACCTTCATATAATTGATCTAGCGATGTAAAATATATCACAACAGTGGGGACATAATCAGCCCTATCGGGAACTTCGTTTTTAAATCGATTCTGTTTCGATTCCACTCTTTTCACATCGGCATCTATATCTTAAATATGAAAAATTGTCTCCTTTCTGAAGCATACAAAATGCTATTTTGACATACAATAGTTAATTTCGAAAACCAAAATCGGGTTAACACTTGACAAAACATATGTATGTCACTCCAGTGGAGTTTCCGATGAGTTACTAATAATTCGGATGGAGTTTTTTCTCCGTTGAAATTCGATTCCATGCGGAGTTCCCGATAGGGCTGAATATCATTTTAGATTTGTCATTTGAGGGAGAGTTTTCGGCTACGGGCAGTTTCGCACTGATACTCGAAATTCGTTGGGTCTTTTGATTAAATGACCTCAGATTTTCATTTTGTATCATATAGGATCTTTATTCGCTTGAGTTTCTACCACCGGAACAGGTTTCCACTCAATGTATCTCTGTACCTCATATTTGAACCCTGCTTCAAGATCAGCATGGGGCTAGTGCCGGCCTATCATAATAGTGATTTTATAACCCCTGATTTCGTATCATCAAAATTTCCAATCGCAGCACTGTGTCTTACGATATTCCAATAGTCAATAGCCTTTTCGGCTAGTCGATTTGAGCGCGGATATCGTGGAGTGGAATATGAAAACTTAACACCCCATTCTTTCGCAAATTTGCCCGTTTCTTACTGTTTTCACTAAATACCTGTTGGGAAATTCCACGCTCCCAAATATATCTTGCAACCCCCTCCATAACACTAGCAGCCGTTTTATCTCTTAATGTCTCCACGCCGAAAAATTGTCAACCATTTCGAAATTTTTTCCGTCAGGACAATATAACTATGCGCCCAAATTTTATTACATATGTATATTATCCCACACCTTATTAAAGGGCAACAATGGCAAATTCATGTGAAATGAGGGCCGAGTGTGGAACTACACAGGGCCTCAGCGCGTTTGAGGCCTCGCGAGGAAAAATCTTTTTGGCAATAAAAATCATTTGAATTCATTATTTGCATTTTTACTTCATTGAATGACCCACACAAATCAGCATACGCAGCATTTTATCACTTGTTTATTGAGTTTGCTTGGCTTATGGCTTATTGCTTAATGTTTATGAAAGGTGATAATAAAAATTACGCATGTGAATCATGGACTCAACATTACATAGGGCCTATTTTCCATAATTCTGTCGCGGGTACGGGTTTCTATGAAGTAAATTGCGCGAGCGAAAAAAATGTTTGCTCTCTCTCTGGGGCCTCTCGCTGAATGTTTGTACAGGGCCTCCAATTGTCTGACCGCGGCACTGTAGTGAAATCAATCGGTGTAGCAAAGTAGCCTACCGAAAACTCGCACAAATCCCGCATCGAGAAACCACATGTCTTTGTCCTCATTCATTTTTGTCATTCGCATGTGATGTTTGTGGGACCACCAGTCGATCTCTTTAAAAGACCAGTCCGTCTTCGTAACACCAAAATGCGACAGTGTAATCTTCATCCTTTGTAATCTATTAGAACCTATATGCAATAGGTTTTTCCATAACATGTACCAATGTATGTATCGTTATGTCTTATTACTTAACTATAAATAAAGTGATGGAATTTCTTGCATGCGTACTCGATCCCCAACTTTTCATTCTCAATTTGAGCGTGTTTGCGAATTCCAGACCGGCTTGATATTTTAGATCATCCAGGCTCCAAAGCATTTAAGCATCGGTCCGTATCGCATTTGGCAAGGGTTGCGGACATGTTTGCTACTGATTTCGTTGCCCTTTAATTTTATTTATCTTTTCTAAGCTATCCGTAGTACTGGGCCATTTAAATTTAGGAATATAAATGAAAATTCCCAAAAATGTTCTCCAATTCTTTTCTATTACTTTGGTTTTGTATCGCCTGTTCTGTTCTATAACACTATTCAAAATGGCATTGCATTGTGGTGCTACTACTCTCCAAAACATCACCAAGTACACATATACTCCTAGTAGCGAACCTCGAAATTTCGCATTTGTTGCCAACAACACATTGAATTTATACTGCGCATGTGGAATTGATTGAGAATATAAATAAACCGTTTGCGCTTTTAAATAAACGTTGCTCACTTGTGGTGGCGATGGACTCACTGTCCATCGACACAGCGATTTTGAGATTCCGTTATTTTGTTGCGTGGGGTCTAACTGATAAAATCGCTCTTTTATATCCAAAACTGTGAAGCAAGCCATACCCCTTAATCGAGCTACATCAAAAGAGGGTATTATGCAAGAAGGCGTTCAACTGTCTGGGGTCCAAAAATAACTTAACCGATCCATCATTTAGCTACCATTCCCTTCCCTGGCTTCACTCTCCCTGGATATCAATTTCGATCTTTTCTTTAATCATAATCTCTTTTTGTTCAAGGCATTTTCGGGCCAACCAACTATCTGTCACTGTTTCGATAAATAACGCATCAACCGTATCTCAATAGCTTCATCACCTGCCACATTTAAAAATTATGCTCCCTGCAGTTCTGGGGCTGCTTTACTTCTCTTTGTTGCCCCCAAAATAATTCTCGAATCTTTGTTTGAATTTTTGGAAATTCTCAAGAAGATTTCAGAATCGCTTGTGGCAAAAAAAACAGATCCATTTTAAACGCCAATTTTCCTAATATTGGGAGGTATTTCTTTCACAAATAAAAAAATTCTATTTTTTTATTATCATACAAAAGAACCATTCTTTACATTTAGTTTTTAAAGATAATTTCTTTCCAATGTTTGCTACAACTGCGGTAACATGGTCCATTTTGATGTTCCAATTTTACATGACTCGTTCGATTATTTCGAGTGGTATTTGGCCAATGACGCGACTTACTGTGGGTTGGTAGCCGGCTTATCCACGTAGACTTTGGGCTTTGCGTATTACAAGATCTTGGCGGTCAATTCGCCGGTCCGAAAAATTAACTGGTCATCCAATTGTTCTCGTAATGCGGCCATGGTTTCAGTAGCGCCGTTTTGTAAAAACCACATGTCAATACCAAGAGCTTCAATATCAGCGAGTAAAAAGTCCGTTACAATGGCGCAATAACGGGCGCCTTTCACAGTCACGTACCGTACGGCGCCATTTTTTAAAAAATTTTGACCCATGATTCTATCAGCGGTGCTGACATAGCCATTAAACCAGAAAGTTGGTATCATGTTTTCGTTTTCAATAAATGGTTGCAGGTGGCGTGGCGTACTTTGAATTGGAAGGGATACAATCTGGCAAAATTTGTTGGTATTAAATTTACAGCAAACATTATTACTAAAACCTCTCTCGTCTGCTGCTTTTTATGTACCCAGGGACCACGGTCGAGGACGTTAGAGTAGGCATGCTGATTTATTCTGCATCGTGTTGGCCCTACATCACCATATTAAAACTATTTAAGTTATCAAAATAAATCTAGCTCAAATATTATTATTAAATTTAGAAAAAAAATTATTTTTTTAATATGGTAATATTTTCACAAATCTACTTTTCAAACACATCCACTCCGGTTCAAGGAATTAGTGACTTTTTTACGGTTCATTTGATTAGAGCCATCTGAGTGAGTCCATAGGAACCGCCAGTCAGTCTCATGTACGGCATGTATAAGAGAATAAATGAAGAAAATATGGGGTTTGTTAAAATACCGTAAGTCTGCCGGCCACTGGCTCTTAGACTATTACTTTTCAATACTACTTGCACTATTTTCAACTCACACAAAAAATCGCACAAACTAAATCGCAGGCAAAACAATTTTTTATTTATTTTAATTGAATATGCAATTTCGAAAATGGCACATCTCTGAATATTTAAATTTTTTAGGAAATGAAAAAAACTAATTATTTAGAGAATTTACTTTTGAGTTACATTTTGGTGCCAATTAGCAATCGAAAGGTACAAAAAGATTTTGATGTTAACGTTATTATATATGTATATTTAGTTATTTTAAATTGATGAGATATGCCCTTTTCGAAATTGGAGAGTGTGCAATTGACCTGGCGATCGCTCTCTTTCCAACCTAAAATCCGTACGGAAACGGTATTAAATCACGTGAATAAAAGAGACAAAATTATTATGGCGGTTAACGGTATTATGTTAAGCAATAAATTCGAAAAGGGCACATCTCTTATATAGAGTTGTGACCTTTTCGAAATTATTTGGCGCCACGACATGAGGTCGACAGTAGGCCAAATACTAGATATGTGGCTTTTTTGAACATAATAGGTACAGGGAAGGATTTAGAACACACTGATATCAAAAAACGTATTTGTCAAAATATGCGACATCTGACCTTTTCGAAATTGCCTATTCAATTAATTAATAAATTTCTCCAAAAATACTGCTTTTTACTATTTTCTACAATTAAGCCATTAATTTCAAATAACATTGCACAAACTCATTTCCATATATTCATTGCATTTAGAAATGAATTCCCTCCAATCGTATTGGAAAACTTCTCTCCATTCTCATCCAACAAAAAATAAACTCGGGAAAATCTGAAAAAATTTCGTATGGATGCAAAATTTGAATGCTTCCCTTGGCATTGTTGTAGTCCAGTCAAAATAGATATTTGACCGAAGATAATTAGGAAGTTACAGAAAATTCGTACAGCCCTTAAAAACATCATTATAAATAAAATGTCGAGACTGACAAGCAATCGGTCGCCGGGAAATATTTTTATTCAAGGTCAAAGGGGTCAAAATATCAGTGTTTTCCAAATGTCTCTTAAACGGTAAGTCTTATCATAAAATAGTGTTTACGAAGTTTTTAGATTTTACGATTATCTACAAAAAAAGGTATTATACATTTTTCCGTACGAATTGCAATTCATGAGATATCGCCATTTTAAAGATTTAAAATGCTCATGCACGCATTCGCGACTTGTAAAGATCAATGGTAGGGCCAAACTGCGCGGACAAAAGGCTGTGCTTAAAAAGGTACTTTGTACTTCCACACAATACGGGTTTTTAAATGAAAATTAATTTTTTTCTCA
The DNA here is from genome assembly GCA_963855945.1 of Thereva nobilitata. Taxonomy (NCBI): domain Eukaryota; kingdom Metazoa; phylum Arthropoda; class Insecta; order Diptera; family Therevidae; genus Thereva; species Thereva nobilitata. Next base: position 96,060,718 of record OY979695.1, read on the forward strand.
ATGTAGATTAATCAATTGTAATAGATCATTAATAAAAGATCTTATAATTATTTTCTTTCTGATTAGTTCTTATTTTAATATCCAAAATTCACGATTCAGAAAATTAAAAAGCCTTTCCGCCAAAGGCGAGGTGGAAATAATCTAGCGCGTCAGATTATGGTATGGTGGGTTAATTACATGCTGAAAAGTGTACATTTCAATAATCTGACGATTTGAGCGTGTCGTATGGGAGTTGGAGGGTCACAAACTTGCAAAAAAAACGTGACTCGAATTTTTTTTATTTTGAAGGCCATAATTCAAGGCTAACGGGAAAATATAATCTGCCGATTTCCACCAGCCAGCCGAAGTAGCAAAATTGTCAATAAAGTTTAGCGCGTGCAGCTGCAGTGAAGCTTGTATTCCCCACTCCGCGCCTCACTCTCTTTCATTCTTTCTCTATCTCTCACTCTCTCGCAACGTCCACACACTACTGTTAGCAAGACCTAATCCCGCCCTCTCGTCGGTCGTCGAAAATTTGGGTGATTGTCGTACCGATTTCAATTCGCTAATAGGTGTTGAGCTGTTTGATTTGACTATAACTTTAAATATTCCAAGATCATTCAATTCCGTATAGAGGTTTATAATGCCATCTGATGCCATCTGACTGGGATCTCCCAGTTGTTGCGGTTTCTGCTAATAGGATTCTCCTCCACGTTGTTGTAGGTCTTCCGACTCGACGGGTTCCTGGCGGATTCCAATAAAGAGCCTGTTTGGCTACACTCTCGTTTTCGCGTCGCAAGGTGTGGCCAACCCAATTCCATTTCCTTCGCCTGATTTGGTCATCTATCCTTTCTTGGCCGGCATGGCGCCATAGTTCCTCATTTTTAATTCTATCATGCCAGCGGACGTACGCATCTGTTGATGAAAATTTGTAGACGCCCTGTGATGAATTAGGTGACTTTCCATGTTTCGCAACCATACAAAAGAACTGCCTTAACGTTGGAGTTGAACAGCCGCAATTTGGTGTTAATTGAGATCTCCGTTGATCTATGTGAAACAGGCATGCATTTGGCCGAAAAGTGGTTTTTGGAAAATTTGACCTTGAATAACTTCGAAAGGGTTAAGTTTTCGTTAAAATGACAAGAGGCTTTTTTGTAGGCAATAACGTTTCGTATTGACTGATCAAAACAAATTTTCGAAAAAACCAGTTTTTGAGTGATCTTTTCGCCAAAAAGTGATTTTTGGAAACTTTGACCTTGAATAACTTTGAAAGGGTTAATTGGGTCAACATCTTTGTAAAAACTAAAGTTGTAGAGAATTTCATTGTCAACATTTAGGGCCTTTGTACGGCATTGTACGAGCTATAGAAACCAAGATACAAGGAAAACACCGGAAAACTGCTATATTTCCGGCGGCCATTTTGTTTTTTTTGTGATTCCGAAATTGTTTTCTTAAAAAGTCCCAAGGAAGCTGTGGTGCAATTTTCGGCCATTTCCGAATTTTGTCTCCTTTAAATGCTAATTTCGCCGGACTATCAGTATTTTTATTCAGTGCGCTTTGCTAAATGCTCATTTCGTTTTCAGTTGAAAAAAACCAAGCAACTGAGCGACTAACATGTCAAGTCTCCTAGAAAGTGGTTGCTTAGTTGCCGAGTATACCCGACTGGAGTATCACCGTATGAGTGCCGCCGTCTGATTACATATGACGGGTCTCTTAGTCGCCGAGTATCGCAGTCGCTCCGAGATTTCAGTATCGCCGTGTGAGCAGGCCCGCCACATAGGGGGGGCAACTGGGACGAATTGCCCCGGGCCTCCGGCTAAAGGGCGCCCCGAAAATAGATTGAAACCCAAAAAGTTAAAACCCCATATCCCTGCATACTAATCGCCTAGGGGCCCCGAAACTATCTTGAAACCCAAAAAGTCAAGACCGCCCTGTCCATGCGTTCTACTTGTCAAGCAAGCACTAATCTAGAGCCTGAAACCCAAGCATGCAGCACTCTAAAATATAGGTGATGCTTGTATGGATATGGATTCTTCTACTCATCATACTTAAATAGTAAACACTAGAGAAGAGACAACTTACCCAGCGGGAATTGAAGCTAGAACACTCTTAAAAAGCTTGGGGCGTTCCCCTTCCCATCCCAGTTCTATATATTTTTTAATATTGCATGATCGCCGTGGGAGCACTCCTTTTACTGCTGCTTTTTTTAGAAGCATTTTTGAACCAGTGACAAAAGTTGAAAAAATTTTCTAACCCTCCAATTTATGTTGTAGTTGTAGCAGTGTCGAAAACCTTTATATTTTTGTTCACCTTGTGTAATTGCCTTTTCGTCATTCCAAATGCGAGTCTCGACAGCGGCTTTACCCGAGTAAAAATAAAAAACGGCCTTATAAAGGGCGAACACCGGCCGCTTGGCTTTTTAAGGGGCATATGATGGCCGTAGAATTTTTAACCATTTTTAATGCGAGCACATACGGCCTTACGACGGCCAAATTTGACCAAAAGATTTAAAAGGCCAAGTACTGAACTGTAGAAACGGGCATTCGACGGGAAATTTGAGCCAAAAAAAAAACTGCACCAAATGTATTGTTGAATGCGTTTTATTGGAACTTCATCATTTTCGTTATGTACAATGGTTCTTTCGATTTATCCTACTTAAAGATATCGATGCACAAGAGAAACGAGGTCGCCAGTCGTCGGTTTGTTGTACGTGAAGTGTGTGGTGCGTGTTGATTTATATTTTAGTGGGAAATTTTGTTATTTAACGGCTTGAAAAAAAAACACAACCGAAAAAAAATCAAACATTTAATTGCAGTGAAATATATTTTCTTATAGGAGGGCGAATATCCACGTTGCTGCCACTGTACCACCGTCGTATACCCGTAATAGCAACCATGCGGCCACCGTACCACCGTCGTATGGCCGTTATTGGAACTGTAAGGCCGTTGTTTCACCGTCAATCGCCCCTGTATGGCCGTACTGTCCTGCAACGAGCCTTCTGTTAACCGCCAGATGGCCGAGGACTATGTTTCAATCACAGTCGGCATTTGCCCGTTCTAAGGCCATCATTTATTTTTACTCGGACCAAGCGGTCCCCCAACTAAGTACCAACCGCGTCCAATATGCTGCTTGACCAACGCATCGAACGAGAACGGGTCTCTGTCTGCCGTTTTCTTCGTTCCATACAATTCCTCAAACATCCAAACGGAGCATATTAACAGTGCTCTGAATTCGCTTCCCTTAGTAGTGCTTCGAATTTTTCCCTCTAGCTTGGATTGATTCAGCCAAAAGAAAGATGAGTGCTGAGCCCCAGAGCTAAGCACAAGGGCGTGTCTACATAAACCTGTTCCACTCTAGGTTAAACTATTTAACTATGCAACGTTTTACTGGTTATCCAGCCTTCCGGAATATGGAAATTTCTGATTATTCTCAAGCTGGTTGAGCCATTAGCTGGAAATGTTCGGGGAGCCAGCGGAAGATACAACCAGCGCTGGTAGCCAGCTAAGCGGAAACCCCGCTTTAAAAACCGACAGTTCGGTACTATATTTAATGCCTGAATGAACTTATTCTTAAGTTACCACATTTTTTTTTTAGTCAAAGTTTTTTTGGAATTTCAAAATCCTTAAAGGGCCCCCAAACATATTTTAGCCCCGGGCCCCCCAAGGTGATGTGGCGGGCCTGCGTGTGAGTAGTGCCTAAGGCGGTCTAGCAATCCCCATTGTATGCCACCTGACAATATGGATTTAAATAATTATATCATTGGGCGCTTTTAGGCCGAAGTTAATTTAACTGAGCTAGGCAAGTTAACAACGGCATAAACAGCAATTTTTTTTATCGCTGTTAGCTAACTTATTTCTGCTTTTTGGCTTAGCTAAACTATAGCACAGCCAAAATGAATTGACGTTTGCTTGTAAATTTTTGATGTAAGCAAATAATTTAGAAATATTTCAATACAGCATGAAGATATTATTATAATAATTATTCATTTTTTAGCTTTTTATTATTTGTAAAATGACAAATGTTATTATTTTTGCTTGTTATTAGCTGTAAAATGAGAACAATCAAATGGCATGCTAGAAATGGTGCTAAATTAACAGCGATAATTTAACAGAGTTACTGCCGGGGCCCAATGAATCCGGCAACGTGATTTTCCATATAAATTTTTGTTGCTTTTGCTGGTGCCGGAGACTTGGATTTAATTTTAATTTTGCCGGTCTACCCCTCCACGAACAAAAGCTCTCTCATTTTTTCGCTCATTTTTTGATGAATTAAACAAGAAAGCTTTTACATTTATGTTGTACTAGCAACCCGTCCACAATTTCCTTGAACAGAAAGTGCAGGAAAATGTATTTGATTAAGCAGAAAATTTTAAACAAGTACTTTTATTTCATTAAAATCAAAACAAACACAAAATAAGCAAACAGTCAATGCAATCACTACAGAAAATGACATTTGTCAACGAAAAGCTACGCTGACGGTGCCGGTTTCATTGGGCGAGCTCTCGCCGATAGTGGTAGGGGAAAATCACGTTGACGGAATCATTGGGCCCCGGCAGTAAAATAACGCGGGACTAAACGCGCCCACTGTCACTTTAAACATTTGGGTTCGCTTCCTTTTGCTTTGAGGTTCTTCGGAAAACTATTTTTTTACTATTTTTTTCAGCATTAGTATAGTTATAAATAAAGAAGTTATAAATATAAATCAATAATATATTTTATGTAAAATTTAAATTAAAAAAAAATCATGAAATTTATTTTTCAAACCATCAGATTAAAAGAACCCCTCCATATAATCGTCAGATTATGGATCAGCACGATCAGGACATCAACTGGAACCGTCGGTATAAAAATCTGGCACGCTCGACTATTTCAAAATGGCGATTTTTTTTGCATTTTCAAGAAACCGCCACGAGCTTACGTCACATCCGAATCGGCAGTTTTTGAATGGGAGCTTCGTTCGGGTTCACTTAACATCCCGTCTGAATATCTGACGCGCTCGAGTTAATTTTTTCCCCCATTTTGAACCCTTCCGTACGGCCGTCCCCACCATGCAAACCGGCAGATTAATATACCCCCGTCATTAGAGATACGTAGGGCATATACCCTATTAATATCTGACGCGCTCGAGTCCATGTGACTGTTTTTTTACATTTTTAAAAGCCTGCAGGCGCTCCCCCACCGATGAAAGGCTATACATCTTTACCCTTTTTTTTGTTTCTACCATCTAATCTTCAAAATCTAATAGGTCCCCACGACGCTCGAGTAAATCCCCATTTAGCATTGTGGGCTCCCCTGCTATTAGGTACATTAAGCCAATGGCTTTCTTTTTAATAGGAGAAGTAATTTTCCAAGCTGATCTGTAGCCGTGTTTTTTTAATGAATTATAATTCACATTCATTATATATGTAGTTCTCCCCATCCAAATCTGAAGAACCAGGTTTTATTGGGGTATTTAAAAATAAAAACAGGAAGTGACGAGAGCAAATCTGTTAGTATGAGGAAACAAAAATTTGATTGTTTAAAAACTTATTTATTATTTTCTAACAGAGAATTCGTTTAACAGTTGTCAACTCACACTCAACTACCTTTTAATTTTGAAATTTTTAGGTACTGAAGATAGCTTCAGTTGGCGCTTAATACACTCTCCCTTGTCGTTTTTTAATGAAATCGATATCTCATTAAAAAACACAGCTTTTGTATCTGTTCGGTAAAAGCGAGTATTTCTTCATTGAGGTGATCTTTGCTTTAGCAACTGTGGATGAGGATTCAATTATTTCTCAAGCAACTCCTTAAAATTATCCCAATCTGTATTTTTGGGAGTGACACGTTCTATTTTGAGAATTTACGTTTTCATTATTGGCCATATAGATTGGAGTATGATCGGAATTTACTATAAATGGGCATATTCACACGCTGCCATAATTGTGGTGAGTAAAACCGGTTTTATTAAACTCCTAGCAACTCAGACGGGGCGTAAATGAGTGTAGTAAATTTGAATGCTATACAGGAACCTTTAAATGTATTGCAGATGAAATTTACTTGTTAGAGAAAAACAGAGCTAAGGAATGCAAGAGATAGAAGTAACTTTTTATATGTGTACCAGTTTTCACGCGTTTGCTTTTGCGTGAAAAATGTTTCGTTAAGTTCTTCCGCTCCCTTCCCTCTCTCATCTATAAAACCGGTTTTAGGCGCCATGAATGTGCACTGTGTGAATATGCCCAATCTGTTCTTCTATTTTAGTCCGGGGAAATTAGCAAAAAAAACGCATGAAAAGAGACAAAATTCCAAAATGGTTGAAAATTGGACCACAGTTTCCTTGGGACTTTTTAAGAAAACAATTTCGGAATCACAAAAAAAAAACATGGCCGCCGGAGATATCACTTTTTGGCAAAAACATCACTCAAAAACTGGTTTTTTTTCGAAAATTTTTTTTTATCAGTCAATACAAAACATTATTGGCTACAAAATACCCCTCTTGAATTTTTTTCGAAAACCGTGACCTGGCCTGGCCGAAATGTGATTTTTGGAAACTTTGACCTGGAATAACTTCGAAAGGGTTATTTTTTCGCAAAAATGACAAGAGGGCTTTTTGTAGGCAAAAACTTTGGCTTTGTAGTTTTTGAACTTAAGAAAGATTGGTTTGTAACGTGCCATTCCGATAACAAGCACACAGCGTCTTTATGTTTTAGCAGGCCGTTTGCATTATCTTTAGTGACTTAACCATTGGTCTTATTTTGTGTAAGTTTATTTTCTTGCAGATGTAACACTATCTAATTTTTTTTTAAGTAAAGCAATAAGGCATTCTTGTTTTTCTACTTTTTAAGATTTTTGGTTAGTAATTGTTGGTCTCCAGTTTCTTTTTGTACACATGTTTGGACTACATATATTTTTTGTTAATTCCGCATAGTTTAGCTTGTTTCCAGAACTCTTGTGGTTTCACTGGCTACATTATTGGAGTATTTCGCTCATGTGACGATCGGTAAATTATTTTCCTTTGACTTTTTACTCCTTTCGTCATTTCTTATTTTTTGTAGTTCCTTTGCAACTAAGCCGCGTAACTAGCAGGATGTTGTTCGTTACAATTGCAGCATTTGGGCGGGCTAGCATTCAACACATATTGTGGTAGTAGCCTGAACATTTAACACATATGGTGGTAGTAGCAGTAGTTTTTTGTGTGCAGAAATCCTTGACAATTCTTATATTGTGGAATAAATCGAAATAGGTATACACAAAATCGTGGTAGAAATAGTGTTAATCAAGAACGGAAATTGGCTGCTTTTCAAGTTTAAAGAAAAATAAATTTAAATTTCATTTTTGGCTTTAACTGTAAATTGCTCTGCCCGGTGAAAAGTTTTGACCGCAGTCTTTTGAAGGTTAACATTTTCAAAAATAATATAAATTTTATGTTTTACAACCTACCTATAGGACCAATTGAATCTTCTGAAATTCCTTTCTTTATTAAGTTTACAAGCTTAAAAATGGTACTGCGTAAAATCATTTTTTATATTTGCCTTACTATAGTAATAATGCAATATTTCGCAATAAGCGCACAATTTTACAAAAAATGTATTTTATTTTCTTAATTTGTTTTTCAATTTTAAGGGGTGCTGGTAGCGGATCAGTCATTAGAGACAGTAGAGGAAGAATTATAAAAGTACAAAGCTATTCACGATCCCATCAAAAGGCCCCTGATATAATGAGAGCTCTGTTAGAGCAAAAAGAGGCTTTAAGAAGGTATTTATTTAATTTTAATTTATTATATCAATGCTATTTAATGGAATTTATAAAACTTAATGTCTTATGCCCTCACCTAAGTTAATATTTGAATAACTTGAAAAGGTGCGAATCTTATTTCTGACCGCAGTCATTAATAAAAACGGGCTTTATCTTCCGATGAATTTTAACTTCCAATACTAAAATCACGAATTTATACAACTTTAATGTACGCCGACCGATTTAGCTACGGATATTCATAAAGACATTGTTGAGCTCGTTAAAATTATTCATATTTTGCAGCAATACTATAACGTCTCGTAACAGTTTCTGGTAATTTATGAAAGGTGCAGTTAGTTTCTGTTTATATAAAAAATAAGTAGGTACTTTTTTGAATCTGATAACGGAATTATCCCTTTCGGGCTTTAATAGAGCCCTGACAATCAATTTCCTGCGATAATGCTCTTTTAATGGAATATTTCATTATTGCGAGGAAATAAATTTACACTGAGATTTTTTGACGCTATAATTAATAGAAAAATCGTAGGAATTCAATGAATGTGTTTTGGATAAAATCTATCCATGGGGCCGGCATCCGCAAGCGTGAACACACTGTGTGCACGACGAAACAAAGGAATCTCCCTTTGCTTTGTCGTGCACACAGCCGTGCTCACGCTTGCGGAATCCCGTTCCAGGAGAACAGGTGGAAAAAAGTTAATAATAGGAGCGTATACAGGTTTTTCACGATTTAGGTGCGAGCAATTTTTTTTTGAAAAACCTCAAAGTGTGCCTTGTCACTCATGATAATTTTTTTCAAATATGTTGATTAACAAATATACCTATCTATAAAACCCGTTGTTGTATGTTGTTAGTATGCTCCATAATAAATTGTTATCAATGACCAAGTTTATATGCAGGACCGTACCGGTCCAAAGTACATACCAAAAAAACCCCGCATAAACAAGAACGGGACTGAACCATTTTCTGTCTTTTTGGTCTTGATTTTGGGGTGAACCAAAGCGGACCGAACCATTTCAGTACCGGTACATAAACTGTTTTGGACCATAACAAAGATCAAAGCATAACCTGTAGGCATTAGTTTTGAGTGGTGTCGATGGCGGTTAGGTTCAAACTACCGTCAATCGAATCTATTAACTCCAAACCGTAGTTCATTTTAAATATTTTTTACGGGTCAACTGGATTTTTGTGATAAAACTTATCATGGAAATCTATAACAGATCCACTGATAATGATGGTGCTTCGACAGGCAAAGTTGCTTTTGCTATTAATGGAACTACTGTACGTACATGCTGCCTTATAAATATCCTTATCGACGTTACTTCCATTAAGTACTGAAGTAGCACATCAATATAGAGCACTATTTAAATATGTCAGATTGTTAATCATAGAGCTGTTTTAGACGGTGCGCTCCAGGGCATGTGCCTCACGAACGTTTGGTGATGAAGGGATGAGTGGGGATGAAGAGAGGTACCACCCCACTTCTCCCTTTATCCATAAAGTTCGTGAGGCACATGCGCTGGAGCGCACCGTCTAAACCGGCTCATAGACGAAGTAATTATGATTGCGCGCTGAATTACTTAAGCCTACTTCACACTATCTGAGAAAGTCATATGACTTCACATATGTTAAGTCAAAAACGAGAGCAATGACAGTGTAAACACATATGCGGCTGTGTTATGCGTTGACATATGTGAAAGCATATGACTTTAAAGAAATTAAATCTGCTTCTATTTTCGTTTGAGAAGTCATACGGAAAAGCTGAGCGTGGAGATTTTTTTATATGAAAATAATTTTATATATGGGTCATTGTTTTACAAACCGAACACCTTTCTGACCGAAAGGTTATTGATTTAGCTGAAATTTTTTTTACGGGAGAGATACCTATTAGAGGATTTTTATTTTTTTTTCAATAATTTTGGAAAATAGATGGAATCCAAAATTTGAGAATTTGGTGATTTTTGGCTTAAAAATTCATAAGTCCGGTTGTGTTTGAGCTAGAACCTTAATTTTAAATCATTTTGAAAGTAAAAAAATGCGTCTTTTTAAACAAATAAATTCTATGGAAATTATGAACATGCGTATTGTTAAAATACGATTTAAAATGTTTAAATGGTTTTTAACCATTGCCCCACCTCGGAGCGACTGTTTAGTATAACCATTTTATTCTTCCTCAAATTTTCTATTAAATACGCATATTTAATTGATTAAGAAATTATTTGTTTAAAAAACGCATTCAATTAACTTCAAAATGAATAAAAAATTAAGTTTCTAGCTCAAGTAGAACCAGAGTTATGAATTTTTGAAAATGAATCTCCAAATTCTCTAATTTTCGATTCCTTCTATTTTCCAAAATATTGAAATAAAATAAAAATCCTCGAATACGAAACTCTTTTTTCCCGATATAGCAACCTTAAAAAAAGTTCAGCCAAATCACTAATGTGTCGTTCTATTTTTGTCCAAATCTGTCCGGTTTGTAAAATAAAGACCCATTTGTAAGATTGTCGCTTAAAAAACCAATTTGGCGACATTCTGTCCAGACGCAATTATTTTTATGACAAGGTTAATAACCTTCTTAACCGTTCGGTACAATATAATTGTTGTTGCAGGTACCGATACAATTGTTGTTGCAGGTAACTATTTTTTAAGGATAGAAGGAGTTGTATTTATGAAAGGGTATTTTTCGACATTCTCATAAAATTTTGAAAACTGTTTTCGTCTTCAAATTGTAACTCTTTGAAAACTAAACTTGCCATATCTCTGCCAGAATTTCTCCTAAGAAGCCATTGACAACTCTATATCATACTTTTAATTTTTTTATTTATATTTTTGCACTTTCTATAGAATTATAATAATGAAAATGTTGCTAAAGAAGAAATAACACCAGAAACAACGTTTTCATCCATTTTCTTTTTTGACAGCTAAATCACACATAAAGTCAAAAGGTTTGAACGTAGAACTATAAGAGCTGTGATATGTTTAAATCATATTCTTTCACCTATAAAAAAGCATATGTCAAATCATATGACTTTCTCATATAGTGTGAAGTAGGCTTTACTCAGTCGACTCACGATTAAAGTAGAATATAGAAAATTTCAATTCTAACTTTGGTAGTACAGATGTTATTTTGATTGGAGATCTATGCCAGTTGCTACTAGTTCGAGTTACTCCAATTTACAAGCAGTAGAAGCAGAAAATTGTTTTTACTATTTGGTGGCGCGGACTCAAATTTTATGAGTTGGATCAAGCTCGGTGAGGCCAACGAACCAACAGTTCTCTTTAATATTGACTAAAATTGGAAACGGTCAAAACGCGAAGATTGTAAACTAATTTGATTTTGTCCAAATGCGATCAGATTATTTAATACAGACGAGGCTGCCACAATAACCGGATTTTAAATGTTGTGCAAGATAAAACTATTTCGGCAGAACACACAACTTTTGCACGCCTTATATTACACAAAATGTTCCTCATTGTACTGCAGGCTTACCTTATAAAACTGTATTTGTGTCGAATGTATTAGATTGCTTAGCAAATGGCGCTGTTGCTAAATTAGTTCATGTTGAAGGAGAACTAAGTGTTGTGTGGATTGGTTTTCCAGACTTACTAAAAATTGGCCAACAAATAAAGAAAAAAGTCCCTGGATATGTAGCTGCTATTCAAATTAGGAAAACTGCTGTACCGATAGGAAGAAGATCAGCAACTTTTCCACTTAAGAGCAACAAAAAGATAAATGTTAAGCGATCGCATCTACCTTTACTTTGCGTTTGTGGAATACGAAATACGATTCATAAATCTCGGGGAAACAGATACCCTGCAATCGTTTAAGAGTATGATAAAAAACATCAACTGCCATTTGTGCGTGTTGTCTTGACGGGGTGATTAGCCTTGACGGTTTGTACGTTACAACAGAAGAGCATTCATAACTATAACTAGTCTAACAGGTGAATTCCTTAGACTCTCGCGTAATTGTTTACAGAAGAAGGGATGTGTTAGATTTTATTAATCAAAGGAAAGGGTGGACAACATTTACTTTCAATTGTCAAAGTTTTCGTGCTCACTTTTTAGATCTTACCGATTCAACTATACAAAACTCGTTATGTTTTACTTTTATTTATTTATTTTTTTGTTTTATGTGAAAAACCAAGCAGGAGTCACCCTTTGTACTACCAGTCCGTCATGTCTTTCACGTCATGGTGCAATGTCTAGCAGTAGCTTGGTTTGAAGGATAGAGAAAAGGATAGGAAAGGTTAGAGGGGGTCTGGGAGATGCTCGAGGAAATGTCGATGAATCTTACGTTTGAACTCTAAGATGTTGTACGAGTTCGGAAATACTGACTGCGGGAAATTATTCCACAGTCGAGTTGTTCTATTCATAAACGAACCTGTAGACCGTATTGTGCGCGAAAGGGGAGCTGGAGGGTATGAGGGTGGGCCGTCTTGTGTTGCGGGAATAATATTGCCGTGCAGGCAGGAGGTTCTGAATTTCAGCGGAACAGTCGCTATGGTAATAGCGATAAAGTATAGAGAGGGCTGCTACATTCCTACGGTGGCTTAAAGAGTCTAAAGAGACGCGAAAGGGGCCATCACCAATAAGTTTGATGGCACGATTTTGCACCTTGTCGAGGCAAGCCAAGGTGGTCTTTGGGGCGCCTGCCCAGATATACGAATTGTACTCAAGGCGGGCCGAATGTAGGATTTGTAGATTGTAGGAACTTGCATCTCTTGAGAAACCCAAGGCATTGGAACGCTTGTTTGGCGATTTGGAATATGTGGTCATTCCATCGCAGATTCTCAGTTAAAGTTACCCCTAGGATGTTAAGAGTTGACTCAGCCGTTCGATTCTCTTTGCTAACTGAGATTGGAGGAATATTGGTGCCAGCTTTGGTGGAGATGAGACAGTCCTTCGTTTTGGTGGCGCTAAATTCAACACGATTGCGGCCCCAATCAAGAATGGATTTGATGTCCTAGTTGATCGAAGTGGACATCAGTTCACGATAGTGAAGACAAGGTCTGGCACGTGCTTTTCTTATATTGTCGAAGGCATAAGAGTAACGCAGAGTACCGTCATCAGCAAAGCAGTGAAGTGGGTTGAAGAGTAGGAAAAGTGCGGGTGATAGGATTGATCCCTGGGCAACATCTGCCGAAATTGCGTGAGGGTTGGATTCGGAGAGAACAGAAGTAATTTCTATTCGGCGGTAGTTTAAAGAAAGGGTCGTTGGCTTCACCTTTTTTTGGAATGGGCTGAACGTGAGCTAGTTTCCAAGAGTCGGGATACACTACGGAGAAGCAAGACAGGGCAAAGAGTTTGCGCAGAGGTTTAGCCTATATTTTAAGGACCACAGGGGGATTTGTTTGCGTCAAGCTCTTTGACACACCTATAAACCTCGCGAATCCTGAAGTAAACCCCGTCCATTGAGTGGGTGGTATAATCGAGGGTGGGGGATGTCATAGCAGCATCGGGTAAAGAAGAATTTGAGGCGAACAGAGATGCTAATATGTCGGCCTTGGATTTGCTATCTGTTACCACTTCCTTGTTGTGAATGAAAAGGAGGTGTTAGGAGGAAGTAAAATTCTCCGTGATGGAAGTTACCTATGACTAGAAATTTTCACTGCCTGTAGTAGTATTGAGAGTCTTTCTTCTCAACCTATCATCGAATGATGATTTGACTTTGATGATGAAATTAGTTTCTCAATTTGATGTACTCACGACGAAGGGACTCATTAGGCGAACGTCTGTATGCTCTAAAAGCGGTTTCTTTAGCTTTTATCGCGTTCATACATTCCCCATTGAACCATCTGTTCGGCCTAGGCTTCATAGATTTGGTAGAGTGACGAATGAACAAACGCATGCCCGCTCGTATAATTTTGGTATACAGAGAGGAGCCCAGTCAGTTACTTGTACGAAACGAATAAGACCCAACCAGTTGGCTTTCCCATAGTGCCAGACAGTTCTTTTGGGAACTGTGGCGTTTGTGGTAAAGGATGAATATGGGAAATAAGCGCTGACTAGGCTGTGGTCAGAGTTACCAAGGGGGGTGCGAAGTAAGAAATAGATCAAGGAGATGGGCTCCTTGACCTGGAATGCCAGGAACTGTCGTAGGACATTTAACAATTTGATGTAAATTGTTGAGGTTTGCAAAGAGCTCGGCGTCCTTGCCAGAAACACTGGTGCCATTTGAGTAATTTAACCAATGTATATTGTGAACGTTGAAATCACCGCAACAATAATTTCGAAAATAAAAATCCGGAAATCCGTTCGGTAATAGTGATAAGCAAACGGAAGTACAAGACAAGACAAGACTAATATAGTCTTGGTCTTGTCTTGTTCTTGCTCAGTCGTTCTTGTTCTTGTTCTTGCGAGCATAGCTAAGTCTTGGTCTTGGCCTTGGTCATGCTAAATGTGCAAGACCAAGACAAGGCAAGACAAAACTGCAAGACCAAGGCTATTTTTGCTCATCAAGTATGTATTGTATGTATTTTTATAAATTGGTTATTAAAAAAGAGACATAAGAATCTTAATTTTTGTATGGTTTTCTTTTTAAATCCTGAAAGATTTAACAGAAGAGTGACTCATTTCCTAGACACCAGAAATTGAAGAAAAGTAACAGAGCACCCAATTGATTAAAAAAAGACACAGTGTTAAACATCTACGAAATTTGCTTCGAAATGCAGAAATATTGATTGTGAATCTCGTTGACGCACAATGCATGCAAAGTCATTATGTACTTATGTACAAATGTGAATAATTGATTTCACAATTATTATCATACTAAAAAGTAAATATACAATACACACATATGTTTATATCATAATTACTTGAAATTCCTAGTCAATTTTATATTTTTTGTTTTTAAAAGAATGAATTTAGGTGAAAATTTTGCTCTTGATCTTGTTCTTGCACAGTTAGTCTTGTTCTTGTTCATGAGTAGTGCTATGGCGCTCCTGGCTCACTGACGTCATCGGTTGGTGTCTTGGGTGTGGATGTGGGTCTTGGGTGTGCCTCGGATGAGCTTTCGTGCTGGCTGAGCTTTTGAACTTGCTGTGCCATGGCTGAACTTGCATGTGCCTCGGATTTGGTCTTGGGTGTTAGTTGGATGTGCCTCGGATGAGCTTGAGGAATTAGATTGAGCTTGCATGTGCCTCGGATGAACTTTAGCGCCGGATAAGCTTTTGAACTTCAATGTGCCTGCGGAATTAGATTGAACTTTAGCGCTAGATTAGCTTTTGAACTTGCATGTGCCCTGGATGAGGTCTTGGGTGATAGATTCAACTTACATGTGTCCCGGATGAGGCTTGGAAAATTAAATTAAACTGCATGCGCCTCGGATGAGCTTGGGGGAATTAGGTTGAGCTTCGCTGAGTGTCGTGGATGAGATTATGCGGGTGATTGAATCTTCAGTTTTGAACATCGCTGTGCTTTGAGCAGGGTCTTGCTGATCCTTTGTTGCGATTTCTATAAAAAGCAGCGATGAAATCCTTATTTCCTCAGTTCGCGCTCACTAGATTGAACTTACATGTGCCTCGGATGAACTTTAGCGCTGGATTAGCTTTTGAACTTCAATGCGCCTGCGGAATTAGATTGAACTTGCATGTGCCTCGGATGAGCTTGGGGAATTAGGTTGAACTTCGCTGAGTGTCGTGGATGAGATTATGCGGGCGATTGAATCTTCAGTTTTGAACATCGCTGTGCTTTGAGCGGGGCCTTGCTATTCAGGACATTACCCTTGAGTTTTGGTTTGCACCCCTGCCAGGCTTGCGCAAGGGCCCGAGAGACTTAAACCCACATCCCAGCTTCAAGGATCCCAGAGACTCAAGACCCCATTTCAATTTTTTTAACCAACTCTCCTAAGAAATAAAATATCCCGCCATGCAAAAATATTCATATTACATTTCAAATATTTTCCCCGTAAGAAATAAAATATCCTTGTTTCACCTAAAATCACGCCACTCAAAACATGTGCAATTGATATACTTATAAGGGGCAATCGCGAAAGGAAATTACCATTCTGATCTCGACATGAATTTTCATGCCCAGCCGCCAAAACCCAAATCCAAGCATCAAATTGCATTCCTTTGCCTCATAAATTTTTAACCAAATTGACCTCACACATATCCTTCATGCCCATACGTCATGAAAGCACCTAAAAAAACTCAAGCACGGGTCACTCTCTTTTCACGAATGCTATTTTTACCGATCGCGCGCCAAGGAGCCTTAAGTAAAATACACATCAAGGGTTGAGATCCCTAGCAGATCTTTAATGTAAACAAATATATATGCCGGGAGTTGGATGTTTCCAATTAAGAGTCCTCGGGGTGCTGCGGCTCAACGGCAAAAAAATCACTAGCGGAAATTTGGGACTTGAAATTGCAATTGACATGTGCGGCTGCACACATATGGCATATTATCGCGGGTTTTAAAAATTTACGGGATCTATTGTTTTAGGTTTGAAATTTAGAAGAAAAAATTTCTCGTTTTAAGAGTTGAAGTGGAGAATTTTGCTATCTTTGAGAAAATCGAGTTTCAATGAAATTGGGAAAAAATTTGAAAAGGGAAATTACGCAACAAATGCAGCTGATCGCATTTTTTGTTTATGAGGACCTTTCCTGCTGGACCACCGCGAGTGGGTATAAACAATTTACGCAGCAAATGTAGCTGAGCGCATTTTTTTGTTTTTGCTTATGAGGACCTTTCTTGTTAGACCACAGTGAGTGGGTATACACAATTTTGGAGAAAGCTGTTTCAGGGATATAGGGATTTTTTTTGCTTTAAGATAAAAATTAAATAAAAAACATTTTTAAAACATATTAAAACTTGACTTTATTTTCAAATCTAGTATTACATATTTTCTCTCGATGATACTGGTTCAATATGGGCTCCAGGATTTTACTTGTAATGATGATTCTCTGCTGAAATCGGCATCTATCTATTGCATGTATACGCCTCAGTCCAATGCGGCTGGCTCTATAAGCAAAATCCCATACATGCATGTAGTGTACTTCTGGTGTTAGTATAAATCGAACCCTTTTTTGCATTCTTTAGAGTTGCTTACTAAGCGTTGAACTTTCTGTTTGTACCACTCTGCAAAACAACATCCACACGTATTTGGCTAGCTTCAAAATCCAATTTGTATTCTAAGCATAATGGCAGCTAGACAGCTATACAGTTACACAGCTATACCGCTACACAGCATTACAGCTACACAGCTATTCAGCTACACAGCTATACCGCTACACAGCTATTCAGCTACACAGTTATTCAGCTACACAGCTATACTACTACACAGCTATACCGCTACACAGCTATACAGCTACACAGCTATATTTTTTGGTTTTTAAAGTTCTATTTTATTAAAAAGAAAGAAGTAAAATAATAATTTACCTAAATCTGAAACATGGTGTAGGGCCGGTTGATTTTGCTTGTTCATTCAATAAACCCATACTCTCGCAACTCCTCAATGATTGACACTATCTCATTAGTATGACTATTATTTCCAGCTTTCTGCGATGCTACCAATATGCGTAGCCTGTCAACTAGCTCATTGGGGTCATCCCAATATATGTACTCGATATTTTTCCTGGGTATATGCATTATTCCCTTTCCAGTATGAGGAATGCGAATCAACTTTTTTATAATGTTTCTATATTTGTAGCTATTTGTTCCTTTTATGTGCTGGTTTTCCTTAAAATCACGCCTGTAGTTGCATGTATCATTTACAATTGCCTCACAATTGAGTAACCCTGGGGCATTTTCATAAAAAGTAGTTCAGCTAAGCCTTCAGTTATCTTATACTGCTTCTCACCAATAAGAAAATTTTCTTTATCAACTTTTAAGATCGAATTACAAATATGTAGCATATCGTTGAGATAGTACACCCCATAAGTTTGATCAATTTTCACGCTATTATTTTCAAGTAGTTGTTTATATCGGTTTAGTATCTGACCTGGAGACTCTAGCTTTTGTTCTTTTATAGGCGTTGCAAACTCTTCATCATCACCATCATCTGAATAATCCCTAACAGGGGTGCTAGCTGGTTCCAGCTTTAAATATTTACGTGCAGGTGGTGTGTATACTTCATCATTCCGCGGTATTTCATCTTCTTTCTCTTCCTCTATTGGCTCAAGTTTGACCGCATCTTTTAATTCGTATTTTACATCTGATACTAATTGTTTAAGAGGTTTTGTGATTGGTTTGAAAGTTTCCTCCAGATATGCTGCTTGTTGAAGTCTTCCAGCTCTTAAAGCTCGAAATTTCTTTCTAATTGAATTTTCGATTTTTACAATTTTCTCCAGCAATTTAATATCCTTCTCATAACTCATAGTTAAAGGTTCCTTTAAATGAATTATTAACGGCCTGTTCACTGAGCTGCCTGATTCGATACTGAGCTGCTAGATTGAGCTACAAGTTCATTTATCTAATAATGTCAAGCTCGCGTAACTGTTTAAGTATCCAAAATATTTCTCGAGCTGCTAGATTGAGCTACAAGTTCATTTATCTAATAATGTCAAGCTCGCGTAACTGTTTAAGTATCCAAAATATTTCTCTTCCTTCTCTAGTTGGCGCTAAGCATCTCAATCGATCAACTAGCTCATTGGGGTCGTATAAGTCCGAATTTTCATCATCATAATCTCCATCTTGAATGTATTTGTAGCGATACTGATGAATGTTTTCAGTATATTTACTCGCATCTTGAACCATCTTCACTCGTTTTGCTGCGACTTCGTTAATTGATTCTAAATCTGAACTTTGCAAAGTTTCATCATCTTTTTCTTCAGAAGTATACGATTTTGCTTCATCATTTAGGTTTTTATAAGGGTATTGGTGAATTTTACCGCAGTTTTCACTATATTTATTTACATCCTCAACAAACTTTGCTCGTTTTGCAATTGGCTCTGAATCTGAGCTCTGATCTGCTCCAAGAATTGAATTTTTGCCATTAGATGGTTCCGCCTGATCCTCTTCATATTTACACATCGTCACTTGCTTAGAGAAAATATTGCTAGAACTGTTCTTGGTGTTAGACTTTTCGGAAACTGTTTTAGGTGTTTGAATTTGCAAATATTCCTGACCTTTTCTTAATTTCAACATTTTATTTCTAATGTTTTCGGCGGGGCTATGCCCATAAGCATCATCCTCATACCCCATAACATTATAAATATCAGCATCAGTATGTATTAGTGATCTATCTTTTTCTTCATATTGTCTGTTTCTGGATGTATGCGTTGATCGGTTTTTATGTCTAACAAGGTTCTCCGCACGAGTGAATGTCTTGTTACATACCATGCACTCAAACATAGTGATTGTAAGATACTGCACCCGCGATAATATGCCATATGTGTGCAGCCGCACATGTCAATTGCAATTTCAAGTCCCAAATTTCCGCTAGTGATTTTTTTGCCGTTGAGCCGCAGCACCCCGAGGACTCTTAATTGGAAACATCCAACTCCCGGCATATATATTTGTTTACATTAAAGATCTGCTAGGGATCTCAACCCTTGATGTGTATTTTACTTAAGGCTCCTTGGCGCGCGATCGGTAAAAATAGCATTCGTGAAAAGAGAGTGACCCGTGCTTGAGTTTTTTTAGGTGCTTTCATGACGTATGGGCATGAAGGATATGTGTGAGGTCAATTTGGTTAAAAATTTATGAGGCAAAGGAATGCAATTTGATGCTTGGATTTGGGTTTTGGCGGCTGGGCATGAAAATTCATGTCGAGATCAGAATGGTAATTTCCTTTCGCGCTTGCCCCTTATAAGTATATCACTTGCACATGTTTTGAGTGGCGTGATTTTAGGTGAAACAAGGATATTTTATTTCTTACGGGGAAAATATTTGAAATGTAATTTGAATATTTTTGCATGGCGGGATATTTTATTTCTTAGGAGAGTTGGTTAAAAAAATTGAAATGGGGTCTTGAGTCTCTGGGATCCTTGAAGCTGAGATGTGGGTTTAAGTCTCTCGGGCCCTTGCGCAAGCCTGGCAGGGGTGCAAACCAAAACTCAAGGGTAATGTCCTGAATAGCAAGGCCCCGCTCAAAGCACAGCGATGTTCAAAACTGAAGATTCAATCACCCGCATAATCTCATCCACGGCACTCAGCGAAGTTCAACCTAATTCCCCCAAGCTCATCCGAGGCACATGCAAGTTCAATCTAATTCCGCAGGCGCATTGAAGTTCAAAAGCTAATCCAGCGCTAAAGTTCATCCGAGGCACATGTAAGTTCAATCTAGTGAGCGCGAACTGAGGAAATAAGGATTTGATCGCTGCTTTTTATAGAAATCGCAACAAAGGATCAGTAAGACCCTGCTCAAAGCACAGCGATGTTCAAAACTGAAGATTCAATCACCCGCATAATCTCATCCACGACACTCAGCGAAGCTCAACCTAATTCCCCCAAAAGCTCATCCGAGGCGCATGCAGTTCAATTTAATTTTCCAAGACCTCATCCAGGGCACATGCAAGTTCAAAAGCTAATCTAGCGCTAAAGTTCAATCTAATTCCGCAGGCACGTTGAAGTTCAAAAGCTTATCCGGCGCTAAAGTTCATCCGAGGCACATGCAAGCTCAATCTAATTCCTCAAGCTCATCCGAGGCACATCCAACTAACACCCAAGACCAAATCCGAGGCACATGCAAGTTCAGCCATGGCACAGCAAGTTCAAAAGCTCAGCCAGCACGAAAGCTCACCCGAGGCACACCCAAGACCCACATCCACACCCAAGACACCAACCGATGACGTCAGTGAGCCAGGAGCGCCATAGCACTACTACTTTGTTCTTGCGAGCATAACTAAGTCTTGTTCTTGCTAAATGTGCAAGAACAAGACCATTTTTGCTCATTACTATTCGTTAATAGCCTCGAAGGCTGATTTGGTGGCTTCATTACTAATATTAGGGTTTCTGTATAGAAAACAGAAGAGTGTGACGTGGATATGAATAATTATTTTAATCTAAAGATGATTAAAATCAGAGCAGCTACTATTGTACATCTTCTGGAACGCAACGTCATTCCTAATATAAATGGCTACTCCCCTATGTCACCTGAAATCGATCTAAATCAAGATCTGATAACACCTGGGTTTCACTCAGTACGAAAATATTCGGGGCATGAAGCAATAGTTCGCACATAATGGCCAGGAAGTTGGCATGCAGTCCCGAATGTTTCAAAAATTAAAAGAAAAATTCTTGTCCCACTGAGGACTGTTTTGTGCGTAATGGTGGGTCCACACTTCGCGGACTTGGGTCGTACGCGCTTTTGCCTTTTTTTCAAATAGAGTTTTATGACTTTTTTACGACTTTGGCCATGGTAAAGGCAGTGCGGCAAAACTACGCGGACAAAAGGCTGTGCATAAAAAGGTACATTGTACGTCCACACAATATGAGCTTTTCGGAAGCGCGTACGGCGTTTCAAATGAGAATTGTTTTTTTTCTCACTCATAATTCAGAAAATTAAAGATCACGCCCGCTTTTGTCTGGCCGTACAGCTAAAGCTCGTGGGATCTAAGTCCGTGTAGTGAGGACGGGGCTTAAGGTTCATGACCTCGTTTGTAGCTGACTGCGCCGGCGATGCTTTTATACGAAACTTGGTTACTCAATGAAGGGTCAGTCAGTATACCAAAGTTCCATTGTATAATTCAATATAAGCGATCAAACGATCGAGTTGGCGGCTGTTTGCCGTATATCAGACAGTACGCCCAGTATATGTATGACCATGAAACAGTCTGAATTTACAAGTTTTATTAGTAGTTTACATTACTCCAAATCAAAAATCTAATTCTTGAAATAATTATTATGGCCCTGCCCTGAGGAGAATTTCATGGCAGAGGCGAAGATTCGGGTCCACTTATTAACTTTCTCCAAGTGCATGTAAATCTAACCATGAATAATGATTGATTGGTTTCACCAAAACGACACGGCACCACCATTGATGCTGTATTTAACCGATACGTTAACGTCGTTAGTATGAAACTCTTCGTATCATATTTCAGTTACCATAAACGAGATAAAAGCAGATCCAGCTGACGACGCATTGCTGAAAGGGCCTTCTCGCCGGAGAATGGGCCGAGCGTGTCGGCATCATGATGCTTCCACCTCCCAATGCACGAAAATAAAAAAAAACATAAATTATTTGATTGCAAATTAAAAATTAGTTTTAAATCACGCCAAAGAAGTATAACTTCTAATGTGGGTACAGACCCATTCTTTTTTTCTCTTTGGACAGTCTCATTTACTATCATAGGCATTACAGCAAATAATTGTGGTATCTCAAACAAACAAAAAAACAATTCTATGCAGAATAGACACTAATTAGCAAAAATTAATATATTAATATATGCGTTAGCGATAATTCTGATTTCAAAGGAATTTTACTTACTAAAACCCCTCTACACAAAATTTTGTCACAATTGCCTAATTATATCTTAAAAAAACGTGAATTTTTATATCCATTTTTACTTTGGAACTGGCGGCGGCTGGCGACAAACTTGAAACATGGCTGGCAGGTACGCTTCAGGTAAGGTCAGGCCACTTGCTTTTTTCAGAGGTAGAGAGGGAAGAAAATTTGTATTTTAAGGCTTGCAAAGAGCATTTGAGACACTCAATTCTATTTATTTAAAGGAGGGTCGACTCGATAATATTTGGACGTATTGGAGCGCATACTATTATTGCCTCTAAAGCATTATAGTGAGATAACAACCATTAAAAAGTAGTCAGTAGATTAGTAGATGTCTTGTCTATATTCTGTCAAAAGTGGAATCTTGCCGAAAGTTGCACTGTACCAACGTGTGAATGTTTACATGCAAAAGTCTGTTACATTTTTAAGCTTGTTTTAACCTAGTTATCCATTTTGCCATTCAACATAACTAAATTGAAAATCTAATCTCAGTTTTCTGTAATTATTAAATGTAATAAAACTAATTTTTTCTTACTTTTTATTAAAGCTTTGAGCCTTGCCCATATAGCCCGTGCGGACCATGTCAACCATGTTCACCATGTTCACCATGTCCACCATGTAGTCCAATGGCGCCCCCGCCAGCCACATATAACTGTAACTGTATTGCGTGCTATTAAATCAAGTGTTCAACAATAACAATGGCAAATATACCGGGTGCTTAAAGATCGTATTGAAGGAGTGTTCATGTATAAATTTTCAGTTTTGTTTAGAAATTATTAAAAATTTTAAGAGTAAACATTTTCCTTATTACAATATATTATTTTATGTAAACATCATTGAAAGACATCGAACTGTTTGTTTTAAATTAGTAAAAAAATGAAAATTATTCAAGGTGTTCAGGATCGAATATATGCTGTTGTTGTTGTCCAGACATTCCAGACAGAGATTGTTGTATATCACTATGTAGCAGCATTGGAAGATGCAGTTGTTAACTAATTTACCTTATTGGACAAAACTTCAGTAATGAACTTAGATTAACAAAAGGCCAAATGCGGGCTTTAATGCACTTCGAAATGGAGCAACTTAAAACGAATAAGTTGAGGCAATTTGCAAAACAGACTGGCTTTGTTATTGTTTCAGGTATGCAGAACGTATTTGCAATAATTTTTGTGATTTTTAAAGTCTTAATTGATGTGCAACACCTTCTGAATACGTAGATTTTTGCAAGTTACTTGTAGGTAAGTATACAAATTAGTTTAAAATATGGAATTTAACTTTTTTTAAATTTTCTAGTTACAGCACTCTAAGAGCAGAATTTACTAAGCTGTGACTCATAGTAACTCTTGGGTTGTATCCTTTGTGTTCACGTTGGAGGTTAATTTTTTTCGATTTTGGAGACATCAGTTTTTCGGATTGTTAAATAATTGCCCTCCCCATGAAAACAAATAGGATAAGCTTAGTCAAGCTACTGATTTGGCTTTGTCGAGATTTAATGAAATCCATTATTCGACATGATTTGTAACACTCGACGTTACCCTTTTCAATTGTGGCGAAATCATAATCGATTCACGAACAAAAAATCATTTTTTTTGAAGAATCAAATTTTATAAACAAAGTCCTACAGGCGCGTTTTATTTGGGAAAATGAAACTAAGGTGAACAATTTTAGTTGGTGGTATGAAATTGAAAATTATAAGGAATTAATAAATAACCAACTGAGATTAAAGTATTAAGAAATAATCGATGCTAATTGAATTATTCTGCAATATTTTATTTAGGAACAAACAAAACTATATGTTAAAATTATTCTTAACACCTTGAATGCCACGCTAATTTTACATGGCTTGCCCGTCTTTCCAATATGAATTTTTCATTAAGCAAGGTTGTAACTAAATCAACTTCCCTCAGGAATCAGGTCTGCGAAAAGTACTGTGTTTCCATGAGCCAGAGTAAACAGGAAGCTTTTTCTCTCAAGATCACTCGATGCCGTTTCCATGGCAGTTCTGGGTTGAACTGACAGATAAATAATTTTACATTAGCTCTGTTTCTTTACTATTCATGCAAAAAATGTTCTTGAAAAAACTTGCTCGTGTGGTGGGAGAAAGTTTAAGCAAGAAAGAAAAAGTAAAGAAACACATTCGTGCAAATTCTTTATAAAAAGAAGAAAAATAAAATGTCATTTTATTTTTTTTTATATGTCATTAGAAAAGATTTAATTCAGTGATATAAACTAAAAAGAAAAGATTTAATTATTCAGTCATAAAAGCTAAAAAATGAACATTAGTGAAAAAAGGAAGGTAGCATGCGTAGTTTTACGTTTTTCAAATTCACAACTGAAATGCCAGTCACATTTGACATTCGGTAAAACATCCAAGAAAAAATGGCCTACGTACCCAAGCAAAATACTTCGTGAAAATTATTGCAATAGGGGAAGCGATGTTGTCACGTAATTTCCCCTCATTTTGGCATTTCACGAAAGTAAAGAAACAAAAAACTGTACGTTCGTGCGAATTCTTGATCCCGGAGGATCCCAAACTTGCGTAAAGAAACAAACCTATTATGTCACCCTTAGTATATGTGCAGTAAATTATGCTGAAATACAATATGCAAAACTCGGGTTAACCGGACTGGCTTCGTTGAGTTTACTTGGATTTAACAAAACTTTACTCAACCCCCGTACCGTATCCATGGGCGCTTAATCTGAGTAAACTCAGGGTAGACTCTGCAGTCAAAACCCAGTAAAGGGGATGCGATTTCACCAGTACATTTAAACATTGCTCTGGAAGCAATAATGAGATGAGCAGAACTGAATGGCCCAAATAGCATCTTCACAAGAAACATTCATATAGTAGCTTTCGTCGATGACATAGTCATACTTAGACGCAAAGCGCAAGACGTGAAGGAAACCTTCTCAAGAATTGTAGAAAGCTCAGCAAAGTTCAATCGAAGAGTAAATGGTCCGAAAACATAGTATATGATTGTACCAAAAAGATAACAACAACGATTAGGGCGAAGCATAGTCTTGACGAGCATAGAGTGGAAATTGTAGACAATTTTAGCTACGTACGGATAATGCTTACTGCAAAAATAAGATAAAGGACAACATTCATAGACCCATCGTAGCCGCAAATATAACCTATTTCGCACTAGCCCCAGTCCTAAACCAGTTGGGTTGTGGGTTTGACCCTTTCGATCCACACGATCAACTTCCCAGTATAATGAATGAATGGATATTTTAATAATAAATGAAACAATGATAAAACATAGTGTAAGTAAACTCATATACGGTTCTTGAAATTAATACAACTCCTATAAATAGCAAAACTTTCGTGCTATTAAATAATATAATATTTAAACTGACTACTTCGGAAATAGTAATAGTTTTAGTACTAGTGGGAAATTGACTAGTACCAGAACTGGTGACAAAGTAATCCTGAGAGAAGTTAGTTCAAATAACGATAATAATTGTAAATCCACAAGATTTTTCTAGAGAATTTGTTTGAAATGTGCAAACGAACATTTCCTTCGTACTTCGTTCGCTACACAAGAGCGCGTGGTCGAACTCGCCCTGAGCGCCACTCATAAGCTGGAAAACAAATGACTTAATTTGGAAAATCGTACGATTTCAGGAGATATTACCAAAACTAATCAATATAAAGCCTGCCAGACTTGGCCAAAAAGGCCGGCAACTACTACACAAACAACTTTTCGACATTGGGCCGTGGCAACGCGGAAAAAGTAGAGAGTAGAGCAATTTACGCGGTGTGTGCGTAGCGCTCAAGCCACATTTCGTTAGTTCGCATTTGAATACATATACTTATTCTAACATACCCACCCGGAATTTGAGAGTAACTGAGCGTGTGACATGAAGAATCCCTCTGGTTCCGGCCCATAATCTCACACAATAAAGAAGCCGTGCTTTGCGTTATCCTGGATACCTAGTCATACCAGTCACAGCGCTGAGCCATTGTACTTGAAACGATGGAGGTATTTTCTAAATGCTCTATATCTACTCAAGAAAGGCGTGAGGGCGTAGCTCACTTCTCCACACTCTATCGTAACCCATCTATCCACGTTTGGAATAAGTCTGAGGGTCCACCGACTTTTAACAGACTCGTTTCACTTGCCATTACATTAGAGACTCGCAGTACGCCATCTGCCACCGCACTGAATTTGTCTCCCCTGTAACATATTTTGGATGATGGAGATGCACGCCCTCTCTCGCTAGTATCTCTATGGGAATAATTTTCCTGCTATCACGCACGCTCATAGTTAGATGTGGTTGTGTATACCCAGCACGCGCGAAAAACGCCTATGCTGGAGACAGATACATGCGTTCGTTGGTGCGTGCGGTGATTGATATAATAGAAGTTCGTGCATTCAAATGTGACCTGTCATAGTTACGTAAACGGAACGCACAAAACGCAAAAGTTGGTCTACTTCCAACTTCCGCATTGCCGCATTCGCCATAGCCTCAAATACCCAAACACAAGCTCGCACAAGAGACACATGCACTCGTGGTTTAGGTTTTTTGGTTATTTGTAAGAGACTAGACGGAACCCAAGCAAGCAAGTGTCTGTCAGCAACAACTTGCCGCATACACCGCACCCACTGTACGCACGCTCAAGTCTGTATCCAGCTTTAGTCTGTATACGGCCCTCCATTTTCTGCTATTAGCCATCTTGTGCAACGCTGCTGCCCACACTGGGACTGTGTAAAGCTAGACTGAACCAACCACGCTGGATCGGTCTAGGGCCCCAATTTGGGCAGCATTCTTGGAAATGCTGCAGAAACAGTGGAAGCTTTATCCGCCATGCCCTCCAAGTGTGTTTTAAAATTAAGCCTCTGGTAAATCATCTACCTTAGGGAGGACTGTGAGTGAATGATCTGTTCCCATACCTTGATCCTTACGGACAATTGGTTTCCTAAGTTTTGGGCTTAGCAAACGGCAAACCAGCGCTTTCAGGCCACGCTTTAATATCTCAGATAGCTTTGTTCGCGCATAATTCGATCTCATCGAGGCGTAGCTTAAACACATCATTATACATTGTGATCCACAGAAAAGATCCCAGAACCTTCTTTTCTTTTAGGAAAGGTTGTTATCAAATAACAGTTTCGGGGGAGGGGTGAGTTTGTCTGACTACCCACCCGGG
This sequence comes from Thereva nobilitata, assembly GCA_963855945.1. Taxonomy (NCBI): domain Eukaryota; kingdom Metazoa; phylum Arthropoda; class Insecta; order Diptera; family Therevidae; genus Thereva; species Thereva nobilitata. The sequence continues at coordinate 96,087,968 of OY979695.1, forward strand.
CTCAACACGATCCGCGGGCACTGACTAGTCCAATGCTACGCTCCAGCTGAAGACGCAGACGATGACATCAAAGACCGTAGCAGGCAGTCGGCAATAAACTATTGTGAACTCAACTTGTTTTATTATTTTATTGTTCATCTTTTTTTTTGTGTGATATACACGCAGGAAGTCACTACAGTTATCAAAAGTGGGATATGACTCATTAAGTCAAAAAAGAAAATATGTAAAGTAAAAATCGCACTGATTATGTACACACTCAGTAACGAACACCCCATAAAATTTCAAGATCCAAGAAGATGTTAAGATATTTCTCAAACAACATGTTATATAGGTTAAATACCATAATTAAAGAGATTTATAATAAAAAACATAAAACATTTTCATTACATAAAAAAACTTTTAACAAAACAGATTTCTTGATATCACAAAATCTTGAGATTTTAGGGGGTGTACGAAGACTTTCGTTACTGAGTGTATGCATATGTAATAACAGATTTAAATTCGTTTAAGTAATGTAAAAAATTATAAAACATGACTATCAGTAGTCAAAAAAGGGGAAATATATAAAAAGAAGTATGCTCAAAAATGCCCCACTTCCGGCAGCGAAGAGAAGTATCTCAAAATATAGTTAAAAATGAGTATAGAAGAATGACATATGTATTTCCAGTGGTAATCCTTACGAAAAAATGCTCAGAATATTCATTCAGGAGCAGTATACTATTTACTTAATTCTGCCGATTTCAGTTTTAGAACAGGACTAAAAATGCAAGGAAACACGATCGGTTGCATAACAATAATTATATACTAGGTATATTAAATAGTGCAGCAGTAATACTTTTTAAAAGTAATGTTATGATTACTGGGAGTTCTGTGCGGAACGTTGAGCAGTCAACACGTAATCGTTACAGTGACCTTAAAACAAAGAAAAATTTAAATGTAAATAGTAAAAAGTTCTCTCTCGCGGTACCGTGGATTAAAGTTCGATTTAATTTGTCGTTGTCGCGTAGTGAGAATATAATTTTAAACTGTCCGAAAACAAGGAATTAACCATCAATAGGAAAAGGGCCGCTTCTGAAGACATGGCCGAGGTCGGGGTCCCCAACCAAATAAAGATAAAAGCAAAGGAGCCAGAAAAGCTTTCGATCTAAATGCCAATGTGGATTTCCCAAGTCTACCTGAAAACAAACTTAACATAGTTGAATATCTTAAAACAGCCTGCAACAAGGATAACGGTAAACACGAAACAGTGGCACCAATACTAAACAAAAACGAACCCACTATCACTGCAACACCAACAGAGGTAATACAAATTCACCACGACTCTTTTCCTGTGGAAGCCACTAACGCTGAACAAGAAGAAGAAATGCTTAACCCCGACACAGACGAAGGCTGGTTGAGGGTAAAATATAAAAACAAAACAGCACCGTCGGGTGAAATAACTGGTTATAAAAAATACAGTAAATGTAGTATTTATTACAAAAAAAAACAATCAGTTACTTTACAACGCTTTATTACAATCCATGTTATCGTCACTAACTTTTAAATTCCACTGACTCCTATTTTGATACACTGGCTTAATGATCTCTGGTCTGATCGGTGATACTGTTAATCAACCAGCGATCATTGCCAGCTCTAATTCCTACACCTCCCCCCTTGAGTTCCAATGAATACAATTTTACTTCTTTTTATACATTTCAAATTTTAATTCAATTTCTATTTTCAACTTATACTAAAATACCAATAATACTAATTCTTGAACTCGAAGATAGGAGGTCTAATTTCTACTTAGTTTCTTCAATTACTAATTACAAATATATATATATAATATTCTTCTTTTTAATTTGGTTTACATAATATTTTTGGCTAGTCTTATTAAATTCATGTGAAGCTTTTACACCTTTATAAAGTAAATTCATTATTTATTTCTAACAACAATATTCTATTACCTATGAGTGACACCACAGTAAAATGTACGGGCATTGGCTTGTAGTATCGCTTCTGAAATTTTGAAAGGAAAGTGCGCTGATTTTGTTCAACGTTTTCTTATTACGCTCGAGTTTCTTCTTAGACTTTTTCCATCCTCAAGCTTTATCCAGTAAGATCTCGGTGTCACATCCTTTCTCAGTATGTTTGCTTTTAGCCATCTTTTCCCCTCCTTGAACCAAATTAAGTCGCCTTCTTTAAACTCGTTTCTGAGTCTTGAATTTTTATCATAATACATTTTGTTTCGGATTGAATTTTTTTGGACTACTTTATGTGTATCTTGGTGATCTTTGTTTTTAAATAAGGTCTCTTTTCCCGGAATAGAGGACCTGGTTTTTCTACCAAACAGTACCTCTACTGGTGAGACTTTCGTACCCTTGATAGGGGTGTTCCTATATTCTAAGAGGGCTTTCCATACTTCTACCTTGCTTTCCTGAGCTTTTTGAAGTAAAGCTTTCGCAATTTGTACAAACCTTTCGGCGAACCCATTTGATTGAGGGTATCTCGGACTCGTTGTTATTATTTGAATATCTAGTTCTTCTGCGAATTTACGGAAACTATATGAACCGAATGGCATATTGTCTGCTATTATAATTCTAGGTATCCCATGTACTGAAAACAACATTTTTAGTTTACTTATTATCTGTTGCGCAGTTTTAGACGTTAGGCGGATTATATCTAAGTACTTTGAGAAGTAATCTGCGATTACGAGATAGAATTTCCCATTTAGCTGCATAATATCCATGCCTAATTTATCGTATGGAATTTCAGGGATAGTGTTTTTTTTTTTTTTTATGTGGAAGACTAGAGCTCAGGGAAAGCCCTTTGTACTGTCGACAATCTATTTTCTTCGTATAGAGTGCAATGTCGAACAGCAAGCTCTAGTCGATAGATAGTGAAGGGGAAGAGAGAATTAGGAAGGAACTGCCACAACCACCTAACCCCAACCATTTCTATCGCGACTCTGGCATCGGGGCAATGAGAAACAACTCGCTGGAGTGTTATGCCTTCCTGAAACAAGTTGAATCCCATCAACCAACCGATGGCATGCGCTTGGTGGAGCGGGGCAGTGCTAGCGTTATCATCGGCTCTTTTACATTCGCATTCCTATATTTTTGACAAATTTCGCATTTCGCAATAATATTTTCAATGCCTTCATTCATTCCTGGCCAGAATAACAAGCTTCTTGCTCTTGCTTTCGTTTTTTCTATTCCCATATGCGATTCGTGTAATTTCTGTAATAGCTCCTGTCGTAGTGACGTAGGTACAACGATTCTCTCGTTAAAAAATATAATTTCGTCTTCACTATAGAGATCATCTTTAAATTTCCAAAAGTACCTTATATTGTCTTCGAGATTTTCCTTTCTGTTAGGCCAACCAGTTTTTAATACTCTCATCAAATTGCTTAATACTAAATCTTTCCTAGTTTCTTCTTGAAAAATTATCTTTTTTGTTGGACTAATATTAATAGTGTGTACGGTTTCATTCAAATCTAAAATTTCTGGACTTACTTCTCCTATTTTATAGTTTCTGGACAGAAGGTCAGCTATGAACATATTTTTACCGGGTATATGTTTGAAGAAAAGTTTGTATTTAAGTAGTCGTAGTTTCATCCTTTGCAACCGAGCATTAGGTATGTTGCCTAACTCTTTATACATAATTCCTAGGAGCGGTTTATGATCCGTGAGAATAGTTACATTCCGACCATAGATATATTGATGGTATTTATTGCAAGCGAACACAATCGATAACAATTCCTTTTCTATTTGACTGTAGTTTTTTTCTGCTTCTGTCATACATCTGTAACTGTCGGGGTAGGGTGTGCCGGGGCACGAAGAAGGGAAATTGCCATAAAGGCCAAAGACTACCATTACAAAAAAAACTTGGGGAAGGGGACTCAAAAAGAAGGGTGACTCGGACGGTTCGACCGTCGGGGAAGTGTCGCGAATTTACGCATCCAATGCACCGGTTGTAGACACGACTAGCGGTGCGCTAGCTAGCTCGCCAGATGGGGTGGGGTTCGCGGTGCTTGGATGCCGGAGGGGGTGACAGTTATATTGTTAAATCTTTCGTGCCTATACAACAACTAAATTAAATACGGGCGACAAGGGGGTGAAACACGTCTAGGGCCAACGAGAGGGGCTAATTAGGGGGGAGAAAAGAGAAAGAGAGGGGGTGGTCACGGGTCACCAGGTCATTCTTAGGGCACTACATGATGTCAAACAATCAAAAAAAAAATTATGAGTGGGCGGCACTTACCTTGGTTGGGATCATCCATTAACCCGGGGCCACCCATCCGTGGGGGTGTCTTACTCCATCATACCACAGGCGACATCCAATGTTAAGTTGTTAAGTAGGTTGTTGGTTTAATATTATGTTCAATTAATATTTATTTTAGTATTATTTCCAGCTCTTCTTATTTATAATATTCATTTTATTAAGTTATACCGATTTTTCTTTAATTTATTTGTTTCTGTATTTTATTCCGATCGTAAAAAAATTTTTTTTTTTTTTTTTGTTTCAGTAGTTATTCAAGCTTGCTTTTTATTATTTATTCCAATAATTATTCAAATTCTGTTATTTTTGTTTGTATTTATTTATTTCTATTATACCCAGATTTTATTTACATATATTATTTATTTCGTTATAATAATCAAAGTTTATTCTGTTATTTATTTAATTACTTTATTCAAATTTTATATTTATTATTTATTCATCTTCTTTATTTTATTTAGCTTATACATTCCTTATTTATTTATCTTATTTATTATTTAAATTATATGTTCATTATCCATTTATCTTATTTATTTATTTAATTTATATGTTCGTTTTTTATCTTATTGATTATTTAATTTATATATTCATTATTCATTTATCTTATTTAGTTATTTACTTTATATATTCATTAGTTATTGACTTTCACCCTTTCGCAAGTAGGCGTTCTAGTCATATCACATTATTAATTTAAATCCTTCCTCATTCATAATTCATTAATTTATTTCGTATCACGATATTTTATTTAATTTATTTTTTTTTTTTTTGTGTTTCTAGTTAAATATTGTTGATTACTTTCGGTGGAAATTTTATAAACAATGACTTCATCTCCGCCATCGTTATAGCACTTTTCAATTCGAGCCTCATTTAGGCATTTTTAAGAAAACTTCACAACATAACCAGCAAACAAGCTAACAGTAGATGGGATCAATTAATATTCCAAATAAAGTTCAATAGATATCAAAGATAAAAATTCACTAAACGCCTTTCAAATTGAAAACGATGATACCGTTTTTTTTTCTTATCTTCATTAAAAGATTAAATACAAAACCAAAAAAATTTGGCTGTAATACTTCCCACGATATATTATTTAATTTATTTTTTTCGTGTTTAAAACAAAATCCTAGGACCACTCGCGGTGAAAATTTTTCTGCCTTCCTCGCTATGTTTTCCGCCTTTTTTTTTTTTTCATTCAAATCTCTCTAAGCAAAACTAAAAAAACTCCCGTCCGCACGACTTAAAAACTCCAATTCGACTCCCTACGCGAGACTCAACTAAAAACTTCCTTTAATATCCCCCACGAATTTTTTTAAAAAAACTGCCCCACTTTTCCATTTCAAAAAAAATTTCCGTTTTTAAATTTCCGATCAATGTTCACTCTCAATCAAGGCAAAGTGCCATCCCTCCCAACTCCTCTCCCTTCGTTCACCAAAATCAATCCCAATGTCGCAACACTTCACCGGACCGTCGAGCCTTTTTTCCATCGATCACGCCACTTGGGCAATTTTTCTCGATGCTCCGGCGCGATGAGCGGTAAAATTCTTCTTGCTGTATCACTGTGGCTACTTGCGCAGGGGCTTCGGTGACGAAAATTCTTCGGTCCAAAATTCTTTTTCAAACTCATATAACTGGTGTGCAGAGGAGTTGTTGCCAGTTAAGTTACGCCACTTGGGCAATTTTTCTCGATGCTCCGGCGCGATGAGCGGTAAAATTCTTCTTGCTGTATCACTGTGGCTACTTGCGCAGGGGCTTCGGTGACGAAAATTCTTCGGTCCAAAATTCCTTTTCAAACTCATATAACTGGCGTGCGGAGGAGTTGTTGCCAGTTAAGTTAGTTTGAAAAAGATTTTTTTTGTTTTTGAAGAATGCGTAGTTGCCATGTAATTTTTTTCCGAATGATTAACCCTCTGACACATGATTCTCTGTTCTTACTTAAAAAAATATATTTATATTACATCGGTTTAAAATAGAAAAAAAAATATGAAAAGATGTTTATAAAGTTATGTAGAAAAAGGTGAAAATTTTATACATTACTTCTAAATGGCTAATGTCTCCGGTAAAAACAAATGTAATTAAAATTGTGACTTGCAAGCAACAGAAAACCATGTTACATGTGAGTTACACGATGTGTGAGAGGGTTAACAATTCGGATTCAATTTGACGCTTACGCCAATATTGTTTAGGATGATAAGGTGCGTCAGAGGCCTATGTGCTCAAGGCGACCGTTACAACACGCGCCACCTAGATGTCGCCAGAGGAGAGGGGGTGCGAAAAAAAACAAACGGAGGCCTTGTTGGATCGCTAGCCCAACGTGTGGCTCAACCACGCCCTGAAACCGAGTCTCATGCTCTAAGACTGAGCCGGGCTGTACGAAGGTAATGGAAAAGGCCGCTCGCGCGCGCAAACCTTGTTACTTCGGCTTTTGACATGCCTGAAATTACTGGGTTATTGGCGCTATTTAGCATTGATTTCCAATGACTTTGGTGTTATATGTTCTAAGGGTGAAAACACAAAGAAAGCAGGTTGCCTGCATTCCTATTGCCAGCGTCTAGCGGCGCCAATCAGGACAAAGAATGGATATCCATTCTTTGTGCTGATTGGCGCCGCTAGACGCTGGCAATAGGAATGCAGGCAACCTGCTTTCTTTGTGTTTTCACCCTAAGACAATCTCTGCTTTCCCTTGTGTTTTTACTGGCATATCTCAACTTTAAAGTCAATCGTCTCGTCCTCAGCCATTTTTCGATAAAAAGTGGGTTACACCATGCGTCCCCTGCTGCTTCCTTTCCCTGCGGATCCTGGTCCAGCTGGGACTAAGCTAGGTTCTCGTATCCATTTCCAAAAATCTTAGGCGGACGTCTTATAGGGTCGTCAGGGCCTGATGAGATCCTATTGCCTATATGTTGCCGAACATGAGCAGGAAGCAGAGGTTGTCTTCACGAATTTTGTTAAGTTTAGCCTGTATTACATCTGCGCACGGGAGCGGTCTCCTCCTTACCGGCAACCTAGGCGTCTCGGTAGTGTCTTTATATAAACGTGAGTCCCCTCTATGTGTATGGGGGTTGGCCTGGCAACCCCTGAAGTTACTAACATAAAAGCTTGGCTCCAGACAGCCAAGTATAACAAGCAGGTGTACCATCCGCTGGGGAAGCTACCCAAGCGGACCTCGATGGGTACCCTATTGATAACCGGTTAGGCCGGCGAGATGCCTTATTAAGGCTACTCGGAGTTGACCTGCTTCCAGAAGTGGTATTAGGGCGCGTCCTAGGACTGATCGCGCTGTGGAGGGACTTCGCGCTTCCAGGGGAAAGTCGAGGCAATTCCACATTGTCCCGGCGAGTCCCAAGGAGCGTGAAGTATCTCTTCCGGAAGGTGTCTCCTGCCCCAAGGACTCGATCCGCCGGCTATACCACATAGTCGTCGTCTCGAACCCCTGGTCCACGAGGTCACTTTCCGCTACTCAGGCTGTCAGGCCTTGACGTCCTTGGCGTGAAAGGTTCCGATTAGTTTGCCTTTTAAATCTTCTAACTCATATCTCCCACTCCCAAGCTTTCGCTTCACGCGAGCCTTCGTGAATTTATTTGCCAGTTTAGCGTTAAACCGGTCGACCTTGCTGCTTACGGGGAAGGTTCGTCGATAGACTACCTGGCCGGGCGAGAACTCTACTGCTCTGCAGCGCAGATTATGGTGTTTCTCGTGTCTAGTGTGAGCCGCGGCCAGGTGTTGCTCTATTTTGTCACGCCGGGCCTGCCATCTATCTACGGCCGGCAGTACTGTTATATCTCCCTCTTGCAAGGCACCTAATGTCTTCAGTACCGGGTAAGCGGATCCATGCAGGATCATTGGACACCCGAACAGGGCCTGGTAAGGGGAGGTATCGATGGAGGAGTGATGGGCGCTCCGTAGGGCACATTCAATTGCAGACAGATGTAGGTCCCAATCCCGGTGGTCTTCCTTCAGATACGCTCGGATAGCAGCTAAGACGGAGCGGTTCACCCGCTCGGAAGCGTTGGCTTGTGGGGAATAGACGGCGGTGAGTTGGTGTTTGACGCCGTAGTCGGACAACAGTTTCGCGAATTCTTTAGACGTAAAATGGCTTCCATTATCAGAGAATATCGCCTCGGGGACTCCGAAAGCGTGGAAAATTTGGTGCTCGAGAAAATTCACAGCGGCTTTAGATGTTTCGCCAGCTACTGGGTGGAGAAAGCAGAATTTAGAAAACGCGTCTAGGACTACCAATACAGCCGTATGGCCTTTCTTCGTCCTAGGATATGGGCCCATATAATCGATGTACAAGAGTTGAAAAGGTCCGCACACATCCATGGCTTCGCCCATAGGGGGCCGAAGGGGTGTGTTTGGAGCTTTTGTTTCCTTACATACTTCACAGCTCGCTATATATTTTCTGACTTGGCTAGCCATACCGGGCCAATAATATTTTTCCCGAAGGCGTGCAAGGGTTTTGTGAATACCGCCATGGGAAGCTTGAGGGGGCTCATGAGCGGACTCGATCAAGGGTGCGGTCAACTCTGCAGGGATCCACAATTTCCAAATCAGATCGTCTGTCTCGGGGTCGCCAGTTCGTGGGGCCGAACGGTGGAACACATAACCATCCGAAACCTGAAGGTCAGGTAACTGCCCGGCATCTTTGCTGACTTTGTCAACAAGATGCTGGTAGTCCGCTGACCTGAAGGCTGGAGACGTTAGGTCCACGTCACGACAGAAGGACACTTCATCGACACAGTCGACTCGTGACAGTGCGTCCGGAACCACATTCTGACTACCCTTGCGATGCTCGATAGAAAATTGGAAGCCCTGCAGCTTTAGGCTCCACCGCGCTAGCCGGCCGTTTAAGTCGGTCTGGCTCATGAGCCACTTCAAGCTGGCATGGTCAGTAATTATTGTAAAAGGCTGTCCTTCCACATACGCCCGGAACTTTTTAACGCTCAGCACCGCTGCGTAACACTCTAGTTCTGTGATGGAATAATTACGCTGGGCGCTGTTCAGCTTCTTAGAGAAAAATGCGATGGGATGTTCTTCATCGCCCTGTCTTTGGAAGAGGACGCTTCCTACCCCCGTTTTGCTGGCGTCACATTGGATGTAGAAGGGGCGGGTGAAGTCTGGAGTGACCAGTAAAGGAGCAGACATCATTGACTTCTTAAGTTCCATGAAGGCTTGGTGGGCCTCGTCGGACCAAAAAATTTGCCGCCTTTTAGGCAGTCCGTGATGGGAGAGGCGATACTTGCATAGTTACCTATGAAGCGCCTATACCACCCCGTCATACCTAAGAAGCGTCGCACCTGTTTGGTCGACTTGGGAACTGGGAAGTCCCTAATGGCTGCCACCTTGTCGGGATCAGTTTTCAGGGACCCATCGCCAATGATGAACCCCAGATACTTCACCTCCCGGACGCAAAATCGGCTCTTTGACAGGTTTACTGTCAGCCCGGAGCGACGAAGGCAGTCGGCAACCTTTTCCAGCAGTTGAAGGTGGGTCTCAAAGTCCGGTGACACCACCAATAAATCGTCCAGATAGACGAACACATTTTCTCTAAGTGAGCCCGGTATCGCCTTGTCCATCAAGCGACACATGCGTTGCGGAGCGTTACAAAGCCCGAACGGCATCACTGTAAATTGATACAGCGGTCTTCCTGGGACGGTGAAGGCAGTTTTTTCCCTGGATTTTTCCTCCAATGGGATTTGCCAAAAGGCATCTTTCAAGTCGATTGCGGAAATGAACTTAGTGTCCTGCAATCGCCCCAGGAGACCGTCTATATGAGGCAGTGGGTAGGCATCCTTTATGGTTACGGTATTTACCTTGCGGGAGTCCAAGCAGAGGCGGACCTTTCCAGGCTTACGCACCAGGACCACGGGTGAGTTCCATGGACTGTTGGACTCTTCGATCACACCTAAACTCAACATGCGGTCGATTTCCTCATACATGAGGGCCTGAATGGCGGGAGAAACAGGATAGTGCCTCTGCTTGATGGGCACCGCCTCGCCAGTGTCGATCACGTGTTGTTCCAGGTGTGTTCGACCGAGTCCACAGGTGTCGAACGACGGGAATCGCGCGCGGACCTGGTTTAGTCGCTCCCGTTGGGACTCCTCAAGGATATGGCAGTCGGGATCAGGTTGTGGGGTATGATGGAGTTCCCCAATTATGTGTGGGGCCAATTTAAAGGCCCTCCAAAAATCGACGCCAAGATAAAGATTCTGAGACAAGTCCGGTACTACATATAGTGTCATGGTCATAGTTTTCGATCCATAAGTTACTGGGACGGTGATTCTTAGACGTACCGTCAGCTACTTGGACATCGGCGCGCAGGCGATGTAGCTTAATGGCCGGGTTGTCCTGGAGGAACGACTCTGCCCCTCTACCCAGGCAGCTAATGCTGGCGCCGGTGTCCAACAGGCCTGTTAGTTTGGTACCTTGGATCCGCACGTTGACGAAAGGTCGATCATCTCCGTTCTCATGTAACATGGCGGCGACAATCTTCTGTGTATGTGCCCTCTTCTCTAGGGCCCATGACCGTATGCGCGGGGCTTTGCGAGTTGGTGGCAGTTCGGCAGAATCATTAAAGATTCGCTTACGAACTCGATGATAGTTGGCCCATCGCTGCATAAAAGAGGCTCTGGCCTGTGGAGAAGGGAAGTCTGGCAGAGATTCCATTATCGACAGGTCAGAGACGTCGGACATGCTTGTTGACAAATCAAGTGTAAAAGGGGGGCTTTCAGATACTAGGTCGGGCGCGGACCTCCCCGGGGCCTCGCACCCTGGTTCCGGTTTCCCGAACAGATTGGGCAAGAAGTGGTGTAGACTTCGGGGCGCCCACATCTGTAGCAAAAGATTTTCCGATGTGGGGAAGGGCAATCAGAGAACGAATGTCCTTCTTGCTGGCAGTTCCAGCAAGTGACTGGGCGGCGCGGAGTTGCGTCGGCCCTCATCTCTTCTACAGCAGGTGGTGGTGTGCCACTAGCGTAATTCATATAAGGCCAGGCCGGTTGTTGTGGGGGCACGTCAGTCAGCTCATGCACTCGGTGCGAGTGGCGACTCTCCTCCCTCTTGGCTTTTTGCCATCGCTCTACTCGGATGCACGCTTCGCGAAGTTGGCGCATATTGTCATAGGTGGATCCTATAATGGCCGATCCCAGTGTGGTGTTCAGGTTTTCCATGACAAGGTGTACCAACTCCGCGGAGGACATCGGGCGCGAGAAGCGGTTTGCCAAGGCCAAGATTTTTGCGGCGTAATCGTCGAACGATTGATTGAGTTGTTTCGTCTCCATCATTTCTTTGATGAGTTGATGGTCGGTCTGCCTTCCACCGAACTGATCGACCAGTCCCCTTTTGAAATCTGTCCATATGGGGCTGGGTTGTTGCCGGCAAAACTGTGCCCAGTACCACTCTTCCGCGGGTCCCGTCAGCAGTGCCACCACATTCCTTACCAGCTCTAAGCTTGAGACGTCGTCGTTCCTCGCTCGGAATTCCATCCGATAGAGGAATTCCTCGGCCGGGATGTCTCCCGGTCGGCCTGAAAATTTCAAGTTCCAGTGTAGCACTGGGGACTTCCGACGGTTGACGGGTCCAGCTACATCTTGGTATTGACTGGGGCGGCCGCTGATACTAGGGGCCCGCGACAGAGTGTCAGTGGGCTCAGTTCCACCCGGCAACGAGGTGCGGCGGATCTGGGTTGAGGTACCGGCCTGGGCGGTATTACTCGCGGAGAGGTGGAGTCGCTCCCTCATTCGGCCTACCTCCTGATTCAAGGCTGCGACCTGCTCGATCAGCGCGGCCAACTTTGGGTCTTGTTCATCCTCGCCATCCTCAGATGGGGGATTATCATTGTCTTCAGCCCCTTCGTCGTTTGCATTGTTGGCTACGAATTGTCCCTTTTCATTTCTGTTTTGCGGCATAGCGTGAGTCGGAGTACAATAACTTGAATATAGGGGCTATGGTGGGCTGTTACACAATTCGTTACTGTCGACTTCTGATTTAATTTGTTTGGCTTTAATTACTTGCAAAGATATATATATTAAGGAAGGTGAGATCTATAAGTCCGATTCTGTTAAATATTTAAATTGCCTTCAAATAGAACTACAATGCTGAGTGGTTTCAAGATGACTGCTATATTACTGCAGCTTTCAAAAGGACTATCAAACGTCAGGAATATATTTGCGCAATTGGGGATTTCGTCGAATTTTTGCGAGAACTGCGATAAGTTTCACAACCTTGCCCAAAAATTTGAAACGCACTTTTAAGTTCAGTCCTTAAACGTGCACGTTTTTCACCAACGCTTTTTTTTGTTCAAACTTAATTCTAACAATAATAATAATATATAATGTTAATAATTTTATTCAAATTATAATTATTTAAATTTACAGCGAATTTTTTTTTTTTTTTTTTTAAAAAAAAAAAAGGGAAAAAAAATCCTTCCTTTTTATATTGTAATTATAGATAGAATATTTTAAAAAAATTCCATTAAGATGAGAAAACAAAATTTGATATTAATTAATTAAATCCGAATACTTTTTCTTTAATTATATTTATATTCTTCTCTACAAAAAAAATTGCGCTTTTTTTTTTTTTTTTTTTTTACATTTATTTCAAAAAGGAAGAAATACGCGCGGGAGTAAGGCAATTAATAATAATAAAAAAAGAAACTATATTTTTTTTTTTTTTGTGAGTGTGGCCCCAGGGAGAGGATGTCCTCCCCAAGGCTATGGTGGCTGATGGCGCCGATGACAGTCAGCCCGCACTCAGGACTGAGTGTCATCCGCGTCATCAGAAGCACCAAGTGCCTCCACTTGCGGGATCGATGATGAGGGTGGTGCCAGGCTTATGTCTAGCACCATCTTCATCAAAGAATCCCTATTGACTGACATCCGGCAACCCCAAAGCGATGACCGGATCCCAGTGACCAACAAAAGAAGAAAGGGTGAAAGAAGGGATAGAAGCCTCCGTTGAGTACTAAAAGAGACCGCTCTGACATCCAGCCACAACTGGTCAACAACTCTGCTGAGACACAGGAAGGTGAAATGTCAGAACGGTCAAACAGCCGGGGACGGGTGCATATCAGGACGTCGAGCCTGTCGCATCGCCAGGCGTTTGAACGCCGGTTAGCCTTGACGGGACAGGTCCGACGTCCAGGCGTACATCCGCCCATACTACAAAAGGTAAAGAAAGAGTTGAAGGGTGATGTTCACTGTCAGTGAAGGCTCGCACAGTGCCAGGCGGTATTACGCCTGTTAGCCAGACTTTGAACCTCACTGACAGGGACTGCAAATAAGATAGGGAGGCTACCGCAGTAGAAATCGAAGGATGAAGTGGTTGAAGAAGAAGAAAGATAGGAAAGTGGAAGAAAACAGAGATGATGAGGGCTAGAGTACCGCGGTAGGTACTTTTCGCCCATTAACCAGAAGCCGGAGGGACTTGGACTGAGAACGGGATAAAGGAAAAAAGAAGTCCACTCCTGGCTCCTCTCGCTGACCTGAGCCATAATATTTAAAGGATAAACTACTAAGATGAAAGAAAATGCTAGAGGAAATCCTAGCTTCGGACGGGGAAATTAACTAAAACAACAGACTCTCCTCCCTCTTGGCTTTTTGCCATCGCTCTACTCGGATGCACGCTTCGCGAAGTTGGCGCATATTGTCATAGGTGGATCCTATAATGGCCGATCCCAGTGTGGTGTTCAGGTTTTCCATGACAAGGTGTACCAACTCCGCGGAGGACATCGGGCGCGAGAAGCGGTTTGCCAAGGCCAAGATTTTTGCGGCGTAATCGTCGAACGATTGATTGAGTTGTTTCGTCTCCATCATTTCTTTGATGAGTTGATGGTCGGTCTGCCTTCCACCGAACTGATCGACCAGTCCCCTTTTGAAATCTGTCCATATGGGGCTGGGTTGTTGCCGGCAAAACTGTGCCCAGTACCACTCTTCCGCGGGTCCCGTCAGCAGTGCCACCACATTCCTTACCAGCTCTAAGCTTGAGACGTCGTCGTTCCTCGCTCGGAATTCCATCCGATAGAGGAATTCCTCGGCCGGGATGTCTCCCGGTCGGCCTGAAAATTTCAAGTTCCAGTGTAGCACTGGGGACTTCCGACGGTTGACGGGTCCAGCTACATCTTGGTATTGACTGGGGCGGCCGCTGATACTAGGGGCCCGCGACAGAGTGTCAGTGGGCTCAGTTCCACCCGGCAACGAGGTGCGGCGGATCTGGGTTGAGGTACCGGCCTGGGCGGTATTACTCGCGGAGAGGTGGAGTCGCTCCCTCATTCGGCCTACCTCCTGATTCAAGGCTGCGACCTGCTCGATCAGCGCGGCCAACTTTGGGTCTTGTTCATCCTCGCCATCCTCAGATGGGGGATTATCATTGTCTTCAGCCCCTTCGTCGTTTGCATTGTTGGCTACGAATTGTCCCTTTTCATTTCTGTTTTGCGGCATAGCGTGAGTCGGAGTACAATAACTTGAATATAGGGGCTATGGTGGGCTGTTACACAATTCGTTACTGTCGACTTCTGATTTAATTTGTTTGGCTTTAATTACTTGCAAAGATATATATATTAAGGAAGGTGAGATCTATAAGTCCGATTCTGTTAAATATTTAAATTGCCTTCAAATAGAACTACAATGCTGAGTGGTTTCAAGATGACTGCTATATTACTGCAGCTTTCAAAAGGACTATCAAACGTCAGGAATATATTTGCGCAATTGGGGATTTCGTCGAATTTTTGCGAGAACTGCGATAAGTTTCACAACCTTGCCCAAAAATTTGAAACGCACTTTTAAGTTCAGTCCTTAAACGTGCACGTTTTTCACCAACGCTTTTTTTTGTTCAAACTTAATTCTAACAATAATAATAATATATAATGTTAATAATTTTATTCAAATTATAATTATTTAAATTTACAGCGAATTTTTTTTTTTTTTTTTTTAAAAAAAAAAAAGGGAAAAAAAATCCTTCCTTTTTATATTGTAATTATAGATAGAATATTTTAAAAAAATTCCATTAAGATGAGAAAACAAAATTTGATATTAATTAATTAAATCCGAATACTTTTTCTTTAATTATATTTATATTCTTCTCTACAAAAAAAATTGCGCTTTTTTTTTTTTTTTTTTTTTTTTTTTACATTTATTTCAAAAAGGAAGAAATACGCGCGGGAGTAAGGCAATTAATAATAATAAAAAAAGAAACTATATTTTTTTTTTTTTTGTGAGTGTGGCCCCAGGGAGAGGATGTCCTCCCCAAGGCTATGGTGGCTGATGGCGCCGATGACAGTCAGCCCGCACTCAGGACTGAGTGTCATCCGCGTCATCAGAAGCACCAAGTGCCTCCACTTGCGGGATCGATGATGAGGGTGGTGCCAGGCTTATGTCTAGCACCATCTTCATCAAAGAATCCCTATTGACTGACATCCGGCAACCCCAAAGCGATGACCGGATCCCAGTGACCAACAAAAGAAGAAAGGGTGAAAGAAGGGATAGAAGCCTCCGTTGAGTACTAAAAGAGACCGCTCTGACATCCAGCCACAACTGGTCAACAACTCTGCTGAGACACAGGAAGGTGAAATGTCAGAACGGTCAAACAGCCGGGGACGGGTGCATATCAGGACGTCGAGCCTGTCGCATCGCCAGGCGTTTGAACGCCGGTTAGCCTTGACGGGACAGGTCCGACGTCCAGGCGTACATCCGCCCATACTACAAAAGGTAAAGAAAGAGTTGAAGGGTGATGTTCACTGTCAGTGAAGGCTCGCACAGTGCCAGGCGGTATTACGCCTGTTAGCCAGACTTTGAACCTCACTGACAGGGACTGCAAATAAGATAGGGAGGCTACCGCAGTAGAAATCGAAGGATGAAGTGGTTGAAGAAGAAGAAAGATAGGAAAGTGGAAGAAAACAGAGATGATGAGGGCTAGAGTACCGCGGTAGGTACTTTTCGCCCATTAACCAGAAGCCGGAGGGACTTGGACTGAGAACGGGATAAAGGAAAAAAGAAGTCCACTCCTGGCTCCTCTCGCTGACCTGAGCCATAATATTTAAAGGATAAACTACTAAGATGAAAGAAAATGCTAGAGGAAATCCTAGCTTCGGACGGGGAAATTAACTAAAACAACAGACTTTCCGAGCTAGGTTTACGAGACTAGAGAATCAAAACAACGTTATAATTCACTAGCCTTCGTTGGGCGCCATTTGTAACTGTCGGGGTAGGGTGTGCCGGGGCACGAAGAAGGGAAATTGCCATAAAGGCCAAAGACTACCATTACAAAAAAAACTTGGGGAAGGGGACTCAAAAAGAAGGGTGACTCGGACGGTTCGACCGTCGGGGAAGTGTCGCGAATTTTCGCATCCAATGCACCGGTTGTAGACACGACTAGCGGTGCGCTAGCTAGCTCGCCAGATGGGGTGGGGTTCCCGGTGCTTGGATGCCGGAGGGGGTGACAGTTATACTGTTAAATCTTTCGTGCCTATACAACAACTAAATTAAATACGGGCGACAAGGGGGTGAAACACGTCTAGGGCCAACGAGAGGGGCTAATTAGGGGGGAGAAAAGAGAAAGAGAGGGGGTGGTCACGGGTCACCAGGTCATTCTTAGGGCACTACATGATGTCAAACAATCAAAAAAAAATTATGAGTGGGCGGCACTTACCTTGGTTGGGATCATCCATTAACCCGGGGCCACCCATCCGTGGGGGTGTCTTACTCCATCATACCACAGGCGACATCCAATGTTAAGTAGGTTGTTGGTTTAATATTATGTTCAATTAATATTTATTTTAGTATTATTTCCAGCTCTTCTTATTTATAATATTCATTTTATTAAGTTATACCGATTTTTCTTTAATTTATTTGTTTCTGTATTTTATTCCGATCGTAAAAAAATTTTTTTTTTTTTTTTTGTTTCAGTAGTTATTCAAGCTTGCTTTTTATTATTTATTCCAATAATTATTCAAATTCTGTTATTTTTGTTTGTATTTATTTATTTCTATTATACCCAGATTTTATTTACATATATTATTTATTTCGTTATAATAATCAAAGTTTATTCTGTTATTTATTTAATTACTTTATTCAAATTTTATATTTATTATTTATTCATCTTCTTTATTTTATTTAGCTTATACATTCCTTATTTATTTATCTTATTTATTATTTAAATTATATGTTCATTATCCATTTATCTTATTTATTTATTTAATTTATATGTTCGTTTTTTATCTTAGGGGAGAGGGGGGCAGTTTAGAACAGGGGCAGTTTTGAATTATTCGATTTATGAACGCATCCTTCATCTTTCCCAACCTCCATAACCTTTTTAATACTGGTGACACCGAACTACACATCTGGCAATTCCCAAATAACGTCAATATCTGTGTCATTTCACAAAAATTGTGCCGGTTACTTTACGGAGGCGAAAGTAAATAAATATTTTTTTGCTTGTAAGCAAATTACCGAAAAAGTTAGTATTATTTTCAAGTTGCGATAATTTTATGGTGTTGCATATATTATAAACTCAGTATTTACAAATATAACATCATTAAACATGAGTTAGTTTTTCGTGTAGAAAATTTTATTTGTGAAGGTTGCTATTGGGGCAGATTTGAACAACATCACTGGGGCACTTTTGAATAACATGTTCAAAAGTGCCCCACACACATAAATAAGATATGTGTACTTATTTTATGAAAATATAGGTAGGTAAGTGATTTCATTTTTTGTTTATTATCTATTTTGCAAATTGTGGGGAAACTGATGAACTTGTAACCATTTCATCACAGCTTGCCCATGAACTTGAAAAAAGTAATCGAAATTCTGAAAATATAAGCGGAAAAATAATACTTTCTCCTGAAGCAATAAGACCATTTCCTAAAGCGGCTCCTCGTACTGGAAGAAAAGGAAGAAAGAAAGGTTCCTCATGTATTTTAACAGACACCCCTGAAAAATGCGCTATAGAAGCGTCTTATCGGGAACGCTTGAAACGCAAGCCAACTCTTAATTTAGAAAAACGACGAAAATCTAAGCCCAAAAACACTTCAAAAAAATCTAAAAAGAAGAAAATTTTGCGTTATAATGAATCAGACTCAGAATCAGATGGAAATTTATCTTTGCATGACGATTCTGATATGGATGCAAGCGATCCGGAGTCTATTGCTCTTGTTCACGAAGACGAATCAATTCAATCCTTGAGTAAAGAAAATTTAAATGAAAGTGATTATATATTGTGCAAATGTCAGTCTACCAAGAATAATGCAGAAATGTATTTCGTGGCTATTGTAAAAAAGAGAGAGGGAAATATGTTTTTAGTTTCTTTTATGAAGAAGAAGTTTGGTAACAAATTTTTTTTCCCTGATAAAGAAGATGAATCCTTCGTACCTATCACGGATGTTGTAAAGAAACTTCCAACACCATGTTCTACTGCAGGAACTTCACGTACATCTGCTTTATTACAATTTAATTTTGACTTTAGTAACTTTAAGATGGGTTAAGTACAATAACTACCAAAATACTGCTGTGTTAAGAATTAACTTCCAAAGTATTGATGTTCTTTTTCTTATTATTATTTTTTGTCATGATTAACGATATTTGGATTGTTTATTTTATATTTGACACTTTTAAAGTACCACCCTAAGGCTCTTTAAAAGTTCATATTTTTGAGATACTTTATGAATGTTATTACTTTTTAATATTGTTGTGCAATTTTTAATTTGATTTCGTTTATAAAAATAAGTAAAAAATAATAAATAAATAAATAAGTTACAATTGTTCAAGACTGCCCCAGGCCGTTCAGAGTTTTATAAAGTTAATTCAACAAAAATGTTATTGTAAGAAATAAATGAGAGTGTACTATGATAATATTAGATAAAAATAACATAAATATACTGTTGATTATATTCTAAGTTACATGGTTTCCATTTAATTCTGGTTTTTAAAAACTGCCCCTATGGGTTTCAAATGTGCCCCGCGGATGGGGCACATTTGAACAAAATTGAGCTTAACAAAAATGCTCAATTGTGTTACTTTACCAAGTCAAAATATATAAATATAATTTTTTGTTAATAGTATAAAACCCATATCTAACACTAAAATAAAATACATCATGATTTGTAATACCAGACGAGAAATATAATATTTTATTTAAAAAGTGTTCAAATGTGCCCCCCTCTCCCCTATTGATTATTTAATTTATATATTCATTATTCATTTATCTTATTTAGTTATTTACTTTATATATTCATTAGTTATTGACTTTCACCCTTTCGCAAGTAGGCGTTCTAGTCATATCACATTATTAATTTAAATCCTTCCTCATTCATAATTCATTAATTTATTTTGTATCACGATATTTTATTTAATTTATTTTTATTTTTTTGTGTTTCTAGTTAAATATTGTTGATTACTTTCGGTGGAAATTTTATAAACAATGACTTCATCTCCGCCATCGTTATAGCACTTTTCAATTCGAGCCTCATGTAGGCATTTTTAAGAAAACTTCACAACATAACCAGCAAACAAGCTAACAGTAGATGGGATCAATTAATATTCCAAATAAAGTTCAATAGATATCAAAGATAAAAATTCACTAAACGCCTTTCAAATTGAAAACGATGATACCGTTTTTTTTCTTATCTTCATTAAAAGATTAAATACAAAACCAAAAAAATTTGGCTGTAATACTTCCCACGATATATTATTTAATTTATTTTTTTCGTGTTTAAAACAAAATCCTAGGACCACTCGCGGTGACAATTTTTCTGCCTTCCTCGCTATGTTTTCCGCCTTTTTTTTTTTTCATTCAAATCTCTCTAAGCAAAACTAAAAAAAAACTCCCGTCCGCACGACTTAAAAACTCCAATTCGACTCCCTACGCGAGACTCAACTAAAAACTTCCTTTAATATCCCCCACGAATTTTTTTAAAAAAACTGCCCCACTTTTCCATTTCAAAAAAAATTTCCGTTTTTAAATTTCCGATCAATGTTCACTCTCAATCAAGGCAAAGTGCCATCCCTCCCAACTCCTCTCCCTTCGTTCACCAAAATCAATCCCAATGTCGCAACACTTCACCGGACCGTCGAGCCTTTTTTCCATCGATCACGCCACTTGGGCAATTTTTCTCGATGCTCCGGCGCGATGAGCGGTAAAATTCTTCTTGCTGTATCACTGTGGCTACTTGCGCAGGGGCTTCGGTGACGAAAATTCTTCGGTCCAAAATTCTTTTTCAAACTCATATAACTGGTGTGCAGAGGAGTTGTTGCCAGTTAAGTTACGCCACTTGGGCAATTTTTCTCGATGCTCCGGCGCGATGAGCGGTAAAATTCTTCTTGCTGTATCACTGTGGCTACTTGCGCAGGGGCTTCGGTGACGAAAATTCTTCGGTCAAAAATTCCTTTTCAAACTCATATAACTGGCGTGCGGAGGAGTTGTTGCCAGTTAAGTTAGTTTGAAAAAGAATTTTTTTGTTTTTGAAGAATGCGTAGTTGCCATGTAATTTTTTTCCGAATGATTAACCCTCTGACACATGATTCTCTGTTCTTACTTAAAAAAATATATTTATATTACATCGGTTTAAAATAGAAAAAAAAATATGAAAAGATGTTTATAAAGTTATGTAGAAAAAGGTGAAAATTTTATACATTACTTCTAAATGGCTAATGTCTCCGGTAAAAACAAATGTAATTAAAATTGTGACTTGCAAGCAACAGAAAACCATGTTACATGTGAGTTAGACGATGTGGGAGAGGGTTAACAATTCGGATTCAATTTGACGCTTACGCCAATATTGTTTAGGATGATAAGGTGTGTCAGAGGCCTATGTGCTCAAGGCGACCGTTACACATCTTGAACTAAAACTGATTGGTTTATCTTCTTGAATCAAACAACATCCGAGACCCGATTTAGACGCGTCGGCTTGTATAGTTATTTCTTTTTCACTGTTAAAGGGTTGCAAAATGGGTGCCTTGCTAATTTCTTGCTTTATTTTTTTAAAACTCTCCTCATGGACAGATAACCATTTGAAGATATGATTCTTTTTTAAAAGTTCCCTTAACGGTTGGGACATTTCTGAAAGATTAGGTACAAATTTTCTAACGTAATTTACAAATCCTAATACACATTGGAGTTCTTTCTTATCCTTTGGAGGGTTCAAATTTTTAATAGCTTCTACACGATCAGGATTAATTTCTATACCATTTGAGGAAATTATATGCCCCAGATAGCAGACTCTATTTACTCTAAACTGAATTTTATTCCTGTTAAATTTTACATTTTTCTCTATAGCCCTTTCCATGACCTTTATCAAATTCTCATCATGCTCTTCTAGCGTTTCCCCTCCTACTAAAATGTCATCAATGTAAACTATTGTCTTTTCTAAATTAGCAAAATTCTGTTCATTCATCTTCTGAAATGCTTCAGGTGCTGATTTTATACCAAAAGGTAATCGTAGCCATTTGTAACACCCGAATGGGGTTGAAAATGTGCATAACCTTGAAGATTCTTCATTTAAAGGCACCTGCCAATATCCCTCAGCTAAATCAAGAACCGTAAAATATTTACAGTTTGCCACCTTTGCAGCAATTTCTTCAAATGTAGGTATAGCATGTGGGTTATCAAGTATAACTTCGTTTAAGAATTTTGGGTCTAAACATAATCTCAAATCTTTATTTTTTTTCTCGACTATGACCAGATTGGATACCCATTCCGATGGTTCATTTACTTTCTCGATTACTTCACGATTACACAAGGAATTTAGTGTCTCTTTAAGTGGTTTCATTAAAGTTAGCGGTATTCTCCTAGGCGGCTTCGCCACTGGTTTGGCACCCGGTTTTATTTCAATTTTATAAGATTTTTCAAATTTCCCTAGTCCACTAAACACTGAAGCATATTTTCTAACAAAGTCATCAGAACTCATATTTGCAAAACTTTTTTCGTTTGTCATCTCCATACTTTCTACTCTTCTCACTAGCCCTAGATCTGTGCAAGCCTGTAACCCCAAGATTGGTGTAGATTCAGTCTCTGCAATAACAAACATTAGCTGTGAAATTTTGTTATTCACCGAGCACATTAACTGTATGATCCCTTTAGTCTTTATTTCTGCCCCCCGGTAGCCTTCTAATTTTGCTACATTTACTGAAAATTTCTTAATACCGATAACTGGACAAAGCTTGAATGGAATGACATTAACTTCAGAGCCTGTATCTAACTTAAAAGCTACTAAATGATTATTAATTCTTACATTTTCAAACCAGGCAATTTTCTTGACTTCATTTATATGCGATATCATGTCAATATAAAGTAGATTATCAGTCACTGTACCTGCAGTTATTTCTTCTATCCGGTTGTAACAAGCAACAGCCATGTGATTTCTTTTGCCACAATTATTACAATTTTTTCCGTATGCAGGGCACTTTCCTTTAGAGTGATTTTTCGCACAATATTTACACTGCCATTTACTGTGATGTTTCTCATTTCCATCATTAGACCTAAAATTAAATTTACTTTGACTTAATTTATTCAAATTATTACTACATTCTTGTCTACTTAACTTAGAATTTCCGTTATTATTCCAATTCGTCCTTTTGTTTTGGGTACTACTCGGCCTTTGTTTGACTGTATGTGCATCTAGCAGTCTCGGGAACGGTACTTGGCGGGTGTTCAATATTTCCGTTTGTTTCCTTGATGCTTCCGCAGCTCGTGCCATATCAATTACTTTGTCGACGTTTAGTGTATCGCTTTCTAACATTTTTTTCTGTAGCCCTTTGTCGTTTATTCCTAATATCAACCGGTCTCGCAGCATCCGTCGTTCAGCTTCCAGAGATCCGAATTCACATGGTTTTACAAGTTTTTTTAAATCCATTAACCAATTATCAAAAGGCTCATTTTCTTGTTGATTACGACTGTGGAATAAAAAACTGGCGTACACCTCATTACTTTTCGGCTTGCAAAATTCCTCAAATGATTTCACGACCACGTGGAATTTTTTCTTGTCTTCAGCACTCAGGTTGAACGTGTTAAAAAGATCAAGTGCTTCTGAGCCCACAGCATTTAGGAATATTGCTGATTGCACCTCTTCCGGTTTTTTATTTAACTCTGCCGCTATATAAAAATAATCAAAACTTTCCTTAAATCTTCTCCAATTTTCTGATACGTTGCCGTTAAGCTGCAGCGCGTCAACTCTCCGTAAGAAATCCATTGTCTTAATCACCGTTATAATTCTCGTTTTAGGCGGCCTTCCTCGTGTTTTCTTTTCACAAAAACTCCTATCTTTTTTTACCACTCCCATTCAATTTAAAATTTCCGCATTTATTGTATTATTTAATCCTATCACCACCTTATAGGTAATCACCGTGCGACACATATTTCATATAATACGCGGCGTACAATATAACTTGATAACTTTTCTTAATAATTTCACTTTGCTACCGTAATTTTTTATCCTCGTCGCCATGTAGTATTTATTACAAAAAAAACAATCAGTTACTTTACAACGCTTTATTACAATCCATGTTATCGTCACTAACTTCTAAATTCCACTGACTCCTATTTTGATACACTGGCTTAATGATCTCTGGTCTGATCGGTGATACTGTTAATCTACCAGCGATCATTGCCAGCTCTAATTCCTACAGTAAAAACTCTGAAAATAACAACTTTGACAATAGATATATAGGCCGAGAGCCCATAATGACAAATTATCTGAGTATCAGGTCTACTCTCTGTATTTAGGTTTAATAGGTTTAAGTTATACTAAAAATATAAATTCAATGGCGGACTGGACGATGTACGTTAATTGGTATTTTTTAGTAATTTTTTAAGAAGACATTTTTCAGATGACAGACGAAATTCATATCAACTCCTTCATACTTATTCCGTTATTAGATTATTATACAGGGTGTATTGTATAAAGTTACAAAACGGCCGCCTGTGGATAGGTTTTGAATAGACGAACAAAAAATCGTATCGGGGGGCCAATTTTAACATCAAACTTGCTAATAACTTCAAAACTAAAGGCGTTAGCATAAAAATTGCCTGGAAATTATTTATTGGAAATTGTTCAAGCTTTCCAATTTTGCAAAAAAAATATTAGTTAACTAGGTATTTTTTGGAGAAAAAGATGGTTTTAGTTGAAATTTTAGTTAAAAAAAAACCAAAGTTTTGACTTTGACGACTCATTGCTCTGGAAGTTGGAAGGATAGAACCTTGATTTTGACAGTTTTAGATAGGTGACCTTTTCCATGGAAATATGTCACAGGGATACACAAATACAGGGTGATATGTAAAACTCTAAAGAAAAAACTTCAAAACGCCTTACGCCTAAACTGTTACGAGAAAAAAACAATTCAATAATAAAGAGAGAACAAAGAAAGAGTCTTCTGTAAATGTGTATTTATAAAATATAATTCAAAAGGATAACTCAAATATGCAATATTTCACGGTTTTATCAATCAAATTAATTCACTATTAATTATAATTATCAATAAAGAAAAAGAGAGAGAGAATTATGTTATAGTTAATTCAAGGTTAATAAGATTTTTTTCATTTATAGAACAGTTCGGTTTATGCAATTGTTAAAGGTAATGTTATTAATTCTTATTATGAACAACCATATTTTTTTTGACACTCAGAATTTCACTGTATTATCACTAGTGTCCGACCGAAGGTTCGGCTTCGGCTTCGGCTTCGGCCAACTTCGGCCAAAAAAACACCTTCGGCCGCACATTCGGCTTCGGCCAAAGGAGCCGAAGGTTAGCCGAAGCCGAAGTTTTTATATCCAGCCAGGCCAGTCGCTGAAAACCAAAAGAATTGAGAGTGTGATGTGAATGTGACATTGAAACGTATGGTATTCCTCAAATAAAAATAAACAAATCTTAGTTTATTATTTTTGGAAAGCCGCAACTTAGTTATTTAAAATGCATATTGCAATCATTTTCGGCACTATGACTATAAAACAAAATAACAGTGAAGAATTTTCATTATTATGTATATTTTTCAGTCAGTATACCAAGATTTCTGTGTATGATTGAACCTTCGGCTTCGGCTTCGGTTTCGGCCGAAGGTTATGGCAAAAGCCGAACATTCGGCATCGGCTTCGGCTTCGGCCTAAAACTGACCTTCGGTCGGACACTAATTATCACCTCAACTACGATGTTCACTAAAATTCAATATTTCAATTTTATTTACCATATCACATAAATTGTAAATGAAAAAGAAGGAAATCGACCTCGTCTACGTTGAAAACTATAAATGTCAAGAGATCACCTCATCTACGTTGAAAGTTAGTATCACCACATTATCTCAATAGGGAACAATCTATATAAAAGAATGTGTGTATGTATGTATGTATGTATGGATATACAGTATTGGCCAATACTAAAGAACCCCCCTTAAATATTCCATAAATTTTTCATTATTTTGATAAAAACTTAATAAAAACAACTATCCAATATTACAAAACTTATATCTAAATATTTATTTATATAACTAAAATATAAAAAAATTCAAAAATTATAACCTAAATACTCTAGTCTTACAATTCAAACTATACAATGAAATGATAAACTATTGTACCAGTGGACAAAACTAAAGCACCCCCTCAATTCAATGGAAAATTTGCCATAGCGACTGCCTAAACTTTAGGCTCTAAATGATTAACGGTCAGTAATATCGTGAATGTTAACAAATTACGAGGCAACGGGACGGGTTTCACCTTTTCATTCTGGCGGAAGATCGAACAAAACATGTAATAGGGAGGACTCTTTGCTAAAAGCGACCATCTTTAAATCCTGACATATCCTCAGCACAGAGACCGCGGAAGCGGGGTTGCAAGGATTGCGACCGCAACCCCTGATAATTTTGC
Source organism: Thereva nobilitata (assembly GCA_963855945.1). Taxonomy (NCBI): domain Eukaryota; kingdom Metazoa; phylum Arthropoda; class Insecta; order Diptera; family Therevidae; genus Thereva; species Thereva nobilitata. The sequence goes on from OY979695.1 coordinate 96,114,063, forward strand.
GCGGTGGCGCCGCACCCCCTGAGTTTTGAAATCAAAAAAGCAAACATTTGAGTTATTTTTTATAAATTGTAAGAAAATTATATACATTTTTAAATTCGATAGTTGTAAACAACATTCAAATTTAACATAGGAAATTCATTTTACATTTATTCTTATGCCGAATTAAAAATTTTGCTATAAGGTTGACCACAAAATTTTGTAACTTATAAAATTTTTAATAATTATATGTTTGTTTTTAAAATAATGGAAATGGAACTGCTTCACGAACATCATCCAGGGGGGGTGGAATACAAGAAGCATTGTACATTTGAGCTGTTTATTTTGAAAGTGGCATACGTCACTTCCTTTTTAAAAGAGATATTTAAGGGTTTGCGTTTTAACATGTATGAAAATATTGATGCCAACTTACGAAAAGATTACTTCTCTCGAACAAAATCTCAGTAGTTCTCAATATTTAATTGCAATTTTTTTTAAAATGAAGAAATACCGTTAAATTGTAAGCAATGTTATCATTAAATTGACTTAAAAAGAAAGTGACTTATGCCACTTCCAAAATAAACGGCTCATATTTGAAAAAGTTCAAATTTTATGCGGAATTTATGCTGTTCATGTTTTTATTTTGGTTTACGTCTGCAACGTGTAGCATGATCAACCTTTAATGTATCATATTATACGGTGAGGACAATCTTGCACTGAAAATTGAAAGAATTCACGATATGTAGATTCAACAACGCATTAGGGCCAAAACGCAAATCCAAAAAACTGTCAAATGAATGATTGGCTAATATTTCCCTACAATTCAAAAATTTCCTTACAATTCCAAAGACACAAAACTCCGAAAATTTTGGGGCTTGGTCTGTGCCAAAATAGCAATTCAGACGTCAATTTGTATGAAAAACTCATTTCAAGCTACTAATTTGATTTTCGACGGTTTGCGTCTATGGAAATGAGTAAATTATTTTAACTCATTTCAGTTTTTATTAATCAAGGGTAGCCGTTAAATACATTTGAACAAGCAAACAAGTAAATAACAATAAATTATGGAAAAAAGGAAATATGCAAAAAGACGTAACTTAAAATAACCCGTTTATTGCTTAGCTAAATGGAAATGGGTCAAACATAACATAAATGCATACTAATTTTTATAATTCTTCGGTCTTAAACACTGGCAAGCAGTCATCATTTTAGTATATTTTTTAGTTTAGCAGGAAGGAACTAAAAAAATAATGAAATCAAGGATAAAGCACAATCATTTATTTATAAAAAAAAGAATACACAATCATAATAAAATAATAAAATTTTAAAAACATTTTATAAAATCTAGCACAAATATTTATCGTCCATTTTTACTCAAAAACTGTAACTGTCATTGAAATGTGTGAATTGGTATTTTGGCACACTTTAGAATATCGAAGTGCCCTGGGAAATGAGAAAAATTCGAAATGGTATGTTGGCAAAGGGCCGATGAGCCCAAAACGTAAACGCGAACGAAACGTGAAACGTTCAATTTTGGTATCATTGTAAACGCAGCAGGGGAAAGCGGCAAACGCTAATTTCGAAATTGTTTTTTCGGTACCGTTCAAAACGTGCGGCGGCAATTCCCCGTATGTTTGTGAAACGTGAACTTTTGTTGGCGGCAGTTGTACGTTTCCTAGCGTGTTTTGACTTAAATTTGGAAATATGTTTTAAATAGTTTCATTTTTAATTTCGCCGCCATGAAGGCACTCTTTGAGAAAATATTTGAATGCACATTTATTTAAGCGGAAATTTTTGATTATATTAAAAGTAAATTTTTACAAATAAATAAAAAAATTTATTAATTAAGAGATATATTTTACACTCCACAGGAATGTTAATGCTTTTTGCAAAGATTTTTTTTTGAAAAATACACACATATATTTTTAGAAAACAATTGACATAAAATTATAATTTTTTTTAATAATCAACGAAAAGAATTCGCAATTCTTCTTCTTGTAATTTCCACACCTTCTTCATAAAAACCCACAGAATCCACAATAATTGATACACAATAATTGAAAATTTATACACTTTGAGGAAGTCAAACGAAACGGAATCTCAGTGCAGACGTGATAAAATTGACTTTGACAAATGTCAGCTGATTTCGAAAAGATTCGAACATAACTTCATTCACGCGTTTACTACGATTCCCATTTAAGGTGAAGTGAGACGTGAAAACGGCGCGTTTCGTTAAACGTACGTTTACCACGATAAGCCCCAGTAAAATCGAAATGGGTTTTCCATACAAATTGACATTTGAATTGAAACTTATCACAGTCACTTAATTACAAATAAATAATTTTTCATAACCATTTTATCAAAGATTACGCATGTCAGCAAAACTTTGAGTCTATTTTAATAATGATTTTTTAAGCCTTTATACCAAAAAATAACTAAAATCATCGTTGACTCTTGAAAAACTTTGCTTTTGTACCGTTAACAATGATAAATACACATTTAAGCTTTTGTATGAGTAGAACAAATAATACCCTCGGCACACGACAGCGGTTTACAACGAAAAATCCTTGTTACGACGAAAGCCCAAAAAGGGGGTGACACACTATAAACTGCTTCGTAACCGACATTTTTAACTGTGAAAACTGCGCAATTTTCGTGAAAAAGCTCATAAAAAATATATTATGAATAAAAATAAAAAAGAATCTATTTATTTCGTGATAATAAATTACCGTAACTTATTAAAGAGGTATATTTCACTAATATAACCTTAAAACCCGCTTTCCATTTTAAAACAACGAAATGATGTGAAATAAATTTGACATAAGCACAATAAAATGGATTTTCGAGTTATCGTTGTTAACAAAGCAAAAATTGCTTAGTTACTTTTCTTCGTTAGAAAGCAAATATGACTGTTAACAACGATTTCTCGTCGTAACAACGCCTGTGTGTCGAGGGTATAACTAAGTATTGTTAAGCTCCTTAAATGAGGGAGGACGATTTGAGACTCTACAACGGCGAGATCTACGAGTGCTGTTAGTATAGCTATGTCGGTCCTGGTACAGTAAAGTCATCGGTTTTAGTCTCGGGTGTGAATGTGGGCTTAGCTTGAAGCTTGGGTTTTGGTTTATTCTTCGCTTGAAGCTTGGACAACAACCTTTATGGTAAGTTTTGGGTGAACTTAAAAGCTTTCGTTGAGCTTTAATATTCTAGAGATATCGCCATTAGCTTTGATATGCTGGTCTACAACCTATAATGTCACTGCGTCAGAACCGACATAGCTATACAACTGAAAGCAATTCGTTAAAGCTTTCCCTCAAGATTCTGCATTTTTAATTTCGCCGCCATGAAGGCACTCTTTGAGAAAATATTTGAATGCACATTTATTTAAGCGGAAATTTTTGATTATATTAAAAGTAAATTTTTACAAATAAATAAAAAAATTTATTAATTAAGAGATATATTTTACACTCCACGAAGGAATGTTAATGCTTTTTGCAAAGATTTTTTTTTGAAAAATACACACATATATTTTTAGAAAACAATTGACATAAAATTATAATTTTTTTTAATAATCAACGAAAAGAATTCGCAATTCTTCTTCTTGTAATTTCCACACCTTCTTCATAAAAACCCACAGAATCCACAATAATTGATACACAATAATTGAAAATTTATACACTTTGAGGAAGTCAAACGAAACGGAATCTCAGTGCAGACGTGATAAAATTGACTTTGACAAATGTCAGCTGATTTCGAAAAGATTCGAACATAACTTCATTCACGCGTTTACTACGATTCCCATTTAAGGTGAAGTGAGACGTGAAAACGGCGCGTTTCGTTAAACGTACGTTTACCACGATAAGCCCCAGTAAAATCGAAATGGGTTTTCCATACAAATTGACATTTGAATTGAAACTTATCACAGTCACTTAATTACAAATAAATAATTTTTCATAACCATTTTATCAAAGATTACGCATGTCAGCAAAACTTTGAGTCTATTTTAATAATGATTTTTTAAGCCTTTATACCAAAAAATAACTAAAATCATCGTTGACTCTTGAAAAACTTTGCTTTTGTACCGTTAACAATGATAAATACACATTTAAGCTTTTGTATGAGTAGAACAAATAATACCCTCGGCACACGACAGCGGTTTACAACGAAAAATCCTTGTTACGACGAAAGCCCAAAAAGGGGGTGACACACTATAAACTGCTTCGTAACCGACATTTTTAACTGTGAAAACTGCGCAATTTTCGTGAAAAAGCTCATAAAAAATATATTATGAATAAAAATAAAAAAGAATCTATTTATTTCGTGATAATAAATTACCGTAACTTATTAAAGAGGTATATTTCACTAATATAACCTTAAAACCCGCTTTCCATTTTAAAACAACGAAATGATGTGAAATAAATTTGACATAAGCACAATAAAATGGATTTTCGAGTTATCGTTGTTAACAAAGCAAAAATTGCTTAGTTAATTTTCTTCGTTAGAAAGCAAATATGACTGTTAACAACGATTTCTCGTCGTAACAACGCCTGTGTGTCGAGGGTATAACTAAGTATTGTTAAGCTCCTTAAATGAGGGAGGACGATTTGAGACTCTACAACGGCGAGATCTACGAGTGCTGTTAGTATAGCTATGTCGGTCCTGGTACAGTAAAGTCATCGGTTTTAGTCTCGGGTGTGAATGTGGGCTTAGCTTGAAGCTTGGGTTTTGGTTTATTCTTCGCTTGAAGCTTGGACAACAACCTTTATGGTAAGTTTTGGGTGAACTTAAAAGCTTTCGTTGAGCTTTAATATTCTAGAGATATCGCCATTAGCTTTGATATGCTGGTCTACAGCCTATAATGTCACTGCGTCAGAACCGACATAGCTATACAACTGAAAGCAATTCGTTAAAGCTTTCCCTCAAGATTCTGCAGTTTTACAACATTATTTTAAGAATTTCTCTCTTAATTTATCGGAAGCCAAAGTAAAAGCTGGTATGTAATTTAATCGGACGACAAATAAAGAAAATAAAGGCCAGCAATGAATGTTGACAGATACTCAACACTCACGAAAGTCAAGCATGGGACAGCATCAAAGCAGTGGTTCATGTTTTTCTCGAAAACAACAGAGCTGACAATTACAAACAGCTTATTTTAATTACGCCTGTTAACTTTAAACACATATGTTGCAGAATTTACCTTAAAGAAAACATTGGTGGTGAACGTTTTCATCAAGACTTTCATTCTATGATCTACAAAAGCAAACTTTTTTAGGTAAAGCTATTTTTTTTAATTAGTAATGTGTTAAGGAATACAAATCAGACACGCAGAACTCAGACTCAAAATTATTTGTGTTGACCGGTGTTATGTGCGATCGCACCATCGTCGAATCTTTTCAAATGTTTACAGATCAGCGGGAGTTGGGTCAAACGTATAGAATGGCAGTTATTAAAACAAAAGCCAACAAATGAATATATATTTCTATGAATCAGTTTCGATGTAATATTACACTTCGAACGAGCACTTGAAAAATATATGATTTCGACGACGTTTTTTCTTCATGATGGTCTCAGTTCTGTGCGTATATTGTGTGTCTTTATTTGTGTATCATAAAAAAACGCAGAACTTGCAATTATCTTCAATATATATCAGCTTTACCCCAAATGGATAAAAGGTAATTTTTTTTCTCATGAGCAAAACGAAGAAAGTCGGGATTAAAAAGATTTTCTTCTATCAAAAGCCTAGTACTAAGTTCGGCGCTAAACTAAATTTTAGCGCGTCTCCAAACTTGTACCCTTTTTTGCCAAGATAAAATTTGACAATGTAGAATTGTAGAGAAAGTTCATATGAACGTTTTTTTGGGTTAAATTTCAAAGTCTTCTTCGAAATAAAACTCCTCAAAATCCACTGGAAATATAAAATTATTAAACCGTGTTTCAAAATATTCTAAACACACAGAATTATTTATTATTTTAACTATTTTTTCATGCACAAACTGTTATTTTAGTTTTATTTCCGCACTTGAAATTTCTACAACCGTAAATCAGCTTATTTTTCTGTTTTCTTTATATCACTGGTTTTTTTTCAACAAAATTTAGCGTGAAATAAGGTGCCTGCACGATAAAAATGCAGCTAAAACGGTAGAGACTAACATTGCTGCCAACTGTTTTAAAGAAATAGAAACGTGGATTTGGCGAGCATTTTAGCGGCGAACTTAGTAGTGCATGCGCTAAAGATGTTGCTAAAATTTAGCTTGATAAATTTTCGCGCTAAATTTTGTATGGAAATTTCATTTAGCGGGGAACTTAGTACTAGGCTAAAGATTGAAACCTCATATGTAATTGTAAAACATGTTTCACTCATATCATAAAAAAAATTATAGTTTCACCATCCCCCCTCCCCCCGCGAGAAGAATACTCGCAATCCCAGTTAAAATAAGGTTCCGCGGTCTTTGAGCACAACTTCCTAAAAATTTCGGCTTTGGAATAAGTCAGAGAACAATCCGACGAAGACCCGTAGAAGCAGGTATATTAAGCTAGCTGGCCAAAGAGTCGTGCGACACACGTGCCTAGGTCTATAATTTGTCGCTAATTTGTCGCTAATTTGTTACGTCAAAAAAAATTTTGTCGCTCATCTCATTGTTTAGAAAATGATGAAAACGCTAGCTTGATATCAAGCTAGCTAGCCACACACTGTATTTTTCCAACTAAGCAAGATAACAAAAAAGCATTGGTGCAGTATTTTGTCGCTAATTTGTCGCTGAAAGGATCACGTAATACCGATTTTGTCGCCGGTTTTTTAAGGAGCCAGAAGGCGATTATTACCGATCGGCCTCAAGGTGGCTGGCCAACGTGCGTTTCTTCCATTCAAAAGGAGATAGCAAAAAAGCATTGGTGCAGTAATTTGTCGCTGAAAGGATCACGTAATGCCGATTTTGCCGCCGGTTTTTTAAGGAGCCAGAAGACGATTATTACAGAGCGACCTATCAAGGTGGCTGGCCAACGTGCGTTTCTTCCATTCAAAAGGAGATAACAAAAAAGCATTGGTGCAGTAATTTGTCGCTAATTTGTCGCTGAAAGGATCACGTAATGCCGATTTTGTCGCCGGTTTTTTAAGGAGCCAGAAGGCGATTATTACAGAGCGACCTATCAAAGTGGCTGGCCAACGTGCGTTTCTTCCATTCAAAAGGAGATAACAAAAAGGCATTGGTGCAGTATTTTGTCGCTAATTTGTCGCTGAAAGGATTACGTAATGCCGATTTTGCCGCCGGTTTTTTAAGGAGCCAGAAGGCGATTATTACCGAGCAGCGTATCAAAGTGGCTGGCCAACGTGCGTTTCTTCCATTCAAAAGGAGATAACAAAAAGGCATTGGTGCAGTATTTTGTCGCTGAAAGGATTACGTAATACCGATTTTGTCGCCGGTTTTTTAAGGAGCCAGAAGACGATTATTACCGAGCGGCCTATCAAGGTGGCTGGCCAACGTGCGTTTCTCCAATTCAAAAGGAGATAACCAAACAGGGTTTGCGCCATAATTTGTCGCTAGTTTGTTGCTGGAAGAATAGCGTAATTTCCATTTTGTTAGTAGCGGTAGGAAGGTAAATGAAGCTGATTCCCCTAATTCGGTATTAATCTTGATGGCCAGAAAGCGTAGCCGTGCTTGTTTGTTTGCTGAACTATATATTTTACCTATACGAGATTTAATATTTTCTGTTTACTGAATTGTATTGGTTGCAATTATTTTAATTAATCTAACAAGTAATTTTTTAAGGATATGTTTGCATCGCCAGGTATGTCAAGTTAAGGGGGTTGTATCACAAAACCGTTGTTTCAAGTTATTTTTTGTAAAAATTCTTAAAGATCGTAAAATTTTATAAAAAGAAACGGGTTTTGGATAAAAATAAAAAGATTTGTGGCTGGGTGTGTGGGGATGTTTGTTTATTGATGATCTGTCACCTTTCAGGATTCCTCATATATATTTTTTCATAATATTTATATTTTGAAAGCTTGTATGTATGTAATCAGTCATATCCTGACAGTGGCGTCGGAACGGGGGGCCGGGGCCAATGCCCCACCCCATCATTTACTGAGGGGGAGGAGCGAGCACTCCCTCTACGACCGGCAATTTCAAGGATTAAATTTATTAATTTCATATTATTTGCGCAATTTGACGGAAAATGAAAAGTTACCATTTTGAAATCTGCGCAAATTGAAAATATTGGACTACCATTATAAGAGATTGTATACAAGATGGTGGTGACCACCACCTCTCTCTAATCAGATAGCGTTAAGTTAATCAGCGAGTCTAATGTTACAGCTCGTGATCAAAGCCAAGAGATATTACCTCATCGCCTCCCACCAAAGTTTGCTCATCGAATCAGCGCGGAATAGTCACTATATGATTATTGGCGCGCTTCCGTTACTCAAAATATGCTCAGTTTAACAATGATCAACTTGCATGCTCATTTTTTCAGCATTTAGGCTTGACCGAACATAAAACTTGAACAAATATTCTTAACTTGAGAATTCATGCCCAACTGTTGATTATACATGCAACAAAACGAGCATGCTGAAAATTTTAAGTACAACCTGCCCTTACTACTGAAAAATAATTTTATTCAAAGAGTAATAGACCGGGAGATGATGACAGAAGTTCAAGCACGATTTTCTCACTTATGCCTCTTGGAGTACCGAAAGTTACATCAAAGATAAGTGGAATCATCGCAAAATTGAGCGGTCCCCGCGGTGCCAACATCTTTTAAATAAATTTTTATTTTGTCACAAATTTTTGTTTTCTTAAACAATTTTCTCCCTTCTGCCAATATTATAAAACGATAGTTAAGCACCGACTTTATGATCGATGAGCTAGGCATAAGTGCAGCCAGGGTTCTAAGGGTTGATATGGTAGGGTGAAAGTGTAAAAAATGTGGGTGATAGTATGTAATTTTCTCACCGCTGCCAATGTAAAGTTTGAAATTATTCAACTTACACAGTCCATTAAAAATATTGGCATAAGGGCAGATAAGGGCTGAATGAATTTCGGTTCTGCAAAAGTTGATAAAATTTTTTAGCTTGGTTCTGTGATTTTCTCATTAATCAAACAAAGATCAACATAATATAAATAATTAAAAAATTCATTAGTTTGAATGGCATAAGTGCCTGGGTGGGCTTTCATACTTTAAAGTATCGGAATAGTTGTAAGAAATTTGTGGAAACATTGACAATTTTCTCACTTATGCCATTTTGCATGTTGGTTGAAAAAGATCTTATAAACCAATATTGAAAGAGGCATAAGTGCCACAAAGGGCTTTATGGTAGAAAATTATTGAAAAAGTTTTAAAAATTATGTTACAAATTACAATTCAATATTAATAATCATCAGTATTATTATCATTATTATTGTCATCTTCATAATCATCATCGTCACATGTTCCATTTATAACCCGAGTAGAAAGACCTATCAGGCCAGCCTTGCCTTGATCAGCTCCGGATCCGGTTACAACGTCGCGAGCCTTACTAAGGGTAGCCATATGCAATACTGACAGGGCCGTGCAAGGGTAAGACCTATGAAAAAATTCCGGATCAGGTTCGGAGACAACTAGCCATGCAGCAGCCTTTGAAGGGCAAGCCGTACAAATTTTAATCCGGCTCTGATCAGTTTTGCCGCATCATAAATCCATTGCAATCAGGATCGGAGCTGGCTAACCTTATTTAGGCCCTTCTATGGAATGTTACGTATAAACATATGCGGCCCGGATCAGATTTGCCGTATCAGGATTAATTTTTATAATTTCTATCAGGTTTCTATCCGATTTACCTGATGCTTGACGGATGCAGATTATTATGACTAGGGGCGGATTAGGTTAACCTTATCAATACTTAAATTGAGAATACGGTCCAAATCAGTCTCACCGCATCAGGAGCCATATAGATTATCCCGATCAGGCACACATACGGAAATTATTATTGTTGGGCTTATTGTTGAATCCGCCGGCAGGGAAGTGAATGCCAATTTGACAGGCACTTGTTTGGAGTTGTGTATCCAATGCGAACTGTCCATTCGATTGTCATTTGAATTTCGAAAATGAAATATGGCATTTCATACGACAGTTGCGCCCGGTGGATTGAACAATCGCAGGGGCAAGTGGAAGTGAAACTCTTTAGCGGCGGGAATCCCAAATCCGCCGGATTCAACAATCAGGGCCTGTACTTTTTCGATATTACTTTAAATAAGATATAAGCTTATTTTCATGAATATTATTCGAAGTTAATATTTATTTATAATTTTTTATGAAAAGGTTTTCTTTTTTGAATTTAAAATTTATTTAAACTATGTATTTTTAGGGAATTCCTTTGAACTATATTTTCGATAGAGTGTTAGTTCATTTTAGTTAATATAGTATGCAATTAACGCCTACTTATGACTGTGTGAAGAAATATCTATCAAATCTTCAATTTTTTTAAAAAATGTATTTTTTCAAAAGCATTTGATTATAATAAAAACTTGACTTTTATTCTGAAAACTATTTTGTTTATTTATAGTGCCACACAAATAATCCTGCAAAAAATATTCGGAAAAGAATACCTATTAATAAACTTATCAGGCCACATGATTTCACGATTATTAATACGAATATTCTCATCCGTTCAGGCCTAGATTGAATTGCCCCTATCGGTACCGAAAAAGGTAAATTAATCGGGACCGTATTAGGCTAGCCAGCTCCGAGTTTTATCCGAAAGTGCGTTACAAAACCTATGTTAACCTCATCCGATCGCCCTTATCCGTACCGGACCGTAATCAGGGTTAGCCTTATACGGGCCTGATCCAAATTTCCACTCGGGAAGGCGTACAGATGTCCACACGAATGCGCAAGACATTATAGAGTCTTTTCTCCATTTTTTTTGAGAAGGAAATTCAAATTGAAGAAATATATAGTGAAAAAACTTTATATATGCATAATAAATATAAGGGAATTATACATAATATTTCTGGTCCAGGCAAATATCAAACTTAGAATTATGGAATTTGACAAAACAAGAACTAATTATCAAACAGATAAAGGAAAGAAAATGGACGTTGATAGATACGAAAAGAAAATAATGCTTTAACGAAAAAAGCACTTGAATGGAATCCGCAAGGAAGTAGAGGTGTCGGTAGACCTAAAAATACATGGAGAAGGACAGTAATGAAAGAAATAAAAAATGTTGACAAAACCTGGATTGAGACCAAGAGGATAGCTCAAAACATAGTCCGATGGAGAAGCTTTGTGGAAGCCCCATGCTCCCGAGAGGGGTAAAAATTTATGTATAATAATTATTATCCTGTTTTACCCCTCTCTGGAGCATAGGGCTTCCACAAAGCTTCCCCACCGGACTCTGTTTTGAGCTATCCGGGTAATAATAATAATACATAATATTTATTTTTTTTAATTTTCCAGTTTGAATTTCTTGTATAAAAATATACTTTCTAAATTTACTTTTTCTATGTATTTTACATAAAATAAGTGAGAAGATAGTTGCAATTTTTACAAATATTTCAACTGTCTTTATAATAATAAAGTTGTATACAAATACAGTATACATCCTTATAACTTCTGAAATAATTTTTAATAATAAGGCCCTTTATGACGCTTATGTCTCTTTCAATATTGGTCTATAGCATTTGTTTCTACCCACGTGCAAAATAGCATAAGAGCGAAAATTGTTAAATCAATTATAAATCTCCCGAAAGCAGACGTTACATTGGCTGATACTTGATTAATGATTTTAACGTATAAGCCTTTTGTAGCACTTATGCCTCTTTCACTATCAGTTTAAAACAACTTTTTCTACCAACATGCAAAATGGCATAAGTGAAAAAATTGTCGTTATTTTCACGAATTTTCTACAACTTTATGACTTATGCCTTCAGTATAGATACGCCCGATCGTTATGCTGATTCAAAAAAGTGTTCAATTTATAATAAATATTATATAGTTTCAATGGCATAAGTGAGAAAATCACAGAACCAAGCTAAAAAATTTTATCAACTTTTGCAGAACCGAAATTCATTCAGCCCTTATCTGCCCTTATGCCAATATTTTTAATGGACTGTGTAAGTTGAATAATTTCAAACTTTACATTGGCAGCGGTGAGAAAATTACATACTATCACCCACATTTTTTACACTTTCACCCTACCATATCAACCCTTAGAACCCTGGCTGCACTTATGCCTAGCTCATCGATCATAAAGTCGGTGCTTAACTATCGTTTTATAATATTGGCAGAAGGGAGAAAATTGTTTAAGAAAACGAAAATTTGTGACAAAATAAAAATTTATTTAAAAGATGATGGCACCGCGGGGACCGCTCAATTTTGCGATGATTCCACTTATCTTTGATGTAACTTTCGGTACTCCAAGAGGCATAAGTGAGAAAATCGTGCTTGAACTTCTGTCATCATCTCCCGGTCTATAATACGAATCAAAATTTTGAAATATGACAGACATATGAATTAATGAAATTCAAGTTTTTTTTACACATTTTGATTATTTTGTATTGTTAAGGATTATTTACAAACTTAATGCTATGAACTAAGAAAAATAACCTTGTTTCTTTTTTATACAGCGTTATCTATTTTTTTACATACATCACGATATATTTTAATCAAATCCGTAATTAAATTCAATTCAAACTGTCTATTGATTAACTGAAAACTACATTATTTTGTTTGCAACGATCTTATTCTATTTTGAAAACAAATGATTAGCTTTAAAAAAATTATTTCAATAAAAATCTTGAAAAAAATAATGTATAAAATTGTTAAAAATATATTTTAGCAAGTGTTAATAAAACAATTAAAATTATTCAAATTTTTAAAAGCGAAATCATGTTTTTCATTTTAAGATGAATCTTGCATATTTTATTAAGTTATGAGTGATGTTTACTTTAAATCTGATGATCATTACATGAAAAGTGAAAAAGTAGATACAGTTTATGAAGTAAATAATTATAAAATTTCAATATGGCAATCATTTTAATTTAACTTTCACAATATAACTTTTAGATTTATTTTTAGATTGGATATGCATAATATAATGAAGGAGTTTGTTTTTCGGAATACTGAATGGCAAAACGTATTCGGATTACAAAATAGAAAGAGTTATTATAATTTTTTAAATGTATGATTTCTTATTAATGCTTAATAAAGCACTATGATTTCAAATGTAAAAAGTCTTAAATACCAACCAAAATTCTATAGTTGAAAGAAAATACATCAATACTTTGATAGCCCTACGCTTATACAAGATAAAAAGATTGATCTGATTGGGCCCCTCTGAAAAATTAAGTTCCGACGCGACTGTATCCTGAGATAGTTTTGACCCATTTGGATTAAATTTTAGAGATAAAAATAATTTTTGCTGTAGACGTCAATATTTTTATTAATTCATTACATAACTAAAAAAAATTTTATACAGTTATGATAATTATATAGGCGTAGTACATGAAAAAAATAATAAAGCAGATATTATAAAATATTAATTAGGTAAACAAAAATGGACGCAGTATTGAAAAATAAAGATTTCATTTCATTCACGTGTAAAAGACGTTTCGGAACGAGGAAAAAAATGAGCTTCGAAACCCTCTAACTCTATTGATTAAAAAAAATTAACCATCATGTTCTATTGATTCTTCTTGATTAATATATACAATTAATCTAGGGACAATTTTTTCAGTTTCTTTCACGAAAGCTGATTTTGTTTTCAGGTCATCACAAAGCATCCATCCTGTATTTCCGCGACGGTAAGTATAAGCTACGTAATGACCAATAAATTCAGTACTTGTCATCGTAGGACCATTATACCCGATAATTCCTAGGAGAAGTAACTTTTTATGCGCCTCAAGTGGATTTGATACTGTTTTAGTCAACTTCTTCAAGGCAATTTTGTTGTTTTTATCATGCTTGTTATATACATCAAATATAACAACGTCACCTACAACAAAATTCATAATAAGTATAATTTAATTTTGATATGTAAACCTGAATAACATTATTAAAAAATTTTGCTATCCTACAAAAGTATGAGAAGTTTATTTTAGTCTGTTACTAATGAGTGAAGAAGGAGATGATTGATATAGAGCCAGACCATCTATGTTTATTTGGTGATATTGAGAACATATAATATCAAAACATTTACTTACAATTTAATACAAACTAGTTACCAGAAGAAATTATCGCGCTTTTATACTACAAAATTATATTTGATACACTGACATGTGATTTGTACAAATGTAAATATACTCATGCACAAAAGGCACTTTTACTTGCTTGTATCGAAAATAACTTGTAATACTGTAAAAAAAATTAGATTTACTTATGGTATTATGATACTGGCTAGTTTTCAAGCTAGCGCAAGTGCACGAATTGTCAAGCATGTGTAAAATAGACAGCAATTAGGAAGAAAAAGGAAGCTATAGTAGCTGTTGGAGATTTCGGTCAGTTTGACAGGTTAAAATACAATATTTTGAATTTCTTTTAATTGCACAAATTATGTGGAGTGACGAAGGGATTCATTTTCTTATAAATGAAGTTAAAAAAATTAATTTGGTTGGGACGCACCTAATTTATCATACAAAAATACTTTGTTTTATTACTGCTTTTCTGACAATGCAAAATTAATGCAATTGATGTCATCATCAGATTGTCATTAGCAAGAACTAATAATTTTAATTTTTCATTCACCATCATATTTTATTTAAAAAAAAGATATCCTTTGATACAAATTCACAGGCACGAACATTTCAAACCAAACCAAATAACTGTCAAAATACTCCGTAAAATCCAAAACTGTCAAAAAATTGTCAATTTTTCTAGCTTTTCGTGAGCTGTTCCAATTCCAAGTTCCACTTAACTGTCCGAAAATTTATGCTTTCGGCCACTTGTTGACATTAGTGCGGAGCTCTTCTTGTGCACAGAATTTTTGTATGTAATACTATTTGTTTCTTTCTAAGTAGCTACCTAGCTGCAAAACTAGTATGAAAACAAGCCAGTGTCATGATACCATTACCAATGCTTGTTATTTTATGCTCAACACTACCTCACACTGTATCATTCCAACTAAGCAAGATAACAAAAAAGCATTGGTGCAGTATTTTGTCGCTGAAAAGATCACGTAATACCGATTTTCTCGCCGGTTTTTTAAGGAGCCAGAAGGCGATTATTACCGTCCGGCCTATCAAGGTGTCTGGCCAACGTGCGTTTCTTCCATTCAAAAGGAAATAACAAAAAGCCATTGGTGCAGTAATTTGTCGCTGAAAGGACCACTTAATACCGATTTTGTCGCCGGTTTTTTAAGGAGCCAGAAGGCGATTATTACCGATCTTCCTAAGTCAACAAAAAACCCAAACTCACGCTTAGCTGATGAATCTGACATGAAATTTATTTCCCTCTATAGCCCCAGGATAAAAAACCCCCTCACCTATCGACATCGTGAACAGACATTGGCTATGAGTTTTCATATGTTCATAATAAACCCAACCTGCGCATAGCTAAAGGGTGGGAGTTGAAATGCTTGCCCTCCGTCTTCGCCTATACCGTCCCCGTTACACATTCCTCGGTTTCCTGTCTTAACTCATTCCTCGGATTCTAGTATTAAACATTCCTAAAAATTCACTCTCATAATATTTTCAAAACGTGCCTAAAGAAGTATAACTTTAATAAAGAATAATAACTTCAAAAATTTGATACAGTTTTGTTAATTACATATATAGGCGTAGTACATGAAAAAAATAATAAAGCAGGTATTATAAAAAATATTAAATAGGTAAATCAAAAATGGACGTAGTATTTAAAAATTAAGATTATGAAAAAATATGTACGAGGAAGCTTTGTGCTTTTAGTATTAATTTAGTGGGACTATCCTAATACACAGAAGCTACCTTGTACGAACAAACAGACTCCGTCTACACACAGGAATTCTTGAGATGTACATTATTCAATTTATTTCAACTTATTTCAAATACATATATAAAAAAATTGTGTTTTCCTAAAAAGTTATGATATCCTCATAAAAATTACCTTTTAACAAAAATAATAGGTCAGGTAAATTTGGTGTAGTAAAATTCGAAATTTTTACTAATCTTTAAAGCCTTTTGAAAGTAGCAATGAATTGTATTTTTGAAAATGAAGTTTCAGCCTTAAAAAGTAACGAAATCAAAAACTGATAAAGGTCAAGTTTTCTTTTCATTTCGGCGCATTATTTGTATTCGACTCTCAGTAATACTGTAAATAACTTATGCTGCGAATAGACACTTCGAAATTTAAAATGTATCAAAAAGATACAATAATTGTATCCAAAATGGAAACACTGTTCACCTTAAGTTGGTGGGTCGAGTTACTGCCCCAAAAGAAGTAAAGAAAGAAAGAACCCACCACTGCGTATATACAATTCACCTCGCCTCCTTTAAGTTTTATTTACTACGTTTACATGCTTACTTGAAGTATACTTGAAGTAAGTTTCGAGTAACAAAATATGCATGTAAACTCGTCCTGACTTCAAGTATACTTGAGTCAAGTAAATCAGAAAAATTTGTCGTCTTGACTTGAAAAAAGTCCATGTAAACGCGTCTTGAATACTTGAAAATGTGCATGCGTTTAGCTTTGAAGTAAGAAGAAGATAGATATAAAATTTGCGATACATGAGTCATTTGTTGTGCGGTGTTTGTCGTTAAAATTAAAAAAAACTAAAAAATACGCTTTTATTTTAAAATGAACTAAAAAGTAAAAAATAATTTTGAATGTAAAGTTTTTATTGCTCCAGCCAGTATAAGAAAACAACCTACCTTTCGAAATGTAAAAAAGCGTGGGGCTCTCTATATTCTTATTTTATTAACACCGGAACTTTTAGCTAGCGCCCCACGCTTTTTTAGATTTCGAAAGGTAGGTTGTTTTCTTATACTGGCTGGAGCAATAAAAACTTTACATTCAAAATTATTTTTTACTTTTTAGTTCATTTTAAAATAAAAGCATATTTTTTAGTTTTTTTTAAACTATATTTTTTATTTTCTATTTTTTAGTCTATTATATGTATGTGTTCGGCCATTGTGTAGTGACCGCCATATTAGATTTAAAACGACATCACAAAGCTTACTATACTATACTCGTCATACACTTTCATTTGATACCCATGTTTAGCCCCAAGCCGCTAAAGAAGGGGAAAATTAAAAATAAATAATCCACCAGAATAAAAAAAAAATCAGCAGATATTTATTTTCAAAAAAAATTATAATAATTGATATTATTAAGTTGAATTACAAATAAACCTAAAAAGAAATATGAATTACTATAATGGATTAATGAAGGCACGATTCATTATACTTACCTACTTGGATATGAAAATCTACAAAAGAAACAAAATGAATTAAAACCAAAAAATAACATACCAAGCAAAATAAAAAATATTTAATTAAAATAAATAAATGAATTTTGATAAAGTTGCATGCAAACATAACAAACATAAATATTAAAACAAGAAACATGAAGTTTACAGGCAAATACAACAACAACAACACTAGAAATGAAATCATCATAAAAACAACACAAAATAACACATATTGAACGCAAACAACACAACAGGTTTGTTTATTAGGTGGTAAAGACCACCTCGTTCACCAAATGTTACAATTTAATTGAAGCCCCAGGTGAAAAAGGGACTTCAAAGACACCCATTGACAGGTGTAAACATAAAAACATAAACATGGAAAATCACGCAAATTTCACTGCACCAAGCACCAAAACTGCACAAAAAACATAAAACATGAATAACTACACAAAACACAAAGCACTATAAGTACCTGACATGTCCGCAACAGGTAAAACTCGCGAAAAACATTGCGCGAACTCGCGAAACTTTACCGCGCGCAGAAACGTCAAACTTTATTGACTTGAAACATATGATATGTTAAGTCGACGTAAAATTTGACGAGGAATTCAATGGTGATGCCTGAAAACCGAAATAAATTATGGGAAAAAAGATATTAAGGAAAATATAATTTGCCATAAGGAAAATGGGAGAAAAAAGGACAATAAAAAGGATTAAAATAGAAAGAGATAATACTATAAAGTCAAAAATTATTCGTTGGTACTGCAGCAATTTAATTAAATATCCCAAAGGAAATTTTTAGTACAGGATAAAAATTGAAGGAAATTTAACGAAATAATATTAAATACTGAAAAATAATGAGAATTACGATGACTAAAAATATTAGAAAAATATGTTAAATCAAAAGAAATAATAAAAAGGAGATATTAATAAATTTTTAAAACTAAGAAACAAATTTCCCAAATTTCCCAAAGGACGAAAATGCAGTTCAAACAAGAAAAACCGTTGACCTCGGCCTATATAAACCCGGCGTCAGAAGCAATCGGCCTCTCTGGTCATCAGCAAGTCGCAAGAGGTAAGCCAAGTAATATATCAATTATACATGCCAATTGGTAATCGGGTATCACATGCTTGGTGCTGGTAAAAAATATTAACATTCATTTCTACAAGTAATAAGTGCAATACATGCCAGACATATCCTGGTAATCGTTGACACTATATGCTTGTAATTTTCAGATAGTCAACGAGGGACATCCTGGACCAACTTTATCAACAAAAAGATATTAATATTACTAAAGTCTAATAATTTTTTAAAATAGTGTTTAAGTGCCACAATTTGTGAAAGAAACTAAAATAAAATTTGAATGTAAACTGACACGTTAAAATTTTTTATTTACGTAATACCTAATTTTCCAATCAGTGGTATTTGCATTAAACATTTTGGTGGTTCCATCCAGGAACACGTGTGCAGCACATTCAGATTTTATTAGTTTCAATTGTTTGTGATAAATTGGTTAAACCTCATCAAGGATGACGTCTCTGCAAGAATTGTGCCAAGCTCAAAGTCGCCTGAAAACTCGCCTGGAGAACTACATAGAAACTGCCAGGAAGACGGCAATAGCTAAGCGGGATCTAGGATTTTACAAATCAAGGATCGTCGGGCTGAAGGAAATATGGGAGGAATTTCAAAGGAACGACCTAACATTAGACAACGCAGCAGCACACGAAGAAGCCACAGCGACGCGTCACTCGAATATTTTACGCTCGACCTATACAGTGTCGTGGAAAGTAAATATTTTGACTATCTTGGAGATCTAATGGACGGATTAGAGAAATGTCAATTAAGCCTCATGCCAACTCCATCAGTCGCTCCAGTCATTCCAGCAGCAACAACACCACATGACATACAATTGCCAAGGATTAGTCTACCAAAATATAATGGAGATTATGATATGTGGCGATCGTTCCATGACGTGTTCGTCTCGTTAGTGCACAGCAATTCCAGACTCTCCTCTGTACAAAAGCTGCATTACCTGAAGGAATGTTTGGTGGGTGAAACATAAACCCTGCTAAGGCACGTACCTACCACACACGACGATTATCTACCAGCTTGGACAAAGGTAAAGGAACGGTATGAAAATAAAAGGATGTTAGTCAATCATCAGTTAAAGACCTTCATAAATATACCTAAACTATCCACCGAAACATTTAAAGGCCTGAAGGAATTGATTGAAACCACATCTGAGTGTTTGCAACATCTAAAGAGCCTCGAAGTTGACACTTCATCTTGGGATGCAATCATGATATATTTACTGGTACAGAAGCTTCCTTTCACTACGTTACGGCTATGGGAGGAGGAACTAGGAGCAACGCCAACTCTTCCAAGTCTATCTACATTTAGAAAATTTATAAATACAAGACTAAAGGTATAAGAATCAATTGCAGACGCAATCGGCTCCAAACCTTTAGCACATCCTAAACCAACCGCTACACAAAGGATCACGCATACACATCATGCAATGAAGCAAAACTGTTGTCCAGTATGTCATCAAAAACACTACGTACATTCATGCAAGAGGTACCAAGCAATGAGTAGCAATGCGAGACGCAAGATTATGCAGACAACCGGTCGATGCCTAAATTGTCTATCAAGCAAGCATACAACAAACAATTGTACCAGCAAGTACAGATGTCGCAAATGTCAACAGAAGCACCATACAACATTGCACGAAGACACCAAAAACAGAGAGCATGGATCAACCCGATCCAACGAAGAACATCGTCACCTGGGAGAAACCTCTCCAACAACACATCCTACGTGCACAAAGTCACACACAGCCGACAGCGCTGAAGGAAATAACATACAAACCTTTCTAGCAATGAAAAATCAACGTGCGCTGCTAGCTAGCTAGCAGCTAGTTATCAATGAAATCACTGATCGTCTGCCAACAAAAGTAGTGTGCAAGGAGGATTGGAATCACCTCAACAACTTGCAATTAGCAGATCCAACATTCTGGAAACCAGGACGGATCGATGCACTTTTAGGAGCAGAAACTTACACAGAAATATTACAAGACGGAATCCGACGTGGACTGAAAAGGGCTCCAATAGGCATCAAGACTCTCTTTGGATGGGTCATAATGGGACCAACAAAGAACACAACTTCTGAGAAAGTCTCCGCATTTACGGCTAGATCAACAGATCAGAATATAAGCGAGCTACTCACACGTTTTTGGGACATCGAAGAAGTTCCAGCGAAACCAACCCTAACAAGGGATGAAGAACTCTGTCAACAGATCTTCGAAGCAACACACAAACGTACCTCAACTGGAAAGTACCAAGTGACGTTGCCATTCATAGACAACCAGTCACCAACGCTTGGACAATCAAGACCACAGGCACTAAAGAGATTCGCATCATTACAACGACATTTTGCACGGAATCCCCAACTCCAAGACGAGTACAGCAAGTGTCTGGATGAATACATCGAACTTGGGCACATGGAAGCAGTAGATCCTCCCAAAGAATCAGAAGAACACTATTACATTCCGCATCATGCAGTGTTCAAAGAAAGCACGACCACCAAACTAAGAGTGGTCTTCGATGCTTCGACCAAAACTACTAATGGGAAGTCACTTAATGAGCTTCTCTTAACAGGGCCAACGCTACAACCCAAGCTTTTTGCAACATTGCTGAATTGGAGGAAGTATAAAATAGCAATAAATGCGGATATAGAGAAAATGTACCGCATGATAGAGGTCCACCCTAAGCACCACACATTTCAAAGGATAATTTGGCGACATCCTCAAACGATGCAGTGGCAAGACTACAAATTGAAAACAGTAACGTTTGGGACATCCAGTGCTCCCTACTTAGCCATACGAACCCTTCAACAACTAGCGGAGGACGAGAGAAAAAACTGACCTGCTGCCTCGAAGGCAATATACACAAACTTCTACGTCGACGACTTGTTAACTGGAGCAGACAACGTCAAAGAGGCAAAACTACTACAAATGGAATTAATGGCCATAACGAAAGCAGGCGGATTTAATCTCCGAAAATGGGCCAGCAATGACCAAGCATTGCTTAACGATCGACCAGTAGAATATCGGGAGCTAAAAACATCACTAAGTTTTACAGAGGACCAAACGGTGAAAACACTTGGAATACGCTGGCACCCTGGACCAGATCATTTTACGTTCAGTGTCACCCCATTGCGCAATCATGACATTCCAACAAAACGTAATATGCTCTCCGACATAGCATCGTTGTATGATCCTTTAGGATGGCTATCCCCGGTCATAATTATAGCCAAAACCCTGATGCAAGCATTATGGATAACTGGGTGCTCATGGGATCAAAGGGTGTCCACACACATCGAAAACGAGTGGGCAACATTTAAGCGAGAATTAAACAACCTGGAGGCACTACAAATTCCCAGATGGATCAACTATTCAGCGACCGCGAATGCACAATTACATGGGTTTTGCGATGCTTCCGCAAAGGCTTATGCTGCAGTGCTGTATCTGAGAGTAGAAAAGGACAACGGAGAAATCATATCTACGTTACTCACCTCTAAAACGAAGGTAGCTCCCATCAAGCCGACAACCATACCCCGGTTGGAATTAAACGGAGCTGTGATTTTGGCAAGACTACTGAAGTGCACCATGGAGGACATGCAACTCCAACATCTTCCTGTGTTTGCCTGGACAGACTCAACAATAGCATTACAATGGGTAAAAGAGCATCCATCCAAATGGAAAACCTACGTTGCTAATCGTGTGGTGGAAATCCAAGAGGTAATACGATATGACCAATGGAGACATATTCCAACAAAGGACAATCCTGCGGATTTGGCATCTCGAGGTATTCCAGCATCAAACTTGCTGAACAATCAACTGTGGTGGCACGGACCAAACTGGCTAACCAAATCTCCAATACATTGGCCGCAGTTCCATGACATAAAGGAACAGACTGATCTAGAAGCAAGAAAGCCAACCATACTGAGTTGTGTCACCCAGTTCGAAGATCAACTATTTGGACGTTATTCATCACTAACACGACTAACCCATATAATAGCCCTTATCTTACGATTCGAGTATAATTGTAAGAACCCCAAGACAAAACGAACGGAACACATGTCTGTCATGGAGTGGCAACAAGAAGAAAACACCATTTGGAGGTTTGTACAACAGGCAGTTTTTTTCAGAAGAATACAGCAACCTATTGAAAAACAAACCATTAGCAAAGAATAGTCGATTACTAAAATTGAACCCATTCCTGGACAAGACTCAGCTATTACGAGTAGGAGGAAGATTGCAGAATGCGCCAATTTCGTATGATACAAAACATCCCATAATTTTGCCACAGGAACATTTCATAACACATATGCTAATTGATAAAACACACCTAGATACCCTACACGGTGGAACATCCTTAGTACTAAGTACTAGTCGGCAAAGGTACTGGATCCTCAATGCAAGAAGATGCATCACCAGTCGAGTACACAAATGTGTCATCTGCGCCAAACAACGAGGAGAAACGATGACGCAATTAATGGGACACGTACCAACACCTAGAGTTAGCATCAGTAAACCATTTACCAGTGTTGGTATCGATTATGCCGGTCCCATCACAATCAAGGCATCCACTATTAGAAACGCAAAGCTGCAGAAGGCCTACATTTGCGTCTTCGTTTGTCTCAGCACCAAGGCGATTCACATTGAGTTAGTGTCCAACCTATCCTCACCAGCATTTCTTGCCGCATTGCGAAGATTTACAGCCCGACGCGGATTGTGCACGGACATATATTCCGATTGTGGTTCCAACTTCATCGGCGCGAAAGCCACACTAGATAAAGACATGAAACATGCAATTAAGAAAGCCACCACAGAAGCGGCCCGCGATTGCACATCAAAAAACATTACCTGGCACTTCAACCCACCAGGGGCACCACATTTTGGAGGGTTATGGGAAGCGAGCGTAAAATCCATCAAACACCATTTGTACCGGACAGTAAGGAATGCTATACTCACGTTTGAAGAATATGCTACCCTACTCATACAAATTGAAGCGTGTTTAAATTCTCGCCCTCTATGTTACGTACGTAACGATCCAGAAGACACCCTGATTCTGACACCGGGGCATTTTTTAATTGGACAAGCTCTGAATACCTTGACTGAATCCAGAGAAGCGGCAGAATCTGTTTCGTGGTCACAACGTTGGAGCTACATTCAGCTTATGGTTAAACAGTTTTGGAAGGAGTGGACGAAGGACTATCTCCACCAATTACAGCAAAGATCAAAATGGCAAAAGGAACAAACACCAGTGCAAATCGGTGACGTGGTACTCGTAAAGCATAAGAATACGCCACCAATAAAATGGCCTCTTGGTACCATCGAAGCAGTGTTCCCAGGAAAGGATGGATTAATCCGCGTTGTACAAGTAAGGACAAGTCACAACACGTTCCAACGGCCAATCACCAAAATCTGCCGCCTACCAATAGACCAGACTACAAACTCAACGGACGCACCATCTCGTTGATGAAACAACCTTTCCTGTGTCGTCTTGTTAAATGTTTGTATCGTTAAATCCTATACCCTATTCCCCATAAGCAATATTTAACCAATATTTAGTTATTCCAGTTTTCCAAGCACCAGTGCGAAGAATCCAATCGAAGATGTCTCAACAAGAATATGATTATACCGAAGACGATTTAGCAGCCATCGAAGACAGCTGGCTGTATCCAGATGGCAACCCAACGGGAAGTCCGTATTTAGATATCGACTTCGATATAGAAGCTGAGCTAGAAGCGTTAACGAGTCTAGATGCCAACAAAAAGCGCCCAGACAGCATCGAAGACGCACCACCATCTAAGCATGCAAGATCACCTAAGGCAGCGACACCAATGCGAGGTCAAGAACCTGTCAAGAGCAGTATGGATGCAGAAAAAACCGTCCAGGTTCAACCATCCCGACAGCCAACACAAAACACTGCAAGGGTCAACATCCAATCACGAAGAACACCTTCCGAGAAGCCAGTTGACAAGAAATACCCAAAAAATCGTTGCTGGAGTTCACCGCAAAGGCCGATCTGGAAAAGGAACTTTGAGGCGATGCCCCGTGGACCGGAAATCCGAATTCGGACAGCGCCAAGACGGGTTCCCACGTCCAACCTTGAAGCCAGACAACTGCAAAAGGAGTCAAACGAACCTAGGGATGGACGATATGCATCGATGTTTCGGAAACATTCGATGTATAAACCCGATGCATCGAACTGAACCGATGTTTTATTAATGCTTCGATATATTCGATGCATCGATGTTTTTTATCCGATGCATCGAATTGGAAATATGCTTTGCCTTTGTTCAGTATTCTTATACGCGAATCGAAAATTCAACTCAATCTCAACTCAACTTTTCAAGGTCCACGTGGTAACTGCTAGAGTATCACACATAAAACTGAATACAGAATTGAGCGGTCATAAGCACCGATAAATGCCAAATGATACAAAATGGTAAAGGTGCCGGCCCATAGCACGCGTTAACGCGACGTGCGCGCAAGATGCGTCTGACAGTCCAGCGTGCGACGCGTTTGACAGACCCAATGAACGCGTTGTACGCGTATGACAATTCATTTTATTTTATGTTTTCAGTTTGTCTTAGTTGAATTGTTTGTGAAAAGTGAGGTCAGGTGAAAGTAACGAAATTGCAAAAATGGAATTGCGTGAATTAATGCAGTTAATTTTATTAACATACATTGTTTCTGTAACATATATGTATTTAAGACAAAGGAGGCAATCTCGGCGCTTTTGGGTGCGACCAATGTTTTTGGAAAGGGATATAAATGGATTTTTTGCTCTTAGTTTTCAACATATGTACGAATACGACCCAGAGCAATTTTTATCAGCAGTAAGGATGAAGAAAGAAGTGTTTGACGTTTTGTATAATTTAATGGAAGAGGAATTAACAAGAAATTCAATTCGACCAGCGATTGCCCCCAAATGTAGACTTCTTCTTACTCTTATGTACCTAAGAAGACATATTTTACCCTTTGATTTCTTATCAATAAACAAATTATTTTTTGATATAGATATTTAGCTCACGGAGGAAGTAAGCAGTATATATCAATGACATTCAAAATGGGCGTAACGACCGTAAAGAGAATTGTTAAGGAAACGTGCGATTCTTTGTGGAATGTACTTGCTCCTTTTTACTTGTCAAGCCCAAATACAACAGAATGGCGGCGAATTGCAGAGGATTTCAAAAATGTTTGGAATTTCCCACATTGCTTAGGAGCTATTGATGGGAAACACATCAATATCACTTGCCCTCCTAATTCTGGGACAATGTATTATAATTATAAAGGGACTTATAGTATTGTGTTGATGGGGGTTTGCGATGCGAACTACACATTTACAAATATAGATATTGGAGCATATGGGTCACAGAGTGATGGTGGCGTTTTGTGGCACTCCAATTTCGGAAAATGCCTATTTGACGGAAAATTAGATTTACCGAAAGATGATATTTTGGAGGACGATTTAACACTGCCATATTTCTTCGTCGGGGATGCAGCCTTTCCATTAAAAACTTATTTAATGCGGCCATTTCCGGGTACTTTAATAGTTTTAAAATTGATCAAATGCATAGATAATTAAATTCTGCATACTTCTTGTTACATTTTCTAGGGTTATTATTGGATGAGAAAAAAGAACATTTCAACCAACGTTTATCACGAGCTCGCAGGACAATAGAGAATGCTTTCGGCGTTCTTACTGCTCGGTGGATAATCCTGAGAAATACGCTAGACATGGGAGTAGAGTCAGCAGAAAGTGTCGTTAAAGCTGCAGTTGTTCTCCACAACTTCGTGAAAATGTCGGATTCATCATACTGCCCTCCAGAATGCGTTGATCATTATAATGACGCTACTATCGTTGAAGGTTTGTGGAGGAAAGGAGTACGGCCCCTAAGAAAATCAGGAAGGTTGTCCTCCAACAATGCATCTAAAAATGCCTTTAAAATAAGAGATGAATTAAAAGACTATCTTTATAAAAATAAAATATAACTTTTATTGCTAAATATATTAAAAAAAACAGTATTTCTTTATTCACTAAATAAACAAACAATTATTCGCTTAAAAAAAGAAAAACAAAATAATTCACTATGAAAAAAAAACTAATTCATTTATAAATAAAAAAACTTAAATATTAAAAAAGCATATTCATTCATACATAGGAAAAATATTCCTATTTCTATTGTAACAGTCTTATTTCATTACATCTGTTATGTGTGAAATTTAAAATATCTATTTTTAAAATTTCCTGTTGTTGCTCGTTTAGGTTTTTCAAATAACCGTCAAGCATCTCCAAAAACGGGGCATTGTTATTTGTTCGAGTTGAAAAATTTGTGGTGATGATATTTTCAACTTTCCCAAGGAAACTTGAAAATGATGCATCAGCATCTGAGGTATTTCGTTTTCTTTTCCTATTTACAGAGGAACTCATATTTATTTCCTCCGAATTTTCTATATTATTCGTTTCCATTGGAATACTCGCAATTTCTTCAGGATTGGACAAAATGTTATCCCCTGATGTAAATAATAATGCATTTTCAATTTCTTCAGAAAATATTCCATTTTCAATTTCGTTGTTTGAAACCGTTCTAAAAATTAAAGAATGAAAACTACTCAATTGTAAACAGCTTCGTTTATTGGTACTAACCTTCTGGGTGCAATGTGATCTTTTAAGAACATCATATTGTCTGCGAACGCCCATTGCTTTTCTTCGTCCGCAGCACCACTTCCCGATTTTTTTTTAATGTTTGATTCTCTCACAAATTTGTCTCGAAGGTTTTTCCATCGGCTTTGGCATCCCTCCTCTGTTTATATAAAAATATCAAATAAACCTTTGTTCTTTAAGTTTCGAAAAATAATTAGGAATGCTTACTTGTTTCACCAGTTGCTTCTGCTATTGCGACCCATGCCTTTTCCCGGCGTATTTTGTTTCGGTACTCCTTCAGTTTTTTATTAAATATAAATTCATATTTTTGAATTTCGCACACTAGTTTTTCGTCAAAACTTGCCATTTTAAATACACAACAAACATTTATTTATTAAAAATTCGTATTTTTGTACGGCACACTAGATTGATGAAAGAATTTTAAATTATGCACAACAAATAAACGTCAAACGCGTCTAACGCATGAAAAAGTTGAAAATTGGTCAACTTCAAGCGTTTGTAGCTTTACTCGCGTGTGTCGCTACAGCCATTGGGACTGATTCCATTAAATAGCATTAACTTCAATTGAAATGTCAAATGCCTCTTGCGCACGTCGCGTTAACGCGTGCTATGGGCCGGCACCTTAAAGCTTGCATTCTGTTCAGAATAATCAGGTTGTGTGTAATCTTATTAATTTTGACGTTGATCAGCGCTGGTGTACTTACATGACCGCTCAATTCTGTTTCCAGTTTAAGTTGGAAGGTGCGTGGGAACTGTATTTCAAATACACTCACGGATTTCTTGTCACAGTCATTGCCGTAACCATGCATGAACATGTTCGTTGTCGTAAGTTAGTTTAACTGTAAAGGTGCGATTCCTATGCTACGACTGTAACGACTACAGCCGCGTGGCTCCAGCCGTGCGGCTGGAAAAATTGACTCGTTGTAATGGAAGTAAATGGAACCATTTCCTAAAGGCGATGGCCCAATGCCGACGGCGCGTTATACGCGGCAAGAGCTTCATGCGCGTTGACGTCCGTTGAAGGTTCATTCATAGCGTCAGGACTTCAAAAATGTTGCTTTGATTGAAATTCATGTAAGCACTGCGAAATTAATTTAAAATGCAAACTTTCAAATCTCAATCTTGATAATTCGACAGATTAACAGTTTGGAAATTTTCAACGCCTGCCAACGCGCGAAAAGTTGAAAGTTGGTCGACTTTTGCCGTCGCTTGACGCCGCTGACACCGCAAAGTCGTGAATGGGACAGCTCGATTTGAATTACACACAATCAAATATCGACGTCAAAGCGCGTCAACGCTTTGACGCCCGTAAACGCGAATAAAGTCGTGATTGGGCCACCGCCTTATGGAGCGTCTGGCGCCGCACGACTGAAGCGACTCTAGTGAGGCGGCTTCATCCGTACGGCTCAACTGCTGACATGAGCAGTATAGTCGTAACAGTCGTGGCGGCTGGAAAATTTATTTTCACTGTGTTCAAGTATTTTATGTGTGATCAAAGCCTTCTATATTTACAAGCCATGCTGTAGAAAAATATTGAGAACTAATTTCCCCTTAATAGGACTTCAAATCGCCAAATTACACTAACAACATAACGTCACTTCACCGATTTGAAATCCCATTAAGGGGAAATCTTGAGTGCCAATTTTTCTGGAACTGCACTAGTCGCGGCATAAGAATTTTACCGAGCGACTCGGATCATGCGGCTCTGATCACGCGGCTGCAGTCGCTATAATCGTAGCATAACAATCGCACCTTAAGACCTGTAACTGCATAAACTTTTATATTTGCGTATATTTTAGCCATAAAATTTATTGTAATTTTGAATGAAGTTTGTGGGTACAAGACATCGATGTATTTTGCGATACATCGTCGTGACATCGATGCCACAGAACGATGCATTGCATCGAAAAAAACATCGATGTATTTTCTTAATGTCCACCCCTAAACGAACCAGCAGGAAAACAGACGCAATGTCAACGGCCCAAACCCATGGTCAACTTAGCAGCCAACCAACAAGCAGGGGAAATGATTTTTATTGACCTCACGACAGCCGACCCACCAGAACCCCTTCGGATTGTGAAACCGCAGCATAAAATATCAGACGAAGTCAGTCAACCAGCCTTCAAACCACAACCACCGCGCAAAATTCCAGTGCCTAAGCTGCAGGAGCCATCCTTAATAAACGGCCGTGAAGTGAACCAACTACATTTGCTACGTCCAACAACAAGCCTCAATGAACTAAAGGAGCGACTGAACAACGACTTCCAGCGGTTCATCACTAGAGAGGGAGAAGACCTTTACCTGCCTAAACAATTATCGCAAAAAATCAATTTTGATAAAGTACAAAAAACAAAAAAGAAGGAGAATACCATAAACCTTGAATAAGTTCCAGGTACGGGTGCAGGTGAAAGCAGATGGGCGAGTCATTTTTCATCACCACCACAAACGAGGCATCAGCAAACAAAAACCCTCCTTGAACGTAACCGTTCAACAGGGGGGAGAATGTTTAGCCCCAAGCCGCTAAAGAAGTGGAAAATTAAAAATAAATAACTCACCAGAATAAAAAAATAATCAGCAGATATTTATTGTCAAAAAAAAATTATAATAATTGATATTATTAAGTTGAATTACAAATAAACCTAAAAAGAAATATGAATTACTATAATGGATTAATGAAGGCACGATACATATATACTTACCTACTTGGATATGCAAATCTACAAAAGAAACAAAATGAATTAAAACCAAAAAATAACATACCAAGCAAAATAAAAAATATTTAATTAAAATAAATAAATGAATTTTGATAAAGTTGCATGCAAACATAACAAACATAAATATAAAAACAAGAAACATGAAGTTTACAGGCAAATACAACAACAACAACACTAGAAATGAAATCATAAAAACAACACAAAATAACACATATTGAACGCAAACACAACACAACAGGTTTGTTTATTAGGTGGTAAAGACCACCTCGTTCACCAAATGTTACAATTTAATTGAAGCCCCAGGTGAAAAAGGGACTTCAAAGACACCCATTGACAGGTGTAAACATAAAAACATAAACATGGAAAATCACGCAAATTTCACTGCACCAAGCACCAAAACTGCACAAAAAACATAAAACATGAATAACTACACAAAACACAAAGCACTATAAGTACCTGACATGTCCGCAACAGGTAAAAATCGCGAAAAACATTGCGCGAACTCGCGAAACTTTACCGCGCGCAGAAACGTCAAACTTTATTGACTTGAAACATATGATATGTTAAGTCGACGTAAAATTTGACGAGGAATTCAATGGTGATGCCTGAAAACCGAAATAAATTATGGGAAAAAAGATATTAAGGAAAATATAATTTGCCATAAGGAAAATGGGAGAAAAAAGGACAATAAAAAGGATTAAAATAGAAAGAGATAATACTATAAATTCAAAAATTATTCGTTGGTACTGCAGCAATTTAATTAAATATCCCAAAGGGAAATTTTTAGTACAGGATAAAAATTGAAGGAAATTTAACGAAATAATATTAAATACTGAAAAATAATGAGAATTACGATGACTAAAAATATTAGAAAAATATGTTAAATCAAAAGAAATAATAAAAAGGAGATATTAATAAATTTTTAAAACTAAGAAACAAATTTCCGAAATTTCCCAAAGGACGAAAATGCAGTTCAAACAAGAAAAACCGTTGACCTCGGCCTATATAAACCCGGCGTCAGAAGCAATCGGCCTCTCTGTTCATCAGAAAGTCGCAAGAGGTAAGCCAAGTAATATATCCATTATACATGCCAATTGGTAATCGGGTATCACATGCTTGGTGCTGGTAAAAAATATTAACATTCATTTCTACAAGTAATAAGTGCAATACATGCCAGACATATCCTGGTAATCGTTGACACTATATGCTTGTAATTTTCAGATAGTCAAGGAGGGACATCCTGGACCAACATTATCAACAAAAAGATATTAATATTACTAAAGTTTAACAATTTTTTAAAATAGTGTTTAAGTGCTACAATTTGTGAAAGAAACTAAAATTAAATTTGAATGTAAACTGACACGTTAGTTTTTTATTTACGTAATACCTAATTTTCCAATCAGTGGTATTTGCATTAAACAACCCATACCGAGTGGGTTGTAAAGAAAAAGGTAAACCGCCATTTTGTGATGGCCGCCATTTTGAATTTGGAAAGACGCCCCACAGCGGAAAGTATTCTATTATCACATCTTTTATTTGATACGCATACCGAGTGGGTTGTAAAGAAAAAGATAATCCGCCATTTTGTGTTGGCCGCCATTTTGAATTTGGAATGACGCCACACAGATAATAGTATTCTAATTGTCACACCCTTTCATTTGATACCCATATCGAGTGGGTTGTAAAGAAAAAGGTAGTCTGCCATTTTGTTTGCCGTCATTTTGAATTAGGAATGACGCCACGATTTGTTTACATAGAACATACATACATAAATACACACATACATACAGGTGAAGCTAATATAAAGCGTATAAAAATAAAAAAAATAAAAAAAGAAGCATTTGGAAGTTTGAGGAAACTGCTGCTATCATAAGCATCATAAAAGAAAAGAAGTGCCTAAAATTTTTCGATGGGAAAAAATATCGAAATACCGAAATTTTTAATATGGTGCAGTCGGAGATGGAGAAAAAGGGATTCTCCCACAAAACGCCCAACAGATTGCCATAAAGTGGCGAAATCTTAAATCGGAATGTCCGTAAAGAAGGCAAATAGCAAAAGCGGTGGCGAAAGAGTATATTTTGTTTTTTTTGCAGAATTAGATGAAATTTTGGGATGTCGTCCATCTACAAAAATTTTCCATCAGGGGGTGGGTACAACCCGAAATAATTCAACAGGTAAAGTTAATAAGTACATTGGGCTGTTTCACACGAGACGACGGCCAACCAACAAAATCTGCTGTCATCGTCCATTCCCTTTTGAAATTTGACGAAAAGTCGTACGGGCTTTCACATGGGCCAATTTTTCCAACCAACTGTACGTCAAAACGTTTTAGCTTGTTGTTGTTGCTTTTATTTTAATTCTCTTTTGCGTACTTTCCGAGTGAAACGAAAGTCATTTCTCTTTCTTTTCTTCTCCCAGCAAAAGGAACAAAAAACAACAACAACCACATCGCTGTCAACAAGTCGTATCGAAAATCGTGTGAGAAAGTTGGATGGGAAAATCTTCCCTCCCCATCGTCCTCTCTCACCCTCTTCTCTAAAAAGATGAATATCGTACGATTTCTGTTGGCTGGCCGTCGTCCCGTGTGAAACAGGCCATTAAAACAAATCAGTTATATTAATTTCATTTTTGTACAGGCGAATACAGAAGCTCATTGAGCGAAATTAACAATGATCCATGCTGCAGCCAATCACTTTTTCTTGGAACTGAAACAACAGACGGTAGGTTTGAAATAGTTTCGCTTATTTATTATAAGTACTCTTATAACCGAAATTTTATTTTCAGAGAGTAGTGGTAAAAAATAAAACACAAAATCAGGGCGAAAAAGCTATGTAAAAAATCTGGATGCGCTTGTCGAGGCAAGAAGGAAAACAACGAATTGTTTTTTTCTAAGCCCCTTTTTCCTAGGACAATTTTCGTTGCGAAAAAAAAATCGTTGCGAAAAAAATTTCGCAGTCTGTTGTGCGATTTTTTTGAGTTATGTTCCTACGAATTCCATTCTCGCAACGAGATTTAGTCAAGTAAACAAAACGTAACCATGACGAAAACTCAAACAATAAAAAGTAAAACACATATATAGAAATTTTACAGCCAACTTTACAATATTTCGCAACGAAAAATATCTCGTTGCGAAAAAGAATGGTTGAATCCATTCTTTTTTTCGCAACGAAAAAGAATGATTTCTCGCACTGAAGGTGCGAAATTTTCGATTTTTTTCGCAACGATTTTTTTTTCGCAACGAAAATTGTCCTAGGAAAAAGGGGCTTAAAAGCAAAAGGAATTAATCGATTATGAAATTAAGTTGTTTACCGAAAAGGAGGAAAAATATGAGAAGCAATTTGAAGGCATGATGCAAAGAAACACCCAAAACTTCGTGAATGGTTTAAAAGAAATAGTTATGGGAGAAAATAAGGAAAATGAAAGTTTGGGTGTCAACGTTCAAGAAATAAATATAAGTCAGTACGATGTCCGGGATTTCTTGCAATCATGGAGCGAAAGTGATTAAGAAGCATTGTTTTATTTAGAAAAATTGGAGCTTTATTTATTTATTAATGTTTTGAAATCTTTGATATTTATTTTTTGAAGTATTTTTTTTTGTTAATTTATGAACTTTTTTGTTAATTTGTGAATTTTTTTGTTAATTTATGAAATGTTGCCTTTATTTTATAATAAAAAACTGTATTTTATTACACAAAACTTATAAATGTTTCTTTTATTTTATAATAAAAAACTATATTTTAATACATGAAACTAATAAATTTACATCATATTGCTACGAAGAAGTGGAAATCGGTTCGATAGATATCTTTTAAGGCGCTCTCTTTTTTCCTCACCTCCGATGCTTGATGAAGTATCGTTCCCTGCAGGTTGTGGAAACATTCTTGTTGATTCGGCCACATGTTCGTTCCACTGCTCCCTTATCGGAACGTTCCTACGTTCTAAAATATTGTGTAGGATGCAGCATGTTGCAACCACGGTAGGAACAAAATTTACGTCTATTTCGATCCTTTTTTGTAGGATTCTCCACCTTGCCTTCAGCCTCCCGAACGCATTCTCAACAACTATTCTCGCTTTGCTTAAATAAACGTTGAAGGACTCTTTCTCAGCAGTCTGTTGCCCGCAGTATCCTTTCATTAGCCAGGGGAGCAATGGATAAGCAGGATCACCTACCAAATATGCAGACAGCATACTCCCGTCAATTTCCTTCATTGGCTGCAAATAAAATATATAAAATGTTACTGTTATAAATGTTACTTCGAAAGCTACAGTAATCAATAAATACCAAAATAATCTTTTGACTATCCTTGTATAAAAATGAGTCCCTTAACAGCACGGCATCATGAGTGCAGCCTGGATGTTTACAAGTTATATCTCTAAACCTAAAATAAAATAAAAAACAATAATTTTTGCTTACCGTTTTTACATACAAATAATTGCTATCAACGACTGCTTGTAGTACTAAAGAGGGCCAACCCTTTCTGTTGATATAGTCTTTGCACCCTTCAGAAGTTGGCGTTATTGGTATGTGGGTGCCATCACTTGGGGCAAATTGCTTTTGCTTTCAAAATTGGCTATAATATCAATATCTTCCTCCTCATCTGGCATATGTATCTGCTCATGCAAAAATACACTCATCATTGCTTCACAGTTTTGGAGCCAAAGACGAGGTTAGTTTCTCGCAAAGCATTTCGAAAGTGTCTTTATCTACCCGAAAATTTTCAATAAATTCATCGTAATTCTTCCTTTTCTTCCATATCCTTCGAGGGCTTTTATTTGGAATATTAAAGGGAAAGGATTCCATTAACGCGTTAGTATTTCTTTGATGGATTAACACGTTTGATCTAATTTTTTTTAAAATGTTAGTTAAAAAACGCACTCTTCTAATTTTCGCGTGGTGGTTATAAAGTTTATATAAATTCACTTGACTGTTTATAAATCCAGTCGAGGCTGTAATCAATAAGTCTTTTTTAATTCTCTCTCTCATTTTAAACTTTACGTCTCGAACATATAAATTCACAAGTAATTATTTCACTAAGAAATGACAACGGTCAGTTAGAGTAAATCTATTCATGCAACACACAATCATGCATATAGAGTTACCCTTCTAATTCAGAAGGTACACTTCTTAGCTGGGCCAAGAAAAATTTACCAGCTCAGCACAATTAGCACTGAGATAGGCTCAACTAAAGCATGCAACATATAAATTGAATATGCAATCCCGAAAAGGTCACACCTCGGACATTTTTATATGCGAGATGAGACCCCCAAAGATTGCACATTCAATTAAAACAGAAAGAAATGCAATACACAAAGAAGCGTGCAAGAAAAGTCAGTCAAGTCAGATTGAAAAGACTCCTTTTAAGGACGTCTTTACTAATGCTCACGCTAAAAACATCGATATTTCTATTCACATTAATGAACATGCGATTAACAGGCTCGAATCTGCCGTAATTCGTGTTAGAGGAGTTGGTGTGTAAGAGAGGTGGCCCTCTCAAATTGTATCTACTCTCTCTAAACGACGCACGGCGACTCAGAAAACCTGAGTCAACCTTTTCATTAAGGAGCTGATGAACAAATACAACATCGGCAACCTCACGACGCTTGCAAAGAGAGCTTAAGTTGAGTAACTTAAGCCGAGATTCATATGGTGGAAGAGCTATTGGGTCATCCCAAGGAAGATGATTCAGTGCGAATCGAACGAACCTCCTTTGAACTGACCCAATTCTTCCAACGTGCGAAGAGTAGTGAGGAGACCAAACCTGGGACCCATACTCGTGTAATGGTCTGACAAGAGAGATATAAAGGTGTTTAGTAATCAAGGGGTTATTGAGTTCTTTAGACCACCTTTTTATAAAACCCAGGACTAAACTACCTTTGGAAGCAATATAGTTAATGTGGGCAGAAAAATCGAGTTTAGTATCAAATCTAATCCCGAGATCTTTTACAAAATTAACACGACGGACACTCTCATTAGAAAAGGTGTAGTTGAAAATTATAGGACTACGACCTCTCCCAAAAGTCATGGTTTCACATTTACTAATATTGAGAACCAGGTTGTTGTTCACACACCAAGAGTAAAAGGTGTCAAGGTCAGCTTGCAAAAGTTTGCAATCCTCGATACTTTTTATGTGACGGTACAATTTGATGTCATCAGCGTAAATCAAGATTCTACAGTGTCTTAGCAAGGGAACAATGTCATCAATTGATAGAATAAAGAGCAGTGGACCAAGATGACTTCCTTGAGGAACACCGGATGACGCTTCAATGGTTACTGATTTGGATCCACGAAAAAGAACTTGGTAGGTCCTGTCAGCTAAGTAAGACTGGAACCATGCTAGAAGGGCTCGTGGAAAGCCTAACATCCTTAATTTAAGAAGTATAATGGTGTGGGAGAGCTTGTCAAATGCCTTGCTAAAATCAGTGTAAACACAATCAGTCTGGCAACCGGAAACGAAGCCCTCGACAGTATGAGAAGTGAGCTCAAGAAGATTGGTGGTAGTGGAACGCGCTGCAAGAAAGCCATGTTGGTTCGTTGATACCAACCTCCTGCAGATAGGCGCGATTGCAGAATAAATAATCGATTCAAAGAGTTTCGGAATGACAGACAACTTCGCAACTGGTCTATAATTCGATATTTCGTTCTTGCTAC
Organism: Thereva nobilitata; assembly: GCA_963855945.1. Lineage (NCBI taxonomy): Eukaryota > Metazoa > Arthropoda > Insecta > Diptera > Therevidae > Thereva > Thereva nobilitata. The sequence goes on from OY979695.1 coordinate 96,150,496, forward strand.
CACTCTTGTGAATAGGGATTATAAACGAATTCTTCCAAAGAGTAGGGAAGTACCCTTTATCAAGGGATTTTTGGAAGAGGGTTTTCAGGGGAGACTGGAGAACCTCTGCACAGGACTTAAGGACAGCAGGAGGAATACCATCGGGGCCAGAGGTGAAGTCGAATGGGAGTTCGTTAATATGTTTCGCGATATCAGTACTGGTAATTGAGAGGGGTAAAATATTAGCCTCACGGTTAGTAAATATGTGACGAAAATTATTGTCATTAGGCTGAAAGTCAGAAGGTGAGAAAGATTGACGAAAAAATGACGCAAACATGTTGCAAATCGCAGGCGACTCACTACTAGACAAGTTCGTGTGCTGCATGGCATTAGGGTAGTTATCAACCTTTTTCTCAAGACATTTTGAAGGCAAGTAAGTTACCGAAAACCCAACTTGAAATTTCAAGTCAGGAACTCAAGTAATCATGTAAACGTAGTAATTGTTTAATTTTACTGCCCCAAACGAAGTAAGAAAGAAGAAACCGAAGATTTTTTATTTTACCAAATGACTTTCTTATGTTAGGAAATCCATTACTAAAAAGCTTAAGATATTTCTCTCGGTACTTACTAGCGAAGTGGTATAACGAACGAACGGGTGAGTATATTTTTTTTACGCTTTATCTGCCTGTCAAACCTGGCAATGCTTTCTATTGAGAATGGCAAAGCAAGTGCAGTAAATTATGAAGATGCAATCAACACCTTTGCCGAAAAAAAAGCAAGGAAAGTTATCCTATAAAACAGTTTAGGTAGTTGACTAGTGTAATAGTGCTTTCAATGATTAAAAAAAATGATATAATAAAACACTAATTGTTTAATATTGGTTTCTTGGTTGGCGGCGGTAAAATCCAACCTTGCCCCCCTTAAAGAAATTCCCAGATCCGGCACTGCATTACACAAACCATTCTTAATAGAAAAGTTTCGTAGTAACAAAACTATGCAACTTTTTTTTAAATTTAACTTATTTGGGGGCATGCCGGATGGGTTCAAAGTATTAAGAAATTCTACTGGAAAGTTTACTTGTGCTTGGTAAAAAAAACTATCGTCATCTATTGCCATGGAATCGATTGAATAGTATGACACTTCTTCCGCGTTCATTCTATCAAGAACAGATTCATTTATTACACGGAGGTGATCATTTTTGGGACATAAAACTGCTTTTTTGGAAATCTTAAGGACATCTTGCGTTGTGAAAGTTTCACCAAACCCACCAGTAACAATATTTTTCGAGATAAATTTAGAGGGAACTAAAATACTATGCTGAGTATTTTTAATTCCTTCTGGACATTCAAAAGTAGAATTGCCAACTTTGAGAACCCAACTTTAAAAATCTTAATCAACTAAAGCTCTCATAATGTATAACTTAAACCTGAACAATATGTACATTCCTTGCACAAATCATCTAAGCTGGATTTTTCCGGTATAACATTATTACAATAATCTTGAATGGCAGCCTTGAAAAATGCTTTAGGTTGCCTACGAACACAACCGGTAAAATTTGTAGCATTTTGGCTTTCATTTCCATTCATCACTTGCAATTCATAAGTTTGTCTCGATGCCCTCTTTTTTGCGACTTCTTCGCGATGTTGTTCGTAATAATTTCTATTTTGTGTGCTATTCTTCATTTTAAAAATTCTAATAACCACAATAAGTCACTTTTGCATATTTTTTTTTGCACCTTTTTTATTATCCCTATTGACGTTTCGAAAGGATTCGATGATTTTCATATATTTCATTCAAGAGCAAGTAAACAAACTCTTTCAAGCTTTTCGAACGGCAAAAACCATGGTACAAATACTTCATGTAAAATGCAAGGAATTGTTTTTTCGAGACTGCATTTACTTATTAGAATAAAAATTTAAATGTTCTTGCAAATAAACAAAACCATTGTAAAACCAAATTAAAGAAGATTGTACTTAATATCAGAAACTTCACTTTTGAGTTATCCCATATATTTCATTCAAAACCATTATAACCGTTGAATGCATTGAAAAATTAAAATTATTGGTAGCATATATTCTTACCTGGTGTACCATCGTACACCATGCAAAATTGCAATGAAACCGGTGCAGTAGTTTTCACGTGAAAATTTAAAAACAATTTATTTCCTAATAAAATTTCATAAATCGGCTACCAGTGACGTCACACTATAAAAGCTCTTCGTAAGAGCGTACCTTGGGCAAAAACTTACGTTGAGAGAATAAGAGTGAACTTTCAAAGCTTTCCATATGTATAGATGATATATATATGCTATTTTCATTTTTTCAATATGGAAAAAAGCTCCTGAAGGGTACTGAAAAGAGCTTTCCTTGTATAATTAAAATATAGATATTGTTAAATTTAAGGGACCTGAAGTTGCAGCTATTGGAGTTACGACCTACCAAAATAATTCTGCTAATTCTTTAACAACTCATGCGGACGTTACGTTACAAAATACTTAGTCACGATAAATCACCTATTCGTGAAGTGTGTGTAAGCAGATGTATGGCAGAAAGTGGGCAAATGATTGAAAATTTCGTGGGAAGCTATTGCTCGGCTGAATCCATAAAAGTTAACCTCATTTGGAACGGGTTTCATTCCAACGAGTAGTAGACAGTAGCAAAACTAATTAATTTAAGTTACTTGGCACACTTGCCGAAGTCTCTTCATTTAAACACAAAAAACGCCTTGACCGAATTTTATGATAATTTTTCAGAGCATATCTTCGTTAATACACTTCGATCGGCACCTCAACGAAGTCGGTATCATATTTGGTTCGCGCGAAATCGTGCTGGTACAAAAATCACTTACGTCGTTCAAACAAAAAAACCGTTCGACCGATTTTTATGAAAATCTTTTCAGATCATATTTCCTTGAACACGCTTCGAACGGCACCTCAGCAAAGTCGATATCTTTTTTGGTTCGCGCGAAATCGTGCAGGAAAAAATGACCACATACGTACGTACACACACACATACACACATATTTCTTCTCAAATTTTTGCTTAAAATGCTATTGGGACCTTGAAACGTGTAAATACATTGAAAATTTCGAATCCGATTTTCGGACCGATTACAATAACTTCCGACTGGGAAGTTAAAAAACGAAATTTTGACTTTGATGACTCATTGCTCTGGAAGTTGCTAAGGTGGAAACTTGATTTTGAGATAGGTGGGAGTATTCTGCGTACAATGTTATCTTATTCATGAAAATAGCTCAAAGCGTAAATACAAAATACAGGGTGAAACCTCTACCAAAAAAAAACTTCAAAACGCCCTAGCTGCTAAACCGTTAAGATTTACCACCCATACGATTTTATGTTCGTCTATCCAAAACCTATCCACAACCGGCCGCTTTGTAAGCTTAAAGGTATACACCCTGTATAACACGACTTATCTGTTTGACAGATATTTCCAAATTAAAGCTATTCACACATTGATTATTTATATTCTTTCCATGACTGGAAGTTGTCAACTTATTCTCGATGCTGGAAGACACAACTTCCATGACATGAACTATTATAATTTAAACATTATAATACTTTTACTAAATTACATATTGCTAACGTTTTTAGTTCATGCATTATACATATGATGGTATATGAGAACTTAATGAAGCGCAATCTATACATATAAAAATGAATCATTGTTTTGTGTGTAATCGATGTTTGAACATTTGGCTGTATAAAATGACTGATTGAGAGTTTTTTTTGTTAGAAGACCTCAATACCACGGTTATGTATAGTTTTCATAATCATTGGGCTGGCGTACACGGATCAACACTCAACACCTACTAAACCGGTTTGTTATCATATTCTCGGGATACATGGGCATTGCTTCACCAAGAGTAACTTATTATCGTTACACGGGATATTAATGTGTATGCCCGAGTAATGTTTCTTTATCTATGTGAAGCATTTGTGCATGTTTTAGTTTTCACACGAAATTTTTTTGAATAAGACCAGATGAAATCGATGATGTTATTTCGTCAGGAATTCCTGATGAAGCATGATTCATGGGCCATATGGAGCATTAAACCCCAACTCACCATGCATGTTCAAAGCGGTGTCTAATAGCATTGATTTCTGAAACTATAATCGGGAACGATGGCTACCCATTGTATCGTCGTCGATCGACTGAGGTCAACGGCAAATAGATAACTTGGAAGGTTAATGAGCAGGATTTTGAAGTTGACAATGGTTGAGTCGTATCCTACCCGACTAGAAATTTTTTGCTGAACATGATAAGGACTCGATCAGGCATGCCTGATCAGGACCGTGTAAGGCATGTAATGCAGATGATGCATAAGGAGCTGATCAGGAATGCCCGATCAGGACCTGATCAGGAATGCCTGACCAGGACCTGATCAGGAATGCCTGACCACGACCTGATCAGGAATGCCTGATCAGGTTTACCTGACCAGGTTCTGACCAAGACCTGACCAGGAACTCACTAGGATTACTTGATTTGGAATCAATTAGGCCCTTTTAATCTGAAATTATGGGGCTAAAAGCAGAGTGTTTAAAAAAGATTAATATATTAATATAAGCTGAGTTTATTAGTTTTTTTGTGTCTTTGGATGGGATGTTATGGCGGCTTGAAGGCTTCGGGAGAACTTTATGCGGGATCCGGTGAGCGGATTTAGTCTGGGTTCCAATTCTTGATGGAGTTTTCATATTAGAGTTTGTGTGGGGATACCTTTAAGGGTGCTGATTTTTTTGTTGATTTTCCGCAACGATAGCGCTACGTAAAAAAGTTTAATGTCATTTGATGGATGATCTTTCATTTTGATTATTACCACTTGCCTCGAAAAACCAACGGTTTCCGAGAAAATCGCGAAAAACTGACATTTTCTCCCTTTTAACCAAAACAACGCCAAAACTACAAGTCCTATAAGAAAAAGTATTATTACCTTTTCGATGGAGAATATCACGAGCTTTAATTTTCATTATTACCACTTCCCTCGAAAAACCAACGGCTTCCGAGATAAAAACTGACATTTTCTCCCTTTTAACCAAAATAGCGCCAAAACTACAAGTCCTATGAGAAAAAGCATCATTACCTTTTTGATGGAGAATATCGCGAGCTTTAATTTTGGTCCTAACCACTTGCCTCGAAAAACTCAAGGTTTCAGTAATAAGCGCAAAAAACTGAAATTTCCTAATTTTCCTAAATTTTTGCTATTTTCTCCATCTAAAGGTGCACGATGTCGACGCACCCTTTGCCGATTAAGTTGTACGTCTTGACATTTTCGGCATTTTCTACTAATTAAAATCCACAAACTGTATTAAACACTGAACACCCAATTTTTTCACAGACTTTACTAAAAAAACACAAAATCCAATGTTTTACACAAATTGTTCACACCTTTTCAGAACAAGGAAAAGTCGTGATTGTCACTTGTCATTTTTGACAAACAAATGGAATTTACGTCTTCTTCTTTCTTGGTTTACAAAAGTTCCATCTCCAAAAACTTTCAATTCTTTCCATTTTCAACTAGAATTTATTTTTCATAAGATGAGGATATCCTGATCTGGACCCGACTAGGTCCCGACTAGGAAAACCTCATTTTCATAAGATGAGGATTTCCTGATCGGGACCCGACTAGGAAAACCTGGTGTTGCATGCCTTACCACTGCCTGATCAGGACCCGATATATGTTAAGGGTTTTCCTCAGCTAAATTCTAGTCGGGTATTCGCCATTATTGTCAGAGACGTTTAATGCTCACATAAATGTTGAATTTTGCGTCAAATCAATCAAATACGTCACGAAAGTGAATGAGATGGCTGTTTTTGGTATTGCTAATGCAAATACCATCGACACAAAAACACAATATCAAATGGGGCGGTCTGTTAGCAGTAATGGAGCGATATGGCGAATTTGTTCATTTGCCATTCATAAAAGATATCCAACTGCGGTTCATTTGGTAGTCTCGAAAGTGGCCAAATTGTATATTTTACAACGGATAATGCTGCGGGAAGGGCTGAACGACCACCATCAACCACAGTGACAAGTTTCTTCGCGATTTGATTTTGCTTTAATCTGAAATGCCACGATATTACCCTTGGAATTAAACTTCAAAAAAATTCCAACGTCGTAAACAAGGAAGGGTATCAGATTTTCTCACCAACGATGAATGTTTTTATTTACGTCTATTATTAGTTAATATCCGTGGACCGACGTCATTCAACATTTAAGAACAGTCCGATTTGAAGATGGAAACATTCAATTACAATAAATATCACTATTACAGCATGCACCCTAATCATGTGGCTGGTCCGATTGTACCAATATTGTTATGCTTTAAAATTTCAAAGAGAAGCACCTGGGATATGCGCTTACGTGGAAGGGAAATCTTCGTTGTCCAAATATTTTTTACAACTTCATTTATTTCGCTAAGATGGGTGCAGTGAGGCGCCATGAGTTATATATGAAGTTTAAAAAATTTAAATTTTAATGCCTCAGAACTCACATTTTAATCTCACTGGTTTATTGCATACACTGTTTTAATTACATCTCGTTACATAAAACATTATAAGCTTTGTTTTGTACCGTGATAATGTTAAAATGATAACACATGCCCATGATGTACCTTCGATATATTTGATATTATATCATTTCTACTTACTTAATGTTAATGGGCTTCTACCAACGTAATGGTAATTTTCTAAAAGTTGACTAAAGCCAGGTTTACTTTTTAAGGTTTTTAAAAAATTCTGCTCTACTTTTAAAACTTTAAGCAGAGCATTTTAAATCGCACACTAAAAAGTTTTTTGGTAATAGCATTATGATTTATGACGCAACCCTCCTACATCCATTACCGCAGAAATCAGTCTTTTAGAAAATTGCAACAATTTGAAGAGCTCCACCTGGAACGGATGCCTACGGGACAATTGAAAGGAAAATCGATTTACCAACAAAAAACCTTTGAAAGTGAATGCGTCACTTGCAATTTCACAAACTTCATATGCCCCCAACGTCATTACGCGCAAAACTCCTTCACGTATGACGACTTCTGCAGCTGGATCGTCATTATGCCTATGTAGTTGTCGCAGGCAAAGATTGCGATAATTGCTTACTACCTCAATCCACGACTGCAGAGGCCGCAATTCTTTTATATATTGTTTAAAATTGTCAGCTGTGACAGTTTCTTGAGATATATAAACTGTCGCCGATAGTTTCATTCAACTCAAAACAGTTTGGTTTGGTTTTGCGTCAAGTTCGGTTTTTACGGTGAAGTGAAATTTGTTAATTCCTTGCGAAAATGGCTGCAGTCAGTTTTAATAAAATTCTTGTGGTTATCCTCATTTTTGGATTTTGTGATGCTGTGCCTAAATACGAGAATGTAAAGTACGTATGTTTAATAAACGCGTTTTTATACTAGTGGTAAAATAGTAAAATTTATTCCAACATAATAAACTAAAAGAATCTGCGTACGATTTTTGTAGAAATGTGAGAAATAAAAAATAAAAGCCGAATAATAAAACTAAAAATAAATAGTCAAAATTCCTTTACTATAATTTTCTCTAATGTTTTAAGAAAGTGTAATTTTTGAACGTGCACCCTTAACAGTGGGTTGGAAATATCACCAGATTTTTTAAATTACATTTGAAAAATGGAATACCATCAAATCAACTTTGGAAGCACATTTGTAGCACAAACTATTTGGATTGCAATTGGACATAATAATTGCATATTTCTTATAGGCAAAGTCCACATTTACAGGAAGTCTCGATGACATTAGAAAACCTTTCTTTGATCTCATTGCGAAATTAAGTTATAAGGAAAGTGAAAATCGAACCATCGATCCGAATGATCGAATCACAGAACAATAGTCAGGGTCTCTTAGCACTGTTTCTTCGTCACTTAGTTTTTTTTGTTGAGGTTATCATAACTACTTTTTATGAAGAGGTATTGAGGGATGTCTTAATCAAATGCTAGGGTACTTTTAAAAACTCAAAAAAATGCGAAAAAAAGTATTGGTGATTGAATTTCAAATTATAATCTCAAAAAAAAATTATAAATACAGAAAAATGTCAACAATTGCTTTCAAATATTTTAAAACTGATACCATTTAAAGCAACTTCAATATTTTCAGAAAAAAACATTCGTAATTTAAATGAAATTCCTTATTTGTAGCACTTATCCAGAAAATAAATGGAGGCGAGCGTATTACAACGAAAAACAAAATGAAACTATTGCGGAAAGTTCCAATGATAGATTGCAAAGACTGGGATATACCACCGGATACGGAGGCATAAGTGTAACTTGCTAAATATACATAAATTAACAAACACCATTTATAATGATTTATTTATCCACCAGGGATACCCTCAATCTGGCTCTGGAATTGCTTCTTATAACCCTGTCAAAATTGAGCTCGGTGGTGTTCTATTAGGAACTTTAGTAGGAATCGGGGCTGTGCTTATTATCCCAAAACTACTGGGGGTTTTCAGTGGAGCATATGGCGGGCACTACGCTAGAAGTAAGAAACAATTATCCTAATAAAACCGTATAAATCTCGATGTCATTTTTAGGTTCTGATGGCGAATTAACTGCAATTGCAAATATGTTAACAAAAGTTGACGAGGTACTTGGCCAAAATAACATTGACTCGACCAATTGCATGCAACGCGCCGTTTGCTCATACGTCAGATCAACAGAATCCAATATCAAGACCGGATCAGCAGACCAAGTTGATGAACTGATTCACACCTTGTCTGAGTAAGTTCTATTGTTATCTCAAAAATGCGATGGTGGTTTTAGAATGAACTTGCTGTGTGACCTCGCAACACTACATAATTTACCTGTGAATGCTTTCCTTTAATTAGAACCATGAAACTATTTTAGATCCAATGTTTTTGTACAACAAATAGAGTTGGATAAAGAAATTATAGAACGCTAAACTAATTTAGAATTAACTTGTTTTTTTTTGTAGCAATGTATTTTAATCATGGTGTTTAATTTTAGAAATTCTCTTGTGGACTACATGTTGGATGGTACAGCAATCAAAGAAGCCCTTGAACATGGTCGAAAAGTCGAAGAAAAGGAATGCGATAAGATATACTCGGCCTGTCCTTTAGATTCTAATACCATAGCGAATATTTTAAGCAAACTAATGCCAAAGAGCACTCAATAATTGTTGCGTATGCATTTTATTTCGAAAAATAAACAGATTTAAAATTAATAAAACTAAAATGATATTTACTTTTGCGCAGAAAAATCTTGGATGAATATTAATAATTGCAAAGTTTCCTTTTTAGATAAATTTTAATGTAAATAAATACAGAATGTAGAACAATGTTTTGCACGTTTTTTATTTGTTAAAAAAGCTTACCATATTGCCGAAGCCCAATGAGAGCACCGAGCATCGCATTGCATCTGCGAGCGATGCTGTGAAATGCCGTGGGTGCTGGCATCCGGTGCCGGTTCACGTCCAATGAATCCATGTATCTCCACGAGTATTCGTGTTATATGTGGTAAAACCAGTTTTCCACCTTACTATTGGTCTACACGGCAGGGAGTTCACCATGTGCAACTTTCTCGTGGTTACAAGAATATATGAAAGAAAGTGTATGTAAATTTTAAAGCTATGAAAGGACAAGATTAAAAGTAAGGAAGCACATTGTGCATATGTGTTAGTTTTCTGGCCGAAAATTTTTGTTGATAAAGTTACAACACTCTCCTCTTGCCGTTTTTCCCTCTCTTCTAAAAACTCGGTTGTACCACAGGTAGCATCATCATCGTGGAGATCTGACCAATGACAACATCGATTGATTTTTTGATTGTTAATTAAATATTATCAAAAACTTGGGAAATTTATTCTACCCCCTTTTAAGGGGGTTAAACTACCCCTAAACCAAATTTCTATTTCTGCCCCAGAGTACCACCTATTCATTCAATATTCGTTCAAAAAAAATATTTAAATTTGAAGCTACGAAAAGAATTTTTTTTCAATGTATTGTTTATTTTGTTTCGGTTTAGTCGTTAGGGGATAGAATAATTTTCCCAATTTTTTTAATAATATTGAATTAGGGTAGAAAATAATTCATTTTTGGCGGAAAATACCTATTCAATCAAATTTTAAGCTTTTTGCAATTTTTCTTATTTAAAGTTGATTTTTAAAATTGTAGGGGTAGTTTTAACCCCTTAACGGTTGAAAGTAATTTATGTTTCCCTGACAATACGCATTTAATCGAATTTGAAGCATAAAGTTGGAAAAACAATTTTTTAATTCTTTTATTTTCAGTCCAAAAGGGTTAAAGAAACCACCCCTAAGTTTTAACCATTTGGATTATCCCTTATCATAAAATTTGGCTTAATTTGGTATAAATCAACCACCTTCGCAAATAAATATTGAAAAGAGTGTAATTAATTGAATTATTTTTGATTATTATTGAAAGTGGTGGTTTTCGCATTTTTAAGGATGACGCCCATATTTTAGGACTGCGAAAGTCCGATTTTCGTAATCAGGGACCCAAAAACATATATGGAAAAAGTCTGCATGTCATTTTTTCTCCATTTTCTCAATTAAAAACAAAACTTTAACTTTTTAAATGGTCGGTGCCGCGCAAAATATCAAAACATTTTTGAAATGAGCAAGGCATCAATTTTTCGCGTACCGCACTTTCGTTCGAGAATCGATGATGACGTTTTGTTTTTACAAGCACCTTTTCGAGTGCCAGCACCCGGTGCGGTGCTCTCATTGGACTTCGTCCTTAATTGTATGGCTTTACTGACATTGGTCCATTCCACATCTTCTTTCTTCTTTACCCTTCATTAATCCCTCGTGGGACATAGGGCGGAAACAGTTGCCCTCGAGTGGACTCTGTTTTGCGCGACAGCTCTCAGCTCTGACCAGGATGTCCCAGTTGTTGCGGCCTCTGCTTATAGGGTTCTCCTTCACGTTGTTCTACGTATTCCGACGCGCTTGTGGCCTTTAAAAAGTATCTGGTATTTTTATAAGAGTTGCATCTATAGGTAGCGCGCCTATGCTGCCATGCTCCCATAAGCCAATAGGAGTAATCAGGTGATATGAATTTTAATATACTGTAGGAAAGTTTGAAAAAGGAAATTGTTTGGTATTTTTGATTCCAAATAACAAAATGTGAAACTATTAGGGATCTGACCTTTTGATCCAGACAATAAAAACCATCCATTGACATGGCATTTTTCAAGATATGAATTTTCATACACAGATGAGGTGTCTCAATGAACCGCTTATTTTCTGTATTTTGGATAGCTGGGACCCGGTGCGCCTCGCTGCACCCAACGTTTAAACATTTAAAATCAATCCAACCTTCAAAATTCAACTCTTCTTAACCATTATAGTCGAGGCAATGAAGCAAAAAAGTTCCTAATTGGTTGGGCGCGGACGGATCGGAAAGCGGTTTTTTGCATTCGCTTCCAAAAATTATTTGTAAAAAATGGCTCATTTTTTTTTCTGAACAAACCGGAAATTGCACCTGTTCACCTGTATGTATGTTTGTATGTATGTAGACAAATCTTGCAACTTGATTTTGACCAACTTCCATATAACCGATCAACTTAAAATTTTGCATATATGTATAGTTCGCGTGACAATGCAATCTGACCATTTTGTAAAAAAATCAAGATGGCGGTTCCAAGATGGCGGCCGAATTTTGCAATTTTGCTCCTCGACCCCCGACATGGGTATCAAATGAAAGGGTATGACAAGTACAATACAATTACCTAAGTGGTGTCATTGTAAATCCAAAATGGCGGCCAACACAAAATGGCGGACTACCTTTTTCTTTACAACACCCTCGGTGTGGGTATCAAATGAAAGGAAATGACGATGATTTAAATCACACCCTTTCATTTGATACCCATACCGAGCGCGTTGTAAAGACAAAGGTAATCCGCCATTTTGTGTTGGCCGCCATTCTGAATTTGGAATGACGCCACATAGGTAGTAGTATTCTACTTGTCATTTCCTTTCATTTGACCCATATCGAGCGCGTTGTAAAGAAAAAGGTAATACGCCATTTTGAGTTGGCCGCCATTTTGAATTTGAAATGACGCCACATAGGTAATTGTATTGTACTTGTCATACCCTTTCATTTGATACCCATGTCGGGGGTCGAGGAGCAAAATTGCAAAATTCGGCCGCCATCTTGGAACCGCCATCTTGATTTTTTTACAAAATGGTCAGATTGCATTGTCACGCGAACTATACATATATGCAAAAGTTCAAGTTGATCGGTTATATGGAAGTTGGTCAAAATCAAGTTGCAAGATTTGTCTACATACATACAAACATACATACAGGTGAACAGGTGCAATTTCCGGTTTTTTCAGAAAAAAAATGAGCCATTTTTTACAAATAATTTTTGGAAGCGAATGCAAAAAACCGCATTCCGATCCGTCCGCGCCCAACCAATTAGGAACTTTTGGCCTTTTTAGTGCTTCATTGCCTCGACTATTAAGGAAAAACCAACTATTCCTATAAAAGTTGGAGCCATTAGATTCAAAATACATTTATTTGAACTATGACCAAAACTGCCTGTGTATTCTGTTAAAACCATGAACGTTAACAGATTTAAAATTAATGCAAATAGCAGCATCCAGCATTCGAAATTCGAGGGCCATTTTCTATAGCTTTTTTAATTTAAATCTAGAAGTCTTCAATAACAAAATTTTTCGAGAACAATAAAACAAAATCGAAAAAAGAAGCAAATATTTTATAGTTGGTAAAACCAATGTCAAAAAACCAACTTTTATTTTCTCTTATATTGCGAAATTGTGTTCATCAAAACATGTGAAATTAATGCAAATATTGAAAATTAAACTATTCGCAATATCTAAGGAAAGAACCAATACTTGTTTCTGTAAACTTTGGAGACATTAGATTCAATATGACTTTATATTAAGTGTGACCAAAATTTCCTATGTATGTATTGTTTTACAAAACTTGCTGGTAAACTACATATGTTTTTGGTTTTGTTTTCCGGCGCGTAAATAAACAAAGACGATGCCTTTCCGACTCGCTGCACCCAACCTTAAGACATTTAAAATTAATCCAAATCTTCAAAATACACTCTTCAACAAATATTTATAACCATTAACGAAAAACAAATTATTCCTATAAAAGTTCGGGAGTTTGGATATTGGTTTGTTTGTCTAATGGTGTAACCCCAACTTTTGGTCAACTTTTAACTTTTTAGGCAATGTTTTTGACATTGAGTTTGACACCATCCCATCACGGATACAGAAAATTCTATTGAAAAAGTTAAATGTCACACAATTGTAGGACAAAAAGAATAATTCCTACCACAAAAGTTGCAAAAAAGATAAGATTTGGGAAGACAGACTATCAACTACTTTCACATGAAAAATTGTAAAATATTTTCTTTGTCAACTGATCAGCTGATTTTAAACGGACGGACGGAACGGATTGGTTGTGTCCAGCCGGCAGACAAAAAACGAACGGAGCATACATAATAATTTGTATGAAAAATGAAATGAGATCAAAGTAGTAGTTGCAGTTTTTGAACGGCTTTTCATTGGACGCTTTGATTTATCAACAGAATCTAAAAAAGGCGCAAAACTCCCGCTAGCGGCGAAACTATGCAGAATTCGGAAAAACAGTGAAGACAAAATTTTTAGGAAATTTTACGCTCTACAACTTTGCTCTTTCGATATTTTCACCAAAATGCATAGTTTCTCCTAAAAATAGAGAAAAATTCGGAAAATGGCGAAAAAACACCTATTACATATAGCCTTGAACATATTTCGTTAGGCAACCCATCACCGTTGCTTTTGTTAGCATATTATTTATCATGAAAAAAATTTCATTCGGTTACTCGATCGGTGAAGGTCGTTGTTCTACGGATCCTGTACTAATACAAAATCGCCACCATTGTCGGCAAAATTTGAATTTATTTTAATCTGACGAATTTCGTCGTATTCGCCTATCGTCGCCAGTCGGTATTGTGTGGAGTTCCGTTTTCACCATAATTCTGCGAAATATGTCTTCAGTCATGCCGTTCTTGTATTTTTCCCACAAAACCGATGGTTCAGTTGACGAATGTTATTCGGCGTGGGTGCAATGCTGCATCAGTAAGGGCCCATTCACAATTAACGCTTCAAGCCTCAAGCTTCAAGCTTCAAAAATTAGGATTATAGGATTTATGTACAATGATTCACATTCAAAGCTTCAAGCTGTAAGCTTCAAATGAAGTTGAAACTATAGAAAACAAATTTGAAGCTGGAAGCTTGAGGCTTGAAGCGTTCATTGTGAATCGGCCCTAAGTGTCAGATCCGAATGATTGTCGTCTTCCAGCAATTTCAACTCGCGACATGCATCTTAAAATGTATTGAATATTTGACCATTGACTGTTCGTAAAAATTCGAAAGACGTTGGTCCTAGAACATTCAGCAACAACAAACGCAAAAGGAAACATTCACGTTGTTTTCGATGTACTGTGTAAAGTCGTCCCAATGTCGTTGCTTTCAATACGCGTGAGTTAAGTTATGTTAAAATAATTTAATCTTTTAATTAAATAAAAAAATCCATTATACAAGTGGTTTATTGAAACTCTTACTTCCAACTCATCTTAAAACTAAACTAACTAATTGATGAAAGCTTGATACTAATTGATGAAAGCTTGATTTAGCATGGGAAATGAGTGCAGGTGGATGCAGGTGTTGTTCGGGGAATTTTGTCTGTGGGAAAGGAAATGATTTTTGTTGTGGGAAAAGATGTTGCGAAAGGAAATGATTTTTGTTGTGGAAAAGATGTGCAATATTTACTTATAACTAAACGGGGCTCGTAACTCCTCCATCCCCAGAGGTCAGCGTTGGCCAAAGAAATTTTATCCTGGGTTCACTGATAGGGGCCACTGTTGAGATAATCGGTGCGATGCGATCTTGCTGAACGTTGGGATTTGATTGGAATCTGCGGCATATGAAGTAGCAAATAACTATTATGATGAGGATTAGAATAATGATGAAACTGGCTGATGGTCTGTAAGGACTTCTTTGAATCAGGAATGGTTCCGTAACTTCGTTGAAGCTCCTCTCTGCAAATTGGTAAGTGTCCAGGGTTTTCAGGTAAATACTGTTATTTGATGTTGTGGTGTTGATTTGGTTAAAGATGGTGGGATAAATGTTAACTTCATCCCAGATGATGTTTTCTGCTGCCATGTAGGTGACTCTGTTGATTGTGATCTCGCAATTGGTGAAGTGGATGAGTACTGTTCCTTCTATTTGTTGATTGGGTCCGCAAGTGGTGAATATTGTTGTCTTCGGGATGTTTATCAGGACTATGTGATTTGGCTCTGGTTGGAAAATTTCTAGAATGGTTCTTCTTTCCTGTACTTCGCAATTGGCTGGTTTATTATTTATGAGGTTGCCTAAACAATTAGAATCGAGGGTTCTTTCCTGTTGTACTGATTCTCGGCAGTAATATATTCCTTCAATTTTAGTGCATTTTGTGTCGTAATACTGAATATTATTGTCATTAAGGAGAATATAAGGTTTTGTTTGGATGATTTTGGTCTGATTGATTGGTAATGGTATTACATGGAATAGGGAGAACGTTTCATTGGATAATGTAGGTATTTGGATGTTGAAGATAATGTTGGTATTGTTGAAGTAAGCCTGTAGTTCTAGTAGTTCGTATATATGTTCAAAAGATTTAATTTCTACTTTCTGGTTTTTAAAAATTAGATATAACTGTGATAACTCTGTTGGACTTAAAATTTGTTTGGAGATAATATTTAATTTTGCGAGAACTATAGCTTCGGATATACTGTTTAAATGATTAGAAAGCAAATCTATATTATAGTTTATCTGATTTAGAAATTGAAAGTATCTGAAATGCATATTTTCAGTTTTAATTGTATTTTTAAATTGACTTTGTGTCTTCTTGAGATAATCTGTAATCGTTTCTTGTTGGGTATTAATATGTTTTGTTATATTCTCAAACCGTGCAATCATTTGGCTATTAATTTTTGTTTGATCATTAATTTCTATTTTTAAAATATTTTCGTTATCCGTTAGGCTTTCGATTTCTTTATTAATACGTATGGCATCATTAGCGTCCATATTTCCCGTAATAGTCTTCAGTACTGTACCTAAACCGTCAATTAATCCCCTTTTTACTCTGTTCCTAGGCATTAAAGTTTTAAATCTGTGTTTTAGTTCGTCTAACTTCAGGTTGGTTATCTGTAAAGAGTCTGCCATTTCCATGGCTTCGTTTGAGTCTGGGAAAGTCTTTAGTGAGTCCGTTATCTTTTTTATGTTTTCGTCATATTTGTCCAGTTGTACTATGTGTAGTAGGTTACTTTGTCCATTTATAAGCCTAGCAGTCCCTAGATTCAATGGGAGAATCCCCTTGCTGTTCGTTAGGTCTTGGATTTCTATTCTCTGTCCTGACGCCAGAGTTATGATCATGCACAATAATATCCAGATCATCTCAATGTTTTCAATATTTTTTTTTTTTCTGATTTTTCAATTCCAACGATGTACTCTCGTTGAGGTTTAGGTTGTCCTGACGATGTTCCTTCGTTGCAAAACAATCCTGGTGCTGGTTCTTCTGCTTGTTGTTTCGGATCACTCACTTTCACTTTTTCAAATAACCGATAAAACTTCGATTTTCTATCCGTGTTAAATTTGCGAACCGTACAGCGTTATTATTCGATAAACCTTCGATTTTAGCTTTAAACAACAAACAAAATTATCCGTCACGACTGCGCCAGTTAAGTTATGTTAAAATAATTTAATCTTTTAATTAAATAAAAAAATCCATTATACAAGTGGTTTATTGAAACTCTTACTTCCAACTCATCTTAAAACTAAACTAACTAATTGATGAAAGCTTGATACTAATTGATGAAAGCTTGATTTAGCATGGGAAATGAGTGCAGGTGGATGCAGGTGTTGTTCGGGGAATTTTGTCTGTGGGAAAGGAAAAGATTTTTGTTGTGGGAAAAGATGTTGCGAAAGGAAATGATTTTTGTTGTGGGAAAGATGTGCAATATTTACTTATAACTAAACGGGGCTCGTAACTCGTGCGATAGTTGGAAGTGGTTCGCCTTGTCTACGTGGCTTCCATTTTTTACCTGATCTGTTCCATGTATAATAGCCAGGGACGTCGGTATATAACAATGTTGTTGCGAATTGTCCGAAAATATCAGGTTTTTGGCACAGTGTGAAAAATTCAGTAAGTGTAGTTTTTGGTGGCTGGAAAGCTCGTTGCAGAGCATTTTCTTCAGTGAAATAGTGCAAAAACTCGACATTTATATATTTTCTTATTAACACTTAATTTAATCGCACCAATTAAAAGCTTTTACGCATTTTTCGGTGGAAGTATATAAAGAACAATGGATGCTAATATTTTACAGGTTTCCCAATGTTCACAAATATTTTTATTTTGTATATAAATTATATGTTTCTTAACTGGTGTGTTTTTGCGGGTTCCGGTAGTTATAGCATACATTCCATAGTATATAGTACTGTGTACACACTCTACGTACATACTGTACACATTGTACACTCAGTACACTCAATACAGTAATTCATACGTTGTCACTCGTAAAAATCGTAGTGCTTTTTTAAAGCTAACGGTTTTTTATATGTGCATTACAATTAAAATTAAATATTTTTTCGCCCGGCCAACTTAAATATAATCAGTGAAACATTGAAATTCTCTATATTTCGACAACAGCTTCACTTATCAAAATTATCCTATCTTTCAATCTGGAACCAACCTTACTCATTCCTAAATTTTCATTTAAATCTGTTGGGCGGTTTCGGAGATTAGCATGTACAAACATTGTGACACGTAGTGTTTATATATTAAAATAAACTTATGCCGCCTCCTTTATTACTGCCTAATTGAAATATGGCATCCAATGGTAAAAAGTTCCCCACCTATAGTATGCCTCAATTACAATTATTTAGTTATGTTTATTAATTTACTAGCAAAAAACCCGCGTGCGTTGCAACGCCTTTAAATAAAAAAAGTTTATGTGCGCAGGTGCACTGTCGCGGTATTTTGGATACCATATAAAAATTTAGAGTTACCTATAAAAAATATTGTAATATTTCTTCTCTAGCGTTCTCAGATTCGTCAGGGATTAATTAATTGGAACAATTTGTTTCTTTTTAACAAGTTTAATTTCAAAACAAGACTTCTTTCACACATGTGCTCCTCCCTCCTCTTCTTGGCGGTTTAGAACTAAATTGAGATGTGACACTGCGTTATGTATGTATTTAAGTAAGTGCCTCAGAATATGAAACTTCTCGGTGAATTGGAATTTTAACTTTCTCTTTTCGGTTAGCCGTTACACTGACCCCTTCTTACTTAGTGTTCGTTAGTGTTCGTCCGGTACACAGCTTCCGACAGGTCCCGTCTCTACCGATCGAACCTTTTTGGATGCGATAGATGACATCGTTTAACCTCGTGATGACAGTGGAGGGGCCCTTCCATTTCCTTTGTATTTTTGGAAATTTGCCTTTTATTCGTTGAGGATTTTGTAGCTATCGCCTTCCTTAAATCTACATCCGTTCGCCCTTAGGGTATTCATCCTGTTGCGCGACTTATAATTTTTACACGTCCGGTTATCAAAAAAATAAACGAACTTGAAAATAAAACAAACTTTTAATTTAAAAGACAATAATATTTATTACGACCGAAATGTATGAATGCCGAAACTGAAGTGAGTTTTTATTTTAACAAAGGTTTTCTGGTGTTTTACAAAATTGCTGACATAGGGTCTGTGATTTTGCCGTGAGAAAAGAAACAGTTTTTCCATGAGAAAATCTAAAAGGAATTTGTTGGTGTACAATTTCTGACGGAAATTGTCTAGACTTTTGGAATTTAGAATTTACTGATATTTGTTAAGTTGAAATTATTTATGTTATTTTGACTTATTGATAATAATTTATTATTAATAATGAAATATATTTGGGGACGTAACTCCTCCCTCCTTAAGAATGCAGCGAGGGCCAAAAGAGCTGCATTTCACGTCTTCTTGCTGTGGGTTCTTCTGGTGGACCTTGAGAAACGTTACAGATGACTGGATGATCCCTTTTGGATGACTTACGGTACAGGTAAAATAGTACAATGATGATAATAATGCTGCTAATTCCCAGCGTCGAGGTTGTTATGATGTCCCTTTTCCTCGTTTTTACGTCTAACAGTTCTATCTCTCTTCTGTCGTTGACGCTGTTGATTCTTAGTTTCCGCAATCTTAGGTCTTCTGTCAATGATGAATAGTTTACTTGTTGTAGGACGGTGGGATATATGTGAATTTCGTCCCAATATGTGCCCATATCGTCGGTATAATCGATGTTATTTATTTGGACTGTGCAATTTTTTATGCGTAAAAGATGTGTCCCTTCTAGATTGAAGCTGGAACCACATGAGGGCTTGATGACTGTCTCTGGTTTATTCATCAGGAGTAGATAATTTGGCTCAGGTTGGATGATTTCTGATGTTACTGATCTTTCAATTAGATGACATTGAGCTGGTTTATTTAGAAGAAGTTTCCCAATGCATGTAGAATCGTTGGTTGCTTCCTGGTATCTAGATTCCTTGCAGTAGAAGATATTTTCTATGTTCTGGCAGGGTAAGTCGAAATATTGGATTTTTTGGGTATTGTGGATGATATACGGTTTTATGTCTATTGTTAAAGTTTGGTTTATGGGGAGTGGGATAATATGTAGCATGGAATATTGTTCTTTAGAAATGATTGGTATTTGTACATTAAAAATTATATTGCTGTTGTTGTAATAAGCTTGTAAATCGAGAAGCTCGTAGACATGTTCATCTGAATTAATTTTGATTGACTGATTTTTTAAATATTGGTTGATATGTGTTAGTTCTTCTGAGTTTAATATTTGTTTGGATATTATGTTTAGTCGAGCCAACATTAGGGTTTCTGATAAGCTTACTAGATGATTATTTAATAAATCTATGTTGTAGTTAATTTGATTTAAAAATTGTGTGTATCTTGTCATATCTCTGTTACTATTAATTGCATTGGTTACGTCTTGGCGTATGTGGGTAAGATATTCTTGAATCGAGCTTTGCTGGTGATTAATGTGATTTGTAATGGTATTAAATCTATCTGCCATCTGCTGGTTGATAAGTACCTGTCTATTCATTTCATTTTTTAGGGTCGACTGGTTTGAGTCAATGTTTTGAATTTCATCGTTTAGACGGCTGGCATCGTCTGCGTCCATGTTCCCGGTAATACATTTTATAATACTACCTAACCCATTTATTAGGCCTCTTTTGGTTCTGATTTTAGGCATTAAGGTTTGGAGTCTGTTCTTTAGATCTAATAGCTTAAGGGTAGTAATGTTTGTGGAACCTCTTATTTCTTCTACTTTACTTAAGGTTAATAATGAATCTGATAATTTATTTATGGTTAGTTCGTAAGTTCCGAGTCGTACAATGTGGAATAAACTGTTGTGTCCAAGTATTGTTCTAGCTTGTCCGATTCTCATCGTCAATGTTTTGTGTCCCGTCAGATCTCGTACTTCTAGTTTCTGTCCTGTCACGGTCATGGTCATTAACCTGAAATTTTTTCTTTTTCTTTAACCTGCTTTTATGAACTTTCTTATTATCTATAGTTACTACTGTTACTTTCTTGTTCTTTTTAATTCTATGTTTACTGAATCTTTTCGTTAATTTATTACGTCTACATTCCTTTCTATGAACTATAGTACCTATTTCTAAATCTTTTGGTTCTTCTCTATTAACGTTTAACTTTCTTATATTCATTTCAACTTTCTGTTCTAATAGGTTCCTTATTTCTGGAAATAATTTTTCTTGAAATTCATTTAATTTTTTAAGATATTCATGCTCATTAGTATATTCTATATTCTTATTAAATTTATATGTTCTCCCGGAAAATAATTCAAAGGGAGTTAACTTAGTCACGGAATGGACAGAATTATTGTAAGTAGTTATTGCTTCATTAATAATATCATCGTGTTCCTTTTCCCTACTTTTATCGTGTATTATTCTGTAAATTTCAGTTAGGGTAGAATGAAAACGTTCTACCGGTCCATTACTGCTTGTTTTCTGGAATGAGGTTATATGATGTTGGATCTTATACTGTTTGCAAAAATCTGCAAAGAGGCTGGAAGTAAATTCTGACCCTTGGTCGGAAACGATTTTACGAGGAATGCCGTGAAGGCTTATATAGTGTTGAAGGGCCTGTACCATTGTTACACTGGTTCTAGCGGGGACTGTGTATGCAGAAGCGAATTTTGAAAATTTGTCTAATATTGTTAAAACTTGTTTCTTGTTAATACTATATATGTCTATGTGTAATATATCCAAAGGTTTAATAGGTGTTTCAGGGACTTCATATTTGATTTTAGGTGGGTTTCTATCGTATTTCAGTGAATTGCATTTCTCACAATTATTTATTATTTTTGTTATCCGCTGTTTCATTAACAGGAAATAATACTGTCTCTTAAGATGTAGAAGAGTTTCACCAATGCCTCTATGATTGCTTTGAGAATGATAATTTGAGATTATTTGATCTTGTCGATCTTCTTCGATGACATCTTCAACCAATTCCATACATCGTAGTAATTTGAAGCTTTTATTTCTTGAAAAGTATTTCGAGTATACATCTTGGACTAGTTTGAAGGTATTGTCGTCAGTAAGCACTGCAGTGACTTTATTACATGGGAGATATTTCTTGAAAATGCTTATGGTAATTTGTTCCGAGTATTCAGGTAAATGAACTGTACGACGCTGTTTATTCCTAAAAAGTGTTTGCAGAGAAATGGGGGGTCTCTTGTTGGATTTCTCCAAAATCAGTTGAATGTTGAATTCGTTGAGGGGCCTTTCGGATATATGAATGCCGTCGTTGAGGTTTTCCTCAGCGGAATGGATTGTAGCAATGCTTGTGCCTGGTTGGTTTTCAGCTTCATTCATATTTACCTCAATTTTTTCATTTTCTAATTTAATGCGACTTAAGGCGTCGGCATTGGAATTCGCGGTGCCCTTTTTATATATGATATCATAATCGTATTCCTCAAGTTTTAGCCTCCATCTTACCAACTTGGAGTTTGGCTCTTTGAGGTTCATAAGCCATAGAAGGGGCTTGTGATCGGTGACTATGGTAAATTTTCGTCCGAATAAATATGGACGGAAGTATTTCGTCGACCACACAATGGCAAGCAGTTCTTTTTCTATAGTAGAATATTTAATTTCTGAACTAGTCAGAGTTCTACTCGCATAACATACAGGTCTGTCGCTGCCGATTGGACCTTGCGATAGAACGGCGCCGATCGCATAATTACTTGCGTCGGTGGTTAAAATAAAGGGCTTGGAAAAGTCAGGGTATTGTAAGATTGGGTCGTTCATAAGAAGTTCCCTGCATAATTGGAATGCTTTTCTATAGCGATCGTTTAGATCTATTTTCTTACCCTTTTTTAAACATTCCGTTAGTGGTTTTGTAAGCTGGGCAAAATCTTTGATAAACTTCCTATAATATCCAAGGAGTCCTAGAAATGACTTTATCTCCTTTGGGGTCTTAGGGATTGGAAAGTTTCTTATAGCCTCAATTTTTTGGGGGTTAGGCTTTACTCCATTTGCAGTTACAATATGCCCAAGGAATGCGATTTCCTTTTGGAGAAACTCACACTTGTCCAGTTGGACTTTGAAATTGGCTTCTCTTAGCTTACGGAAGACTGCTGACAAATTTTCAAGGTGCTCTTGTAATGACGTAGAAAAGATGATTATATCATCCAGATATACCAAGCATATTTTCCCTATAAGTTCCTTCAAAACACTATCCATAACGCGTTGGAAGGTGGCGGGTGCGTTTTTGAGTCCGAAGGGCATTCTTACGTATTCATAGTGCCCTCCTTCGACTGTGAATCCTGTCTTTGGGATATCTTCTGGGTTCATTTCAATCTGATGAAACCCGCTAGCGAGATCTAGGGTGGTAAAGTATAAGCATTTACCCAGTTTATCCAATATCTCTGTAATATTGGGTAACGGGTATTTATCATTAACGGTCTTTTCGTTAAGCTTCCGGTAATCAATTACCATTCGCCATTTTTGCTTTCCGCTAGCATCGAGCTTTTTCGGAACTATCCACACGGGAGAGCTCCATGGGGAATAACTGTGGCGAATGACGCCTTGCTCGAAGAGATCTTCAATTTGTCTTCGTACCTCGTCCTTGTGTACGTAAGGGTAACGATAGGACTTAGTATAAATGGGAACGTCGTCACTGGTTTTAATACAGTGTTTTATTTTATTAGTAAATGTTAATGTGTCACCTTCTTTAAGGAACACATCTTCAAAATTTCTGCATACTTGCACCAGTTTTCTTTTTTCCTCAGTGTTTAAATGTGAAATTCTGAGCAATTTCCTTATATCTGTGTCAGTATCTTCAGGGACATATTGGCTATCTAAGCTATGATGATTGAATTCTATATAATCGTTTGAGTTAAGGGACATAACCTTAAGAGGTTGTTCTACCAACAATATTTGTTCGGCCTCGGACTCGTTAATTACCTCCATCAGGCTGTACCATTCTTTAGATAGGTAGAGGCCTTCTGAGATGAATAAATTAGAGGATACCTCCATACTTTTGCAATAAATATTTCCATCTTTTATATCGACTGGTAGTCTTACTACTACTTTCGACATAGGCGGAATTATATACTTTGGGGACATGAGGTTTGGCTTGAAAAGCAATTGGATTTCCGAATTTTTGGTTATGAGTTTTTGGGTATCTAGATCTACTTTGGCACCAAGGGGTGTTAAAGCATCTAAGCCTAAAAGGCCATCGAAATAGTTGTGGAACTTGAAAATTAAGAATCGTGTTTCACCAGGTTGGTTAAACTCCATAAAATTGGGTAGTATTATCTCATGCTCTACTTTATGTTTGTTAAACATTGTTACGATTATTTTGGGATTTGTGGTTACTATGCTGTTGGGGTCTACGAACTCGGGGTTAATAAATGACGAAGAGGAGCCGGTATCAACTAGAAATTTTAGAGGTCGCCCAAAAGGCGATGAAATATGTATGTAACGAAGTGAATCGCCATGTATGTTTACGTCTATGTATCCGATTGGATTCGGGAGGCGGATTCTGGAAAATTTACATCGGATCTTCTTCCGGATCAGGTATTGCTTCTTGTGGAAAATCAGTATTATTATAATGATAATTATCAGGGTGTTGGTTATAGAACCTATCAAGATTTGTATGATAATGATCATTAGCATAATAGTCGTCAAAGCTTGGTTCGGGTTGTGGATTCTCTTCAGATACAGCAAAGAATTCTTTGTTAACAAAATTTGGTTGGAGATTGCGAACGTTTGTATTACCTGAGCTGGTATCCATCGGCTCTGGTTTAGGCAACTGAGGTCGATATTGTTGATTTTGTCCAAAGGCGTTTGCATTAAAAGGTCTATGTTGTGGGAAAAATTGTCTTTGCTGGTTTGAGAAAGGTCGTTGTCTAGTTTGTTGAGAAAAGGGTCTTTGTTGTGGTGAGAACGAATGCTCTTGTACAGGGGCCCTTTGTTGTGGAACAAATGGTCTCTGTTGTGAAAAGGACTGGTGTGTTCGAAAGGGTGGTCTATTTTGATAATTTGTTTGATAAAATTGTGGTATTTGACGTATTTTGTTTTGTTCATCTTTTCTATGGAAACTGTTACCGAAATGGGTACGATCACTTTTAACGTAAAAAATATTTTGCTCCTTAATGCAGAAAGAGAATGCAACTGCTAAAGAGTCGGGACGCATTGCTCGTATTGTTGAGCCTAACGGTTCTCGTAATCCTGTTAAAAAGGCGTTAAGACACATTTCTCTAAATAAGCTTTCTTTTGCAGCAATTACGCTTGATTGACTTTCATGAATTTGCAAATGATTGAACATGGTAGCTTGAATCTCGATAATTTGACTGTAGAATTTTTCTACCGTTTTATCTTGTTGTTTAAGAGTGTGTAAATCACGAATGAGAGAGGTTTCATTCCTCTTATCGGAATAGTGAAGCACTAAATTCTTCTTTATGCAGCTCCATTCTAATGGAGTGCCATACATATTTAAAACTTCGTTGGCAGGGCCAACGATTTTATTACGAATTGCTCGAATCAAAATACGACCGTATACTGTTCCGTCTACTTGACTAACTAGCATCAGAATTTCTTCCACATTACGGATAAAATCATGTAAAAGACGGGGGTTTCCGTCAAAACTCGGGAGGTCTTTAACAGCAACAGGAATTCTTAACGTTTTAAACACTTCACCAGCAATCGCTGATATTGCAATGGTATCACCTGAGACACTTGAATTTTGGGCCTGTGGGTTAACACCGGAAGTGGGTACGTCTGTAGTATTTGGCATATTTAAAAATTCACCTAAATCACCTATTTTACTCGATTCAAAATTATCGCTCACTTCACTTAAATTTTCTTCGAAATTTTCTTCAAAATTTTCTTCTGATATATCTTCTAATTCGCTTAACTTTTCCTTGCTACCACGACTAAACAAACTATTTAATCTAACACCTTTTATATTATAAGGCAAGTTTCTCGATTTACCTTGCTTTCTTTCTTTACTCATTAAATAAAAAAAAAACTCCTTTTAATTTACTCGATTTAAAATTTAATTTATTTTAAAACACTCAATTTCAATTTCTTTGCTTTTTATTCACTCAAAAATCAAAAAAAATAAAAATTTCTACTAAATTATATATATGTAGGTAATATATTTCTTCGTAAATTTATTGTATTTAAAGGATAAGGAAAGGATAGAAAATATAGGAAAGTAAAAATCCAAAATTTGACTTACAGAATGGCAAACATCACTTCCTTCATTATTGATCGATTCCGGTATTAGGAGTTGAAACTCGCCGATCCTTTAGGTAGAAAATGAAGTATCGATATTCCCTCGATGTCTCTCAGCTTCGATATTCCCTCGTTGTTGCTTTGTCTTGATTTCCTTGGCACTTTCCACTAATCGTAACTTTTTATAATATTTCCTCCGCCGATAATCCGTCGATGGATTGAAATTGGTAACCGATTAACCGTCGATTTTTTTTCAATAATATTATTAAGGATCGTTACCGGATCCTACCACGACTGCGCCACTTATAATTTTTACACGTCCGGTTATCAAAAAAATAAACGAACTTGAAAATAAAACAAACTTTTAATTTAAAAGACAATAATATTTATTACGACCGAAATGTATGAATGCCGAAACTGAAGTGAGTTTTTATTTTAACAAAGGTTTTCTGGTGTTTTACAAAATTGCTGACATAGGGTCTGTGATTTTGCCGTGAGAAAAGAAACAGTTTTTCCATGAGAAAATCTAAAAGGAATTTGTTGGTGTACAATTTCTGACGGAAATTGTCTAGACTTTTGGAATTTAGAATTTACTGATATTTGTTAAGTTGAAATTATTTATGTTATTTTGACTTATTGATAATAATTTATTATTAATAATGAAATATATTTGGGGACGTAACTCGCGATTCCCAACTTTAAATCACTTGGCAGCGTAATCGGTTTCCCGAAAATTATCCTTGCAGGCAGACGTCTGACCGGTAGAACTGTGAATAATTGTCCTGTACAGCGTTTTTTTATTGAATTGTATAGAGATGTTCTTCATATTAATTTGAAAAGCTGTATCTACCGTTTCTACCGTTTTTACTGTTTCTAAGAGCTACATAAAATTACAGTACAACAAGTACGCGATGATCTATATCTTCTTATGCACCATATGTGAAAAAAGCTAGGAACCTAGTGAATAAGAAAATCAAAGATGCGAAACGGCGTTATTATGAAAATAAACTCAACCCACAGGTACCTCCAAAAAAGCTCTGGAATACCCTGCGGAATCTAGGTGTACATAAGGATGCTAGTATCTCCTGCAGCTATGATGTAGATGACATGAATGGTTACTTTGCATCTATTTCAAACGATGATGAAAAAGACTCACCAGATTTAGATGCCATTTTCTCTGCTAAGTGTGATCTCGATAGCGACTTCAGTTTCAGCTGTATCGATGTTATAGATCTTGCTAGGGTGATACTATCCATTCGCTCGAATGCTGTGGGTCCTGATGAAGTTGCTCCACAATTCATAAAACTAATCCTCCCTTTTGTCGCTTACCCTATCACAGCTATCTTCAACCACTGTCTCACTTTCAGTGTCTTTCCCACAGCGTGGAAAGAAGCGTTAGTCATCCCTATTGCAAAGATTGCCACTCCAAAATCTGTCGGGGATTTCAGGCCAATAAGTCTTCTTTGCTTTCTGGCTAAAGCGCTCGAGAAAATAATGGACTCCCAAGTTAGACTCTACCTAACTCAAAACAATCTTTTATGTTCGTACCATTCGGGTTTCCGTCCTTCACACAGCTGTGACACTGCGCTGTTAAAGATTACGTCTGACTTTCGCTTTGCGCTGGACCAGGACAATTTTGTAGTTCTTGCGCTTCTGGATTTCTCCAAGGCCTTTGATAGCGTCGATCATGACTTGCTGTTGAGAAAATTAGCGTATCACTTTCATTTCAGTAAGCCAGCCCTAAAATTAATGTTTGCGTTCTTAACATCACGTTCTCAGAGAGTCAAAATCGGGGATCTGCGCTCAAAGTCAGCCTCTTTAAAATCTGGCGTCCCCCAAGGATCCATCCTTGGCCCCTTACTATTTAGCCTATTTTTAAATGACCTACCCAATGTAGTGAATCACTGTTTGATTCACCTAAACGCAGATGACGTACAGATATACCTAAATCGACCATTAGGACTTGTTGAAGACTGTATCTGGAGACTTAATGATGACTTAATGCCTGTTCTGAACTGGGCCCTTGAAAAAAAATTGAAACTCAATCCTAAAAAATCTCAGGCATTAGTCATACATAGAAACCCACTGGATTTATCTTATTTCCCTGAGGTTCTCTTAGGGAGCAGTCCTATACCGTATGTCCAGCACGCGAGAAACTTAGGGGTAATTTTGAATTCATCAATGACATGCTGTGACCATGTTAACGCGAAACTGAGAATTATCTACGCCAGTCTCCGTAGACTCTGGTTATTCGCTGATATCTTGCCGGCAAGCATGCGATGCAACTTAATAAAAATTTTGCTTTTGCCCCATTTTACTCATGGCTCAATCATATTCCCTAAATTGGATTGCTTGTGTAGCAAAAAGCTTGAGATCGCTTATAATGATTGCATTAGATTTGCTTATAAGTTAAGACGATTTGATCACATCGGTCAATATCGTTTTAGTATCTTGAATTGCTCACTAACTAATCATCTAGCTAAGATTAACCTACTCTTCCTGTATAAAGTTCTTAATAGGGGCCAACCTGCGTACATCAGTAACTTCATTAAGCTACTCAGAAGCAAAAGACATAAAATGATCGCACTTCCGAAATTCAACTTCAAAGTTCTCGAAAGTTCTTACTTTGTTCACACTGGGATAATATGGAATTCTTTGCCCCAAGTAATCCAATCAGCCGCTACCGCAAATAGTTTCAGAAAACGAATTACTAATCACTTCGCCGAAGTCTAACATCTGCCCCACGTATCCACACATCACATGCCTCTCTTTTGTTTTTTTTTAATAATTTCTATCCATCTTTTTAACTTGTTTCATTCTTTTTTTTTTCTCTTTAATTTAATTTTATTTTATATTCATTTTATTTATTTTTTTTTTATTTTTTTTTATTTTTCTATTCAATTCGCATGTGCTTTATTGTAATGTAGTTTCCATTAATATTTACCATCACCCTCATTACCATTTTTGGATTTTATTTTGTATTCATGCCTACAGCAGAGTAGTGTACTATTTTTAAGACTCCTGTCTTTGTACATAAATTATTTTTTAAATAAATATCAAATATCAAATATCAAATATATGTAAGATCATCTCATCTAGGCTTCAGAAATACCGTGATAATTTAAATAAATGGGCAGTTCTACAAAAACTGGAATAAAATCGAATTAATTTTTACCCTTCGTTTTTTAAATCTATTTCAAAATTGAAAATTGGATATAACGAAGATTAGAAGATTAATGATAGTATTCTAGGTTTTAATAGGCCCCCATCCACGGTCAAACAAACCATCAAATTTACGGCCAACATCGAAAAAATTCTAAGTGTGCGTGTATAAAATACAAGTTTTCGAAGTTGGCCGCTGTTTGAAGAAAATATTCGTCTGGTTTAATATTTCCTTCAAACAGCTTAAATGTGTGGGTGGATTTTTTATGTATGCCATGTAAAGCATATGAAAGTTCGTTTTGTTTACAGGAATTGTCGCTCGGGATGTTTGAAGAAAGTTTCCTTCGTTGATGGCCAACAAATGTCAAAGCATAAATGTGTGCGCTGTTTGTCGAAAATTGGTTTGATGATTTGTTTGACCGTGGATGGGGCCCTAATGGGTCAGTCAAAATATTTGAATTTTTATAAGTTATAGCACTTTTAAGTTTTTGGATGACAGGGAAGTGAGAATAGACACCGGAAAGTGACGAAAATTTTACTTAAAAGAGATTTTTCGGTAAACATTATAATAAGTATTGCATTTAAGTGAAATATCTATTAAAATTTCTGAGAATAGAAAGTTAAATATGTACAAGAATGCCTACCAGAGAAGTGAAGTTAGTATATAAAAAGTACTCGAGCAAATGTTAAGTTTTATTAATTTTAAACATTATTTTCTTTCCTAGTCTGATTGCCCAATTACATCGTCGACTTTTGTTCGTTGTTTTGCACAATATTTTACAAAACTTATTCGGAAATGCTCGCATTCAGTCTATGTCGACAGGGAAGTGATAATTTAAATGATTTTGTTTTAAATCCATAAGAATGCTGTATTTTATCATTAATATATTATGAACCAATGATCAGTGTAATTGAAACAAACACGTACAATTAATTTAAGTTTAATAATATCTAATAGTTGAAACGTAATTACGTGACAGGGAAGTGAGAATTTGACTGACCCGAACTTCAAAATCTCGACTAATCTCACTCCCACGACTAATCGCTCACCGACTGAAACAAAACATAGCCGTTACTATGCTGACTTCACCTCTTTCTTTCAATCACCTAAGCGGCAAAGTCGATTGCTACTTAATTTGTAGGCGATTTTAACGGATTTTTAGATGACAGGGAAGTGATTGAAATACGTGTCGCCTCTTATTTCAACTATTAATTTGAAGAAAATTTTGGGGAAAAAATCGAACTATATAAACTTTACAGCTTTTTTGGCAAACATAAACTTATGGTTGGGGTTTTTCGCTTAAAGTTCTTTAAGTATAGTAAACTGCTTGTTAAACGCCAGTATTTGGGCTTAAACTTTGGATTACTGCAAAATCGCCCCACAGGGAAGTGATAATTTTGACTAATTTTGACTATTTGGAGCTAATTTTTAGCTATAAATACTTGTTTGAAATAACTGATTTTGAATGCCCAATTAGAAACCGATGTAAACTTTTATTTGAATTCAACTTTAAGGACATAACTTGTAAAATTCGACCCCACTAAAATTCCTGTTTTTGTAGAACTGCCAAATATAACCGTCCCTAACTACCTTCCTCGACCCTAACTAAGTCCACTTCAAAGCATACTCTAAAGTCCCATTTCCCTGGAGGTATCCGACTCTTTTACCACAATTGCAGCGGTATGAGAGGTAAACTAAAAAACCTTTTCATTGACGCAAAATCCTGCCATTTTAATATACTTGCGATCACTAAAACGTTGGTTAAATATCACGAGGAGATCCTTGATAGCAGCTGGATAATATACAGATGTGACCGAGACTATAACTCCACAGGTCTCTCAAAGGAGGGACGTTCTCATTGCCGTCAAAGGCTGCTTAAATAGTGAATTGATTGTAACCAATCGCTCTCAATCTTTTGAGCATGTCTTTATGCGGATCAAATGACACATTTTTATCGGTGTAGTCTATATACCACCCCACTCGAACGAATCAATATACGATGTGCACGATGCATACGATGCTTTGAACCACGAAAATGATGAAATATTCATTCTTGGGGATATATTCTATCCCTGACGACGATGACAATAACTTAATTCCAATCAATGTCATCAATGCCATCGACATATAACTTATAGATTTTCTTTATGGTAATGACAGTGTATTGTACTAAATATACTTGTATGGCAGCACGCCATGTTTCATTTCTTCTGTTGTAATTGTCACTCGTTCCTCGACCGCTGCGTCATTGCCGACTTTTAATTCATTGTCCCACTTCGACACCGCACTTGGCTGAGATAAGATGGCAACCACAGCAGTCTAGGAACGATGCGCAAGTTCCTTTGTTTCCTTATGTATATAATATTAGTTTGTTAATAAATATTGTTAATTGAAGTGCTTGTTTCAATTAAACAATAAAGTGGCGACGAGGATCGGATTAGTGAACGGAAAAAAATCGGGACATTAATGAAGAGGACATTTTTTTTTTTTTTGTGAATAACTGTAAGTACAAAGGCTATAATAAATGTCGGGTTCCGTTGGACAAATTGAAAATTTCGATATCACCAACCCTCATGGTTGGTCGTCATATATTGAAAGATTTGAATACTTTTTCACCGCAAATAATATCAAAAGTGACGATAGCGATAAAAGAATTGCAGTATTTCTAACTATGTGCGGAGCTCCCTTATTCGAGTTATTACGTTCGCTCCTTGCTCCTGGGAAAATTAAAGATTTCACTTACGAACAAATAATTAATACACTTTCATTACATTTTTCTCCAAGTGTTTCAGAAATTTCGGCTTTTTACATTTTCTTCAAGAGGGATCAAATACCAGAAGAATCATTCGCTGACTACCTAGCAGAATTAAGGAAGCTAGCTGTGGATTGCAAATTTAAAGATTATCTTGATCGTATGCTTCGCGATAGATTAGTCTGTGGTCTGCGTGACGAAGCAGTGCAGCGGGCGTTGTTAGCAGAAAGAGATCTTACTCTACAAAAAGTCATAGATAGAGCTACAATTGCAGAATCTGCTAACAGAAATCTTCAAGAAATTCGAAATTCAACAAATGACGTAAAATTCATACATAAGAAAAATGGTGCTAATTTATCATCTCATTCAACAAACAACGGTAATTCATGTCATGGTTGCGGTGGAAATCATTTAAGGTCAGTGTGTCCTTTCAAAAATTCAAAGTGTAATGCATGTGCCAAAACGGGACATTTGGAACGGGTGTGTAGATCAAAAAATAAAAATTTCAATTCTGCTCATAAAAGAAATTCATCTCAAAACAATAACAGTTTTTCGTACCAGTCTAACAGTGCTAATAATAATAAAATTAAAAACAGTAATAACTACCAGAAAAGACGTTCTAACTCAATTAATTTAATTTCAAATCAAAGTGGTAACGGTAAAAGAAAAACATCCGTAGTTGTTAATAATAAATCAATTTTATTTGAGGTTGATTCAGGGTCAAATTATACAATAATTTCTGAAAAGAATATGCAAACTAATAACTTGATTTCGGGAAATGCAAAGTTAAGACAATGTAATTTCATTCTATTAGATTATCAGAATAATAACATTCCGGTTTGTGGTGTTCTGGATGTACGTGTTAGATATAAAAATTTACCTGAACAAACATTACCACTGATAATTGTTAAAGGAAATAATCCGAATGTTTTAGGGTGTAATTGGTTCTCACCTTTGGGGATTAGTATTCAAGGAGTTCTTTCAATTACCAAATCTTCATGCATCGATCAATTATTAAATAAATATGGAAAAGTATTTTCATCAGATTTAGGGAAATATAATGGTCCTCCTGTTAAATTAAAATTCGATTCATCTGTTCAACCAATTCGCCTGCAACCACGTAGATTACCACTAGCACTTAAAGCTAAAGTAGAAAAAGAAATTGAAAAATTAATTTCCCAAGACATTCTTGAGCCTATTGACTATTCAGATTGGGCAACACCTATTGTTCCAGTTCTTAAAAATGATGGGTCTGTTAGAATTTGTGGGGATTACAAGTCCACAGTAAATAAAGTTCTCAAGCAACATTCGTTCCGAATTCCTTCTATTAATGATCTGATAACCAGTACAGCTGGGGGAAAAATTTTCGCAAAGTTAGACCTGGCACAAGCTTATCAGCAATTGACTGTGGATGATGAATCTGCAAATCTTCAAACAATAACAACCCATAAAGGAGCTTTTCGAGTTAAACGTCTACAATTTGGGATATCTTCAGCTCCCGGTATATTCCAATCGATAATTGAAAATTTGTTACGTGGCATTCCAGGTGTACTTCCTTATTTTGATGATGTGGTAATTACTGGTGATTCTGAACAGCAACTCCTAATCCGTTTACAAGAAGTCTTCGATCGAATACATAAAGCTGGTTTTCATTTAAAAAAGGCAAAATGTGTTTTTAGTGTTCCGTCCATAGAATTTTTAGGTTACAAAATCGATGCACTTGGTATTAGGCCAACAGGTGATAAAGTTGCTGCTATTAAAAATGCTCCAGAACCAGTCGATAAACGTCAATTGCAAGCCTTCCTTGGACTACTTAATTTCTATCATTCTTTTCTGCGAAATAAAGCACATATTGCTGAACCCTTGCATCGTCTTTTAGACAAAAAAGAGAAATGGAAGTGGACTGGTCAACATAGAGATTCGTTCAATAAATTGAAATCACTCTTGTCTTCAGATAGTATATTAGTGCATTACGATGAAAAGCTTCCCTTAGTATTGGTTTGTGACGCTTCACCTTATGGTCTCGGCGTTGTGTTATGCCATCGTTTCAAAAATGGGATTGAGAAACCAATTGCGTTTTATTCTCGAACCTTATCGAAAAGTGAACGAAATTATGCTCAGATAGATCGCGAGGCCCTTGCAATAGTCGCAGGAGTTAAAAAATTTCATAATTTTTTATTTGGAAGACATTTCACTATTGTGACAGATCATCGTCCGCTCATCAGTATTTTTGGGGATAAAAAGATTCCAGACATTATTTCAACACAGATGCTAAGGAGAAGACTATTGTTAAATGCATACAACTACGAATTAATTCATCGCTCAGGGAAGAAAATGGCTAATGCTGATTCACTTAGTCGACTACCTTTGGATCAAGTTTCCAACCCAGAGGAGGAAGAACATGAAATTTTCATGATTGATACTCTAGATAAACCAATTTATGATGCAACACATATCGCAATTGAGACAGCAAAAGACCCCATATGCGCTCAAGTTCTCAGCTGGGCGTTAAGGGGATGGCCGGCGACTTTGGTAAGAAACAATCAAAAATTTAAATCTTTTTATACTCGTAGGAACGAAATTACTACTATAAGAGGTTGTCTTCTGTGGGGTGACCGAGTAATTATTCCACCATCTTGCCAGAAAGGAATTCTTCAAGCATTACACAGCTCTCATCCGGGAATCGTGCAGATGAAGGCACTTGCACGAAGCTTCTTTTGGTGGCCGCAAATGGACAAGGAGGTGGAGCAAACTGTCAGGTGTTGTTGTGTTTGTCAGCAGTCTTCGCCGGAAACTCCTCGTGTTCCAGTTCATTCATGGAAGATTCTTGATAATCCTTGGTCAAGACTTCACATTTATTTTGCGGGTCCATTTCTGGGCCATACATTCTTCATAGTAGTTGACGCTTACTCCAAATGGTTAGAGGTTCATCAAGTTTCTTCAACTTCATCACGATGTGCGATACAGGTTCTTCGGATGCTTTTTGCCACGCATGGTTTGCCAGAATATATTGTTTCGGATAATGGAACTGCATTCACTTCGAATGAGTTCAAAGTATTTTGTAAAAATAATTTAATACGTCATATACTTTCAGCACCTTTCCATCCCGCTTCTAATGGACAGGCGGAGATCATGGTGAAGAAAACAAAAGCCTATCTTAAGAAGATTCCGAATGGTGACATACATTTACGATTGGCGAGATTCCTGCTGAGTCAGCATACCACGCCATGTTTGTCAACTGGTCGTCCACCGGGCGAACTTCTTTTGAATAGGAAGATTCAAACATATTTCGATCGACTTCGTCCGAAACATCACCTCCGTCTTCACGATAAGAGTCAATTACAGGTTGAGACCAAACAATTCGATCCAGATACCTTAGTCTGGTTAAGAAACTACTCACGAGGACATCGATGGATTCCAGGAAAGATTTTAGATCGAGTTGGTGATGTACTGTATACAGTGGAATTAAGTTCTGGTGAAATTGTAAGACGACATATTGATCAGTTGAAACTTCGCTACGAATATTCTACATCTTCACGTCTTGGTGCTAACCCGTCTTCGCCTGCAACTTCAGCACCTTCTTCTTC
Organism: Thereva nobilitata; assembly: GCA_963855945.1. Lineage (NCBI taxonomy): Eukaryota > Metazoa > Arthropoda > Insecta > Diptera > Therevidae > Thereva > Thereva nobilitata. The sequence goes on from OY979695.1 coordinate 96,185,808, forward strand.
TTCTTCTTCATCATCATGCCAATCTTCAGCTTCATCATCATGGTTATTGCCTTCAACTTTTGAATCGTTTTTGACTTCTGATTCGTCGTCAGTACCTATTTCTACTTCAACTACTACTTCAACGTCTGCATCTACTTCATCTTCAATTCCTGCTCCTACTTCATCACCAACATCGCCATCAATTGCTACTTCTGCCTTATCGGTATCACCCGATGCATCTTCAGAAATAAATACATCAAACCAGGATCTAGCTGTGCCCGCACGACCACTTCGAGCTCGGAAACCACCCGAGAGGTTTTCGCCAACTGGGCGTTAAGGAATGTATTGTACTAAATATACTTGTATGGCAGCACGCCATGTTTCATTTCTTCTGTTGTAATTGTCACTCGTTCCTCGACCGCTGCGTCATTGCCGACTTTTAATTCATTGTCCCACTTCGACACCGCACTTGGCTGAGATAAGATGGCAACCACAGCAGTCTAGGAACGATGCGCAAGTTCCTTTGTTTCCTTATGTATATAATATTAGTTTGTTAATAAATATTGTTAATTGAAGTGCTTGTTTCAATTAAACAATAAAGACAGCAAATTATTAGGCAACCGAATAATAGTGGAAGGTGGTTAGATCTGATTTTCACCTACGCGTACGGGGAAGCGAAAGCCCCTTCCAAAACCATTGAATACCATTCGTTCTATAATAAATCTATTATCTACGATTTTAGAAACGCAAATTTCAATAATATTGGCTTAAAGCTCTCGCTTCTGGACTGGAAGAATAGAATAGGGTAATAGGTAACAACCTTGACGAGATAGTCTCTTTCTTCTACAAAACCGTTTTTAATACCATCGACAGAAATATCCCCAAAATTAAAAAAAGGGACAGAAGATCAGAGCCATGGCTTGACAGAAATATTAGATCTCTGCGTAACAAATTGTATAAGACCAGTGGCGTAGCTATCGGAGGGCTAGGCGGTGCCGTTCACTGGGGCCCCCAAGCTCAAGGGGCCCCTGGACGGGGCTGTTTCGCACCAGACGACGGCCAACCAACAAAATCTGCTGTCATCGTCCATTCTCTTTTGAAATTTGACGAAAAGTGGTACGGGCTTTCACGCGGGCCAATTTTTCCAACGAACTGTACTTCAGAATGCTTTAGCTTATTGTTGTTGTTTTTAATCTTAATTCTCCCTTCTGGTATTTCTCTCTCTTTTCACCCAGAAAGAAAAAACAACAACAACCACACCGCTGTCAAAAAGTCGTATCGAAAATTGTGTGAGAAAGTTGCATGGAAAAATCTTCTTAAGTTGCATGACCACGTGCCTTTGGCCACAGTAGCGTCAGCAAAGAAAGCCTGAAATTAGCCGAAGTCATTGAACCTTTCGCGAAAACTAAAGCAAGGAAATCATTGTAACCTATAAATTAAATTGTTATTTTCAGCAGTGAGTCGGTACGTAGGTCCGAACTCCTACCTCAATATATGGGGTACTGTCTACGTTTTTATAACAAAGCGCCAAAGGATATCCTGAATTTGACAGAGACTAAATTTAAATACGCTGAATACTCCCTGTACTGTAAAACAATTTTTATGCTACGGTCTTTACTTTTGAAATTATAAGAAATTTTAATGCTAAAATTTGCTCTATTTCGTACTTTTTTAGTACTTTTCCACCTGAGCTTTTGTCCAAAAGTACCAAATAAGGCCAATTTTAACATCAAAGTTACTTGTAACTTCAAAAGCAAAGGCCGTAGCATAAATGATGTTTTGCACACTTTTTCTTTTCCTAATTTTGTTTTATTTAATTATTATTTTCGCTTCTGGGCCCATAACCTGATGTAAAAAAAACTACCTATTCACTTGATTTATGCAGATCTGTATTTAGTATTCAGTATAAATAGTACTCCCCTAAAGGGAGTTTAGACAGAAGAAATTATACAGGAAATGTAAGGGGTGACAATTTTCAAAATATATAAAACGACAAGATGACATTTGTTATAATCTAAATCCTTCAACACATTACCCATTTTAAGATAAATGTTTGGAGTCATAATTCTATATCTCCAACAATAAAAATTGTCCAGACATAATTCATAGGAAATAGTCAAAGCTCTCCAATTTTTGAAAAAAAAGAAAATATTTAACTACGTATTTTTTGCAGAAAAAGGTAGTTGAAGTTGTCATTTTAGTGTTAAAAAACCAAAATTTTACGACTCATAACTCTGGAATTTGACAAGGTGGAACTAAAATTTTACAGTTTTAGATAGGTGGGAGTATTCTGCGTACATTGCTACTTTATTCATGAAAATAGGTCATAGGGTTACAGAAATACTGGGTGATATGTAAACCTCTACCAAAAAAATTTCAAAACGCCCTTGCGGCTAAACCGTTACGATTCTCCCCGCCCCCCCCCCCCCCCCCAATACCACACGCACATACGATTTTTTGTTCGACTATCCAAAATCTACCCTCATCCGGCCGCTTTGTAAACTTAACGGATACATCCTGTATATTTATTTATGTTTTTTACTTGATAAAATAAAACCTAACCTAAAGGGCCCCAACTTTTTTTCGCACCGGGGCCCTTGATCACGTAGCTACGCCACTGTATAAGACGATGAAACTGTATAATAACGTAAACGCGGAATTAAGACTCGAATACTCCAGAGTAGCATCAGAATTTTCTCTTAGATCGCGTGAGGCCTATTCGTCTTATATTAATGCTATTTGTGAAAATATTATAAATGATCCAAAAAAAGTCCAAAAATTTGCCTCCTGGTTTTTTGCAGTCCTGCTCCGAACAACTTCTACTACCAGTGGCGTAACGTAGGTGTTAGCCGCCCGGCGCGGAAGAAAATGTTGCCGCCCTCTTATTAGCTTCCCAGTTTATAGGAAAGTTATTGTAATCGGTCCGAAAATCGAAATCGTAATTTTCAACTTATTTTCATTTCTCAAGGTCCCAATAGCATTTTAAGCAAAATTTTGAGAAGTCTGTGGTCATTTTTTCCTGCACGATCTTGCGCGAACCAAAAAAGATATCGACTTCATTAAGCTGCCCACCGACGCGTATCATCGAAGTTATAATCTGAAAAGATTTTCATAAAAATCGGTCGAGCCGTTTTTTTGTTTGAACGAAGTTCGTGATTTTTGTACCGCCCAGCGAGCACCAAATATGATACCGACTTCGTTGAGGTGCCGATCGGCGCGTATTAACGAAAACATGCTCTGAAATAAATTTCATAGCATTCGGTCAAGCCCTTTTTTGTTATGAAATTTTTTTTCTGGATTCAGCAGAGCGATAGGACGGTTTTTTGACAAAATTTCCTCTCCTTTTGTATTGGATCGCCTTTCTGAGTTGTTGCAACACCCCACAAAATCGTGCAGTTGTGATCGTGGTCCCACGGGGCAGGTAATTGATCAACAACACAACACCCCTTTGGAATCTCAAAAGAACCTTTGCCATTTTCCGGAATCCGGATTCCACAACTTTCGCTTTATTTGGCGTTTTGGCGATAGGAGCGAGTGGAGTCTCCATAGTGGCTGAAGCCTGACCGTCGGAACGATCGACGCATGCATATAGAAATTTTTCAGTGCTGCCACTACACCCAGACGCAAACTCCCTGAGACTCCCAGACTTTTCCTGCCAACGACACGGATTTAAAAAAAAAGTGGAACTTAATTTTGAGACGACCCTCGTACAATATTGAACACTATTCTTTATATGATAGAAGTCATTCTCGTTGAATATTAGTCACAAACAATCCAAGCACAAAATAAAATACGGGGAATCCCTGCAAGTCACAGAGATCAAGATGTCACATCAGCAAGATGTCATTATTATACACTTAATTAAAGAAAGGGGATTCCACGATTTCGTCACAGTATAAGTAATAAAAAATTCCGTGCTCATTTCGATCGGTCCGAATCGTAGGTGCAACAAAAATAATATTTACAAGATATTATTATTATTTATTGTGAAATTTTGCCGCCCCCTAGAGGTTCCGCCCGGGCCGGTCCGCTCCTGCCACCCCTACTACGCTACGCCACTGTCTAATATCTCTCCACATTATCTTCAATAAATCTATCTTTAGGTACTTTTCCTACGATGTGGAAGAAATCTTTTCTGGCGCCAATCCATAAATCAAGTGATAAGCAATACCTAAGCTCTTTGAGAAATTGGTCTGTGACAAGATTGCCCCCTTAATAGATCCAAAACTCAATGAACAGCAGCATGGATTCAGAAAAGGCTGTTCGACCACTTCTAACCTCACGATCTTAATCTCAGATCTATTTTGTGGTATGGAGAGCGGTCACCAAATTGATGCTGTTTATACTGACTTCAGCAAGGCTTTTGATCGCGTTGATCACTATAATCACAAAACTCTTAAAATTCGGCATTTCTGGTCATATCCTATACATTGGATTAAATCATATGCCAACGTGTAGGTGATGTGCTGGGTGTGTTGAATGATAATGGAAGATCTTTTATCTTCACTCCTCTACCGATCTCCTACTGCTGCTTTCTCTAATCCTTTGATGATGTGTCAGGATGCACCTAGGGATGCTGAAAGCCAATTTTCTAATTTACGTCAAGGAAACACTTTATTTTATTATTTCAATTTACTTATTTTCTCGCGTCCACTAACTACGTCGCCATTCCACAATATTTTTTACCGCAATCACGTTTCGTGTTCTCTATTTCTAATTCGAAAACTAAAAACTCCCGTCTTCTTCAAAAATCGATCCCAGACTGACTCTAAAACTATTTCAAAATCTAACCGTATTTCTTTTACATAATAACCGTCTTTTTAAAAATACAATCAGATATTTCTTCTCAGAATATTGTTGCGTTGTTTGCTATTCCTCTTTACTCGCTTATCCCGACCTAATTTTTATTGCCTTCTTCGGCCGAAAACCAACAACAACACAACATTACCATTCAAAGGGTTAGGACTATAGGCTCAACTATAATGCACGTAAGAAACGCACGTCATCTGGGCGCTCTCATGGAAATTAATGGGCCTATTCACACAGTGCATATTTATGGCGCCTAAAACCGGTTTTATAGATGAGAGAGGTAAGGGAGCGGAAGAACTTAACAAAACATTTTTCACGCAAAACCATACGCGTGAAAACTAGCACACATATAAAAAGTTACTTCTATCTCTTGCATTCTTTAGCTCTGTTTTTCTCTAACAAGTAAATTTCATCTGCAATACATTTAAATGTTCCTGTATAGCATTCAAATTTACTATGCATAATTTAACCCCCGTGTGAGTTGCTAGGAGTTGAATAAAACCGGTTTTACTCACCACACTTATGGCAACGTGTGAATATGCCCAATGGGTTCGGCCATATTGGACGTACGTCGGTCATATTTTGTTTCGTTAAGTTTCGTTAAACGTAAAATGCGAAAACAACCGCGCTCAACGTACGTTTTGTGAGAATTTGTAGTTAAATTGATGACAGCTGATTTTTTTTGTTGTTGGTTTGTGGGTTTTAATCAAGAAAGAGTATGGAAAATGTTGTGCTTCGAATTTATGGGAGTGATTTTGACAGTGGCGGCTCCTGCCGCTGAAATTTGGTGGGGCTTGAAAAAAATATTAATTATCAATTCAAAACAATGAATGAGATTTTCTTTATTTTCGAGTATAGATCGCAGTGCTCGGAAATTGAAGTTCCACCGAATTTCAACAGTTCGCGGGAGGCCACGTTTGTTGCAAACTTCCATTAATAAAAAATCTTTTCGTTTGGGAGAGCATGAAAAAAATGACGTAAAAGCAAATATATTAACGAAAAATATTGGTGTTTCTTTAATAACTGAGCATGCCTGCTTCAAGACTAAATTTAGTTGATGGGCATAACAATGCACAAAGTGTGCAAATGGATACAATTTTTTTACTAAAGTTTGAACCGCTTCTGTACTCCCACTTATTACAGCGCCACCATCATATGTTTGAGCAATCAATTTTTTTCTAAATTGTAGCATTTCAGCGCATTCTAAATCACATCAACTATACCTTTTGCGGACAAAGGTCAAAATGTGATAAAGACCGTTAAACAGGCTTATTATTTTTTTAACGAAACATAAAATCAAAACCATTTGCGATTTACACGAAATATCCGTAGTTTCATCAGCTTGAGCAGATACAAAATTTGTGGCTTGAAGTTCAGATTTCACTTCATGAAGATAAACCTGCAAACAGTATTCAAGTAACTAATTTTGTACGGTTTTCGAAGTGTTTTTTTTTTGCGATTTGATTATTCTTCAAGTAGTCGTCGAATGCGATATCTATTGATCTGGTATATGAACCATATCAAGAAATATCCCTCCATTACTACTTGATTCACGTTCGTTGTGTCCACGAAGGGCTAAATTGTCACCACCGCAAAACTTTAAGATATCTAAAATTCGACTTAATACTTGACGATTCTTTTTAACATTTTCATTATATTTTGCTATGGAACTCGCGTATCCTGAATCGATCTGTGAGATAGTATTAACCGTCCCGAAGGTTTGGTAATTTAAAGTATTTTTTAAATGCGTAGCGCTCGTTTCATGTTTTAATTCGTTCCGATAAATGTTTTAAACCCGGATACCGATTTCTGTCCAAGCCGATTCTCCTCTAAACCAAGCGCAAAAAAGCAAAACAATGCATTTTTTCCTATACTAACCGTAAGCCATTTCTTTTTAGAAACCAATCCAATGAAAATTGTCTACTTTGAGATTTTTCAGTACAAATTAATTTCAAGTTAAATGGTTAATGTGGCCCTCAACGTTGAATTTCTAATTTTTCTTCTAATGACAACAAAGAAAATTTTTCTTCAATAAATTATCTACGTGATTCATTTTAACAAAAACAAAAATTAAATTAAATATAATTTAAGAAAATTATATATTAAAAAATGGAATATTAATATTTATTGAAAATAATTTAATAAAGAATAATTTAATAATATTTATTGGCGAATAATTCAATATATATCTACCGCAATTCTGCAAGCACACACTTTTCATTTAAAAATCAACTTGTAACTGTCAGTTAAAATTCAATAGCTCTTTTTCCAATAAAAATTTATCTTTTTACTACTTTTTACTACATTTCTATCAAAATGTTTGCTACGGGCTAAATAAAATCAGCCCTCAGGTATATAAAATCCATAAGTGTAAAAAAAAGTATCAAAATGTTCGGCCAATTAGTAGCATATGAAGGCAAAATTACTTTAGAAATATAATAAACAGAACTAAAATAACGAACCGACAACACTGTCATTATGTGTTCGTTAGTAAACCCAAGAGAGCAAGAGAATCCACTGGCATGTGTCTTACATTGTCATTGAAGAGAATCCCAATGAATCCTAGGGCTAATAAATTTTAGCCCCGCTTGGTAGAACAAAAGTTCATGAATCAATCGCCTTAGTCAAGAAATTTTGCATACAAAATGGTTCATCTTCGCGGCTGATTCAAGGATAGCCCCTGAGGAGAGAATTACATGTAAACGGGTATGGAATTATGATTTGGCCAGATTGTTTTGATAGAGAGAGTTGGAGTTTTTCTTATTTTTTTTATTTGCTCTTTTTTTATACTTTTCCTATGAAGTTCTACTTCGAACATTTTTGTGCGGTATTATTTTGAATTTTTTTTAGAAATTGTAATAAATTGCATAGAAAATTTGCGTTGCTTTTTTGTAAAAATGAAATTAATTAAAAAATGTGTGAATATGTTTTGCTTGATAATTTCTGGTGGGGCTAAGCCCCACTAGCCCCTAAAGACGAGCCGCCACTGGATTTTGATGAGAAATTTATTGTAATTGAAAATAAACATGATTATTTTTAATATGCAAAGATTAATAGCCAAGTTTTAATAGGCAATGAATAATATTTATGCATTTTAATAATTTTAAACTTGTGAAAACTTTCCGTGTACACAAACCATTATACGTTTGACGAAAGTTTAATATTTACGAACGTCGGCTGACGTGCGTTTCTTACGTGCATTATAGTTGGGCCTTATGGGTTTTAACATTTCTCTGCTTTGTTGCCAAATTGTTATATAATTGTTTTCTAATGGTTTATTATTTTTCTAATAGTTTTTGGCTGTTGCCAGTTTATCTAAGTTTTGAGATTTTATTTTTATTTTAAATTCTAAAATTCCTACTACAAACGGTAGAATACAAGTCGTCAGATTTCAAGGCCTTCTATCGAGGAACATCGAGGTAACTTCCGGCGTCCCTCAGGGTAGTCACTTAGGACCGCTTTTTATTAACATATTTATTTCCGATCTGTCCAAAATTTTTATAAATATTCCACATCTCTTCTATGCGGACGACGTGAAAATATATTGCGCCATAAGATCACATACAGATGTTTCTTTTCTGAAGTCGAAGCTCTATGAATTACAAGACTGGTGCGTCACCAATAAATTGCAACTTAACACCAATAAATTCCATGCAATTACCTTCCCTCATAAAAATAATCTTCAACGGCATGATTATTATTTTAACAATTGAATCATGTTGACAAAATTGTCGATCTGTGTGTAATCCTCGATAACAAACTAAATCTTAATCTACATTATAATATTACTGCCAGAGCCAATAAACTTTTAGGCTTTATAAAGAGAAGGGCTAAAGAATTCAATAACGTTTGGGTTACGAAAACCCAATTCTGTTTACTAGTATGCCCTATCCTTAAATATGCTTGCCCAATATTGGATCCTATATGTCAAGTCAGCAGTGACAGGATGAAATCCATTCAGAAGCAATTTCTTCTCTTTGCCTTAAGAAATCTGCACGACCCCTATGACTATCGAAGCCTTCCACAGTATGAGACCAGACTCAAAGTTTTGGACCTCCTACCCCTTTCATGTAGAAGAAAAATGATTACGTCTTGTCTTACTTTTGATATCTTAGCGGGTAACATTAAAGTGCACTTCCTGTCGGACAGAATCAAATTCAACAATGAAGTTTGGCATACTAGACAAACGAAACTTCTGAAGGAAAATTCCCATCGTAGGTACCAGGTATGCAATGAACAATCCGATTAATAGATGTTGTCTAGTATTCAAGAGCCTTAGTACCTGCTTCTCTCCTCAATTAAATAAATCTTCCTTTAAGAGAAATGTCCTTTCACATCTAAATTATTTACACTAACATATCTTTAAGTTGCTAGGGTATATTGTCGTCGTTATATAATTTTTATATGACTTTTATTAGCTAAGCCTATGGAACCAAGTTAGAATTTGCCTTGCTTGGCCGTTAATAAATAAAGAATACTGGTTAGGGGAAATTTAAGAAATTTCCTACTTTTAAGAATGTGGCAAACTTCACGACAACAGAGGAAATGAGCAGGATACACTATGGTCAATGTTCTTCTATCTGGAGCTAGGGTATGTAGATTTTTCGATTTTCCAACTCTACAACCTACATACAGCTGACCGGGAAATGACACTTATTTGACAAAATACGTCCCCCATATTGACCATTTTGAATTTATAAGTTCTGACATTAATTCGTTATTTGCTACCTTGAAAACCCCCCGATACCGATTTTCATGGAAATCGGAACACAATTGGCAAATTTGGGTGGCTATTTTGAATTTCGGTCATATTTCAGCGGCCATCTTGAATTTCGAAAATCGGGCTTCGAAGTGCATCTTGGGAGACCCCCACGGATCTTCGTGCAAAATTTCGAAGCTCTGCGATGACTGGTGCGTTCGCTATAGCGCTCACATACAAACATATACGCATACACGGATCCATACAGACACTTTCTTTTATTAATATATATAAAAACCACCATTTGAAGGGAAAGTAAAGGGCGGCAAATTGGAGACCGCCCCATGCGGCAAATTGAAGACCGCCGGGACAGGTCGGTTAAATGTAAATCGGACCAGGGACCAATCCTGATTTTTATAAATACGAAACTGAATATTGTGGCGACCATGTACACACGCCTTCACGGAAGACTTCTGATATTTCGAAGATTGACTCGCCTATATGGAACGCGGCTAGGTTCAGCCCGGAAGACAAACTTCTAGGAAGCAAGACCTTAAGACTCCCTCTCGCTACCGGACCAACGACGCAGCCGCACCAACTTGGGACTCGCTCCGACATCAATATATAATATTATTTAAGAATAAAATAAAGAATCATTGATCATTGAATTGGATCATTGCTGAGGTTTATTTTCTTCGCTAACTTTCTCCTCTAGCGAGCGGCTTTAGGTAAGAGGCTTTTGGAAAGGCTCTCTACAAATATAAGAGAACAAAAATGCCTAACACAAGTCCGTTAAAAAAGTTTCGCTTCATCTGCTTTTATGTGGATTTGAGCCTTGGAGCTCGTATTATTGTGTTTAGAATTTCTACAATTGTAGTAAAGTATGCAGTAACCAAAACACAATCGAAATACTTAATTAAATAATGTTCAATAATATATTTAAGCAATTAAATTTTAATAATACTTATAAAATTCTATCACTACAGTGAATTTATATAACTAAAAATGTAGTCATTAACAGGTGCCTCGTTCCATTTACATCCTTTATAATAATTTTTGCAGCTACTTTTGCTGCGACCAAAGTCAACTGCATCTTTTATAGCAGTTTTCGAAATAAGATTTAACATTAAGCTGGAGCTGTAAAAATTTTGCAAATATGTCTTTCTTGAATAGGTTTTTATTATAGATTGTTTCTAATTACCTCGTTAAGCCATCGATTAATTTACTTGCAGTATCCGATTTGCCTCCCAAAACAGTATTTTCAGATGATCTTTTAACTAAACTACAAATCGCCTTTTGTATGCACGAAGGTGCATCGAAATTATGAAATTGAAAAAACTCTTCTAAATTGTCGATAAGATCCAAAAATACAGCTTCTATAATTTTTATAGTATTTATGGCGAAATTCCACCTAAATTCCTGCGAATTACCTGTTTGAATTCCTCTTGAGTTTTTGTAACTGAATTTAATTTGATCATTAGACTCGGACCCTTGGTATATGTCCTGTTTATACGCTTCAAACATAGTTCGTCCTACTAGTGAGAACAGGGATCCGATTAGAGCCCCACCAATTGCGATGACTCCAGAAACTGAGAGGGCTGCAAGATTTATGTTCACAAGGCCCTGCACAATATTTTTCGTCATTACTATATATTAACTTTGGACTAATAAAAAAACTCACTTTTGAAAAATTATGTAATGGATCGTACATTCGTTTGGTTGGAACTTGAATCAGAGGAACAATAAAGTCTGAGTTTACCTTCAAGTATAATCGTAAGTTCACTTAATTCAAAGAGATGGGCTACAAAAAATCAAATTCACAAGTTACCTTAATTTCATCTTCTAAAGTTTCAAACGACACTAATTTTGGTAGCAACCTCAAAATAGAGAACTCGCGATTTTCTAAGTTAAGGATTCGACTTATATTGAAAAAATCGTGGCATTCCACTAGCGTATTTATATTTAAGAGAATTAACAAGATAACAAACGTCGAATAGCACTGAGCCATTGACATTTCCCTGAGACAAACCAAAGGTTTATGCCGAGTTTTTCGAAGCTGGGAAGCATTTAAACATTTCATTCCACTTCAACTATTCGAAGGAAAGTGAAATTTGCTCTACGGTGACAATAAATCTTGATAGCAAAACAATGTTTGTCTAGTGTTTACACTTTTCCAATGTAGGAGCATGCATAAATTTCCACACTACATAATTTTGTAAATAAAAGAAGATTGTTGACAATTTCACGCTTCTTGGTAACGAAAATGCTTTCGATTTTTCAGAGGTTCACTGTCTTTTTTCAGAGCATTTGATCATACTTAAACCCTATTTAATATTAGGTTGTAAAAAATAATCAAAATTTCATTGACATCTCCAAATTGAGTTAACTTTTGTATTGGTCCGGACATGGGAATGTTATATTTTGCCTAACAGTACAACATTTTTTTTTTAAATATACTTTTACTATTCAATTTCTTTAATGAGTAGTAAGCCATACACTGTGAGGAAAGGGAACGCGCCGGAATTGTTGTTGCTTTGCATACACTTTGCTGCATACACTTTTGAATGTACTACGATAGAACAGTTTAAGCCACTCCAACCGGCAGGATTGCGCGTATTTACAATTTCTAGTGTGTGGCTGAGGAGGAAAGTCGTTTAATGCAGATGATTTCTCGGGGGTTAGCGTGGCGTGTCATATCATTTACACACTTACGCGCAATCATCTGAAAATTGGGAATGTAAGGGATTGCGCGCGGGTTTTCCCCTCAGTGTATGGCGGCCTATTAAGTTTAGAATTATTAAACGAGATAAAGAACATCCTTTCCTCTTTCTTGATCGCTGTACACATAACACAGAGCCAAAACATGTATCTATAAAAATTAGCGTGCTAAAACGTTTTGGGCTCGATTTAAGTTTCGTTGCTGCCAGCAGGGAGATTAGAGCTTAAATCAATAGTACAGGATCCGTAGAAGAACGACCTTCACCGATCGAGTAACCGAATGAAATTTTTTTTCATGATAAAAAATATGCTAACAAAAGTCTAGGAAATTTTATGCTCTACAACTTTGCTCTTTCGATATTTTCACCAAAATGCATAGTTTCTCCTAAAAATAGAGAAAAATTCGTAAAATGGCGGAAAAAGACCTATTAAATATGGTCTTGAACATATTTCGTTAGGCAACCCATCACCGTTTCTTTTGTTAGCATATTTTTTATCATGAATATCAAAAATAAAAAAAAGTGGGTGTGTATACTTATGTACGCGCATTAGAAGTTATACTTCTTTGGCGTGATTTAAGACTAATTTTCAATTTGCATACGAATAATTCATTTAATTTTTTATTATTTACGTGCGTTGGTAGGTGGAAGCATCATGATGCCGACACAGTCCAGCTTGTCGGTTATACCGGATTCTAATCCTAACTAAAATCACTTACTAGTAAACCCATTCTCCCGCGAGAAGGCCTTTTCACCAATGGGTCGCCAGCTGGATCAGCTTTAATCTACCTGCTAATACTACTGGTATTTCTAAGCCTTACTCTCTTCCTTTTGGTTTCTTTCCGCCTTACCTTCTGATGGAGCATATTTAGCGTCTCCTGCACTTTATTCCATACATCAGCCGAGGTCACCATCTAATCTATGATTTTCTCTGCTCTTAGCCGAGTTTCATACTAACGGCCTTAACGTATCGGATGGTGGTGCCGTTTAGTGTTGTTGAAACCAATCGATCATTATTCATGGTTAGATTTACATGCTTTTGGAGAAAGTTAAAAAGGGGACCCGAATCTTCTCCTCTGTCAAAAAATTCTCCTCAGGCTTTTGTGTATGGCCATAATAATGGTTTCAAGAGTTAGATTTTTGATTTGGAGTAATGTAAACTGCTATCAAAACCTGTAAATTCAGACTGTTTCACAGTTATATAGATACTCGGCGTAATAATCTTAGTAGTGTCGTGAACATTTTGATATACGGCAACCAGCCTCCAGCTACAAAATTTGATCGCTTATATTAAATTAAACAATGGAACTTTGGTATGCTGACTGACCCTTCAATGAGTAACCACGTTTCGTTTAAAAGTAAAACATTCAAGTTTTGTATAATTGATTTTAACCCTTTCCTTTGATTATGAGTCGTATTGCACAAGCGCAAAGTAAAGGTAGAATCGCATAACAGTTATCTTTTCGTTGTTCTTAAGTGGAAAAGTTGCTGATCTCCTTCCTATCGGTACAGCAGTTTTCCTAATTTGAATAGCAGTTAAATGTCCAGCAACTTTTTTCTTTATTTGCTGGCCAATCTCTAGTGAGTTTGGGAAATTAATCCACATAACACTTAGTTCTCCTTTCAAAACATGAACAGCGCCATTTCCTAAGCAATCAAATAAATCAATGTTTCTCGGCCCTTGTATAACTTGCCCTTAGAAACTCGCGCATAGTTGATGAATAGAACACGGATCGGATTTCCCTCCATAGCCTCGCGACAGAACTCCTCACCCATCAACGTCGTGCACAGTAAATCTGCTACGAATCTTCCTATGCCTACAAAAACACAAACCTTCGCTTAGCTATGATGAATCGGACATGAAATTTATTTCCCTCCATAGCCTCAGGATAAAACCCTCTTACCCATCGACAGACATCCGCCACGAATTTTCATATACCAATTCGATTCCTAGAAATTCACTCATAATATTTTTAAAACGCGTCTAAAGAAGTATAACTTCAAAAATTCAAAGTTATGGGGTAATCTTTATTATCATACAAGAAAACCATTATTTTTTAAAAATTATTTGTTTCAAATGTTGGCTGCAGCTATTGTTATTTCTTAACTGCTTCGATGATTCTTCAGATCAACGCATGATTCAATGAATTGCACTATTTCCTTATTTCGATTAGTTTTAGCAATGTCCAAGCATGACTTTTTATTGTTATCCAAAACGTCCAGCTTGCATCCACAGCTAACTAGGAGCTTAACTATATTCAAGTTTCGATTCATTGCAACTAGAATAAAAGGATTAACAAAGAAAATTATTTTCAAAGGAAACTTACTTGACCTTTGAAGTAAAGTCCATCCACATGAATCCGTTCCTTCTTTGTCACAGTTGTTTTCTAATGCGAATTTCAGTACATCAAAATGCTCACCATCCACTGCATAATGCGAAGGAGTCATATTCATGCAATCTCTGGCATTTATATCAGCTTTTTTATTTAACAATACCCTAGCAACCGGAAGATACCCATAGTAAAAAGCCATCTTGAATAAAGCACTTTACGCGGTTATTAGACAATATAATCGATTTACTTACATGTAAGGGGGTTCGCTTATTAAAATGGTTACCTTCGTGAACACTTGCGCTTGCTGTTAACAGACTATCAACTATATCGAGCTCTCCTAAAGCTATCGCATTCGCAAGAGGCGTGTAACCATTTGGGGACGGCAAATTGGTTAAAATTGGCCTTTTTTGTAGTAATCTTTTAACGAGAAATTGCTCTCCCCTTTTTATTGCCCTATAAAAGGCTATTGTTGATGGTGGAGATAAAAGAGTGCATCCCTAAATAAATACAAAACGCATGTACTTTGTTCAGTGAAATTATTTTTCATACAACAAAAGGTTCGGATTTTGCACACGGAATAAAACCCACATCCTCCGAATACTTCATCGCTATTACTTGTAATTTGTATCCAAAGTTTTCTTCCAAGTCGAGCACTTTAGCTGGTGGTATGGAGCACCTGGTTGTAAAACATATATAAATAAGCAGTATTTAAAGGATTAGAACTCTTACCAATACGCCGTTTTCCATTCACCTGTTTTAAAATGCCTTTCTACTTTATAGGCATCAGCGTCAGGTATTTCACCCCAGGATACTACTAAACTATTGATATCTTGTTTAACAACATGAGCAGTAAACTTCGGTAAACTTTCCTCCATTTTTACCAGAATATTCTGTTTGATCGATAGTAAAGCTCTAAATCTGTGTTGCTGCCTGACTATTAGTCAATTTTAATTCTTTCATTTAAATCTGGCACTAATAAACAAATCAACTTTTAATAAAGGGAACAATTTCTATTTTTACAATAATAATAATAATATTTATTTGGTATAGTATAAAGATTAAAGATCTTAGGTGTACATAAAAAAAACAGAGGAAAAATAAAATATTGTTACGTTTTTACGGCTTAACGGATTCAAAAATGTTCACACAAAACTTCTTTATTAACTCAATTCAATATCTACAAACACCCTTCTTAAAGTCCACTAGTTATCACTTGCAATTTAACATCTCTCACTAATAACATATTTATCGCCTTTTAATTCACTATTTAATCACCCCTTTTTGCTTTAGGTCACTTAGATCTATTTTTACAATAATAATAATAATATTTATTTGGTATAGTATAAAGATTAAAGATCTTAGGTGTACATAAAAAAAACAGAGGAAAAATAAAATATTGTTACGTTTTTACGGCTTAACGGATTCAAAAATGTTCACACAAAACTTCTTTATTAACTCAATTCAATATCTACAAACACCCTTCTTAAAGTCCACTAGTTATCACTTGCAATTTAACATCTCTCACTAATAACATATTTATCGCCTTTTAATTCACTATTTAATCACCCCTTTTTGCTTTAGGTCACTTAGATCACTTTTATCGCTTTTCAATTCAAAACTGACTCTGAATGACGCTGCCACTGCATTTATATATCCAATTCCAATTTCCAGATCTTTCTCTCTTTGTCGAGACTGTTATTTTTAACGAACATGCGTTAAAACACTTCCAGAAACTTCGGTGGGACATTTGAAAGTTTTAACGTTTTCCAGTTCGTTCATACTCCAACCAGCAGATGGCGCGATACACACCGACTGCATAAATCGATATAAATCGTTCCTTTATATTCTAACTAAACCGTTACAAATGCATGTCAGTGATATCAACATAATTAGAAAAAAATAGGCAGGTATAGAGTTTTTTTCTTCTTTCTCTCTCTTGCGTTATTTTTAAAAGTTCGTTAAACAGGGGAAAGAACACTCAGATATTTAAAAAAAAATACATTTATTTAATGAAAAAACTGCTACTTAATAAAAAATAATGAATTATAATAATTATAACAGATATGTTATTAGTTATTTTCTCCAAAATTCGATGAAATATACTATTTTGTTTACATAAAATATAGTTTAAAGAAACTAAAAAAATAATATGTAAAAAAGCGTTTGCGCTAACAATCCCCGTGTTCTTTTAATGAACTGGGTTTTGAGAGCTTTTGAGGAGCTTTTGAGTTCCCATACAAAATCGAAGAACCAGAAGACCCCGATAATACCCGGGACAGACTAGCACCATTAATGACGAATATGACGTCAGAATGACGTAGACTCCATTTTACTTCCATATCTTTTATATGGGTCTACGTCATTCTGACGTCATATTCGTCATTAATGGTGCTAGTCTGTCCCGGGTATAAAACCTGGGTTTTCGATTTTGTATGGGAACTCAAAAGCTCTCAAAACCCAGTTCATTAAAAGAACACGGGGAATATAGGTAAAGAGTCCCACGCTTTTTTACAATTCCAAATGTAGATAGTTTATATATACTGGCTAGAGCAATAAAAACTTTACATTCAAAAGTATTTTTTACTTTTTAGTTCATTTTAAAATAAAAGCGTATGTTTTAGTTTTTTTAAACTATATTTTTTATTTTCTACTTTTTAGTCTATTATATGTCTTCCGCCATTTTGTAATGACAGCCATATTAGATTTAAAATGACGTGACACAGCTTACTGTACTATACTCGTCATACACTTTCATTTAATACTCATACCGAGGGGTTGTACAGAAAAAGATAAACCGCCATTTTGTGTTGGCGGAAGTTTTGAATTTGAAATGACGCCACATAGCTAATAGTATTTTACTTGTCATACCCTTTCATTTGGTACCCATATCGACTGGGTTGTAAAGAAAAACTGCAATCCGCCATTTTATGTTGGCCGCCATTTTGAATGACGCCACATAGCTAATTGTATTGCACTTGTCATACCCTTTCATTTGATACCCATGTTGGAGAACCTAATTGCAAAATTCAGCCGCCATCTTGGCACCACCATCTTGATTTTCTTACAAAATGGTCAGATTGCATTGTCACGTGAACTATACATATGTGCAAAATTTGAAGTTGATCGGTTATATGGAAGTGGGTCAAAATCAAGTTGCAAGATTTGTTTACATACTAGATACAACCTACAGGTGAAATTAACATAAAGCGTATAAAAGCTTATTTGCCATTGATATCGGCGAAGTTGAAAGTAAACAATAAAATTCTACGTCATGGTATATTTCGTTTTTCGATATAAACAACTAGCTGGGATCCGGGCGCCTATAGCTGCACCCAAAAGCCAATAGTAGTAATCAGTTGATATGAATTTTAATAAACAGTAGGATAGTTTGAAAAAACGCAATTTTTTGGTATTTTTGATTCCAAATAACAAAATGTGAAACTATTAGGGATCTGATATTTTGATCGAGCCAATAAAACCATCCATTGACTTGGCATTTATCGATATATGAATTTCCATACACAGATGAAGTGTCTCGAAGAACGGCTACTTTTCTGTATTTTGGATTTCATATCCGTCGCGCGATGCTGCGCACAAATAAAGAACACATGTGGGTACTTAATCATTAACTGATAAATAATATTTTTTGTTTTTTTGTTTGGTGTATAAATGTATAATTGTTGGTATCTCGACTCGCGAACAGGCAACATACAATTGGCCGTGTGAAAAACATGAATTTACTAAATTCAATCCAGCAATAGTCAACGATGGACTTTGTGCTTTGTTTATGGTGATCACGAAGGCAAGCAAAGGGAAATTAAGCCGTTTAAACTCGAAAGGTATATCGTTGGATATCATCGGTATACCTGGAATTAGGACTTCATCCCCTCCGAATTTACCTTGTCGTTGATGATTCTTGCTTCGATCAAAATCGGTGTTATTTTTTTGATGATAAGTCTTGTTCCGTTGCGCAGCTTTGGCTCGTTCAAATTTCGAATTAGCACCACAGGTGATCCAACTGTCAATGTCAGTGTGTGTGTAGTCAGGGGTGGCGCTTTCATAGGTGCGAATGGTGCACTTGAACCGGGCGCTATTGGACGGGGGCGCTATTTCAGATATTCAGATTTTTTAAAAAATTTAAAACTTTGAAAAGCAAAATGTTTAAAAATGTTTTTCTTACATCCTTTTCATATATTAAAGCATTTCATTTTTATTAACACGACTTAATTTTCCAGTTTATTTTCCCAATAAAATATTCTATATTTCAACTCATGTAACAACACAACACAAATTCCATGCAAAAAAAAACCTGGAAGTTTTACTTCCTCTCGCACTACTTCCTCTCGAGACTTTTGCTTCGTGATTTATAATTTCTGTCCAGAGAATCAGCAGAAGTAAAAATTCAGGAGAAATATCCACCAAGTGAGAGAAAAATCTCATTCTGCTGATGTTCTCAAATTTGAACGTGAGATGTAAATACTGAATTAACCAGTGGAATGAAGGAGACGAAACACCTAATAATTTCATTTTTACTACGCTGGAGCACTTTTTGAAATGTTTGTAAAATGCACCATATCAACTCACACAAAGGAAAAAATTGTTCCGATGGCTCTGTATTGTGTATTGCTGGCTACTGTGATTGATATAAACTTCGGGGCGCTGTTGCTGCACTTTTAAATTTTGTTCCAAGATTTGTTCAAAGAGGTAAAAAAACGAAATGCGAACAAAATATCTTGCGATTTTCTAAATATCTTGCGACTGTCTAACAAATTAATATGTAGATTTTTTTTATGTTATACGAGTTATTGATGGTGCAAATTTAAGTTTTGTGCCTATTTCTCTGGAAGAATTTATAAAGAGAAAATTGAGTGAAATATTTTTATTAGATTTAAAATGTTGAGTTATAAAAGTAATATTTTAGATTTAATAACAATTATTAAATTACTAATTTCAAGTAATACATTTCTAAATTATATTATTTATATTTATATTTTATTGGAATTAATTTGTTTATTGTTTTTATGTTACGAAATTTAAAATATTTTACTGTGCCGCGAATTATGAAAATGGCATACCGGGCAAATATAAATAGAACATACAATTTTCCATTAATTAACTCTTCAACTCAGACTTCATTGATGCATCGTTTGATAATAGGTGTGAATTTCGAAAAAAACGTATGTTTCTAAAGGCAACTTCTTGTTTTGATACTATTCAAAATTTATATGCTTATTTCTCCAGTTCGGTTAAAAGATTATTATTTTGAAAAAGAAGACACTAACAAGCTTAGTAAGACTAGTAGTGAAAGTAGCATAGACGCGTTAAAACGATTAGTTCGTCAATTAGATGGTGTCTACGAGGCGTTGCTAGAACTCGTTCAGGTAGGGAACCCGTATCGAAACATACAGCAGAATTACGAAATAAAATTACTGAATTAAATTTAATTTGTTCCATAGTAATCTAGTGTGATATTTTAGAAAAATAAATATACTTACAAAGCCCAGTTGATATTTTAAATTCCACAAAAGGTTTTTGAAGTGAAAGCTTCTGTAGGCACGTTGGGCACTTTTTGGCCCGGGGAAAAACTAAAAACTCGCGTCACGCTAACGTACCATGACGCTACCGTACCATGTGAGAAATAATTTGCCTTTGGGGGTTTTAGTTTGTATTAAGTGTTATAAATTATTATACTATATTACTATGTATTATATATTCTAATGTTTGATTATATATTATTTTTTTTTATGTGGAAGACTAGAGCATATTATGGATTTTTTAATGGTTTTATTTAGCTTGACCTCGTATATTTGTTTGTTTGTTTGTTTCTTTGGTTCAAATCTTCCGACAGCTTTTTTAACTACTTCTACTAAACCGATTTTTTTTTTATGTGGAAGACTAGAGCTCAGGGAAAGCCTTTGTACTGTCGACCGATTTGACCGCGCAAATGACGATTCTGTGCTCAAAATTTGAAAATTCAAAATGGCGCTGCCAATATGGCGGATGAATTTTGCAAATGTGTTCTGAATCCATTGAAACTCAGTATCGGGGGGTTTTTAAGGTCACAAATGGCAAATCTGTGGTCAAAATTTTAAAATTCAAAATGGCGGCGCCAATATGGCGGTACGATTTTGGCAATTACGATTCGATTTCACCGAAAATCGCTATTTGGAGGTGTTTAAGGTCGGAAATAATGAATTTCTTGTCAATGATAGAAAATTAAAAATGCGCTGGCAATATGTATGGTATGCATAACAAATAACTTCACCAGAATTTTGTAAAAAGTAAAATGCATAAATATTTTTTTCATATGATCAGCTGATGGGGCGCAATATAGCATAATGCACCGGGCGCAAAAAAGCCACGCGCCGCCCTTGTGTGTAGTGACATGCCTGATGGCTCCAAAGAATTAAGAAATTCAAGTAGATATTTGACTGCTTGTTCTTCGTCCATTACTGGGTCAATCGATTTGTATTTCACAGTTTTTAGTTTCGTTTTAATTTGTTCATTAAGTTTGTTGACATCGTCATTTTTGTGCGCTAAGATTGCTTGTTCGCACAGCCAATCTGGGTTTTATACTTCGTTGTTAAATTTACCTTGGAACACCTTGTCCACAAGGGTTTGACTATTGGGCTGCATTTGATAAAAGTTTTGCGGAAACGAAATCCCTTTTGTTCTGCTATCTATTGGAATTTCGCCATTTCCAATATCCAAAAGTTGTTTTGAAAATGTTTGAGCCGAGGCATCTTGTAGCAAATGAACACGCATATTCATTGTGAGCCTGCTTTTTTCGACACTGTTCCATAGATATGATGTTTTCAAGCATGCGATAAGCTCATCTCCAGGCGTTGATCGAGGTATAACAGCCAAAGTTTAGCGAAAATACCCTGCAAGTAGTATCAGAGCGCCTCCCATCGGTTGGTGTTTTCTTCGGAAATCTCGCAAAGGACCCCGCACATTTTGTATGGAAAATGACCGCCGGCTAATTTTCTTGAAATTTTGCAGGTTGATAGTTCTCAACATGTAGATCAAAAGTCTCAATGGGCACAAAGCCCTATCACCCCTCCTTCCCCCCCAAAAACCACCCCCAAGGAATAGGGGGATATAACTGATTTCTCAATGTAAAAGAATTTATTCTTGTAGTCCTCCCAACGGCTACCCCAAACAAACACCCCTTTGACCCTCCAACCACTGACCAGGAAACCCCGCCCCTCCCACATCCCCACCTCCCACGACCCATTCTATGGGTTTTGCTGATTACTTAATTACCACGTAGGCAACCAATGACACTTCAAGCTCTGACCATATAACCCTCATGTAGATCTCCTCTTTCTCTCCCCTATCGTCGACCAAACCCCTCCTCGCCCCCCCCCCGACCATCAAAGTTGTTCCCAGAATACTGCCCCGAAGAATATTGAGTATTGGGCAACCAACGTCTTTTTACTCTCAGGCAACCATTACCCCGACCCGTCGACCCCCCCTCACCCCCGACCATTCACCGCAATATTCATTCATTCATATTCATTAGTTGTTAACCTCAAGGCGAAATAATTAGAACTAACTTCATGTTAACAACTAATGAATATTGCAGAGGGGGGGGGGGTGTTATGAAAGGCGGTAAATGGTCGGGGGTGGGGGGGTCAAAGGGTCGGGCTAATGGTTGCCTGAGAGTAAAAAGATGTTGGTTGCCCAATACTCAATATTCTTCGGGGCAGTATTCTGGCAACGACTTTGTTGGTCGGGGGGGGGGGGGCGAGGAGGGGTTTGGGCGACGATAAGGGAGAGAAAGAGGAGACTTCTGATCTATATGAGGGTTATATGGTCAGAGCTTGAAGTGTCATTGGTTGCCTACGTGGTAATTCAGTAATCAGCAAAACCCATAGAATGGGTCGTGGGAGGGGGCGGGTTGTGGGAGGGGAGGGGTTTGCTGGTCAGTGGTTGGAGGGTCAAAGGGGTGCTTGTTTGGGGTAGCCGTTGGGAGGACTAGAGCTTGAGTGCTGAATGCGCTGTACGTCTACCATCAAGTAGAGTTAATAATATTCCCGATGATGTCACTGCGAGTTCGATCTCATTCTGCATTCGAATCGACGCTAAAATCCAATTGCTGTTTCCGTTGGCTATGGCTACACGTTGCATGATTTTGTCGTACTATTATTTTCGAAATTGTACGGCAACTACCCGTAAATCACCTCCCCTCCGGTCGATCAGAAACATTGGGAATCGTATTTTTTTCAGAAAAAACCAAAATAAAATGGATCTGAGCTGTTTAACGATAATTCGAAGAGTACCTCACATACAAAAGTTCGAATTTTACAGATATCGGTACACTACAGCTACCCGAAGTGTTCGAGATAGAGCAAAATAGACCACGTAGAAACACCCGTCTTACCCGAAAACTTCTATATACAAAAGTTCATGCCAATCGGAGTCTATTAAACATTTGTGGGGACACCAAACTTTGCCGTACTCACTAAATACTTCAATACTTTACTACCTGGCGTTGTAGAAAAAGCAGTTAAGAAAATATTGAAGTAGGCAAATAGAAAATAATAAAAAAATATATTAAATATAAAAGTCAATCGTTTTCCGATTTTGTTACGCAACATAGTTAAAACTATAACCCCTTATCAAAATAAAATATATTATTAGCGATTCAATAGTTGTTAAAATAAGTACAAATATAAGTACAAAAATATCTGTGATTCCCTGTGTAAAAATTCAATAATATAAATACTGAACTAAAGGTGCTCCTGGTTTTTAATTAAGTTCGTTATTGTTATGAATGGGATTGCCCCTTGATCTATTGAAGAAGCTAAATTGGTGACCCCGACGTTCCAATAAGGAGCAACAGAAGAAAGAAAAAATTGCTAAAAAAGATAAGTTTAGGTTAAGAGTTCTTGGTCCATAAAAGAGACGTATAAAAATGCGAAGAGCGAAGAGCAGCACAGAGTGGAGTAGTGCGGCAGCAACCCGAGAGGCCTTATTTTAGAGAATAAAGGACGAACACGAAGGGGCCTTATTTTGCGTGTTTAATTTTATTTTAAATAAAACATATAAATTTTTCAATTTAAAATATATTAAAATATTTACTAGATTCCATACAATTTTAAATAATATATAATATTTTATAAAAAAATATTAAGTTTGGTTCGGCTATTAGTAAATATAAAATAGAGATTAGTTGTCGATAAGCGGTAATTGGTTTATATCGTCTCGAGTTATAGTAATTATTGTTTTCTTAGTACTTTCTTGAAAAAAATAAAGTGAAATGGATAGTAAAGCCATGGTGGTCGAGGATCTACTCGATTTAGACTTGGAGCTGAATACGATTGAAGGGACGGAGGCTGACTTAGTTTCTGCAAAACCTCTAGCGTTATGCGGGTTCTGGCTAGACGATCCGGCGGCTTGGTTTTGTCAAGCGGAGGCTCAATTCGGCATGGCCAGCATAAGAGCTGACTCTACAAAACTGCTACATACCACTCCCGTATTGCCAAAAGAGGCAGTACGGGCGGTTATGCATATTTTGAACCAAGGAAAAGATGCGAAGTTGGACGATGTGAAAGCAGTGCTACTGGAAAGATATGGTCAATCCGAGACCAAGCGCCTGGAGCAACTGTTATCGATGCAGGAGCCGGGGGACAGAAAACCGTCCGAGTTCCTTCGATCACTGCAGGCACTCGCAGCCAATAGTGCGGCGATGTCAAAGGACCTGGTAGCTAGACTATGGGAGCGTCGCTTACCACAGGCTATACAAGTTACACTGGCTGGGGTAAAGGACAAACCTTTCGACGAACAGGTCAAGCAGGCAGACAACGTATGGGAAGTACTCCCGCATTCCGGTGCTTCATACGCGTCAGTAGTTCATGCCGCACTCCCCCGTGAGTCAAAACCACGGCAACAAGCGACTATGGAGGCGCTACAACAAGACATGGACGACCTGAAGTGGCTAGTCCTGAGTATGCGCCGGGACTCAAGGTCAGATTCGCAACGTAGTCGTAGTCGCACACCAGGTCGGAGAGACAGGTCTGAACGTGGGAATAGAGTAACTTTTGCCAAATCATCCACTCGTACCAACAACCAGGGAGAAACGATTTGTTGGTACCATAAAACACAAGGGATAGGGCTACAAAATGCAAATCTCCTTGTGAATATAAAAAGAAACCCAACCTTAAGCAAAAAACTAAGCGGTCAGGGGATCGCACCAACGTCGAGTGAGCATATATCGCGGCGCTCACATCGGCTCTTTGTCCGCGATTCAAACAACCGCATTGATTTTTTAATCGATTCCGGCGCAGACGTTTCGCTGGTTCCAGCTATATCATTTCCAGGACACAATGGGTGTCCTAATCTTCTTTTGCGCGCGGCCAACGGAACGGTAATCCGCACTTTTGGCACCAAGTTATTAGAACTGCATCTCGGTCTTCGCCGACGATTTGTTCATA
Organism: Thereva nobilitata; assembly: GCA_963855945.1. NCBI lineage: Eukaryota > Metazoa > Arthropoda > Insecta > Diptera > Therevidae > Thereva > Thereva nobilitata. The sequence continues at coordinate 96,210,784 of OY979695.1, forward strand.
ACTTTATTATAGCCGAAATTTCAAAGGCCATACTCGGAGCCGACTTCTTAACGAAGTTCGAGCTATCTGTCGATTTTAAATATCGACATTTAGTGGACTCGCACACCAGTTTTAGGATTAATGTGTCTTCCACGGTTGACTATCAACCTGAGTCCAAACAATACAAATTGATTGGTGTTTATAAAGAGCTGTTAACGAAGTATCCTTGGTTAACAAAACCTCCTAATTTCAACCTTCCGGTTAAACACAATGTGCAACATCACATTGTTATCAATGGGCAATTACCATTCGTTACTGCTAGGCGACTCCATCCGGAGAACCTTAAGGTAGCAAAAATGGAATTTGAACATATGGTTCAAATGGGTATTTGTCGGCCATCGTCTTCGCCCGCAGCATCTCCACTTCATCTGGTCCGTAAACTATCGACTTAATGCAGTCACGGTGCCGGATAGGTATCCTATCCCGCACATACAAACTTTTTCCGTGAATTTACACGGATGCACAATCTTCTCGAAGGTGGATTTGGTACGTGCTTATCATCAGATACCAGTCGCTCCAGAAGATGTCAGTAAGATTGCGATAATTACGCCGTTTGGTTTATACGAGTTTACTCGCATGCCATTCGGATTACGTAATGCTGCCCAAACCTTTCAAAGGTTTATCAATGAGGTCACGAGAGATCTGGACTTTGTCTTTGTCTACTTAGATTATATTCTCATTGCAAGTAAAACAGAGGCGGAACATCAAACCCATCTAAATCAGCTCTTTCAGCGCCTAGATAACTTCGGCTTGACAATAAAATTGGAAAAATGCGTTTTCGGGGTAACAGAGATCAACTTCCTTAGCCACAATATCACAAAAAATGGAATACTACCATCAGCGGATCGGGTTAAGGCTATAGTGGACCTCGCGACACCGAATTCTGTCAAGCAAATTCAGAAATTTTTAGGGATGGTGAATTTTTATCACCGATTTATCCCTAACTTAGCTGAAATGTCGGAGATACCTTCTCAACTGCAATCGTGCCATGAAAGACAAAGGATTTCCTTGGCCTGATGCATGCGAAGAGGCATTTCTCAAGATTAAGAAAGCAATGGTAGAGGCAACATTGCTGAACCATCCACTTGAGATTGCCAGGTACAGTTTAACCACTGACGCTTCCGATTATGCGATCGGGGGTGTACTGGAACAATTTAACGGTAATCGGTGGCAACCTTTAGCTTTTTACTCAAAAAAGTTGTCACCCGCGGAGCAAAAATATTCTAAATTCGATCGCGAATTACTCGCCATCTATGCAGCTATCAAGCATTTCCGCTATTTCGTCGAAGGACGCAGTTTCGTGGTCTATACGGGCCACAAGCCATTAGTGCGCGCACTTCACACGAAGACCGAGCGATCCCCACGACAGACCAGACATTTAGACCTGATTTCTCAATTTACCTCAGACATCCGTCATTTATCTGGTAAACAAAACGTTGTCGCAGACTTTTTGTCCCGTTCACTCGTAACCGACAACGTCGACTCCGTCATCTTTGACTTGCCTACATTAGCTCAGCTTCAAAAAGATGACAAAGAGTTACAAAACCTCCAAGAGGCAAAGGCTCTAAAGTAAAACTAATGCTCACACCAATCCCATTTACAAAACAGCAAGTATGATGTGAAGTTAGTACGGGTATTCCGCGCCCTTACATACCAGCTGAATTACGCAAGTTCGCGTTCGGTTCGGAACATAACTTGTTGCATCCAGGGATTCGTGCTACACGGCGAGCTGTTTCAGATAAATACTTCTGGCCGGCAATAAACAAAGACTGCAATAATTGGTCTCGTTCTTGCCTTGGTTGCCAGAAATCTAAAGTGTCGAGACATACAAGGTCTCCACATGAAGCTTTCAAACTTCCGAATAAACGATTCGATCATATCCATATGGATATAGTGGGACCACTTCCGTCGTCGCGAGGATACTCGTACATATTTATAATAGTAGACCGGTTTACTAGATGGCCAGAAGCTTACCCAATGAGGGATATTTCAGCTTCAACAGTGGCAAAATACTTTGTAACTGAATACGTTCCGCGTTTCGGCGCACCTCTTGAAATCACAACTGATCAAGGTACGCAATTCGAATCGAAGCTATTCAATGAAGTTGCAAGACTTCTCGGTACCCACCGAATAAGGACAACCGCCTACCATCCGCAAGCAAATGGGATGGTTGAAAGGTTTCACCGGCAGCTGAAAGCCGCCTTAATGGCAAGGGACAACACTACTCATTGGAGTGAAGACTTACCCTTTGTCATGCTAGGCATTCGTGCAGCAATCAAAGCAGACTTACAATGCTCACCAGCAGAGCTAGTCTATGGTCAGAATCTGAGATTACCAAATTCAATTTCCATCCCGACGGATGAAAATCCTATAGAGCACTCAGATTTTCTCACTCGTCTTCGTTCACATATGCAGAACCTTAAAGGAGTATCCACACACATCAGGGACGTGCCCGGGACGTTAGATTTTTGCTCCGGCCCGGACACGGACAAGTGTGAACGAGTTCATATAAAATGTACGCACCAATATTTTTTGAACCCCTGACAGAACACTAATATGTGTGGATACTAATTTACTCGTTCACACATGTCCGTATCCGGGCACGGGCTCGTTCACACATGACAGAACACGGCCCCTGTGACGTCCCGGCCACGGCCTTGATATGTGTGGATACTCCTTAAAGCAGCTCATCCTCGACAAACAAGTCAAAAGGATGTATACACGCCTAAGGCTCTAGAATATTCCGATTACGTTTTCGTCCGTGTAGATCGGGTACGGAGACCGTTCGAACCCCCATATGAAGGGCCATACCCAGTAAACAAAAGATTACGCAAACAAATTCATCGTCAATTTGAATGGCACAAACAAATCGATATCAATCGATAGGCTGAAACCAGCGCTGGCTTGTGACCGCAACGATGAAGGCGAGCCGAAGCATTAGGAAACATTACAGTAGACGCTACGCTGGGAGGGGAGTATGTGGGGACACCAAACTTTGTCGTACTCAATAAATACTTCAATACTTTACTACCTGGCGTTGTAGAAAAAGCAGTTAAGAAAATATTGAAGTAGGCAATTAGAAAATAATAAAAAAATATATTTAATATAAAAGTCAGTCGTTTTCCGATTTTGTTACGCAACATAGTTAAAACGATAACCCCTTATCAAAATAAAATATATTATTAGCGATTCAATAGTTGTTAAAATAAGTACAAATATAAGTACAAAAATATCTGTGATTCCCTGTGTTAAAATTCAATAATATAAATACTGAACTAAAGGTGCTCCTGGTTTTTAATTAAGTTCGTTATTGTTATGAATGGGATTGCCCCTTGATCTATTGAAGAAGCTAAAAATTTACAGACAAACTTTCACTTTGATATAGATAGTTTTTGAGCTGCAACTTAAAACTGAATGCCATAATTTCGTTCTCATCGGTTTTTTGTCATGGAAGCAGACTTACAGACGTATTCAAGTCAAAAATATTCCATTCAGAGCATAAAAATATATGCCGAAGTTCGGTTCTTGATTCCCAAATAAATCTGTGCAGTGCAGCCAAGAACGGAACAGCTAGACAAGCCCCAGTGCTTAGTTCTGGTGTTCAATGCCCATCTTTCTTTTGGCCGAAGGAGTCCAAAAGCTATCTAACAACTGTTGTGTGGATATAGAGGAAAAACCATAAAAGAAGACAAAGCTTTCCATTAGCTCTGGTTGTTTGAATGAAAAAGCTGCGGTTCCAAACATCCAGAGCGAATGGGACACTTGTTGTCTTCTTTTATGGTTTTTACTGTAGCAGCGAGCTAATAAGTTTTCTATTTTTCGTTAATTCGAGCTTATACTTTAGAGGTAGGGAAAAGACTACTTAAGCCAAATAAAGGTTAAAGTGGCGTATGATTTGTGTCGAATTTTATTGCTAGACATAGAATGAACTTCTCCCCCTAAAATAAAGCACCCATACGAAAATAAAGTATAAAAGGCATTGCAGTTTGAAATTCTGTGAATCCTCTTCCATAAGGAATGCAGATATTAAGCCTGCAGCTCATCCCCAAAAAGTGCTCTAGAAATGGAAAGTGATGGAAATGAGATAACCGGTTGAAACTAATTGCAATCGAAAGAGGATGGGAAAATACATCTACAGTTGGTTTTGGCCGAAGTTTGGACATTGCCAACATATAAAAAAATTATAAAAACGCATGTTTTTCGTATGCACTGTTTGAACGAAATTTACATTTTATCTCGCCATATCTCAGTTAATATTGCAGATATCGATTTCAAATTTTAACACAATGTACCTTAACTAATTCTCTAAATTCGCAGAGAACTTGAATATAACATGAAAATGGATACAATTCGTTGGCTCACTATTACAAGGTTCTATGTTAATTTTAATGAAGTTCAGTAATTAGACTGAAATCTTTTTTTTTGGTAAAATATAAACAAAGTAGCCCTAATGCTTACATAACATTATAATATACTAATGTAGGGTTATAATGCTGAATAGATACAAAAAATTGGCTATCAATTATCACCGTAGAACCTTGTTGAATTCTTAACTCAATAAGTACAAAAATTGTAACATTGAACTTTGTTATAGTGAGCCAACGAATTGATGGTGTTGTTGACAATGGATTAAATCGTGAAAATAGATTAGCATCTGAAGGACGTACATTTTTAATTAGAGGCTTGTTTGATAGTTGGACTTTTATTGTTGGTCATACCTTATCTGCAAAATCTACAAAGGGGTCTGATTAAAAAAACAAGTCATTGAAATTATAAATGATTGTAAATTGAATAATATAGAAATAATAGCAACAGTCTGTGATCAAGGCTCCAACGACAGAAATTTATACAACATGCTTGAAGTAACGGAAGACAAACCCTTATTTACAAATAATGGTACCACAATTGTATGTTTTTTTGATTTTTGTCATTTATTAAAATCTTGGCGCAATATACCTCTTACTTCATATTTGAAGTCTCCAGAAGGTTTAGTTTCATGGGACATTGTTCGCATGTTATACACTATGGAGTGTAATAAAGTTACGAAAATGTGCCCTAAGCTCAAATTTGAACACATTTGTCCCAATAATTTCCAAAAGATGAAAGTTAAATATGCCACACAAGTTATGAGGTGGTCTGTTTCTTCAGCTATCAGAACTTTAATTAACAATAAGGAAATTGAAGAGTCCAAAATTATTTCAATGGCCGCTACAGTCGACTTCTTTGAAAAAGCGAACAAATTGTTCGATGTTATGAATGTAAAAATTGTTGAATATAGTTAGCCCAATAAGAAGCCGCTATCGCTAGATAAAACTGATACAATCAAATTCCTCAGAAATATGGTATTATATTTTAAAGAGAATAAGGTAACTTCAAGGACTAGTGGGAATAATGTTAAAGGTTATGCATTAAAAGGTGCAGTCCAGGGCATTAATGCTGTTCTAAAGTTATTAGAAATGATTATATCAATTATAGAGTGCAAATTTATATTGTCTGCGAAATTGCAACAAGATATTTTAGAAAATTTGTTTTCTTTAATTCTTTCTAAAGGTGCTTTGATAGATATCCTTCAACAGCGGAATTTCAAACACATCCAAAGGATTTACTTTCTCCCATCTGTATTAAGCGAGAAATGGTTTCAATCAATTCCAACTGTGAACCAGCGGATTTTTCTGAAAATGCTATTCAAATTAATAATGTTGTCTCGCAAAGAGATATGGCAAAGTTATTAAATAATGATTTATTTGAAAGCAATGACTGTGATGATTGCGAAAAAGAAGAATCCGAAAGCAATATTGTCCAGCAAGAATGGATAGATCAATCCCTTGTCTTGAACACCATTTCACAGGTTACTGTTACAGAACATGTCAAAGTGAAATATGGATTTATAACAAATAAAATCACTTGCACGAACTGCTCGCAAGAATTGTTGATTCCGAAAGAGTTTTGAATTTTTCTTCAAATAGCTTTTAAAAAATGAAATCATACAATATTTTAAGTAATGGAGGTTTAAAATGGCCAACGTGTGTTATCTCCATGTCCAAATTTTTGAAAATTTCTTCCTGTAATAATTTTAAAGCGTTATTATTTAAAACATCTGTTAAGGTTACGAATGTTCACCATCCACAATGGTTTGCTTAAAGTGATTGTAAAGAACATAAACTGAAATTTTTAGATTCCTTGCTTCTTTCATTAATAAGGAAAAATTTGCTTGGTCTTAAAGCCAGGCAATCGGGAGCGGCAACCAGCCGAATAAATGTTCTTCCACGCTGGACAAGGACGAGCTGTTACACTCGAAACTCGAATCCCTTTTACAACGATAGGTCAAGGTACATATTGTATTACCCGAAAAATAAGTTTTAAAATTTTTGCTTACAATAATAAAAAACTAAACAAAAACGTACCAATTTTCATTCAAAATCCTTTTTTATTTTTTTCAAGAATTTCAACTAAAACCACCTTTTTCTCCATAAAATACCTAATTTTTTTTGCAAAATTGGAAAGCTTGGACCGTATCCTATGAATATTGTTGGGGCAATTTTTATCCTACGGCTTTTATTTTTAGAGTTATAAGCAATTTGAATGCTGAAATTGGCTCTATTTCTTTTTTTTTAGTACTTTTTCTCCTACGCTTTGCCAAAAAGTACTTACCAAATAAGGACCAAATAAGGTCAATTTTAACATCAAACTTGCTAATACTTCAAAAGTAAAGGCCGTAGCATAAAAATTGTCCAGACATTATTGATAGGGAATTGTCCAAGCTTTCCAATTTTGCAATTTCTCCAGTTCTGTTGGTCGTAGAACTTTACTTTCTTGTGAGCATACGCAATACTTCGTTACTTTATTTGAAATGCCCATTTTAGGCCTTTGAAAACACTAAAAAATTTCAATTTTAAATTTTTTGCCTTTTGCTTACTATGAAAAGTCACTTGCCAACTATGAAAAAAAAGCAAACATTGAAAAATTGAAATTTTTTAGTGTTTTCAAAGGCCTAAAATGGGCATTTCAAATAAAGTAATGAAGTATTGCGCATGCTCACAAGAAAGTACATAAAAAAACCTACAATTTAAAAAAAATATTTTACCGTACGATGATTTGGCACAAAATGGCGGCAATTTTAAATTTTTTCGAAAACGGCCAATTTTTTCCGTAAAAAGCGAATTATTTTTTAAAATTTCAACCACGTATTTATAGCATCAAAGTACATCTTTTCTCCAATTTTTATCAAAAGCCGACTTTTTTCCCGTTATTTATTGCATTTTTAGTAAAATAAAACAAAATTTCATACATTTTGGTTTTTGAGGTTAGGATTCATTTTTAAAGTATTTATACCGAATCACTTCGATAGTCTATTCATTTACGAGTATTTTCCAATTTTTTTATTGTTCTACGATTAACAGAACTGGAGAAATTAAAAAAATTGTGTAGCAATGCACTCAAAATGCATCAAAAATGGACATTTATGCAATTTTCTCGTGCGGCACAGGACCGATTTTGCAGAAATTTTTTTTTTCGCTTTATCTTAACATATGTAAAGAAAAACCACAAAAAAATCCAACTTCCCAACTACATCACTATCATATGACAATTTCCCTTTACTAAATAGTTTCTCAACTGAATTGAGCGGCTTTTGGTAACTGAGATATGATACGAAGAGCATTTTAACTATTTCTTTTTTGGTGGACTTGGAAACACATTTTTCTAGACAATTTGTTCTTATTTATACAGGTTATACAGGTTTTAATGCATCCCAAGTTTTTATTTTAGTCTGTTAAAAGTCCCAGAATATTACTTAATTCGCTGACGCAGCGACACAAAACGCCCCTTGGCAAACGACATTAGAAGACAGCACTCCTACTATTCCAGAAGGTCCATGTTTGTGTTCTAATTATTTTCTAGTTTTTGGTACAGCAGATTTAAAATAAAACCATTTAACTTAAAAGTTTTTTTACCCATTTTTATTATATTCTTTTTAGTCTTAATTCAGTCATTTTTGGATTTTACTTTTTACAAAATTCTGGTGAAGTGATTTGTTATGCATACCATATTTCCAGCGCCATTTTGAATTTTCTAATTTTGACAACAAATTTATTATTTCCGACCTTAAACACCCCCAAATAGCTATTTTCGGTGAAATCGAATCGTAATTGCCAAAATCGTACCGCCATATTGGCGCCGCCTTTTTTTGATTTTTTTAAAATCTTGCCCACAGATTCGTCATTTGTGACCTTAAAAACTCCCCGATACCGATTTTCAATGGATTCGGAACACATTTGCAAAATTCATTTGCCATTTTGGATTTTCAAATTTCGACCACAGAATCGTCATTTGTGGCCCTAATAACCCCCGATATCGATTTTCAATGGATTCAGACACATTTGCAAAATTCATTCGCCATATTGGCGCCGCCATTTTGAATTTTCAAAATTTGACCACAGAATCGTCATTTGTGGCCCTAAAAACCTCCCGATACCGATTTTTAATGGATTCAGAACACATTTCCAAAACTCATCCGCCATTTTGGATTTTAAAATTTCGACCACAGAATCGTCTTTTGTGGCCCTAAAAACCTCCGATACCGATTTTTAATGGATTTAGAACACATTTCCAAAATTCATCCGCTATTTTTAATTTTGACCACAGAATCGTCATTTGTGGCCCAAAAACCCCCCGATACCGATTTTCAATGGAATCGGAACACAATTGAAAAATTCGTCCGCCACCTTGGAACCGCCATCTCGATTTTTTTACAAAATTGTCAGATTGCACTGTCACGTTCGCTCAATGTGTGTGCAAAGTTTCATAAGAATCGGTTTAGTAGAAGTAGTTGAAAAAGCTGTCGCAAGATTTGAACCAAACAAATATACGAGGTCAAGCTAAATAAAACCATTAATATCTTGTTCATTGTTTTATTTTCCCAAATAATAACAGTAAATATTTTGTATTATATATTCAAACTTATTTCTGATTGAATAATTATATTAAGTTTTAACCATTCAAAATCATTAGTAAAACAGTAAATAATTATCGCTTGTTATTGTACAGTTGCCATATAGCTTTATTATTATCTTGGCCAGGTTCATACGAGCAGACAAACAACCAAGAAAAATCTTCTGAAAAAGTCGGGCTGTGTAAAACTGGCCCTTAGAAACTCGCGCTTAGGTGATGAATAGAACACGGATCGGATTTCCCTCCATAGCCTCAGGATAAAAACCCTCTCACCCATCGACACACATCGGCTACGAATTTTCATATTTACCCATAATAATCCCAATCTGTGCGTAGCTAAAGAATGGGAGTTGAAATGCTTGCCCTCCATACCCCTTCGCCAATATTCTCCGTCACCGTCTCCCGTTGCGTCTCGCGTCACGAATTCGATTCCTAAAAATCCACTCATAATATTTTCCAAACGCGCCTAAAGAAGTATAACTTCAAAAAAACTTTGAAACGCCCTAGGGGCTAAACCGTTACGATCCCCCCCCCTACAAATGATTTTTTGTTCGTCTATCCAAAACCTATCCACAGCAGGCCGTTTTGTAAACTTAACGGATACACTCTGTATGTTATAATAAATAATATTGTTCAATACAGCGATGCACGCAGGAATATCTCGCGTTACCCTGCCTTTAATTATGACACACAGGGCTGTAATGATGCGTGGAGGGATAAGACCAGTAAATAAAATAACAGTCAAAGGTTTTTTTCAATTTTTATTTATCAATCTTAATATATAAAAACTTCGTGTCACAATGTTTGTACACGTTAATCTCCGAAACCGCCCAACAGATTTAAATGAAAATTTGGGAATGTGTAGGGTTGGTTCCAGATTGAATTGGATAATTTTGGTCCAGATAAGTGAAGCTGTTGTCGAAATATAGAGAATTTCAATGTTTCACTGATTATATTCAGGTTGGCGGGCCAAAAAAATATTTAATTTTAATTGTCATGTACATATAAAAAACCGTTAAGTTTAAAAAAGCACTCCGATTTTTACGAGTGACAACGTATGAATTAGTGTATTGAGTGTACTGAGTGTACAGTATGTACAGTGTGTACAGTGTACAGTGTACTATATACTGTGCACTATGGACTGTATACTATAACTACCGGAGCCCGCAAAAACACACCAGTTAAGAAACATAAAATTTATATACAAAATAAAACTATTTGTGAACATTGGGAAACCAGTAAAATATTAGCATCCATTGTTCTTTATATACTTCCACTGAAAAATGCGTAAAAGCTTTTAATTGGTGCGATTAAATAAAGTGTTACTAAGAAAATATATAAATGTCGAGTATTTGCATTATGCCTCAGATTGCGGTACATCTTGAAAACGGTCAACGTGCATATTTCACTGAAGAAAATGCTCTCCAATGAGCTTTCCAGCCACCAAAAACTACACTTACTGAATTTTTCACACTGTGCCAAAAACCTGATATTTTTGGACAATTCGCAACAACATTGTTATATACCGACGTCCCTCGCTATTATACATGGAACAAATCTGGTAAAAAATGGAAGCCACGTAGACAAGGCGAACCACTTCTAACTATCGCATGCGTATTGAAAGCAAAGACATTGGGACGACTTTACACAGTATATCCAAAACAACGTGAATGTTTCTTTTTGGGTTTGTTGTTGCTAAATGTTCCAGGACCAACGTCTTTCGAATTTGTACGACCATTTTTACGAATGGTCAAATATTCAATACATTTTAAGATGCATGTCGCGAGTTGCAATTGCTGGAAGACGACAATCATTGGGATCTGAAACTTACTGATGCGGCATTTGCATCCACGCCGAAGAACATTCGTCAACTGTTCGCAATTATATTGACGACATGATACCCAACAGAACCATCGGTGGTTGTGAGAAAAATACAAGAACGGCAAGACTGAAGACATACTTCGCAGAATTAGACAAATAAACCAATATCCAAACTCTCGAACTTTTACCTTGTTTATGCGTAAGTCGAATTTCGGCTTAAGACAGAATCCGGCTCCGTATAAACAGGCTTAAGTCGAAATTCGTCTCAAGCTTAATTTATTTCAGCTTAAAACGAATTATTGTGTTTATGTGTGAGGAGTTCTCAAAATGGCTGATTTTGGTCTTACATTAAAAGAATAATCTCGCTCTATTCCCGTTAGTGATTAAAGTTGTGTTAATGCATAATAAGGACGTAAATTTTAAATTGTCTGAGAGAGAATCCGAATCTGTTTATACAGGCAATTCGTCTTAAGCCGATTTTAAGCTTAAAACCGTCTTGCGCATAAAAAAGGTATTTTATAGGAATAATTGGTTTTTCGTTAATGGTTATAAATATTTGTTGAAGAGTTGAATTTTTAAGATTTGGATTAATTTTAAATGTCTTAAGATTGGGTGCAGAGAGTCGGAAAGGCATCATTTTTGTTTATTTTCGCACCGGAAAACAAAACCAAAAACATAAGTTTACCAGCAAGTTTTGTAAAAGAATACATATAGTACATAGGTAATTTTGGTCACACTTAATATGAAAGCATATTGAATCTAATGTCTCCAAATTTTACAGAAATAAGTATCTATTGGTTCTTTCCTTAGATATTGCGAATAATTTGATTTTCAATATTTGCATTAATTTTACAGGTTTTGACGAACACAACTTCGCAATATAAGAGAAAATAAAAGTTGGTTTTTTGGCATTGCTTTTTCTAACTATAAAATATTTGTTTCATTTTTCGATTTGGTTTTATTGTTCTCAAAAAATTTTGTTATTGAAGACTTCTAGATTTAAATTAAAAAAAGCTATAGAAAATGGTTCTCTAATTTCGAGTGCTGGATGCTGCTATTTGGATTAATTTCAAATCTTTTAACCTTCATGGTTTTAACAGAATACACAGGCAATTTTGGTCATAGTTCAAATAAATGTATTTTCAATCAAATGACTCCAACATTTATAGAATAGTTGGTTTTTCGTTAATGGTTAAGAAGAGTTGAATATTGAAGGTTTGAATTGATTTTAAATGTTTAAACGTTGGGTACAGCGAGGCCCACCGGGTCCCAGCTATCCAAAATACAGAAAATGAGCGGTTCATTGAGAGACTTCATCTGTGTTACAGGGATCGGAAACGCACGCTCGCGTGCGCACGCGCCCACGTGCGTTTGGCCACGAGCAAATGTAATACGAACGCACTTGTGCGATGTGCGTTAGGAAATTTCAAACGCACGCGCACTTTGTGCGCGGACGTATGAAAAATTTCGTGTGCGCACGCGAGCGTTCGTTTGAAACATTTTCTAACGCACGCGCTCGCGAACGTGCGGGTGCGTATACGAGTTGTTTATTCGACTCGTGAGTCGGGCTTAGATTTTTTGGGGCGATTTTTTTATAGAACAAATGAATTACTTAGCAGTGATTTTGATGGTTGTTTTGCTAAAATGTTAACATTTTGCGTTTGTACATTATTTTGTATTAATATATTTTCGTATTTTTAAGGGTTTGTGGGCTTCACAGGAGGAAAGCCATAAATAAATTATATTTCGCTAGAACAGTTTTTACGATAATGGATAAAAATCAATTACAAATTTGTAGGTAATTCCATACATTTTTGTAATATTTTTTAACTTGAATAGCTTGAATGAAATAGTAATATTTAGAGTTTCAGACATGTGAGACAGACAGCTGCTTACTTATAAAAGTTAGGAAATAATTATTTTGTAAATGTTGCATTACTAGAACAGAAATTAATAGAAAAAAGCTAGTTCGGATTGTTTAATCAATTCGACTAGTATTATTCATTCTTTAAAATTTTACTATAAATTATCTTTTGACTATTTCAGTTTTCAGTCAGACAATAATTGTCTGCATCTTTAAATACCTAAGAGTCAAAATTATATACATATGCTGCAAGTTTTCAGTCAGACAATTGTTTGCAACTTGAAATTCCAAAGAATCAAATTTAATGCTGTTAATATGAAGTAAGCATTTATGATGGTGAGAAAATTCTTGTCCGTTTAAAGTTCCCATCATTAAGAGAAATTTATGTCCCATTAGAACAATTAAATCAGTCTTGTTTAGGAAATGAAACCAGTAAGCCTTCTGTTATTCTAACGGGAGGCTGCGTTGCACCCTACAAAATAAAGTTCTAAGCGGGTAAGCAAAATAAGGTTAACCGCTATGAACACAGATTAAATAGTTTTTCCCTATACATATTACCAGGGATAAACTCCAAAATATCTTACGATTGATTAATTTTTCCAAGGAAAGCGGTCAGCGTCTATGGAGAATACTTCCAGTTATAAATTAGTTCATGGAAGAAATTTAGTAATATACTCATATCAACCAAACAGAGAATTGTAAATAGACGAATCGCCTATGAATTGACAAATAATGTCTTTTAATATTACCACGTCTCTTTCCCGATAACATTTTTTCACAAATCAAACACATTGACTTCGCCAACTCACTATTATAAGACACATATTTGTTAATGTCAAAACTTGAAATTCCCACAATTTTAAAGTTTTAATTTTTATTTAATAATCCAAAATTAATTTTCATTTTCACCAGTTTTGCTTCACCAAAATTAAAGCTTTCAAAATGAAAAATCATCCTTTCCTACTTTTCCCTTTTATACAGCTCACGAGTCATTTCTATTAACTCGCGTGCGCACGCGTGCGATAGGCATGTACTCAACTCAAAGTCTCGCGAGCAGTGTGCTATACGACCGCACTCCTGCAAACGCACGCGCACACGAGTTTTACCTAAGGACTCGTGAGCTGCGAGTCATTAGAATGTGCGTGAGTCGTATACGTGTGTCAGATCCCTAATAGTTTCACATTTTGTTATTTGGAATCAAAAATACAAAAAAATGGCCGTTTTTCAAACTCTCCTACTGTATATTAAAATTCATATCACCTGATTACTATATAAATATATAATCATATATATTTTTATCAAATTATATATAATCTTATATAAAATATTTCAACAGTTTTAGACGATTTTATATAATTGTATATAATAATATAGAATTATATATTGTATCATTTACAGTTCAAGATGAGATGATATATAACTCTATATCATTATATAAAACTGTATATAAAGTCTACAAATGAATTTGTGCAATTACCCAATAAGAAATTTCGGTAGATTGCCTGCCGTTGCAAACGGCCCAGCGCTGGCCCAGCCTAAAAACTCAACGGCTGAATATTTAACCTGGGCCAGTGCACAAATTTCGAAAGTACCAGAGCTGAACCTGCGCTTGTAACAAAGCGTGTTAGAGTGCTCATTGCCAACGCAGGGCCAGGGCACAGCCAACGCTCACTAACAGTTGATCTTTAAAAATGACAATTAACACTAGAAAGACCAAGGCCGTCAATTTGACCGCACGGCGATTTCATTCTCAAATATTTTACAAACTATGTTTTTGTTTCTTTTCATATTTTATGACTTTTCCTAATTTGCTATTGTTATGCCCCAGTTACACGAATGACATACTTGTCATTTTTTCTGTCATAATTTGTCATTATCATCATACACGGTCATAATTTGTGTCATTATTTCTGTCATAAAAAATAAACAACAACAATGCCATTAATTATGACCAGAGTGTTTTTGTAGAGCGAGGGAAGCTTTTTTCTCCCCGCTTGTAATTTGTATAGTTGGTAGAAGCCGCCTAGGTACAAACCTATGCGCTACTACTGGGTAACGTTGCCTAGGTACAAACCTATGCGTTTGGTGAGTAGTGCCCTAGTTCAATACTAGTGCACACAAAATGGTAGATTTGTTTTTAGTAAAAGTTCACTTAAAACACCTCTTTTCCTAGTTGAAAATCAACTGTTCTTTATTAAATATAATTTCGGCTTATATAGTGCCTTGCTAACATATTTTTTGTCTTATTAAAATAGAAATATTTTCTTTAAGGAAAACTTGAATGCAAGCTCAACAAATAATTTCTTACGTTCTAATGTAATATGATATGTATGTCTGACTGATAAGAGAAAAAATGCAAAGTAACAAATATTTTTACTGTAATGAAATTAAATTCTATTGTGGGAAAAATTTGATTGAGTAAAATTAGATGCTTCGAGATAATTTAGATAAATTAGATTTTGTTTTTTTCTTAAGACTAACTATATATATGCGTGATCTTAACATCCTCCCCCGCGTTGAATCATCTGTGGTTCAACTAGACTGGTGTGTCATCTTCGAGCGCTGGGTTGATGTCAAAGTCCGGTATGTTGATGTCCAAGGACTGCCTTCTTCTCGGAAGAGGTATTGGGATGCGTGTTTTTTTCTGGCGTCTTTTCTTAATATATTTATAAGTCATCCATCCTATTCCAGCTAAAATGCTAAAGGCTGTCAAGTAGCCTAAACTAAAGTAATGGACATGGTGTGGTGCTGCCTGCAGGCCAGTTGCTTCTTCGTTTTGGAGTTGTTTGATGTCTTCCTTCAATTTGGAGAAGTCTTCTTCTAGAGATTGCTGGCTTCTGGACGGTTGAAGTAGTTCCTCTAATTGTGAAGAAGGGATGACATCCGTGAGGTTTTGTGACGGCAAGAATGCTGTTCTGATGGTACTAGGGTAGAGATTGTGAGCCTGTATTGTTGTGCCCGTTTCCTTGATGGTGCATCCAGGTTGTAGCGTAAGCATTCCTTGCCCTTTCAGTAAATGTTGTGAGACCGCATTACCACATACGAGATTTATGGTGGTAGATGCCTTCATATTGTAAATCCAATGATTTGGATTTAACAGCTGTATCCATCTGGGAGGATTCTGTGACCGGACCAATTTACAACTTGGAGGCGTTGAAGAATGTATTAAGAATTCTACTTCGCATATACTGACGTTGGACGCCTTCCTGTAGATAGGGTGATGTTGTTGACACATGTAGCTGGAATAATCAATTTTTGTACATCTTGCCAGTTCTTGTTCGGATAACGGGTAATATTGGTCTCGATGTAAGTTGATAATGAGGTAATTTGTTGAAGGCTCTATAGTTATGTAGCTTCCATTCGCCACAATTGGTATGGGAATAATGCGCAGCAATTCATACTGTTCATATGTGAATAGTGGTAATCGCGCTCGGAATATAATGTAATCCTTAACCAAACGAGCCTGTACTGTCATCAGCTTGTATACTTGCAATAAATTACTCTGGCTGCCTGGTAAACGGACTGTTGATGGCAAATGCTCCTTGATAATTGTCAACTGTTCTTGTAGCTGCCTTGGTGTTAATAATTGGGGGTTGATTTTGCCATGGTGAGTGTCGATGATTAGGTCCAATAAGCTGTTCTGCATCCTTTGGTAATTGGAAACCATCAGGATCAGACCAAGAGAGGCTGAACTGAACCATTCTCTTAATTGCTCCTCCTTCAACTCTTCCTGAATGATATTGAGGGAGCGGTTAACATAGCGATTGAACTGCTCGAACTGTTGGTTAATTTCATCGTATGATCTTCGTACTATGTTGGTCGTTGAATCAATCAGCGTGGTTTGGTTTTTGATGAGATCTAGAAGATATTTCTGGTTTCCTTCTACGTTGTTTATAATCTCGGACATTTCCATGGCGTAGCTGGAGTCGAGTACCCCAAATAAGGAGTTTGCGATATTCCCGACGATATCGAGTGGAGCCCTTTTCTGCCTTGACTTGGTCGGAGATTGAAGCAGATCATTTGTATCCTTTAGGCCATGCAAAACATTGCTGAACTGAAAGTTTGTAGAACTACATTGCGATTGATCTGTCATTCTTGTGCACATATTTTTGAGTCTCTCGATCCCTTTAAAGATGTTATGATACTCTTGCCAATAACTCGTCATATTATAGTAGATAACTAAGTTCCACTCATGTGATATTAAATGGGTTGGACCCATACCCTCAAAGTAAATTCCAGGCTGGTTCTCAAATGGAGTTATGGCCACAGGGTTTGTGGAGCCCATTACCGGAAAGATCAAGCAAGCTAATAATGATAAGGTTAGAGCAGTCCTGGAAACCCGTCGACGTTTTGGTCGTGATGACGGAGGTTCTGACACGCTTGCCAGAGGTTCTAGCTGGGGTTGTGGAGCTAGTTCTGGCTGAATGTCTGTCTCAATAGTTGGGGCATCCATTGATCGTGTTGAGGGTGAGCCTTCCTGGTCTGCCCTTTGATCTTGAACGGTCGCTGTGTCCACTTCAGATGGTATTGGCAATGGTGCCAGTTTATGTATTGGTCGCCTCAAGACACCGGATGCGGTCTTTACGTCTGCGACTCTAACTAAACCATCTTGGCCTTTAATTGTTTTTAGGATTCTGCCTAGTTGCCAGCTTAATACTGGCAGATTATCTTCTTGGAGCACAACCATGGTGCCAGGTTGGACGTTTTGGCATCGATTTTTCCATTTATACCTATGTTGTAGCTCATGAAGGTATTCCCTAGTCCACCGATGCCAAAATTGTGTTTTTAGGTGCGTGACTAGCTTCCATCGTTGTAGCAGAGTGACCTTGGTTCGTTCGGCTTGCGGGTCAATAACACTTGTCAACGGTTCGCCTATGAGGAAATGACCGGGGGTAAGTGCAGAAAGATCGTCTGGGTTCTCCGAGAGTACCGTTAGTGGTCGGGAATTCAGAATCCCCTCAATTTCCACTATGACTGTCTCCAATTCCTCGTATGTGAGGGATGCCGTTGATACTGTTCTTAATAACAAATGCTTTGCTGACTTCACCGCTGCCTCCCATAATCCGCCAAAATGTGGTGATCTTGGTGGAATGAAGTGAAAATCGATGCCGTTTCCTGTACAGAAGGTGGTAATATTTTCTCCTGATTCCTTGGAATACACCGCATCTCGTAATTCCGTTAGTTGATTCTTCGCTCCTACGAAGTTTGTGGCATTATCACAATAAAGGTTGCGGCAGTTGCCGCGTCTGCTGGTAAACCTTCGGAGGGCGGCGATAAAAGCTGCTGTTGTTAGATCGCTAACGACCTCAAGATGCGTAGCCTTGGTGGCGAAACAACAAAACACTGCCACGTAACATTTATGTGGACGCTTTCCTCTTAATTTATAGTGGATCCAGAAGGGTCCACAGAAGTCCACGCCAGCATTCACAAAGGGTCTTGCGGGTTGCACTCGCGTGGATGGCAGGTTTCCCATAAATTGTGCAAGTAGTTTCGGTTTAGCTCGTGAGCATCGCAGGCAGTTCTGGACTGTTGACCTTGCAGTTGTTTTACCCTTTAAAGGCCAAAACCTCTCTCGCGTTATTGCTAGTAAGTTCTGCGGGCCTGCATGTGAATTCTTTTGATGTAAATGCTCCATCAGCATCTTTGTGGTGCTATGTGCGTAAGGCAATAGCATTGGGTGTTTTGTATCGAAAGGTATGTTGGCTTCCTCGAGTCTTCCTCCTACTCGTATAATTCCATTTCTATCTATAAATGGGCTGAGACTGCTGATGGGACTTGCATTGTGTACGATTCCTGACCTTTTCAGTTGCTGAAGCTCCTCTTTGAATGTCTCAGATTGCGTTTCTTTAATAAGGACGATTAGCGCTTCTTCTAGCTCATTTACTGTTAATTGCTCCTGGCTTCTGTCTGTTTGTGTTTTGCACTTACAGTTCTTTACAAATCTAAGAACGTAAGCCGTAACCCTTTGCAAATGACTAAAGGAATTACGATGGTTAATGGCCTTGGTAACCAGCCCTGCAACCACGCTTACTGGGATTGTAATCTTCGTTCTTTTCTTCTCCAAATCGCTCGCTGCAGGCATATATTGTGCTGGCCAAATAGATTCCTTTCCATGCAGAAACGGTGGCCCGTGAAACCATAATGCGTGGCCTTCTAATTTCTCGGGAGCAAGACCTCTGGATAATACATCAGCCGGATTCTGTTTTGAGGCTACATGTCGCCACTGATTAGGCTCAGATAACTCCTGGATTGCTGCTATCCTATTAGCAACAAAGCTCTGGAAGGAGGATGACGCAGAGTTCAGCCAGTTGAGGACAATTTCAGAGTCAGTCCAATAGAATGTCTTGCTATTTTGTAATTTTAAATCCTCCTTAACTCGTTTGGCTAGTTCGGAGGCCAGTCTCGCAGCGCACAACTCAAGACGAGGGAGAGTTATCTTCTTGGCAGGAGCTACTCTCGATTTAGCGCATAGAAGTGCTACTCTTATACAGGTGGTGCCAAACGTGGATCTGAGGTAAACTGCTGCACCGTAAGCTCGTTCTGACGCGTCGGCGAATACATGCATTTGAATTGTATTAGGCACTTGTTAACCGAATACGTGTCGTGGGAATTTGATGTTATTCAGACTCTTCATACCTTCTCTGAATCTGATCCATCGGGTGTGCAGCTCTTGAGGTATGGCGGCATCCCAGTCTAGCTTCAATTCCCATAATCGTTGTAAGAATAGCTTGGCGATAATTACAACAGGCCCCATTATACCCAAGGGGTCAAATAAGTGTGCAATGTTAGAGGCTACTATTCGCTTGGTGACATTATCGTTCTCGTTCCATGTTGTTTTGATACAGAAAGAGTCTGATTTAGGCATCCATGTTAAGCCTAAAGTCTTTATCTGTTCCTCAGATGATCCATCCTTGAAGTTTATTTGGACTTCCGTATCCTTGGATGGTATACCCATTAGTAATTGTGGGTGATTCGCGCACCATTTCCTTAGTTTAAATTGCCCTTGTTGTAGCACCTTTATTGCTTCTTGCTGTATGGCGAGTGCCGTTGTTAAACTGTCGGAGCCGGTCATCAAGTCATCTACATAGAAGTCGTCCTGTATGGCTTTGGAGCCCAGAGGGAAGCGTTCAGCATTATCTTGGCCTAGTCTTTGCAAACATTTTGTTGCCAAATATGGGGCTGATGTTGTGCCATAAGTAACAGTGTTGAGCTGGTAGAATTTTATAGGATGATTGGGGTCCTTTCTCCAAGCTATCAATTGGTACTTGCGATCCTCCTCAGACACCTCAATTTGCCGGAACATTTTTTCTACATCTGCCGTGAAGACAAATCTGGGTAGTCGGAACCGTAATAATATGGAGAAGAGCTCGGACTGGATGGTGGGTCCTGTTGCGAGAACATCGTTTAATGACAAATTGGTCGATGTTTTACACGATGCATCAAACACTACCCTGAGTTTGGTGGTGCTACTTTCTGGCTTCAACACACAATGGTGTGGGAGAAAGTAGTAAGGGTGACGAATTGATCTTATAGGGACTTCTTTCATGTGTCCTAGTTGGGAGTATTCATCCAAGAACTGCGTATATTCCAATTTAAGGTCCTCATGTCGGCTTAGCTTCTTCTCAAGTGAATTGAATCTTCTAAGTGCAATGTCGATCGATTCACCTAGCTGTGCTGGATCTTGATTAAAGGGTAACTTTACTATGAAGCGACCCTCAGAGCTTCTTCTAACAGTCTGGATGAAGTGTTCTTCGCAGCGTTTTTCGATAGGTGTCAAGGCGGTGTGAGAAGTGTCAACTTCTTCAAGTTTCCAAAATCGTTCTATGGTGCTGTTAATATCTTGAGTGCCTCCAATTCCGCAAAATGGCGTGGGTTGTGCCATCCCATTTATCTTTCCTGCGACGATCCATCCTAGGACCGAATTTTGTAGTACTGGTAATCCTTCACCCAAATCAATTTGGCCGACGGATAAGAGTTGATGGTAGAATTCTGCTCCGACCAATACGTCTATTGCGTTGGGATGATTGAAGGTTGAATCCGCAAGAGGTATGTTTTCTGGAATGTTCCATAAACTGGTGTCTATCTCCTCGGCTGGTTGAGGGGCTATGATTTGTGGTAGCACTAATGCCTCTAAACGCGTTGAGAAACCTGAGGTTCTTGATTGCATCACCATGCTTGCTCTTTTTTGAGCTTTCTGCTTGATTTGATTAATGCCTTCGATATTTGTATTTGTCGAACGTTGAGTTAATCCAAGTTTGTTACAAACTTTCTCGGTAATGACGTTCACCTGGGAACCGGAGTCTAGTACAGCTCTGCAAGATATTGTTAGGCCCTTACCGTTGCTTATATTTATTATGGCGGTGCCTAATAGGACATAACTTCTTCCTCTCTCATTGTTTTGTGTGGCAAGAGTGAAGGAATTGTCTGTCTGGTTTTCTGACTTAGCTGATGCCGCTGAAGTAGTTGTTTGGTTTACTGGTATATTCTTTACTGGCACACTGTTGGTGGTTTTATCTATGTGAAGAAGTGAATTGTGTTTGTTGTTGCATTTCTTACAACTCCTTAGGCTACAAACAGCTGCTGCATGCCCAGGCTTGAGGCAATTAACGCAAAGTTTGTTTCTTCTTACTAAATTGAGTCTGTTGTTTGGAGATAACTGGAGGAACTCCTTGCAGAAGTATAACGGGTGGCTGGCCTTGCATATGCTGCAGCTATAAAGAAAACTGGTAGTTGATGATAGCGCCTTAACCGTCGTCTGCCGCCCTTGGTGTGGCTCATGGTGTCTGCCTTTGTTGCCTAGAGCCTCCAGCGATTGGAACCTCGTCTCTAAGAATTCCAGTAACTCCTTTACTGGCTGCAGCTTCCTGGGTTCCTTTAACGATTGTTCGTATAGGCTGTGGGTATTTCTATCGAACTTTTTGATTAAAAGATGTACCAATAATGGATCCCAATTGTTAGTAGATACGTTTAAATTTTGAAGGCCTAGCAGGCATTCTTGAGTTACGTCATGTAATGACTTTATGCCAGCGGCGGTATCTGTGGATAGTGCCGGCTGTGCCAGAAGCTTATTTAAAAGTGCTGTCACAAGTAATCTGGTGTTGTCGTATCGATCTCTTAGCATATCCCATGCAGCTTCGTAGTTATCGTCTGTGATGGGAAAATGTCTTATAAGACGCTCTGCTTCCCCAGATAAATTGGTTTTAAGGTACCAAAGCTTTTGGCATCCTCCCATCTGCTGGTTGTTTACCATTTGGTTGAAAAGGTCGTGAAACTGGCGCCATTTTAGGTAGTCGCCGTCAAATTTCGGAATGCTGATCTTGGGAAGCTGCATTATGTTTGGATGGTTAGTTGAAGTGGGATCTTGCTGTGCGGTAGCCTGCTGTGGTACGTTCTGCACTTCCAATTTTTGGGTTAAGTGCAGTATTCCTGCTTGGACCAACTGCTGCAATTGAAGATAGGGTTCCATATTATGCCCCAGTGCCCGTGGGTTATCGCTTAGTTCACAAATCGATTGGTGGCACTGCTCTACTTGAGCCCAATAACCTTCAATCGATTTTAATTGTAGCTCCGAGTACTGCTTGGGTTGCACTTGTCTGTCCGCAAGTGTTGTTGTTAGAAGCCGATCAAGTGACTGCATGATCGCTCCTTGCCTCCTTATGAGCCTCACAATTTTATCATTATTCTCTGCACCAATCTGGGGGGCTGTTGTATGAATAACAGCCGGTTTGGCCAATTTTGGGATGGCCCCTTTAGACGGCTGATTTGCCTTAGCACATTCTTCATGGTTATTTTCATTGTCGTCCAATTGTAAGTCCGACATTGCCCCTAGGGCCTGTGACGATGCTGCATCCTTGAGCTCGATTATATTGGTACTGATCTTCTCGTAGTATTTGTGGTATAACTTCCTTATGCCATCGAAATATTCTTTCTTGAAGTATGTATGGCTCGATGGTACGTCTTGGAGCCTCCTGATCGCGCTATCTGTTTCTTCAAATATTTCCCAAGCAGCCTGCAAAGACCTTAGCTTGTCTTGGCAGTATTTTAAACTTCTGCGGTCGGCTGGAGTCTTGGTATAGTTAGATATAAGCTGTTCAATGTCTGCACCAACCCTGCCTTGTGACTCTGCAAGCGGTTCCATGACTTCAGAGCTTCCTTCAGCTGGATACAAAATTTATGCTTCTGTGTGTGGGATAGATGTCCGCTGTGCCCTAACGATAGTTCCAGTTCCAGCGACGGTGATTTTGCGTGAATCGTGATATTAGCCCCTGCTAAATCACGTCGGGGTCACCAGATGTTTTTGTAGAGCGAGGGAAGCTTTTTTCTCCCCGCTTGTAATTTGTATAGTTGGTAGAAGCCGCCTAGGTACAAACCTATGCGCTACTACTGGGTAACGTTGCCTAGGTACAAACCTATGCGTTTGGTGAGTAGTGCCCTAGTTCAATACTAGTGCACACAAAATGGTAGATTTGTTTTTAGTAAAAGTTCACTTAAAACACCTCTTTTCCTAGTTGAAAATCAACTGTTCTTTATTAAATATAATTTCGGCTTATATAGTGCCTTGCTAACATATTTTTTGTCTTATTAAAATAGAAATATTTTCTTTAAGGAAAACTTGAATGCAAGCTCAACAAATAATTTCTTACGTTCTAATGTAATATGATATGTATGTCTGACTGATAAGAGAAAAAATGCAAAGTAACAAATATTTTTACTGTAATGAAATTAAATTCTATTGTGGGAAAAATTTGATTGAGTAAGATTAGATGCTTCGAGATAATTTAGATAAATTAGATTTTGTTTTTTTCTTAAGACTAACTATATATATGCGTGATCTTAACACAGAGATTATGACAATTGTCATTTTTTGTCATTCGTGTAACTGGGGCATTAGGCTAAATCTATATAAAAAAATATTAAACTATATGTTGTATATGAGATTCCTTGACAAATACCTACTAAGACCGCACACCGTCAATGTGACGGCATACCAAGGCAGCGATAAGAATAGTAAACAACGATTTCTTCAAATTAATGAAGGTCGTTTTGTTTTTATTTATGTTGAATTCTGAGTAAGTTGTTACTGTCTAGCTTGTTTGCATTACATTTAGTAGACATTGGTTTCGTTTAGTGAGCAGTCGTAATTTGTTATAAAAAAAATGAGTCGCCGTCTCAGTAGTTCTCAAATAGAACAAGAACTGTTGCGATATCGGGATATACAATTAGATGTGTCAGGTGATGAAAGTGGTGACGATTTATCAGACAGTGTTTGTGAAACCTGTGATGCAGAATTTCAGCCGGAACAGGTCACTTCTTCATCAGAAGACTCCGAGGTAGATTCCTCTGCTACAACTAACAATACTATTGTAAATTCGCGCAGAGGACGCGGGCTATCTCGTAGATCCATTAGCGGCGGGCGAACAGCTCGCGGTGGACGTTCAGCTAGGACCTCAGTACCGGAAGTCGGTATGTTACAAGTAGCAAGTAACGGCACAGAATGGACGTGTATTTCTACAGACGCTAGTGGAGTAGGACGACGAAGCCAGGAAAATATACTTAGATAAATCTCAGGACCTACTCCATACGCCAAACGATACATTGAAAATAACGAGAGTAAGTACCTATGTGGAGGATTTCCGTATCTTGGAAAAGACGACAACCGTTCAAACGATATTTCATTACCCGAATATGTGGTTTTGAAACTGGTACAACCCTATTTGGAAAAGGGCCGAAACGTTACCACTGACAACTTTTTCACGTCTCTAAATTTGGCTAAAAAACTAATGGTCGAAAAGACTAGTGTTGTTGGAACAATGCGGCGTGCAAGACGAGAAGTACCGCCGATTTGTAGAAGTATTCGTACTACAAAATATGAAACTTTTATAATGAAAACCGAGACCGATACAACCCTTACTGTCTATCAAGGAAAACCAGGAAAAAATGTTGTAAATGAGTACTCTGCACCCCAATGTGAGCATAGGTACTGATCAAAAAAAGCTACCTGAGACAATTGAATTTTATAATGGAACAAAATTTGGTGTAGACATCATCAAGTACACCGTAAGATCTGGAAGTCGGAGATGGCCTGTTCACGTTTTTTACAATATACTTGATTTAGCAGCTATAAACTCGTGGATTCTGTACCGAAAAGTCACAGGAATAAAAATTTCACGGCATGATTTTATCCTTAAACTAGTGATCGATCTTCGTGCAGAGTAAGTGAAAAAAAACTAATTCTGAAACAAGTGAACGATGTACTACAAACAATAACAGGCGGCAATGTCAAGTCAATCGTAATTGTAAAAAAAAATAAAACTTGTGAAAACTGCACTATCTGTAAAAAAGCTGTTGGTGGAAAATGTATAAAAGATTTTAAAAAAACTATTACTTGTTACAAATGTTACTCAGTTTAAGTGCTAAAATTGTTTATTATTAATAAAATAATAAATTGATATTATTTTTATTTTATTTTAATACAATATACGCAATAATTTCATAAGTATTCTGACTGAATCTTTAGTACCGTCAAATTGACCGCTGCGGTCTTTGAAGGTATAGTATGAAGCCCGGCCCTTCTACTGTTAAAAAAAATGTGGTAAATTAAAAAGGTGAATATTATTGTTGTGAAACTTATCTTAAAATTTTTTGATAGGAAATTGTTTTTTCCTTACATTAAATAACAAACCACAACACAGAATAAACACTTAATTGTATAATTTGAGCGTGACTAATTAACTGAGGAAGTGGTCGAAAGGAGAAATTAATCGGGCAAGGAACCAAGATCGATTCCGGAGGGTCGCTCCTTACATTTTTTTTTTCAGATTCAGCACCCGGTCGAAACCAAAGTCTAGATATAACAAGTCTTTCATCTTCATACAAAATTTTCCCCCCGTTAGTTGTGTGCGTGCATATATGAACATCATTGCTGAGCACAACTCAACGCATACATCGTGAACTCGGCGAGACAAAGCCAGATTCTCTCTCTTCGCTAAAGTATGCAGAACAGAAAAGGAAGGAAATTGAATCGCTGTTTTTTTTCATAAATCGAATCAAACACACCAATACATCAAGCTTAACTCCATATAAAATCTTCCGCCCGCTAGTTGTGTGCGAGCGTGTATACAAATCTTGCATTCCCTCTCTGATAGCCTGACATCGTCATTTGAAGAATTTGTGCATATAGCTGTTCGCCTTTCACTCACTAACCATATGAAGATGAAAGACTTGTTAATATCTAGACTTTGGTCGAAACCCAACAGCAACAGACTGAGCTTAAAAAGCGTGAGTTACAGTTAAACGCGTTTATCCGTTTATGCGGCTGAGCTTGGGATCGGCGGCCACCACTCGCTCAGCGATGTGCTTTGACCTCCGACTGAGCGCTGGGTAGCGTTATCATTTCCAGGTTTGGCCCAGCGGTTGGTTACCGAGCGTCGAACGTCCGTAGCCTGCGCTGGGCCATATCTGGGCCGTTTGTTAATTTCTCATTGGGTATGTCTGATCATATATAGCGATATAAAATAATATATAATGCCTTACAATAATTTTGATGAAATAAATATTATCAATTGGTAGATGGAGATTTTCGGGAAAATCACATACTAAGGGCCGTTTTCACCATCTCCGGTTAAACTGTCAGTAAACTTCTGGTTTCTAAACTGGAAGTTAATTTAACTGTGACCGTAAAGTGCCAGTAAAAAAATTTCATTTTCGCCAACTATGAGTTAACAAACATGAAGTTAAAGTTAAAATGTACTAGTTTTTTGATAGTTACAGTACATCAAATGTCAGAAGTGTCAATAAATAAATATTCATTATCGTCTACTTGGTACTCGGGACAGTTAAAAAATAAGAAATCGGAAGAATTGAAAATCAATTAAAGAAAATCAATTAAGACGAACAAATTTACGTGGAAAAATGCGAACGAAAGCGCAAAAGATATTTTATGAGAATGAAGAAATACGTGCATAGGAAAAACATAAACGGGAAAAGGAACAGGCGGATATAAAATTAAAAATATTAAATACTAAATTTACAATTAAACAAAAAGAATTGGAAAACATAAATAAAACTTGAAATACTTTTTATTTTCTTACATGTGACTAAAAATTGTTTTCCATGCACTTATGTTAAAACCAAAGTGCAAAAATGTCAATCCGAATGTCAAACTTTCAGTTAAATTAGTTAACCAGAAGAAATCCTCTTGGTTAAATTGACTACAAGTTAAATGAAAATTAACTGACAGATTGACTCTAACCAGAGGTTGTGAAACGGCATTTTTAACTAACTGCTGGTTAAGGTTTCAGTTAACATTTAACCGGAGATGGTGAAAACGGCCCTAAAATGCACATTCTCCAGTCGCACTCCCAAAGCTCAATCAAGGGTGGAAAAACACCTCGAGAAAAAGGTGTGGCTGAAAAATGATGGGAAAAAAGTTATTATAGGTATGCTGTCAACAATATCTCATTATATCTGTTCTAGAGTTTAGCCAGGATCACGCTCTTAAAAATAACTGGCCCTACCACGATAAAAAACATATAGAACATTCCATGTCTGAGAAAATCGGCAAAAAAAAGATATAATTGCATATATACAATTCTATACAATTGTATATGATTTTCCTTATTATAAGTATATAAAAATATATATTTCTATATAATTATATCGGGCCAAATTTCATATATAATTATATATATTTAATTTATATATGAATATATCCAATTATATATCTTTCTATATAATTATTTTTAATTGTATAGAATTGTATATATGCAATTATATCTTTTATTTCGCCGATTTTCTCAGACATGCAATGCTTTTTATCGTGGTAGGGCCAGTTATTTTTAAGAGCGTGATCCTGGCTAAACTCTAGAACAGATATAATGAGATATTTTTGACAGCATACCTATAATAACTTTTCTCCCATCATTTTTCAGCCGCACCTTTTTCTTGAGGTCTTTCTTCGCCCTTGATTGAGCTTTGGGAGTGCGACTGGAGAATGTGCATTTTAGTAAAAATAACTATATAGAAAAATATATAACTGGATATATTTATATATAAATTAATTATATATAATTATATATGAAATTTGGCCCGAAACTCGAGTCTATGTGTGCAACAGTTCACATAAACTCTGCCTTACTGCATATATATTTTCTGGCATGTTTCCCAGCGGGAAATGTAATGGCTAGGTAAGCGAGGTGGTGGGGCTGCACCCATTACCTTTGTAATGAAATAATAGGTTACTTTTATATAGGGATGTCCTAGGGCGGTAAGTGCTTACAGTAGGCATTACAGACGAGGACTTATTTCAGAGGTGAAATGTATTAGGTGAATACATAGATTACCATGTAAAGAATGCGGAATATATTACTGGCTACCCATTTCATCATTAAAAACATTGCTCTCCGAAATTACCATTCCATTTCTGCTACATTTGGTAAGAGATTACTCGCAAGAAATCTTTTTGATTTTACTGCTCATACCAAATTAATCTTACAAAATTTAACGCCACTCTAAACGAATTTTGAAGACGGAATAAAATCAAAAAGAGAGGCTTTGACAAGTCAAACACAAAGAATTATACAAGCACATCACATTTCCAACGAAAGTATTTCACAAGTCATTACCTAGTCGCTTACCTAGTCCTTACAATGTAAAGAACTTCATTTTCCTAAATTTCCAGTAGAATTTGTTGATTACCATGTAGGTGGTTACACAAATCATTAAAGAATTCTTGGGTTACCAGAGTTACCACTCGCTAGTTTTCCCGCTGGGTTGCTACGTTGTTGCCCAGACTTTGCTTTTATTTCATTATACGGATACAAATTCACCATTAGAGGTGAATTACATATTTCTTGTTGTGGCTGAAGTGCTTACAATACCGAAGGCGGTGGTCATTTAAATACGTGACGTGTTTTTGTTTTAAATTGGCACACACCTCTGGTTTGGTGAGATTTGATGGTGATGTACATTTACCCTATAATTTTAGAAATTTTAAAATTACAAATTTTTGTAACTTACAACAAATCGACGAATCGTTTATGCGTTATAGTCCATTGAAAACGCGGGATGGGGAGGGGGTGTCAAAACATGTTTTTTGGGTCGCTGATTACAAAAATCGAGGTCCCTCAGTCCTTAAATATGGGTGTCAACCTTAAAAATGCAAAAAAACACCCATTTCTAAAGGATTTTCGCGATAAGTTCAATAATAAATCAAAAACAATCCAATGAAATACACTTTTTTCAATATTTATTTACGGAGGTGGTTGATTTATACCAAATCAAGCCAAATTTTATGATAAGGAATAATACTAAAGGGTTAAAACCACCCCTCCATCGACTGAAAATATAACATTTTGTAAAATATTGTTTTTCGAACTTTATGATTCAAATTCTATTGAATGCGTATTGTCAATAAATTAATTTCAACCCTTAAGGGGTTAAAACTAGCCCTACAATTTAAAAAAATAATTTTAAATAATAAAAAAAAAGTGCAAAAAATTTGTAAATTTTTTTTTTGCTTTTTACTTGAAATTTGGTAGGCTAGGCATTATCAGCCAAAAAAAATTATCTTCAACCCTTAAGGGAGGAAAATTACCCCTAGATTAAAGTTGAATTTGAAAAAAGGTTGAGACTGGGATTACCAATAATGTGGGGTGCTACACGGAGACTCAAGACGTACGAAAAACCCGGTTTTATAGGAAAGAAACGAAGGAGAGGAGAGAAAGAAGGACGCACATGACGAAACTTTAACGAAAGAATTTTCACCCAAAAATTTCCGGGGTGAAAACTAACTCATACGCACATTTCTTCTCAGATGTAAACAATGACCGCGGTAAACACACACAATCAAAGCTTTCATGTAGGATAAAGAATTATTCCAAGCCGAAGGCAGCCTCGTGTAGCATTAAATAACGAGACTCAAATCTGATTTCGGCCGACTTCTCGAGTCTCCGTGTAGCACCACCCAATGAGATTATAAAAGTTGACGCGAAATAATGGAATTCATACATGACAATCTCTACTACTGAAGGCTCAATTTTACTAGGTCGAAACCTCAACGAAATCCCCATGATTTTGAGTGGCGATTTCAATATGTATTAATTTTTCATCAAAAACGGCGCAACCGAACTTGGTGGATGAAGGGGAAAGTGGGGATGATGAGAGGTACCACCACCCTTCTCCCTTATTCATCCACAAAGTTCGTGAGAAACGTTCCTGGCAGCGAAGCGTCTTCTAAACAGAGCCAATATTGACAAAAGTAGCACGCCATACGGAACCTCACTTGATACAGTTTTTACCCGATTTTTAGACAGGAATTCATAAATATTGATATTTCCCAATTGTACTTGTATCAAGTCCCTCAGTACGCTCGTCACTATACATCCTGCATCTGCCGTTGGCCTGACTTCTCTGAAAGCGTACTATATATCCGACACAGATTTTCCACTACATATAAGTATCTATTGCATATTGCTAGCTGGTTAATATTTTAATAATTGTGGGCTGTGGCAGTTGTTGGGCAAAAAAGTTTTACTTCTCAAGTGTGGTCTTAAGCACACTCATATTTTCCTAATTTTTTTCTAATCTCGATAAAGAAGGCTAGAAAAAAATAATTTCGATGTCGTTGCTATGGTTTTCTACATAATGTTTCAGCAGTTTTCACAGCCATGTCAAAAATGTTGAGGTCAAAAATTTTCATGTTCTGAAAAATAAAAAATCAATTTTTTTCTCTACATAATCTATCTATATATCTATATCTATAGTATATTTATATATATAGGAGAAAAACACTCGCTCACTTGGTCATCACCATATCTCCGGAACTATTAGACCTACAGACTTGAAATTTGGCATGTATGTTTCTTTTGTTAATTAAAGATCCACTAAAAAAGGGTTTTGCAAAAATCGACTCCTAAGGGAGCTTTCGGGGCGTAAAAGGTATAAAATAACAATTTTTCACTTGGTCATCACCATATCTCCAGAACTATTAGACCTACAGACTTAAAATTTGGCGTGCATGTTTCTTTTGTTAAGTAGAGATCCTATAAGAAAGGGTTTTGCAAAAATCGAGCCCCCGGGGGGGATAGTAAAAGATATAAAATAACATTTTTTCAACTATAACGTTTACAGAATTGAAATTTTACATAATCATCGAAGAGCTTTGAATTTTTGCATGAAGGTCCGTGGAGGTCTTCTATGATGCACCTCGAAGCCCGATTTTCGAAATTAAAAATGGCTGCCGAAATATGACCGAAATTCGAAATTACAGCAGAAATATGATTGAATTTGCCAATTTTATTCCGATTCCAATGAAAGTGAGTATCTAGGGGTTTTTAAGGTCGCAAATAACGAATTTGTGGTCAAAACTTATAAATTCAAAATGGCCGACGAATTTGCAAATTGTGTTCCGATTCCAATGAAAATCTGTATCTGAGGTTTTTTAAGGTAGCAAATAACGACTTTATGATCAAAATTTAAATTCAAAATGGCCGCACCAATATGGCCGACGAGTTTGCGAATTCTATTCCGATTCCAATTAAAATCAGTATATAGTAGTTTTTAAGGTAAGTAAATAACGAATTTATTATCAAAACTTATTTAAAACTAGCAAAAACCCGCGTGCGTTGCAACGCCTTTTAATAAAAAAACTAATGTGTGCACAGTCCGGGATAGGAAATAGGTATAATGAAAAAATAACAAATTTGCAAAACATAATTTAGGGCACACAACTCGACTATAGAATAAACTCTCACAGTCAGTATTTCCGACCTCCTACAATATCCAAGAGTTCAAACGCAGGGTTAATCCGCACCTTCTTCAACAACCCCCCGAACCCCCATAACCCTTAACCTATTCCCCCCTTACTAAGCTCCCTGCTAGACATTGCGCCATGACGTGCAAACGACATAACGGACTGGTAGTACAAAGGGTGATTCCTGAGCTTGGCACTGCCACATAAAACAAATAAAAAAATTTAAAGTTACTTATAAAAAATGTGTTAGAACTTTTTTAAAATGCGGTGTTGAGCGCCACCTATCGGAAAAATTGTGTGCTACATGCACAACAATCACATTCAGAACACGTGCCTCACCCTGTGCGGAACTTGCCCAATAGCGTCCTCAACATTTTGTTCCCATTTGTTTATTGAGTTCGATATATTCTCTGTTTTAATTTTCATCAGACCTATCGATCATTTGCGGAGATGGCAAACCAGTATTTCTTCACAGTATTTCCGCAAATTGAAAGAACAATATCTCGCCGTGACAGCATTTCATTCGCGTTCCTTCGATTATCGAGTCATGTTTTCGGTCTAACCCGATAGTCGGATAATAGTGAAAAGTATGCTAAACGCCTAAGAAGATTCTGAATCATCCCGTGAAAGTCCTAAAATCGGATTAACCGTTCCGAGTTTTGAGGTTTACAATTGGAATGATAAAAAAAGTTTCCACTGGCTTTTCTGCGACTATCGGATCAAGTTTTCCGCCTGAATCAATAGTGGGAACCGAGTGAAGCCTAGAACATGCCCAAGAAAATACTGAATCTTCCCGTGAAAATCCCATCGCAATCGGATTAGCCGTTGTTGGTACGTAGGTAGCAAGGTTGTTATTAAATACTGGCTGGAGCAATAAAAACTTTACATTCAAAATTATTTTTTACTTTTTAGTTTATTTTAAATTAAAAGCGTATTTTTTTAGTTTTTTTGGACTATATTTTTTATTTTCTACTTTTTAGTCTATTATATGTCTTCCACCATTTTGTAGTGACCGTCATATTATATTTAAAATGACGGCACACCGCTTACTGCACTATACTCGCTTTCATTTGATGTCCATACCGAAGAATAATCCGCCATTTTGTGCTGGCCACCATTTTGAATTTTGAATGACCCCACATAGCTTATTGTAATCCACTTGTCTTACCCTTTCATTTGATATCCATGTCGGGGTGTCCGGGAACACAATTGCAAAATTCGGCCGCCATCTTGGAACCGCCATGTTGATTTTTTTCCAAAAATGGTTAAATTGCATTGTCACGCGAACTATACATATGTGCAAAATTTGAAGTTGATCGGTTATATGGAAGTGGGTAAAAATCAAGTTGGAAGGTTCAAGTTTTCGGTCTAATCTGGTAGTCGAACACGGTAATCCGGCCCGATAATCGGATCCGATAGTCGGATCCTAGTAAATAGCCTAAAGCATGCCTAATAAAATACTGAATCTTCCAGTGAAAGTCCCATTGCAATCGGATAAGCCGTTTCCGAGATTAGCCCGGACAAACAGACAGACAGACATACGGACATACAGACAGACAAAAATTTTAAAAATACTTGATTTCGTGTTAATATCGTGTAAATAACCATATGAACTTAGAAAATGACAATTATTTTGAAATCACAGACAGACACTGCAATTATATTTATATAGATTATGGGGCCAATATGGCGGAAGAATTTTGCCAAGCAAGTGTCATTTCCGGGTTAGCTGTATGTAGGGTGTTCAAGAGTTGGAAAATCGGAAAATCTTGACATTTTAGCTAGAAATGGAAAAACATTGAATATAGTGTATCCTGAAGCTCTCAAAGTAATCAGTTCAGAGTCGGTCAACAGGTTTTTTTTGGAAAGGTGGTAAGGCGAACCAGAAATGTGGGATGATTTATGTATAATGGATAAGCAGGAAAGAAACCCATCACCTCTGAATTTTTAGGTATAAGTCTAGGATTCTGCAATACGGGAAGAGGCTGGCATCTGGGTAAACAAATAAAACCTGAGTCAGTGACATTGCAGATGAGAACCCAGGAGCCAAGCAATTGCAGATTTATTTTAAATGTTTTAAAGTTCGTCGATTTAACAAAACACATATATGTAGGTAATTTTTGTCACACCTCAAATAAATGTATTTTGAATCTAATGTCTCGAACGTTTATTGGAATACTTAGGTTTTTTCAAAGAAGGGCACAAAAGAACGCTAAAAATTAGAAAATTATTGTACAATTAATTCCCCTATGAAACGTATGGCATCTGTTACATTTAATTCGAATATATGAACGCAATTTTACAATATGTGACACTAAGAGCTAATAAAAGTTGGTTTTTTGTCATTGCCTTTTCCCACTATAAAAATTTTGTTTCATTTTTCAATTTTGTTTTATTGTTCTCGAAAAATTTTGTTATTGCAGACTTCTAGATTTAAATTCAAAAAAGCCATAGAATATGGCTCTCGAATTTCGAGTCCTGGATGCTGCTATTTGCATTAATTTTTAATCTTTTAACGTCCATGGTTTTAACAGAATACACAGGCAATTTTGGTCATAGTTCAAATAAATGTAATCTAATGACTCCAACTTTTATAGGAATAGTTGGTTTTACGTTAATGGTTAAGAAAAGTTGAATTTTGAAGGTTTGGATTGATTTAACATATTTAAACGTTGGGTACAGCGAGGCGCACTGGGTCCCAGCTATCTAAAATATATAAAAAAAAATAGGTAAAAAAACTTTTAAGTTAAATGGTTTTATTTGAAATGATAAGCTGTACCAAAAACTAGAAAATAATTAGAACACAAACATGGACCTTCCTGAGATTCCGACGTCTGGTAAGAAATCATGCAATAGTAGCCGTGCTGTTTTCTTATGTCGTATGCCAAGGTACCCTTTGTGTCGCTGCGTCAACGGATTAAGTAATATTCTGGGACTTTTAACAGACTAAAATAAAAACATGGGGCGCATAAAAACCTGTATAATTAAATAAGAACGACTTGTCTAGAAGAATGTGTTTCCAAGCCCACCAATATATTTCAAATGCGCCCCATGTTTTTATTTTAGTCTGTTAAAAGTCCCAGAATATTACTTAATCCGTTGACGCAGCGGCACAAAGGGTACCTTGGCATACGACATAAGAAAACAGCACGGCTACTATTGCATGATTTCTTACCAGACGTCGGAATCTCAGGAAGGTCCATGTTTGTGTTCTAATTATTTTCTAGTTTTTGGTACAGCTTATCATTTCAAATAAAACCATTTAACTTAAAAGTTTTTTTACCTATTTTTTTTATTTTCTAGTTTTTAGTTTGATTTTGGCTCGTATCATTATGCAAACTCCTCATCCTTTCCAACTCTTTCATTGCATCTTTACTGCACGGTTTTTTACCTGTTAATTTCTGACAATCAAGCTCCTCAATACATAGCCCTTCCAAAGCCCTTACGCGACTCAATGCTACATACGCTTGACCTTCCTCAAACAGTTTGGAGCCCAAATACACTACAGCATGGTCAACAGTACTACCCTGCATTTTATGGACAGTGGAGGCCCATGACAAAATTATCGGCAACATCCTTCTCTCGGCCGTTCCATAATTAAATTTTGCTGGAAATTGTATGGCTTGAGGATGAATAAGGTGTACGCCGTCTCTTTCAAAATCAATTTGAACAGATGGTATATCTGTTTCATACATTTGCGTCCTACGAAACTGAGGCCATACAATCTCTGTGATGTAGCCGATAGCGCCGTTCACCAACCCTTTCGAGACGTCGACGTTAGCACGTAACATAACTTTGGCTCCTACGAATAATTCAAGTTCTTGTGGTAAACCTTCTGTCTTGTTAATATCTGCTGGTATGATATCGATTATATTAACGTTGTCCATATTTCGTGTGCCATCTACCAGCTGGTTCTGGGCTTTGATTTTGTATATAGGGGCACTTTTGTTTCGGAACGAATTAAGAACCGCATTGTTGTGATTGTGAACCTGTTGGTTGG
Source organism: Thereva nobilitata (assembly GCA_963855945.1). Lineage (NCBI taxonomy): Eukaryota > Metazoa > Arthropoda > Insecta > Diptera > Therevidae > Thereva > Thereva nobilitata. The sequence goes on from OY979695.1 coordinate 96,246,208, forward strand.
TTGGGTATACTCTTAACGCCTTATCGATAGCGAACTCATCAACTGCCTGTTCCCGTCTACTTTGTAGTTCAGCATGCCTGTCGTCTTCATTCATTTTAGTGCGCTTTGCTCTATACTCTTTCCTCGCTTTTTCTAGCCTCCTTTTTCGCTGTGTTTTAGTTTCAATTTTTTTATTAATTTTTTCTTTCATATTGTTCCCACGAGTATTGGACAAATAATAGTCGACCCCACCAGAGGTCCATGTAGAGGGGCAAGGCTCTTATACAACAAGGTGTGCCCAGCCTTGAGGCTGAAATGCTAACGACATATCATTTTTATCCATCCTAATTCCACACAGTCCTCGGCACGTTTCTAACGTTGACTTGGTTGGTGTATCGCTAACGACGTATCATTTTTAACCACCCTAACGCCACACAGTTCTCGGCACAATACAGAAACCTTAACTTGGGTGCATTCAAAACATCAAAAATTATTCCAATGAAATAACCTTATTGTATTCCTTTTAGTCTTAATTCAGTAATTTTTCGATTTTACTTTTTACAAAATTCTGGTGAATTTTAAATTTTATAATTTTGACAACAGATTCATTATTTCCCATTTTGATTTTCTAAAATTTTGACCACAAATTCGTCATGTTTAACCTTAAAAACTCCCCAATACCGATTTTCAATGGATTTAGGACGCATTCGCAAAATTCATCCGCCATTTTGTATTTTTTAAATTTTGATCACAGAATCGTCATTTGTGGTCCTAAAAAACCCCGATACCGATTTTCAATGGATTCAGAACACATTGGCAAAATTCATCCGACATATTGGCGCCGCCATTTTGAATTTTCAAATTTTGACCACAGAATCGTCATTTGTGGCCCTACAAACCTCCCGATACTGATTTTCAATGGGTTCAGAATACATTGGCAAAATTCATCCGCCATATTGGCGCCGCCATTTTGAATTTTCAAATTTTGACCACAGAATCGTCATTTGTGGCCCTACAAACCCCCGATACCGATTTTCAATGGATTCAGAACACATTGGCAAAATTCATCCGCCATATTGGCGCCGCCATTTTGAATTTATAAATTTTGACCACAGAATCGTCATTTGTGGCCCTACAAACCCCCCGATACCGATTTTCAATGGATTCAGAACACATTGGCAAAATTCATCCGCCATATTGGCGCCGCCATTTTGAATTTTTAAATTTTGACCACAGAATCGTCATTTGTGGCCCTACAAACCCCCCGATACCGATTTTCAATGGAATGGGAACACAATTGGAAAATTCGTCCGCCATCTTGGAACCGCCATCTTGATTTTTGTACAAAATTGTCAGATTGCATTGTCACGGGAGCTCAATGTGTGGGCAAAATTTCATAAGAATCGGTTCAGTAGAAGTAGACGAAAAAGCTGTCGCAAGATTTGAACCAAACAAACAAACAAACAAACAAACAAATATACGAGGTGAAGCTAAATAAAACCATTAATAAGCGGTTTATTGAGACACTTCATCTGTGTATGACAATTCATATCTCGAAAAATGCCATGTCAATGGATGGTTTTTATTGCCTCGATCAAAATGCCAGATCACAAATAGTTTCACATTTTGTTATTTGAAATCAAAAATACCAAAAAATTGCCTTTTTCGAACTCTCCTACTGTATATTAAAATTCATATCACCTGATTACTACTATTGGCTTATGGGAGCAGTATAGGCGCGCCGGGTCCCAGCTAGAATTTTATATAAGATTTTATATAATTTGATATAAATATATACATGATTATATATTTTTCTATATAATTATTTTTACTCGGGAAGCCACGATGGATAAATATAAAAAATCACGTGCTGCATTGAGAGCTTCTTTTTCCAAGAAAATTAAGGAATTTGTAACGGCTGTTTCGCAGGGTGACTCAACCGATGTAAAGGCTTTACGGAGGGGGCGAAAAAAGCCATATAGTCCAAGAGCTAGTGACAGAATTGCAAAGTGATTTTGTAGAGGATGGGCCTTTGATATAAGGTAGATTAGGTAAAGCACAACCGATTAAAAATATTCGCCAGTTCGAGTCTACTTAAGTTTTAATTTTATGAATTTTTGAACTTGTCGATTTTTTGACCATGAAAAAAGTGATATTGCAGAGGATGGGACTTGGTATATAGGTTAATTGGGTTGCCCCCAACACATATTCCGATTCCCATCTCGTTTGGAGGTTAGGTTTGACTTTTGGGATTTTTTGAACATGTCGGTCTGATCAAGATGGACAAAGTGATATTGGAGAGGATGGGGTTTGGTATAATGGTGAGATAGGCCACCAAGAACCCGAATTCAGCTGCCCATCTCATATGCAATCACGGTTGCGATTTTGGCGGCTTTTAATTTTGTGGCCATTTTCGGTATGACCCAAGTGATTTTGTAGAACCCAAGATTTGGACCATAGGCTCGTGCCATCTACCAAATGTTACATTTTCAATCCCATCTCCGTTCCATCAATATTTTCCGTTTAATTGAGAAAAATTGGTTGATGGAACAAAAAACATTTTGATGATTATACAGGGTGTATACCTTTAAGCTTACAAAGCGGCCGGCTGTAGATAGGTTTTGGATAGACGAAGAAAAAATCGTATGGGTGGGGGGGGGTAAATCTTAACGGTTTAGCAGCTAGGGCGTTTTGAATTTTTTTTGTAGAGGTTTACATATCACCCTGTATTTATGTAACCCTTTGAGCTATTTTCATGAATAGGATACCAGTGTACGTAGAATACTCCCAACTATCTAAAACTGTCAAAATCAAGGATCCAGCTAGCCAACTTCCAGAGCAATGAGTCGTCAAAGTCAAAATTTCGTTTTTTTTTAACTAAAATTTCAACTAAAAACAACTTTTTCTCCAAAAAATACCTAGTTAACTGATATTTTTTTTGCAAAATTGGAAAGCTTGGACAATTCCTATCAATATTATCTGGACAATTTTTACGCTACGGACTTTACTTTTGAAGTTATTAGCAAGTTTGATGTTAAAATTTGCCTTATTTGGTGCTTATTTGGTACTTTTTGGCAAAGCTTAGGTGAAAAGGCACAAAAAAAGAGCAAATTTTAGCGTTAAAATTGCTTATAACTCCAAAAATAAAAGCCGTAGGATACAAATTGTCCGGACATTATTGATAAGAAATTGTCCAAGCTTTCCAATTTTGTAAAAAAAATATTAGTTAACTAGGTATTTTTTGGAGAAAAAGGTGGTTTTAGTTGAAATTTTAGTTAAAAAAAACCCAAAATTTGACTTTGATGACTCATTGCTCTGGAAGTTGGTAAGGTGGAAAAAATGGTTTGTACAAAAGTTGTAGATCTTTTTATTACCTACAACTTTTATATTTAACTTTTTTCGATAGGAGGTCTACTTTCGCCGAAAATCGTCCAACGTTGGAAGCCAATATTCGAATGAAACGTTCGCCGCATCGTGAAGAGCCCGGGACACACATTTGCGCACGGCGTGACGGCCGTGTGTTGGAAAACACACGGAGAAAAAGTAAACAAGTAAAATCTTACCAGTCAGTCCGCACATTTCCGCGTCTCCATGTCCGCACCGCATCAAATTTTACTTGTTTATTTTCTCTCCGTGTGTTGTCCAACACACGGCTGTCATGCGGTGCAGACACGGTTCGGATATGTGAGTCCCGGGCTTTAAGAAGCAAACGGAGCCCGCAGCATGAGTGAAAAAGCTGCGCTTTTAAACAACCAGAGCGAATGGGAAACTCGTTTTCTTTTTATTTGGTTTTTCCTCTACATGGAACAACGGGGAATTCTCTTTAAAATTATCTTAAGGAAGATCGATTGAAGGAGCATATTCCAAATTAAAAATCTGAAATTTGAATACGTTATTTATTGATATCTCATACATTCAATAAAATTTTTTAAAAAACATTGGACGTCTTGCATTCGAGTAATTAGTATTCAATATTCAAGTAAAGGTCGAGTAAAAATGATATTAAACGTGGGAATTTATTGCACATAAAAATGGATAATTCTCCATAACTAGACGTCAAACTGCTTTAAAATTTTGTCAATAATTATAATCAGATTAGAATGTCAACTTTTATTTACAGAATAAATTTGACTTCTATCATGGGAATTTAATTTTACATTCTCTGTCCTTATATTATACTATTTTCAGAGATCGATCCTTCTTAAGTGGTTTGAACGTTTTCGGTTTATCGGTTTATTTTTAAAGGAGATCAATACATGTAATTGTTATGGCATTCTAAAAAGAACCTAGGTGCAAATGATGAAAATGAGTTCGATCACGAGATTGTTGTGTTTGCCGCCCCCTGAAAGTGCCGCCCGCGTGCGGTGCACACTCTGCACGCCCGCACCCAGCGTGCCGGGTTATAATGTATGTTTGTATATACAATACACAACTACTCATAATATCTGAAATATATAACATAAATATGCCACTAGATGGCTAAATACATCCATTTTAACTCAATTTGCTATATAAAACTAGATTTTACGATTTTTCAACTTCAACTGGAGATGGTAAGGGTTTCTACAACTGGGAAAGAGATGGGCAAGTGGATATGTATTGTAGATGTTGTAACGAACCCTAATATTCAAATCCCATCTCCTACAAAATCACTTGGGTCATACCGAAAATGGCCACAAAATTAAAAGCCGCCAAAATCGCAACCGTGATTGCATATGAGATGGGCAGCTGAATTAGGGTTCTTGGTGGCCTATCTCACCATTATACCAAACCCCATCCTCTCCAATATCACTTTGTCCATCTTGATCAGACCGACATGTTCAAAAAATCCCAAAAGTCAAACCTAACCTCCAAACGAGATGGGAATCGGAATATGTGTTGGGGGCAACCCAATTAACCTATATACCAAGTCCCATCCTCTGCAATATCACTTTTTTCATGGTCAAAAAATCGACAAGTTCAAAAATTCATAAAATTAAAACTTAAGTAGACTCGAACTGGCGAATATTTTTAATCGGTTGTGCTTTACCTAATCTACCTTATATCAAAGGCCCATCCTCTACAAAATCACTTTGCAATTCTGTCACTAGCTCTTGGACTAATATTTTCATGATTTTTGTTTGGAGATATGAATAATGTTGGTTTATTTATTTCATATACGTTATAGTATAACCTCTGAAGTATCTTTATAATTTCAATTAAAAATATCAATAAATAAGTCCGTGACAGCGAATCTCCGGAGTCGCCTAGAAAAACAGTTGTTATGCGGTGAACACCATTACTCGTTACCGGATCATCAGAAACAAAAAAATCGGAATGCGTTTAAAAGGTGATATGTTTCCCTAGGTAATACGGGAGGGTTTTTTTTCTTTTTTTTATTTTTGTCAGCATTTGGAAGTGAAAAACGCGATTTTCGCTAAAAAATTTCGGTGAATTTGTTATTAAAAAATGGAAAAAAATGGAGAAAAAAAACTCTTCCTGATTACCTATTGAGTTATGTGTAGAAATAGTGTTTAAAAATTCAAAAGGATCGGTCAAGTAGTTTTTGAGTTCTAATGTTCACGAACTTCAAAAACTAAGTTTTGCGAGAAAATCGATTTAAAGTTTTTTATACTCGAACATCCAAAATTAAGCACACAGCACAGTACACAACCGCTCGGCAGAAAGTGTGGTTTTAAACTGATTTATATTCGATATACCGGAAATATACAATAAAGTAAAGCAATTTGGAGATTACAAAGGTACTTGAAGCGGCTTCCAGGTATAAAAATTGAGCATGGTCACTTGAAATGCTTTATCTTTGTTAGTTTTGCTCCGATTTACTTGAAATTTTGACTCAATACTCTCGACATGCTGTACATTCACAAAAAGTGGGTGTGTGTACTTATGTACGCGCATTAGAAGTTATACTTCTTTGGCGTGATTTTAATTTGCATGCAAATAATTTATTGGATTTTTTATTATTTGCGTGCGTTGGCAAGTGGAAGCAGCATGATGTCGACACGTTCCAGCCTGTCGGTTATACCGGATTCTAATCCTAAATAAAATCACCTACTAGTCAATCCATTCTCCGGCAGATAGGAAGCACATTTTTCTAGACAAGTTGTCCTCATTTATACAGGTTATACAGGTTTTTATGCTCCCCATGTTTTTATTTTAGTCTGTTAAAAGTCCCAGAATATTACTTAATTCGCTGACGCAGCGACACAAAGTGCCCCTTGGCAAACGACATTAGAAGACAGCACTCCTACTATTCCAGAAGATCCATGTTTGTGTTCTAATTATTTTCTAGTTTTTGGTACAGCAGATTTAAAATAAAACCATTTAACTTAAAAGTTTTTTATACCTATTTTTATTATATTCTTTTTAGTCTTAATTCAGTCATTTTTGGATTTTACTTTTTAAAAAATTCTGGTGAAGTGATTTGTTATGCATACCATATTTCCAGCGCCATTTTGAATTTTCTAATTTTGACAACAAATTTATTATTTCCGACCTTAAACACCCCCAAATAGCTATTTTCAGTGAAATCGAATCGTAATTGCCAAAATCGTACCGCCATATTGGCGCCGCCATTTTGATTTTTTTAAATTTTGCCAACAGATTCGTCATTTGTGACCTTAAAAACTCCCCGATACCGATTTTCAATGGATTCGGAACAAATTTGCAAAATTCATCCGCCATTTTGAATTTTGAAATTTTGATCACAGAATCGTCATTTGTGGCCCTAATAACCCCCGGAACCGATTTCAAATGGATTCAGAAAACAGTTTCAAAATGGCGGATGAATTTTGGAAATGTTTTCTGAATCCATTGAAAATCGCTATCGGGAGGTTTTTAGGGCCACAAATGACGATTCTGTAGTCAAATTTGAAAATTCTAAATGGCGGATGAATTTTGCAAATGTGTTCCGAATCCATTGAAAATGGGTATCGGGGAGTTTTTAAGGTCACAGCGTCAGCGAATTGGAACTTTTAACAGACTAAAATAAAAACATGGGGCGCATAAAAACCTGTATAACCTGTGTAAATAAGAACAACTTGTCTAGAAAAATGTGTTTCCAAGTCCACCAAAACAAAATAGTTCAAAGGCACTTCGTATCATATTTCAGTTATCTAAAGCTGCTCAATTGAATTGTGTAACTATTAGAAGAAGAATCTAGGGAATTGAACATAATTTAGAAGTGACGTTTATTTCAGTAGTATGGAAAGGAGGTGGAGTAAATTTACTCAAGGTCGATGGACCCACAGGCTCATAACAAATGTGGAGGGAAGGGTCTGGGGAGAGCATGGAGAGATGAGTTACGACCTCGCACAGTTCTTGAGTGGACATGTGTGTTCCAGAGCATACCTCCATCGGTTCGGACAAGATGTCTTCGCTGTCCCCGGCATTCCTAAATGTGATAGAAGACACAGAGCATGTCCTATTGGAATGCCCGATATTAGCCGAGCAAACTGCTGCTCTGCAAGCGACAGCTCAGGCACGACTCAGAGTAGAGAACATCATAGACTACATGGTGATATCGGGTGTTGTAAAGAATAAAGTGGAGGAGACGCTAAGGCGCAAAGAAACCAAAAGGAAGAGAGTAAGGCTTAGAAATATCGGTAGTATTAGCAGGTAGATTAAAGCTGCTCCAGCTGGCGAAGCATTGCTGAAAAGAACCGACAGGCTGGAGCGTGTCGGCATCATGATGCTTCCACCTGCCAACGCACGCAAATAATAAAAATATCCAATAAATTATTTGCATGCAAATTAAACATTAGTCTTAAATCACGCCAAAGAAGTATAACTTCTAATGCGCGTACATAAGTACACACACCCACTTTTTTTAACAAAAAACCAACTTCAACTCCCTTTTTGTTCAAAAAATACGTAATTAATCAACATTTTTTTCCAAAAGCTAAACTTGACGACTCATTACTCCAAAAGTCCAAACCATCGCTTTTACCATCATAGATAGGTGGAGGAATTCTGCGTTCATAGGTACCTTATTTATGGAAATAAGTTATACGATTACAAAAATACAGGGTGATATGTAAAATCTTGCTTTGTACAGTTCTGACCGTATTACTCAGAACGGACAAAGATTTCGAACTAGACGCCATAGTAACTTATATTCAGCTCAAAAACCCCTATCCAACGACGTACTACATATAGATATTGGAGTGGGTACCAAAGTCCATACATTTTCTGGCATCCTCCTTTATCTACCCTCAGATAACCATAATAAATAATAAAAATATAAAATATAAATTATTAGAGAATAAATTATTACTAAAAAAGAGCTTCGAATTTTAATACATATTGGGTGGTGTGAATAAAAACTGAGTGCAAGTGTTCACTCCACTTTTTATTTTGGGGTGAATAAAAATAACCTTCGTTAGGTTTCGTTAAGTACTTCACTCTGTCATTTCTCCATCTAGAGTGAACACTTAAACTGAAAGACTGGTTCGATAATGAATGCAAGCTGGCAACTGAACGTAAGAATGCTGCGTATCGAGCAATGCAGCAGTCTCAGAGAACACGAGCACGCGAAGAGAAATATAAAGAGCTCAGAAAAGAAGAAAAGAGAATTCACAAACGAAAAAAGGAAGCCTTGGAGAAAATCTCGTTTGTGAACTAGAACGGTACAGAGAGCGACGGCCGCACCAGGCGCGGAGTTCTACCGAAGAGTTCGCGGTATGACGCAATTCAAACCTCGTTGCACATACTGCAAGGAGAAAGAAGGGTGTTGGGAAATCTAACGATCATCATGCCACAGTAGAGCACCATAATTATTATTTTCTTTTGACAGCATCAACGAGTCAGTCAACAAAGAAGAATAATAACAATAACAGCAATAAATAATATGGACAACGGTCAACAACAGACGCAGACATAACAGCTGAAAAAACTGAGCAACCTGAAGTACTCTTACATGGGCATGCTTGAAAAAACCGCTGCTTACTTCAACAGGCTCAATTTTCCCTACATAATACCTGTTTGTTATTATGTTCATAAAAATTAGCTTTACGTATAGAATTTCAAACCCATTTGAAAGAAAAAAAATTTCACTCAAAATTCCACTCAATTGAAATTTGAAGGTGGTCATACTAGGTAAACACAAAATCAATCACATACACACACAAATGAAAGTTCCCCACTTCGGTTGTTACCAACCAAACCGGTTTACACCGTTAGTCAAGTTCGAAACTGAACAAAAATCTTGCTGGATGAAATTTTCGCTCTCTCTGGTTCCAGCCGTCACCACAGCAGGTAAGGTTCTTCCCGTCATATTTTCCCTAGTTATTTCCTATAAACCCCAACTTCCAAAAGACAAGGAATTGTATTCGTAGCTTATTGATACGAGTATACTTCCATTTGATTTAATTGCACTTTGTAGCTTCATGATACAAAGAGTAAATTTCATTTACTAACACGCTAGTTATACTTGTAGATTCCGATACAAGTATAACTATCATTAATTACCTCAGTTAAACCTTGTAGCTACTTGATACAAGGTTTAGAATTTTACTAACCCCAAGTAGTTAGACTTGTAGCTTCCGATACAAGTTTAACTAATTTTTTGTTAACCCTAATTCAATCCTTGTAGCTTATGATACAAGGTACGAAATTGGGTGTTAAGTTAAATTGGTTATGCTTGTAGCTTTTTGATACAAGCTTATAGCCAGTTTACTAATTTTGGTATGCTTGTAGCTTTTTTGATACAAACTTATAATCAGTTATAAATTTGGTGTATCTTGTAGCTTTTTGATACAAGGTAGTACACCAATTTGATAATAGTGAGGTACTTAATCCCATAACCAATCATCCTCCTCATATCCATTTAATTTTACCTGCCATTTAAACTCAGGTGAGTACATTAATTCTTGATTTTATATTGACTATATATCATTTCCCGATTTCAAAATTTACTGGTGGTATGGTGATTAAAAATTATAATCTTATCTCGTGGTTAATTAACGTTAAACGTTATCATTAAAAATTGATTCAATTGAACCGTCCTTTTTGAGTGAAACTTTTTTTTTCTTCTCTAAATCCTTATTTGAAATTATAATCGAAAATTTGAATTTTTATTTGAAATGGGTGGAGTGAATAAAAGCTAAGTGTACACTTAAAGGGAACACTCCTGAGTGGGGTGATTCACTCGATTTGGTGTGTATAAAAATTCTCTCATTCAAATACTATTCACTCATGGGAAATTTTAGTTCACTCATGGGAAATTTTGGGATTAAATGGAAACGTCATTTTTGTGAAATTAGTAGGCTAGTAAACGTGGATGGATTTATATGGAGTTTTACTTTGGGGAAATGTATTTAGGGGGTAAATGCGGTTCTGTGGGAAAGATTTACCTTTGCGGGATTTAGTTTGGGCAAAAGGTGGTTTTGCTGCCGAATCCGCTTTTGGGGGTTTAGTTAGGGTAAAAGGTCGTTCTGTGGGAAAAATTTGCCTTTTGGGGGTCTTAGTTTGGCCAAAAGGTTTTGTTGCGATCTTTAAACTGATTGAAAATATAAAACCAGTACAATTAAGAGGCTAAAAACTAAAGATGCCACGAATATTCGGCTGCAATTCGGTATTCGGCCTATTCGGCCACTTTTTTTAATATTCGGTATTCGGCCGACTAGTCCACATTATTCGGCCGAATACCGAATACCAAATCATTAAATAGGCAGACATATCACTTAAAATAATATGTATTTTAATCACAAATTACAAAACTTTAATACATAAAATTTATCATTGGTAAGTTGTGTTGAATAAAAAAAAATGTTTCAGCATTTGTTGATAGCAAACGATTGCGCTTCTCCTCGTAAATAATACCTGCTTCAGAAATTAGCGTCTTACTATACTATAGACACTACTTCCGGGAGACGATAGATAAATCTTTGCAAATATTTTAAGAGAGAAAGCGATATTGTTTTGTGTTTCTGACCACCACTTGTAAGGGTCTGCCGCCCGATCTAGGCGAATTGTTTTTAAATAAAAATTCATCTTATTTGGAATAGCACTCTTCTCCACATCCTCATTATTACTTGGCCTCTTGTATGTAGCGATTTGAGCAAGTCCAGTTCCAGAAATTGTCACGTATTTCAATGGTGTTATCATTTTCATTGGTGTTTCTTTTCTTACGAAGTGGAAAAGAATCATCATCGGTTCTACTAGATTCATCACCAGTTATTTTCAGAGCTTCTAGAAGAATTTTTTGTCTTGCTCTTTCTGTTTGAACTAATCCCAGGAAACTTTGTCGAAATCGTGGGGCTTGAAATCGTTGGCAATTGTTTTAACACAGGAAATATGATTGTAGTGTTAAGATCAGGCGGAATTTGGTTCTAGTTCGCAAAAGCAAGTGGAACCAGTTTTGATGGTACTTTTCCCATATATAATAATTTGTCTGTGCTCGAAATGCATGTTTCATTTCTTGCCGAACATTCGGTCGCCGAATATTCGGCGCTTCGGCCGAGAGCATGGCCGAATATTCGGTATTCGGCCAAATCACTATTCGTGGCATCTCTACTAAAAACAATGCAATACTGATGCTCTTGAGGAAATGGATCGCATGAGAAACTTACCTGCTGCTTTTTAAAATGGATCAATTTAAAAATTTCTTAATTATTTATAGTTGTGACTAAAAAGTAAAAAATAATTTTTTTTTTGGCAGTGATAGGTATACACGAGAAAAGTTTCATTGCAAAATAAGAAATGATAGAACTCAGGCTTATCTCAAAGTTTAATGTGTATTAAGAATTTTAAAATTATATTCTCGTTTGACTTTAAATGTTTGAACTCTTATCAATGAATTGTGTAGATTTACAGCTTTTCAAATGCATTAATAAAAGTTTGGACATCCATAACTATAATCACAATTGTCTAACTGCAACTCATGCCCGAACTTTTATTAATGCACTTGAAATGCTGTAAATTTACACAATTCATTGATAAGAGTTCAAACATTTAAAGTCAAACGAGAATATAATTTTAAAATTTGTAATACACATTAAACTTTAAGATAAGCCTGAGTTCTATCATTTCTTATTTTGCAATGAAACTTTTCATGTGTATACCTATCACTGCCAAAGAAAAATTTATTTTTTACTTTTTAATGCATTTAATTTATAAAAGTTATTTATTTTAAAAGTTTTTTTAATTTATTTTATTAAAACGAATAAAAAAGGTCCTCGCAACCACCCTCAAATTTTACAAGCGTTCACTCACAGGCAAACGTTAAAACTTTGTTTTATTCACATCAAAATGAAGTGTTCACTCTATATGGAGAAATGACAGAGTGAAGTACTTAACGAAACCTAACGAAGGTTATTTTTATTCACGCCGAAATAAGTGTTCACTCCAAAAAATGGAGTGAACACTTGCACTCAGTTTTTATTCACACCACCCATTAAGTAACACCAACCAACGAAAAACTTTAAAAAGGGCCCTTTTGTCAACTGCATTAGTAAAAATCCCTACAAGGAACGGTGAGGTAATTTTCCGAGCTCTTATTGACCCAGGGTCAGAGGTATCATAGTCATAGTCAACTCAACATAAGAAGCACCTCAGCTTCAGTCATTGTTGGTGGTATATGTAACTTAAAAACTCCAGCAGACAAACTAATCGAGTTCGAAGTACACTCGGTACATTCGCCAACCTCCTTTCAAATGGTTGTCACAGCACTGGTTGTTCCCTCAATAACAACCATCTCGCCACCCGCACATCTCCCGACGGAAACTTGGACTCATTTAGACGATCTGATTCTTGCTGACCCTCATTACCACCTGCCAGGAAAAATTGACCTACTACTTGGTGCTGATGTATACACATCTCTGATTTTAGATGGGTTAATCAAAGGCCCCACTGGCACTCCTGCTGCTCAGAATTCCATTTTTGGTTGGCTAGTGATTGGCCCAGTAGGCGCAAAAAGAGAAAGGTCGACCATACAGTCCTTTAGTATTCAAGTGAGAGATATTAGGGAAGAAGATAATCTCAATTCAAGATTGCGTTCCTTCTGGGAGATCGAGGAAGTACCAGTGCAGACTCGATACAGTAAGGCTGAAGAGGAGTGCGAGACCCTTTATAAAAATTCGGTATGTAGCTTACCCTCAGGTGCATATCAGGTGAGAATCCCTTTCATTAATGGTCAAGCTCCCGACATCGGAGCCTCTAAAGCCTTAGCCTTAAAACGACTAGCGTCTCTTGAGTCAAAACTGTCTAGAAATTTGAGTTTGCACTCCGAGTATACCAAAACAATTCAAGAATATGTGGACCTAGGTCACATGATACCCGTAACGCAAGATAGATCTGTACCTTCATATTACATGCCACATCACGCTGTTCTCAAGGACAGCACGACCTCAAAGGTACGAGTAGTATTTGATGCTTCAGCAAAAACCTCTAACGGAAAGTCACTGAACGACTACATGCATCCTGGCCCGGTCATACAATCTGATCTATATTTAATCCTACTTAGATGGCGAAGGTTTAAATTTGCGATGTCAGCGGATATCGAAAAGATGTATAGAATGATACATCTTCACCCTTCAGATCAACCATCGTCTTCTGTGGCGACCTACTCCTCTTGATCCTATTAAGGAATATGAAATGACACGGGTAACCTTTGGAACAACGTCCGCCCCATACTTGGCAATCAAAATGCTTCATTAATTAGCAAAAAATGAAGAAAACCAATTTCCTATAGCAGCTCAAGTGATCACCCATGATTTTTACGTTGATGATGCTATTACAGGCACCCATTCGCTTACTGAAGCAATCTCATTACAAAAAGAACTAACCCAATTACTCCAGGTAGGGGGCTTTAACCTTCGAAAATGGTCGAGTAATGATGTTGACATTCTTGCTACAATCCCTGAAGATAATAGAGAACTGAAGTCAACATTAACTTTCGCACATGATGAAAAGGTGAAGGCGTTAGGTTTGATCTGGCATCCAGCAACAGATTATTTCACCTTGCAACATCCAGAGTTAAAGTCTGGCGTGTGCACAAAACGGCAGATTTTGTCTGGTGTTGCTGGGTTATTTGATCCGCTGGGATGGATATCGCCATACGTGATTAAAGGAAAAATTCTGATGCAAGGTTTATGGCTTCTTGGATCTTCATGGGATGACCCAGTTATTCCATCCATTCAAAAGGAATGGCAAGAATTCCAACATCAATTTTCTCAGATTCCTACTATTAAAATACCACGGTGGCTTCAAATTTGTCCGACTTCAACTATCCAACTCCACGGATTTTCTGATGCCTCACAGGTAGCCTACGCGGCTGTAGTTTATGTTAGAGTCACTGATGAACAGGGCTGTTCAAAGGTCAATCAAACGTATTTAAGTTGTGGTGGTACGGACCCAAATGGCTTCAAGAACTCGATTCATCTTGGCCAAAACAGCCAAACTCAACGATTGATACACTGGTTAACAGCATTTTTGTTGCATGGAATATTTTACATCATTCTAAGCTAATTCTTGACGCTGGTTTCAAATATATTATCAGTTTTTTTATATCAGCTTTAGTTTATGAATTATAACGAGGGATGTTTTTTTTAGAAAAAATACTCTCACCGTACTAAAATATTTTATTTAAAAAAACTACAAACTGCATTGCACGCAGAATACTCCGACCTATCTAAAACTGTGAAAGTGAAGGTTCTACCCTACCAACTTCCAGAGATATGACCGATCAAAGTCAAAATTTTGCTTTTTTTAACAAAAATATCAACTTCAACTACCTTTTTCCCCAAAAATACATAGTTAGTCAATATTTTTTTTTCCAAAATTGGAAAGCATGGACAATTTCCTATAAATAATGTTCAGACAATTTTTGTGTTACGGCCTTTATTTTTGAAGATATTAACAAATTTTGATGTTAAAGTTGGCTTTATTTGGTACTTTTCGTCATAAGCTTATATGCAAATTGTAGATACCAAATGAAACCAATAAAACTCGAGCTGATACAATAAAACTGAGTGTAGATTCGAAATCAGTGACCTCAAATTAGTAAAAAAACATTAAAATATTTTATGCAACAAAAAAAAAGTTTGATTTTGTAAACTAGTGTAATCTGCCAGAAATGCGAAAAAATCAATTATCTTGCACCTTGTTGGCACACATATCACCCGATACAATAAAATCCATCTCTTCCTACACCAAACTTATCCGAGTTTTTGCATATGTTTATCTTTTACGGTTCCTTAAGAAAATCAGAACGTCCTGCCCAATTAGTTCACCAAATTTAACTGCACACGAATTACGAGATGCAAAAATTGAGTTAATTCGTTCCATTCAAAAACAAATGTTCACTAAGGAATACCAATCATTGATTCAAGGATTGCAAGTCTCAGTTAAAAGTTCATTACTTCCACTGAACCCATACCTTGCTGAAAATCACTTAATCAAGGTGGGAGGTAGACTCATTCATGTATACATTCCCTCGACACAAAAGCATCAGGTAATCCTCCCACCAAAATATCATTTCACCAAATTACTAATTGAATACACACATAAGCTAACGCTTCATGGAGGTGCAGGACTTGTCCTAAACACACTCCGAACTGAATGCTGGATTCCAAAGGGTCGTCAAATCATTAAACAAATTCTTCATAAATGCATCCATTGTTTTAAAATATCTGCGAAACCCCGGCCTCAATTAATGGGAGATCTTCCAGCATCAAGGGTAATTGTGTCAGCCCCATTTGCCAAGGTCGGAATTGATTTTGCGGGTCCATTCCACTTAAAAATGTCAAAATACCGTGGTGTTAGGACCTACAAAGGGTATATCTGCATATTTGTATGCATGACTACAAAGGCAATCCACAGTGTCAGATATGTCCACGGCGTCATTACAAAGGTTCATCAGCCGTAGAGGTCTGTGTTCTGATATATACTCGGATTGCGGCTCAAATTTCATCGGAGCCAAATCAGAATTAGAGTCACACCTCTGGCACAGTGTTTTAAAGATGTTGAAAACACCTTCACAATACAAGGCATTAATTGGCATTTTAACCCACCTTCAGCTCCACATTTTGGAGGTCTGTGGGAGGCTGGCGTTAAAAGTGTTAAGTACCACTTAAAACGAGTCCTACAAAATTCAAATCTAACCTATGAAGAGTTTTCAACTGCACTAACACAGGTGGAAGCATGCTTAAACTCAAGACCACTTTTTTCCCTCACGGATGATCCAACTGACCTGCAAGCCCTTACACCTGGGCATTTTTTAATAGGGCGACCATTGTTAGCCCCTCCTGAACCTGGTGAGACTAAGGGCCTGTTTCACCACTTGCTGATTAAGCTCCTGATAGCCTATTCAGAACTTATCTGCAAGATAAACTACAAATTTTGGTTTCACAGGTCTTGGATAGATATATCTTGCAGATAAAGTTACTGGTAACTTATCAGCCGATTCTAGTGGCTGTTAAAAGTTTTATCTGGAAGATAATAAAAAAATTGTTGCAAGTAGCGGGAATAGAGGTAGTTTTAGAGCATTTTTTGGTATAATAATACTACTCTTTAAGCATTTTTACGTTAACAATCGTAGACTGCGGTCATGAAAGGGTTCCAGATGGATTTATTTGAATTCTTAGAAGACGAATTTGATGAATACTACGAACATATTACGCGACTTCGTAGGAACCGAGTAATTTGCCCAAATTATTTTGAATCACTCGATTTTAGGATTTGATTCCGGCTTACCAATTTGCCGCGGGTGTGTTTTCGAAATGGCAACTTCAGCTATCCCTGCAAGCAATTTCTCGGAGGCTCGCTTTCTCGGACCATTCTCGATTCGAAAAATGCTTGCGAAGGGTACGAGAAAAAGATTCAAAACGCAAAATGAAAGCTTTCCTGGTTGATTTGTTTCTCCCAAAGCCTTCATGCTGTAGAAAAATATTGAGAGCCGATTTCCCCTGAATGGGACTTCAAATCTCCAAATTACACTAACAACATAACGTCATTTCATCGATTTGAAGTCCTATTGAGAGGAAATTTTGAGAGCCTTTGGTTTCTCTTCAACGATTTGTTTGGAAAGTTTGAGCTTTTGACTTGTTTTGCTCGGCGGAGTCATTTTCGGCGCAGAAGCGATTTGCTATCGATACGAGCATGCGATTCGTTATCAGCACGAGAAAGCGATTCGATCTCTTGCTCCGCTTTTATTGCCTTCGAATTCGTTTACGAGTCGTTAATGAGTCCGAGATCGAAGCAAGCTTTCTCTTTTGGCAAATCGTTCTCGAATCGTTTCCGAATCGAAATGTTTGCAGGGATGGTTACCTTCGGGAGGGTGCAAATGTTCAAAAATTTCTGCCACTAGTATTTAACGGTTATTAGATTATTAGTAGAACCTATATACGCAGCGACAGAATTTTTGAAGTGAAACTTCCTTGCTCTCGTTCCGGGGATTTTGAAGTGATTCGAGCAAGTACGAGTGAATTCAGAAAATAGAAACGAAAACAAGGACAGTTGTACGAAACGGAAGTTGCCTTCTCACTCATTTACAACTGTCAGAATCGGCAACAAAAACAAGGACTGCCGTATGAAACGGAAGTTGCCTTCTCACTCGTTGACAAAATAACGAGAACAAACAAAAATCTTGAAACAAATTAAATATGTACAACAAAACACAAACACAATGAATGCACAAGTATACATACTAAATATTTAGTTTCCACTGTATTTCGTTAAACATTTTGGATTTAAACAACCAAGCTGATGAATTTCGCGAATATCACCGCCAAAAGAGCAGCAAACAGCAAAACACAAACAAATTTCACAATTCAATGAATGCACAACTAAACTAACAATTTAGTTTTCATTCTATCTCGTTTAACATTTTGGTTTTTAATAACTTAAACTGATAATTTCGCGAAGATCACCAAGTAGGTGACAGTGACAGCCATGATAGCAATTAAGTGATGCCATTTAAACAAATTCTACCAAACCAGCAGGAAAATATTTACAATTTATTTAAATTCGTACATAGATGGCGCAGGCATCAGTAAAGTAAAAATGAGTAGTCGGTTATTTAAACAATTAAGATTGTTTATTAAAGATAAAGTTTTTGTAAAAGCAGCGAAATGTTTTTGATTTTATGCCTGTGACACACTATACTTTAATTATGATGGTAACTTTCATTATGATGGTAAAGGAAATGATGGGGTGACACATTACACTTTACTTTCATTTGCATCTGGCATATCAAGTGAGGATATAAACCTGCCTGTTTTTTGCTTTAATTTTAAGCTGTTTTAATTTGGAATATTTAAAAAAATATTTTTTAAAGTAGTAAAGAAAATATCCTTGCAATTTGTTGCTTAACTAACGTGAAATCAAATTATTTTATTTTAAAATGTAGTTTCCAATTTTCCAACAGATGTCACTTAACCGAAATTACAGTCCAAATGAAAGTAAAATACTTTCATTTTGGACTTTCATTATGGTGGGTTTTTGCCACAATAATGAAGGTTACTTTCATTATGATGGTATATGTGTCACAGGTATTATACACTGTACTGCATTACTTTCAAAATATTCATTATACTATGATTTATCAATTGAGTTAAAATATTATGGTTCTTGCTTCCTATTCCCTGATTCATTCATATTTTAGATTATAACACAAGACACGAGCAAATGAAGAAAAAAATACAATAATAAAGATCATATAGACATAAATATGTACGCGGAGTTTCACTTCTGCCTTGTGTTCTTTAATACACAATTTTTTTTTTTTGAAGTGAAAACTTCTATAGGCACGTTAGGCACTTTTTGGCCTGGGGAAAAAACTAAAAATTCGCGTCACGCGCACTTTTTGTGTGCCATCACGCGCACGTACCATCACCTGAGAAAAATGTTTCCTTTGGGGGTTTTAGTTTTAATTATGTAGTATGAATTATATATTATATATTAAATATTATATATTAAATATTATATATTAAATATTATAATATAATATTATAATATAATATTTAATATTATATTGAATATTATATATTTAATATTATATATTAAGTATTGTGTATTATGGACTATGTAGTGTACTACGTACTATGAGCTATGTACTAATTATTATGTATTAATTATTATGTTCTATGTGCTATGTATTATGAATTATATAGTATGTACTATGTACTATGCACTATGTACTATGCACTATGTACTATGCACTATGTATTATGTACTATGTACTACACACTATTTACTATGTACTGTATATTATGCACTATTTACTATGTACTATATACTATATACTATGTACTATGTATTATGTTCTATGTACTATGTACAATGCATTATGTATTATATACTATGTACTATTTACTATGCACTATGTAATGTATATTATGCACTATTTACTATGTACTATATACTATGTATTATGTTCTATGTACTATGTACTATGTTCTATGTACTATCCACTATTTACTATGTATTATGTACTGTGTAATATTTACTATGCACTATGTACTGTATATTATGCTTATTTACTATGTACTATATACTATGTATTATGTACTATGTACCATGTACTATGTTATATGTACTATGTACAATGCATTTGTATTATATACTATGTACTATTTACTATGCACTATGTGCTGTATATTATGCTTACTTACTATGTACTATATACTATGTATTATGTACTATGTACTATGTACTATGTACTATGTACTATGTACTATGTACTATGTACTATGTAGTATGTACTATGTACTATGTACTATGTACTATGTACTATGTACTATGTACTATGTACTATGTAGTATGTACTATGTACTATGTACTATGTACTATGTACTATGTACTATGTACTATGTACTATGTACTATGTCCTATGTACTATGTTCTATGTACTATGTACAATGCATTATGTATTATATACTATGTACTATTTACTATACACTATGTACTGTATATTATGCACTATTTACTATGTACTATATACTATGTATTATGTTCTATGTACTATGTACTATGTTCTATGTACTATGTAATATGTACTATGTACTATGTACTATGTACTATGTTCTATGTACTATGTACAATGCATTATGTATTATATACTATGTAATATTTACTATGCACTATGTACTGTATATTATGCTTATTTACTATGTACTATATACTATGTATTATGTACTATGTGCTATGTACTATGTTATATGTACTATGTACAATGCATTATGTATTATATACTATGTACTATTTACTATGCACTATGTACTGTATATTATGCTTATTTACTATGTACTATATACTATGTATTATGTAGTATGTACTATGTACTATGTACTATGTACTATGTACTATGTACTATGTACTATGTACTATGTACTATGTACTATGTACTATGTACTATGTACTATGTACTATGTACTATGTACTATGTACTATGTACTATGTACTATGTACTATGTACTATGTCCTATGTACTATGTTCTATGTACTATGTACAATGCATTATGTATTATATACTATGTACTATTTACTACGTACTATTTACAATGTATGCAATATGTACTATGTACTATCCACTATTTACTATGTATTATGTACTGTGTATTATGTATTATGAATTATGTATTATGTACTATGTACTATGTATTATGCACTATGTATTATGTACTAAATACTATGCACTATGTACTGTGCATTATGTGCTATATACTATGTACTAGGCACTATGTACTATGTACTACATATGGACTATGTATTATGTACTATTACTATGTGCTATTCACTGTGTACTATGTGCTATGTATTATGCACTATGTACTGTGTACTATGCACTATGTATTTTGTACTATGTACTATTTATTATGTACTACGCACTACGCACTATATACTATGTATTATGTACTATGTATTAGGCATTATGAATTATATATTATGTATTGTGTATTGTTTTTTGTGAATTATCTATTACTTTGTTGTTCTTCTAATTTTATTGGAACATTAACAATAAAATAAACTTAAATGGAATATTCATAAACAAAATTTCGTGATCCTTATCCTACTGTAATATTAAGATTGATTTGGAAATATAGACTAGCCGGCCATAGAAGTTTTCACTTCCAACGTGTGGTCCTACGCACACTCATATTTTTTCAATTTTAACCCCTTTTTTACCCCCAACCCCTCTATCTACAAAAGGGTCCATTCTCCGGGCTAGCGCGTGTTCATACGTTCTTAACTGCGTATCACACTATGTATATACGAAATATCAGCTTTAAGAAAATGACGTAGGTCTGGCGGGCGTGCGCTCTCGAACTATTACTATACGACTATAGTGGAAATATTTGTTACTCCAACAATTTTTGCTGCTCATGAGAAGCATTTTTGTTTAATAACGACAGCTAAATATATTTATTTGATGCCGTATTTAACTAAAAATTTTAGTAATATTGTGGTAACTAAAAATGTCTTTCAGTGATTTAATTTTCATTAACTTTGCAATTCCACCTATGCAACGATTGCTTATAACTCTCCGATATTTTTCAACTGGGACTCCAAATTAAGAATCGTGGATATAGTTGCCAGATTGCCTGGATCATGTCATAATCAAACTATTTTTAATAACTCCCGTATTAAGCAAAGATTGACTATCACTGCTCAATAATAAGTGGCAGATATATTTATCTGCCAGCTAGTTTATCGGGGATTTTGATGGTGAAACTGAAAAAACATATCAGCAACCTTTATCTGTTAGATACTGTTATAAGGCAGATAACTATCTGAAACTTTATCAGCAAGCGGTGAAACAGGCCCTAAGATTACATCAGTGGACAGATGGAAGTATGTACAAATATTACAAAGACACTTTTGGAACAGATGGTCCAAGGAGTACCTGAATCACCTGCAAAACCGACCCAAGTGGTTAAAGAAGCTAGAAAATCCCAAAGTTGGAGATCTAGTGGTTATAAAGGACCAATTGAGCACTCCACGCTCATGGATGCTGGGAAGAATTCTTCAAATTCATCATGGAAATGATGGATTAGTGCAAGTTTTAACAATCAAAACTCAAACCACCACTATAAAGCGCCCTATTCACAAGGTGTGTATATTACCTGGTGAAAACCCAGTTACTTAGCGTAACTTCAACGACTCTTTAAATTCTCGCAATTTATGTCAATATCATCCCTTAAGACTGACCTTCTCGCAAATACCAAAACCTTTATAAACTTTAACCCCAGATTGATATTTACCAACTATTTGATAACCAAAGAAAGGAAATTACGAAACCCTGTCTGGTACGCGATCATATCTGCAAGTTACTGAACTAGCCCTCTTGCTAGTTGACAAACACATATATAAATTGCCTCAGATCTAATACAAGAGTTTTAGTCTTGAATAAACTGCAGTATCGGTCGTAGTTCAATGGCAAATAACGCGAAGCAGGAAGATCACCAAGACCAGAGCATAGAAGTCATCGACTTGACAACTAGTGAGGATGAGGTCGAAAGGGTTGAACACATCACAACGGCGATGAGCGAGCTCAGAATCACCGCTCCACCAACCATTCGGTTGATCAGGTCAACGCAAGTAGTTCCCCCAGATGCCGCAAAGATGACTTGTTTTGCACGCTCATAGACGAGGAGACATATCAGATAGAAACGGTCAGGGTATCAATGCAGGCGTTGCAACGTGCAAAGAAGCGCAAACGGCGGGTACATTTCAGTGGTGGATATACCATTAAGGTTAAATTGTTAGATAAAGGATATAGTGCAATCCTACAAAGGAGATGTTTACAAAATATATGACGCCCTGACCAAGATTTTGTACAGTGTAGTTCCACGTGCGCAAAGCCATGTGGCAACCACTAGTAGGTAAATCGATCGCGTAGGTCAAGCAGCATTGGATGTCGTTAGTTGGGGGACTGCTTGGTAAAACAACACCCGCGTTTGCAATAGTCTATGCCGATGCGGATGCATTTATAAATTTTCATGCATGTAGCGGGAGCGTACATGCCATGCCTGTAGCGGGAGCGTGCATACCCGTTCGCATTTGTTCGCTATGCGTCCTAGGTGCGGTGCGGGCATGCTTTTAAGAAAATTAACAAGCTAAATTATTTTTACTCAGGTTTGAATAAACTAGGATTATCAATATTTTCGCTAAATTGGCAAAGTATAGGTGCGAAAGTACGAGATTTAGATGACGAAGTTGTAAAAAAATGAATGTATTACTTTTATGAGAAACTTGGATGAAAAATGAAGAATATGATGAGGACTCCGCTAATGTTTCACCACCTCATACATATATACAAAAACGCCATCGCTTAGCCACGATAAATCACCATGAAATGTGTGTGGACAGATCTATGGCAGAAAAAGACAGATGAATTTGATGGTAATTATTTATGTATCGCCGCTTAAAACTTTCGCGAAATAATCCAATTCATACCTGACAATCTGCACTTCTGAAGGTTCAATTTTACTAGGTCAAAACTTCAACGAAATCCCCATGATTTTGAGTTTCGATTTCAATATTATTTTTTCATTAGATACTAGGTCCGAACTTTGTGGATGAAAGGGAAAGTGGGGATGATGAGATATACCACCCCACTTCCCCCTTAATCCACAAAGTTCGTGAGGAAAGTTCTTGGGAGCGAAGCGTCTAAACAGACCTAATATTGACAAAAGTACCACGACATATGGAACCTCACTTGATGCAGATTTTACGCAATTTTTAGACCATTTCTAAT
The DNA here is from genome assembly GCA_963855945.1 of Thereva nobilitata. Classification (NCBI taxonomy): domain Eukaryota; kingdom Metazoa; phylum Arthropoda; class Insecta; order Diptera; family Therevidae; genus Thereva; species Thereva nobilitata. Next base: position 96,269,882 of record OY979695.1, read on the forward strand.
CGAAAATATTTCAGTTATCATAAAACCTTTGTTCGTTTTATAGGTTTTAATGTAAATAAGAATTCATAAATATGGATATTTTCAAATTGTACTTGTATCAAGTCTACCGGTAGGCTCGCCACTATACTTCCTGCATGTGTCGTTGGCCTTACTTTTCTGCAAGCGTACTATAGGTATATCCGACAGACCTCCACTATATCAAGCATATTGTTAGCTGGTTAATATTTTAATACTTGTGGCAGTTATTGGGTAAGAAAGTTTTACTTCTAAAGTGTGGTCTTAAGCACACTCATATTTTTTTTATTTTATTAAGGCGTAGGATATAATATCATCGGCCTATCAATCTCAATAGACCGTGAAAGTGTCACGTCACAAGTCTATTAGGGTTGTGGGCATGCCCATCGTGCCCACAACGGTGGATCCGCCCTTGATCCAACCATAATAAAACTGTTTTCTTTATTGTAATAACCCATCACCTTAATTTATGAATTTATTTGGCCTCATGACGTTTCCTTTTCTCTGTTGTTAATTCTTCTCTTTGTTGTTTCTAGGTGGTCAAACCAAATTTCAAAACTCAACCTATTATTATTCAATCTGTGTCCATTGTTTACATGATGTATGAGAATTGGGCTTTCACCAGGTACATTCAAGTTTTCCTTTTTTGCGAAATGACTCATAACAATTGAATCATTACTGAATGCTTTCAGTCCCGTACTTTTAATTCTTTGTTGAAATCACGTTTGTCGTGTTTCAAGGGGGGGAGTATGTTGGGAAATCTAACGATCACCATGCCACAGTAGGGCACCATAATTATTATTTTCTTTTGACAGCATCATAAGAGCATTAAATTAAGGAGTCAGTCAACAAAGAAGAATAATAACAATAACAACAATAAATAATATGGACAACGGTCAGCAACAGACGCAGACATAACAGCTGAAAAAACTGAGCAACCTGAAGTACTCTTACACGGGCATGCTTGAAAAAACCGCTGCTTACTTCAACAGGATCAATTTTCCCTACATAATACCTGTTTGTTATTATGTTCATAAAAATTAGCTTTACGTATAAAATTTCAAACCCATTTGAAAGAAAAAAAATTTCACTCAAAATTCCACTCAATTGAAATTTGAAGGTGGTCATACTAAGTAAACACAAAATCAATCACATACACACACAAATGAAAGTTCCCCACTTCGGTTGTTACCAACCAAACCGGTTTACACCGTTTAGGCTAGTCGGTGAGGCATTTTCATTGAAATTTTGGCCCATAGGCGAGATTATTGTTGGAATCGCTTCGTTTTAGGGTGTAGTTAAACACCCTAAGTTTGCCCACAAATTGGTTGACCGCATAACTTTTTATTTAACTTATTGTGAACATAATAGGCACTTTTTGTATATTTCTTTCAATATCCACGCTCGTGCTAACTTTTAGTATAACATATGCATTCGGAAAGCTCTTCGTTATAAAATTCTCTAAAAAATAAGCCCTGTTAGAGATCGCTAGGTGCAAGGGTGAACATGCAAACAGCTTTCAAAGTTTTCAAATCACGTTATTTTCACTATTTGTTTACAGGAAAACAACTACACATAAAAAGCTGAAAATTCTTGAAGATGGTGTTTATGTAGTCCCGGTAATGTACAAAAAATTTCAACAAGATCGGTTTATTAGTTTTTGAGTAATTAACGATCTAGTTTTTTTTTCAGCCTTAATTAACAATGCTGCCATTTTTTGTAAGATCAGTTTATAATTCGGAAATTCATTTAGAAAAAAAGGAAATATTAAAAATGAAATCCCTTTGGAATTTTTGAAAAATCGCAATTTTGATAGATTTTATGAGGTTTTTTAGCCACGTACCTTTTTATACACGTATAAATAAACAAATATGAAAGGGTATGCCTAAAAACCTCATAAAATCTATCAAAATTGCGATTTTTCAGAAATTCCAACGGGATTTCATTTTTAATTGTTTCTTAAGTTTTCTAAATGAATTTCCCAATGTAACTGTCGGGGTAGGGTGTGCCGGGGCACGAAGAAGGGAAATTGCCATAAAGGCCGGAAGACTATCATTACAAAAAAACTTGGGGAAGGGGACTCAAAAAAAAGGGTGGCTCGGACGGTTCGACCGCCGGGGGAAGTGTCGCGAATTTACGCATCCAATGCACCGGTTGCAGGCACGACTAGCGGTGCTCTAGCTAGCTCGTCAGATGGGGTGGGGTTCGCGGTGCTTGGATGCCTGAGGGGGTGACAGTTAATCTGTTAAATCGCTCGTGCCTATGCAACAACAAAACTAAAGGGGGCGACGAGGGGGTGGAACAACGTCCAGGGCCAACGAGAGGGGCAAAAAGGGGGAAGAAAAGAGAGAAAGGGTGGTCACGGGTCACCAAGTCATTCTTATGGGCTACATAATATCAGACAAAAAAAAAATGTGGGTGGGCGGCACTTACCTTTGGTGGGCATCCATATCCCGTGGGCCACACATCCGTGGGGGTTTCTACTCCATCATGTTATTGAATTCACGATATTTATTTGTTTAAGGTTATGTTAATTATGTATTTAAATTATATTATTCATTTGTTTAAGTTCATATTATTTAATACATTAAATTCATGTTGTTTATTAGTTTAAGGTTATGTTAATTATTTATTTAAATTATATTATTCATTTGTTTAAGTTCATATTAATTAATACATTAAATTCATGTTGTTTATTAGTTTTAGGTTATGTTAATTATTTATTTAAATTATATTATTCATTTGTTTCAGTTCATATTATTTGTTACCTTAGATCTACGTTATTTGTTTGGTTAAAGTTATGCTATTTATTTATCTAAATCTTATTTTATCTATGTATTTAAATTTATTTTATTTATTTATCTTGGCATCATTTTAGAGCCGTCATTGCAAAGTAAACAAAACCGCCAATAATAAGAGCGGCACGAAATCATTGAATTAAGAAAACGGAAAATCACTTTCCTGCATGAATTCCTTGGATACACTATATTTTCTTTATGTAGTCGATATTAAGTCACGTACTGCTCAAAGAAGTGAAAAACTTGGCACAGCAATTTATATCGGAAGGGAGATCAACGATGTGGTTTTAAAGAACAAATTACGTACAATTTATCTCATAAATATAAAGAAAATCGGCGTAGTTCACAGAAAGCGACCCGCGTCTAACCATTCTTTTCCTCCTCGCTTCCAAAACACTCGCACAATACCGCGACGGATTCAAGCACGCCTTTCTCGTGGAATTAGTTTTATTGTTTCAAAAAAAATAAAATTGCTTCAAAATAAGAGATAAAGTTTTGCAATGATACTTTCCTTACGAGGTTCTATCCATAAAAACCTTAACAAAGCCAATGCTATATTGCTGTATGTAAGCTGAATTATCTTCACAAATTCACTTATGCCGGCCGATTTTTCTCCACTTTCACGTTACTTTATTATAAAAATTACCCGAAACTAGTTACTATAAGCTGTAATTCAATTATCTTTTTAAATATTACAAAACCCGTTATCTCGATTGAGATAGAAATGTGGTTGTTGGCTTTTTTACCAATTTTGCACTTTTTCTAGTGGAATTATTTTTATTGTCTCAAAAAAAATAAATTGGAGGTTCTATCCATAAACATCTTAACAAAAAAGCTTACGAGGTTCTATCCATAAAAATAAATTCACTTATCTCGGCCGATTTTTCTCCATTTTCACGTTACTTTATTATAAAAAATACCCGAAACTAGTTACTATGAGGAGGTTCTATCCATAAAAATAAATTCACTTATCTCGGCCGATTTTTCTCCATTTTCACATTACTTTTTTATCAAAAAAACCAGAAACTAGTCACTATAAACTGTAATTAAATTATCTTTTTATATATTACAAAACTCGTTATCTCGATTAAATTGAAAAACAAATTGGAGCTGCGGATCTAACCCGAGACTCCTTTCTTGCACAATCTTTAGAAAAGAAAAAGAAAATTCGCGGTTTTCCAAAAAAAAACAAATAAAGCCGCCGTCCGCTAGGAAGACTAAAATTCGACTCCTCTTTCCAACAAAATCGCCCGCTCAGCCAGCCAGGAGCCAGCCGCGTTCCGTTATCCGCATTCCTGCCGATTTTAATGTCATCGTGCAGATTTCAATGGGCGCGTTTAGGCCGAAGCCAAGTTAACTGAGCTAGGCAAGCTAACAACGGCATAAACAGCAATTTTTTTTGCGCTGTTAGCTAACTTATTTCTGCTTTCGGCTTAGCTAAAATTTAGCACAGCCAAAATGAATTGACGTTTGCTTGTAATTTTTGTTGTAAGCAAATAATTTAGAAATATTTCAATACAGAATGAAGATTTTATTATGATTATTCATTTTTTTTTTGCTTTTTATTATTCGTAAAATGGGAAATGTTATTATTTTTGCCTGTTATTAGCTGTAAAATGAGAATTGTCCAATGGCATGCTAGAAACGGTGCTAAGTTAACAGCGCTAATTTAACAGAGTTAGAATAATTCGGGCCCAAACGCGCCCATTGAGGTTTCAATTTTTCTTTATGGGTTTCGGTGACCAAAAGGGAATTTGCATCAACGGCACTTGCATTTGAATTTATTTGTGTGTTTATGGCGATGTTATTCTGCATAAGAGCTGGTGTCCCATGTTCGGGTTAGAGTATATTCTACCGGTGGGGCACACAAAAGAATAGGAACTGATTTGAGAATATTAACGGGCATGCAGATGCGTTGTTGCCATGTATTTTATTATAATATTTTGTACTTAAGATTGCAACAATTTATGTTGTCATAAAATCTAAATTCATTTTAATTATTTTAGAGAAATTTGAGTGTGTGGATAACATGCAAGAATAAAGTTTTTTTTTGTTACACTTTCTAATTCTCAACAGTTTTTGTATAGAACAAAAACTACTGAGATTAGAAATTTTAATAATAATAATAATAAAAAGAGAAATTCTGGTTTAAATTTTATAAAATTTAAACACGAATAAGCCTAAGCTGCATACGAAGAGAGAGTGATGTATATTGCATGTTATTCACTTCTGATACTTCTTCTTAATCTTAATTTTCCTTTTTCTTATAACAATTCGAAATTTAAATGTCTTACCGTCTACTATTAAACATAATAAAATGTTTACACAGAAAAAAAAATCGAAAGAATTCGGTTACAGTTTGAATTTGTAGCATGACAAAATGAATTTTAATACATTTTAGGAGAAAAAAAAATTTCGGAAAAATTATCAGGCCACCATTCCGTGTGCCACTAATGAGGGTGTTACATATTGCACACAAGCATATATAGTATTACATATTGCACACAAGCATATACAGACGTTATTCGGGGATCCTTTTCATGGAGGACCGCTCGGGAATTCATCTAGATATAGAAAAAGATACGATGCTGTCCCGAGCGGTGTTGCATGAAAAAAAATCCAATAAAAAAAAGGGAAGAAACGGACTTTAGTGCGTCAGAGGTCCATGTATTTTAGGGCGACCGTTACAACACGCGCCACCTAGATGTCGCCAGAGGAGAGGGGGTGCGAAAAAAAACAAACGGAGGCCTTGTTGGATCGTTAGCCCAACGTGTGGCTCAACCACGCCCTGAAATCGAGTCTCATGCTCTATAGACTGAGCCGGGCTGTTACAAGGTAATGTGTGTTCTCCACCCCGCTATGCCTTCGGAGGGGTTGGGTTCGGGAGACCATGGAAGAGGCTGAAGTCGTATGTGTTAAGCGCATCAACTACCTTATCGCAGCTTTGTATTTAAAGCAACAAAAAAAACTTTCGAGATTGATGGAAGTATTGGCATCATTTTTGACAACGGCGCTCGTCAACGGCCACGATATGGTTCCTTATCGCCAATTACACCATGCGCTCCCTACTGGGGTGTGGTACAGGAGACGTTTTGTTCCTTCCGGTACAACCGTACTCTGCATATCTCCTATACGTCCCTAGGCAAGCGTCTTATAGGGTCGTTTGGGCCTCATGAGCCGGGATTGTGTCTAGATTGTTGGCTCTATACTCATAACATATGTGATCCTGTGGTGGTAGTTGGAATTATTCAGCGCAACGTCCATGTCCAAGAACTCCCCCTCCCAAGGCAGAGCGGTACTGCAGAATTTCTGCGGCCTCGTGGGTCACCTCTATATGCATATTTGGGGGGGTTGGTCTGGCAACCCCTGAAGTCTTCAACATGAAGCTTGGCTCCAGACAGTCAAGTCGATCAAGGAGGTGTACCATCCGCTGGGGAAGCTACCCAAGCGGACCTCGACGGGTACCCTATTAATAACCGGTTAGGCCGGCGAGATGCCTTATTAGGGCTACTCGGAGTCACCTTCGCTTCCAATAGTTATACTAGGACGTGTCTTGGGCCTGATTGCTCTACGGAGTGACTTCGCGTGTCCGTTGAGAAGGTCGAGGCAATTCCACATTGTCCCGACGAGTCCCTCTGAGCGCGAAGTCTCTCTTCCGGAAGATATCTCGTGCCCCAAGGACTCAGTCCGCCGACTAAACCACATAGTCGCCGTCTGGGACCCTTGGTCCACGAGGTCACCTTCCGCTACGCAGGCTGTCAGGCCTTGAGATCTTTGGCGTGAAAAATACCGATCGGCTTTCCTTTCAAGTCCTCTAATTCATAACGTCCACTCCCAAGCTTTCGCCTCACGCGAGCCTTCATAAATTTGTCTGCCAGTTTAGCGCTAAACCGGTCGATCTTGTTACTTACGGGGAAGGTACGTCGATAAACTACCTGGCCGGGCGAGAACTCTACAGCTCTGCAGCGCAGATTGTAGTGTTTCTCATGTCTCGTGTGAGCCGCGGCCAGGTGTTGCTCTATTTTGTCCCGCCGGGCCTGCCATCGATCTACGGCCGGCGACACCGTTATATCTCCCTCTTGTAAGGCACCTAAGGCCTTCAGTACTGGGTAAGCGGATCCATGCAGGATCATGGGGCACCCGAACAGGGCCTGGTACGGGGAGGTGTTAATGGACGTGTGGTGTGCACTCCGTAGGGCACATTCGATTGCAGACAGGTGTAGGTCCCAATCCCGGTGATCTTCTTTCAGATACGCTCGGATAGCAGCTAAGACGGAACGGTTCACTCGCTCGGAAGCGTTGGCTTGGGGGGAATAGACAGCGGTGAGTTGGTGTTTGACGCCGTAATCGGACAACAGTTTCGTGAATTCTTTGGAAGTGAAATGACTTCCATTATCAGAGAATATCGCCTCGGGGACACCGAAGGCATGGAAGATTCGGTGCTCGAGGAAATTCACAGCGGCTTTAGATGTTTCGCCAGCTACTGGGTGGAGAAAACAGAATTTGGAAAACGCGTCTAGCACTACCAACACAGCAGTGTGGCCTTTTTTTGTCCTTGGATAAGGGCCCATATAATCGATGTATAAGAGTTGAAAAGGTCGGCACACATCCATGGCTTTGCCCATAGGGGGCCGAAGGGGTGTGTTTGGAGCTTTTGTCTCTTTGCATACTTCACAGCACGCGATATATTTTCTGACTTGACTAGTCATGCCGGGCCAATAATACTTTTCCCTAAGGCGTGCGAGGGTTTTGTGGACACCACCATGGGAAGCTTGAGGGGGCTCATGAGCGGACTGGATCAAGGGAGCGGTCAATTCTGCGGGGATCCACAATTTCCAAATCAGATCGTCCGTCTCGGGGTCGCCAGTTCGTGGGTCCGAACGGTGGAACACATAACCATCCGAAACCTGAAGGTCAGGTAACTGCCCGGCATCTGTGCTGACTTTGTCAACAAGATGCTGGTAGTCCGCTGACCTGAAGGCTGGGGACGTTAGGTCCACGTCACGACAGAAGGACACTTCGTCGACACAGTCGACTCGTGACAGTGCGTCCGGAACCACATTCTGACTACCCTTGCGGTGCTCGATAGAAAATTGGAAGCCCTGCAGCTTTAGGCTCCACCGCGCTAGCCGGCCGTTTAAGTCGGTCTGGCTCATGAGCCACTTCAAGCTGGCATGGTCAGTAATTATTGTAAAAGGCTGTCCTTCCACATACGCCCGGAACTTTTTAACGCTCAGCACCGCTGCGTAACACTCTAGTTCTGTGATGGAATAATTACGCTGGGCGCTGTTCAGCTTCTTAGAGAAAAATGCGATGGGATGTTCTTCATCGCCCTGTCTTTGGAAGAGGACGCTTCCTACCCCCGTTTTGCTGGCGTCACATTGGATGTAGAAGGGGCGGGTGAAGTCTGGAGTGACCAGTAAAGGAGCAGACATCATTGACTTCTTAAGTTCCATGAAGGCTTGGTGGGCCTCGTCGGACCAAACAAATTTGCCGCCTTTTAGGCAGTCCGTGATGGGAGAGGCGATACTTGCATAGTTACCTATGAAGCGCCTATACCACCCCGTCATACCTAAGAAGCGTCGCACCTGTTTGGTCGACTTGGGAACTGGGAAGTCCTTAATGGCTGCCACCTTGTCGGGATCAGTTTTCAGGGACCCATCGCCAATGATGAACCCCAGATACTTCACCTCCCGGACGCAAAATCGGCTCTTTGACAGGTTTACTGTCAGCCCGGAGCGACGAAGGCAGTCGGCGACCTTTTCCAGCAGTTGAAGGTGGGTCTCAAAGTCTGGTGACACCACCAATAAATCGTCCAGATAGACGAACACATTTTCTCTAAGTGAGCCCGGTATCGCCTTGTCCATCAAGCGACACATGCGTTGCGGAGCGTTACAAAGCCCGAACGGCATCACTGTAAATTGATACAGCGGTCTTCCTGGGACGGTGAAGGCAGTTTTTTCCCTGGATTTTTCCTCCAATGGGATTTGCCAAAAGGCATCTTTCAAGTCGATTGCGGAAATGAACTTAGTGTCCTGCAATCGCCCCAGGAGACCGTCTATATGAGGCAGTGGATAGGCATCCTTTATGGTTACGGTATTTACCTTGCGGGAGTCCAAGCAGAGGCGGACCTTTCCAGGCTTACGCACCAGGACCACGGGTGAGTTCCATGGACTGTTGGACTCTTCGATCACACCTAAACTCAACATGCGATCGATTTCCTCATACATGAGGGCCTGAATGGCGGGAGAAACAGGATAGTGCCTCTGCTTGATGGGCACCGCCTCGCCAGTGTCGATCACGTGTTGTTCCAGGTGTGTTCGACCAAGTCCACAGGTGTCGAACGACGGGAATCGCGCGCGGACCTGGTTAAGTCGCTCCCGTTGGGACTCCTCAAGGATATGGCAGTCGGGATCAGGTTGTGGGGTATGATGGAGTTCCCCAATTATGTGTGGGGCCAATTTAAAGGCCCTCCAAAAATCGACGCCGAGATAAAGATTCTGAGACAAGTCCGGTACTACATATAGTGTCATGGTCATAGTTTTCGATCCATAAGTTACTGGGACGGTGATGAAACCACTAACATTCTTAGACGTACCGTCAGCTACTTGGACATCGGCGCGCAGGCGATGTAGCTTAATGGCCGGGTTGTCCTGGAGGAACGACTCTGCCCCTCTACCCAGGCAGCTAATGCTGGCGCCGGTGTCCAACAGGCCTGTTAGTTTGGCACCTTGGATCCGTACGTTGACGAAAGGTCGATCATCTCCGTTCTCATGTAACATGGCGGCGACAATCTTCTGTGTATGTGCCCTCTTCTCTAGGGCCCATGACCGTATGCGCGGGGCTTTGCGGGTTGGTGGCAGTTCGGCAGAATCATTAAAGATTCGCTTACGAACTCGATGATAGTTGGCCCATCGCTGCATAAAAGAGGCTCTGGCCTGTGGAGAAGGGAAGTCTGGCAGAGATTCCATTATCGACAGGTCAGAGACGTCGGACATGCTTGTTGACAAATCAAGTGTAAAAGGGGGACTTTCAGATACTAGGTCGGGCGCGGACCTCCCCGGGGCCTCGCACCCTGGTTCCGGTTTCCCGAACAGATTGGGCAAGAAGTGGTGTAGACTTCGGGGCGCCCACATCTGTAGCAAAAGATTTTACGATGTGGGGAAGGGCAATCAGAGAACGAATGTCCTTCTTGCTGGCAGTTCCAGCAAGTGACTGGGCGGCGCGGAGTTGCGTCGGCCCTCACCTCGTCTACAGTAGGTGGTGGTGGGTCAGGGGCGTAGTTGGGATAGGGCAAGGCCGGTTGCTGTGAGTGTACGTCGTTCAACTCATGTACTCGATGGGAATGGCGATTCTCCTCCCTCTTGGCTTTTTGCCATCTCTCAACGCGGATGCACGCTTCGCGAACTTGGCGCATATTGTCATAGGTGGATCCTATAATGGCTGAACCCAGGGTACTGTTCAGGTTTTCCATGACAAGGTGTACCAACTCCGCGGAGGACATTTGGCGCGAGAGGCGGTTTGCCAAGGCTAGTATTTTCGCGGCGTAATCGTCGAACGATTGGTTAAGCTGTTTCGTCTCCATCATTTCCTTAATGATTTGATGGTCGGTCTGCCTTCCTCCGAACTGTTCCAACAAGCCAGACTTGAAATCCACCCACAAGGGATTGGACTGCTGTCGGCGGAACTGAGTCCAGTACCAGTCCTCAGCGGGTCCTGATAACAGGGCGGCCACATTCCGCACCAGCTCCCGTGACGATATGTCATCATCTCGAGCTCGGGTGTCGAGCCGATAGAGAAATTCCTCTGCCGAGGTTTCTCCCGGCCGACCCGTGAACTTGAGGTTCCAGTTCAAGACTGGCGACTTCTGTCTGTAGGTAGGGCCGGTGTGTTCTGGGCGGTAAGGGGGGCGCTCTCCTATGCTGCTGGACCGCGGGGGAATGCCACTGGGCCCAGCTCCGGCCGATGTGTGAGGGTGAAGAAAATTGTACGTGGTATCATTCGGGGACGCTTCGGGGTGTCCTCGCTGTTTCAGCCTTTCCATTTCATGTTGCAAGGCTGCAACCTGCTCAGTCAGCGCTATCAACGCCGCGGCCCGTTCCGACTCGCCGTCCTCAGAACGAGAGTTATCATTGCCTTCGTCATCTTCGCCGTCGGCGACAAATTGCCCCTTATCGTTCCTTTTTTTCGGCATGCTAGGAGATCGACTAGCCGATAAGGAAGCGAGAAGTTGATAATAAACTTGGTTCGAGTAGTTTCTTTTGTTTATGTTTTTTTTTATTTATGCACAAAACCGCATTTATTATTTGTATAAATTAAAAAAAAAACGCAAACGAAATAGAAAAAAAATACAACAGTTGCGATATGTTCGCGATCATATTTAAAATTAATTTTTTTTTTTTTTTTTTTTTATATTTCTACGACGCCTTTTTTTTTTTTTTTTTTTTTTTTGTTTTACCTTTGAATAACTACTAATAATAAAAAATATTTTTGGTTTTACTTAAGTTCAAAGAATTATTTTATCTCCCTCCCATCAAACTCATCAAGTAAGCAGATCATCATTCGTCAACATAAACATAATAATTATGCAACTTAGAAGACAAATAATAATAATAATTAAGACAAAAAAAAAATAAAAAAAATACTGTTCTCAATCAGTATATAAATTATTATAATAATTGCGAGTTGTACACAACATAACTAAACTGAATTTCAGTCCTTAAATAGAACTAATTTAATTGAAAAAAAGTTTTATTAAAATATATTTTAATAAAACAAACGCTGGTATTTATAGTTTATAGTTTTTATCTTTTTTTTTTTTTTTTTTTTTTTTTTTTTTTTGTGAGTGTGGCCCCAGGGAGAGGATGTCCTCCCCAAGGCTATGGTGGCTGATGGCGCCGATGACAGCCAGCCTGAACTCAGGACTGAGTGGCATCCACGTCATCAGAAGCACCAAGTGCCTCCACTTGCGGGATCGGTGATGAGGGTGGTGCCAGGCTAATGTCTAGCACCAACTTCATCAAGGAATCCCTGTTGTCTGACATCCGGCAACCCCAAAGCGATGACCGGATCCCAGTGACCAGCAAAAGAAGAAAGGGTGAAAGAAGGGATAGAAGCCTCCGTTGAGTACTAAAAGAGACCGCTCTGACACCCAGCCACAACTGGTCAGCAACTCTGCTGAGACACAGGAAGGTGAAATGTCAGAACGGTCAAACAGCCGGGGGCGGGTGCATATCAGGACGTCGAGCCTGTCGCAGCGCCAGGCGATAGAACGCCTGTTAGCCTTGACGGGACAGGTCCGACGTCCAGGCGTACATCCGCCCATACTACAAAAGGTAAGAAAAAAATTGAAGGTTGATGTTCACTGTCAGTGAAGGCTCGCACAGTGCCAGGCGGTATTACGCCTGTTAGCCAGACTTTGAGCCTCACTGACAGGAACTGCAAATAAGATAGGGAGGCTACCGCAGAAGAAATCGAAAGATGAAGTGGTTGAAGAAGAAGAAAGATAGGAAAGTGGAAGAAAACAGAGATGATGAGGGCTAGAGTACCGCGGTAGGTACTTTTCGCCCATTAACCAGAAGCCGGAGGGACTTGGACGGAGACTGGGAACTGCTAAGCAAAAGAAGTCCACTCCTGGCTCCTCTCGTTGGCCTGAGCCACAAAATTTAAAAGATAAACTACAATAAACAAAAAAATCTAATATGAAACATAGCTCGGCAGTGGAAAAGTGACTAATAAAAAAAACAGACTTCCCGAGCTATGGTACCGAGACCAGAGAATCAAAACAACGTTATAATTCACTAGCCTCCGTTGGGCGCCATTTGTAACTGTCGGGGTAGGGTGTGCCGGGGCACGAAGAAGGGAAATTGCCATAAAGGCCGGAAGACTATCATTACAAAAAAACTTGGGGAAGGGGACTCAAAAAAAAGGGTGGCTCGGACGGTTCGACCGCCGGGGGAAGTGTCGCGAATTTACGCATCCAATGCACCGGTTGCAGGCACGACTAGCGGTGCTCTAGCTAGCTCGTCAGATGGGGTGGGGTTCGCGGTGCTTGGATGCCTGAGGGGGTGACAGTTAATCTGTTAAATCGCTCGTGCCTATGCAACAACAAAACTAAAGGGGGCGACGAGGGGGTGGAACAACGTCCAGGGCCAACGAGAGGGGCAAAAAGGGGGAAGAAAAGAGAGAAAGGGTGGTCACGGGTCACCAAGTCATTCTTATGGGCTACATAATATCAGACAAAAAAAAATGTGGGTGGGCGGCACTTACCTTTGGTGGGCATCCATATCCCGTGGGCCACACATCCGTGGGGGTTTCTACTCCATCATGTTATTGAATTCACGATATTTATTTGTTTAAGGTTATGTTAATTATGTATTTAAATTATATTATTCATTTGTTTAAGTTCATATTATTTAATACATTAAATTCATGTTGTTTATTAGTTTAAGGTTATGTTAATTATTTATTTAAATTATATTATTCATTTGTTTAAGTTCATATTAATTAATACATTAAATTCATGTTGTTTATTAGTTTTAGGTTATGTTAATTATTTATTTAAATTATATTATTCATTTGTTTCAGTTCATATTATTTGTTACCTTAGATCTACGTTATTTGTTTGGTTAAAGTTATGCTATTTATTTATCTAAATCTTATTTTATCTATGTATTTAAATTTATTTTATTTATTTATCTTGGCATCATTTTAGAGCCGTCATTGCAAAGTAAACAAAACCGCCAATAATAAGAGCGGCACGAAATCATTGAATTAAGAAAACGGAAAATCACTTTCCTGCATGAATTCCTTGGATACACTATATTTTCTTTATGTAGTCGATATTAAGTCACGTACTGCTCAAAGAAGTGAAAAACTTGGCACAGCAATTTATATCGGAAGGGAGATCAACGATGTGGTTTTAAAGAACAAATTACGTACAATTTATCTCACAAATATAAAGAAAATCGGCGTAGTTCACAGAAAGCGACCCGCGTCTAACCATTCTTTTCCTCCTCGCTTCCAAAACACTCGCACAATACCGCGACGGATTCAAGCACGCCTTTCTCGTGGAATTAGTTTTATTGTTTCAAAAAAAATAAAATTGCTTCAAAATAAGAGATAAAGTTTTGCAATGATACTTTCCTTACGAGGTTCTATCCATAAAAACCTTAACAAAGCCAATGCTATATTGCTGTATGTAAGCTGAATTATCTTCACAAATTCACTTATGCCGGCCGATTTTTCTCCACTTTCACGTTACTTTATTATAAAAATTACCCGAAACTAGTTACTATAAGCTGTAATTCAATTATCTTTTTAAATATTACAAAACCCGTTATCTCGATTGAGATAGAAATGTGGTTGTTGGCTTTTTTACCAATTTTGCACTTTTTCTAGTGGAATTATTTTTATTGTCTCAAAAAAAATAAATTGGAGGTTCTATCCATAAACATCTTAACAAAAAAGCTTACGAGGTTCTATCCATAAAAATAAATTCACTTATCTCGGCCGATTTTTCTCCATTTTCACGTTACTTTATTATAAAAAATACCCGAAACTAGTTACTATGAGGAGGTTCTATCCATAAAAATAAATTCACTTATCTCGGCCGATTTTTCTCCATTTTCATATTACTTTTTTATCAAAAAAACCAGAAACTAGTCACTATAAACTGTAATTAAATTATCTTTTTATATATTACAAAACTCGTTATCTCGATTAAATTGAAAAACAAATTGGAGCTGCGGATCTAACCCGAGACTCCTTTCTTGCACAATCTTTAGAAAAGAAAAAGAAAATTCGCGGTTTTCCAAAAAAAAACAAATAAAGCCGCCGTCCGCTAGGAAGACTAAAATTCGACTCCTCTTTCCAACAAAATCGCCCGCTCAGCCAGCCAGGAGCCAGCCGCGTTCCGTTATCCGCATTCCTGCCGATTTTAATGTCATCGTGCAGATTTCAATGGGCGCGTTTAGGCCGAAGCCAAGTTAACTGAGCTAGGCAAGCTAACAACGGCATAAACAGCAATTTTTTTTGCGCTGTTAGCTAACTTATTTCTGCTTTCGGCTTAGCTAAAATTTAGCACAGCCAAAATGAATTGACGTTTGCTTGTAATTTTTGTTGTAAGCAAATAATTTAGAAATATTTCAATACAGAATGAAGATTTTATTATTATTATTCATTTTTTTTTTGCTTTTTATTATTCGTAAAATGGGAAATGTTATTATTTTTGCCTGTTATTAGCTGTAAAATGAGAATTGTCCAATGGCATGCTAGAAACGGTGCTAAGTTAACAGCGCTAATTTAACAGAGTTAGAATAATTCGGGCCCAAACGCGCCCATTGAGGTTTCAATTTTTCTTTATGGGTTTCGGTGACCAAAAGGGAATTTGCATCAACGGCACTTGCATTTGAATTTATTTGTGTGTTTATGGCGATGTTATTCTGCATAAGAGCTGGTGTCCCATGTTCGGGTTAGAGTATATTCTACCGGTGGGGCACACAAAAGAATAGGAACTGATTTGAGAATATTAACGGGCATGCAGATGCGTTGTTGCCATGTATTTTATTATAATATTTTGTACTTAAGATTGCAACAATTTATGTTGTCATAAAATCTAAATTCATTTTAATTATTTTAGAGAAATTTGAGTGTGTGGATAACATGCAAGAATAAAGTTTTTTTTTGTTACACTTTCTAATTCTCAACAGTTTTTGTATAGAACAAAAACTACTGAGATTAGAAATTTTAATAATAATAATAATAAAAAGAGAAATTCTGGTTTAAATTTTATAAAATTTAAACACGAATAAGCCTAAGCTGCATACGAAGAGAGAGTGATGTATATTGCATGTTATTCACTTCTGATACTTCTTCTTAATCTTAATTTTCCTTTTTCTTATAACAATTCGAAATTTAAATGTCTTACCGTCTACTATTAAACATAATAAAATGTTTACACAGAAAAAAAAATCGAAAGAATTCGGTTACAGTTTGAATTTGTAGCATGACAAAATGAATTTTAATACATTTTAGGAGAAAAAAAAATTTCGGAAAAATTATCAGGCCACCATTCCGTGTGCCACTAATGAGGGTGTTACATATTGCACACAAGCATATATAGTATTACATATTGCACACAAGCATATACAGACGTTATTCGGGGATCCTTTTCATGGAGGACCGCTCGGGAATTCATCTAGATATAGAAAAAGATACGATGCTGTCCCGAGCGGTGTTGCATGAAAAAAAATCCAATAAAAAAAAGGGAAGAAACGGACTTTAGTGCGTCAGAGGTCCATGTATTTTAGGGCGACCGTTACACCAATTATAAACTCATCTTTCAAGAAATGGCAGCAAGGTTAAAAAGAAAACGAGATGGTTAATTACTCAAAAAGTAATGAACCCATCTTGTTGAAATTTTTTGTACATTGTCGGGACTACATAAACACCATCTTCAAGAATTTTCAGCTTTTTATGTGCTGTTGTCTTCCTGTAAATAAATAGTGAAAATAACGTGATTTGAAAACTTTGAAAGCTGTTTGCATGTTCACCCTTGCACCTAGCGATTTCTAACAGGGCTTATTACACGACTGCCCCAAAAAAAGGAGTGTAATGTGTTTAGGTTTGTTGTGTGTATGTACGTTGTTTTCTACCACCATAACTTCTAAACCCCTGAACGGATTTAGATGACTGGGGTACCGTTAGAATCGTTTAATGAGTCTGAGTAACATAGGCTAGGTTAATTTTTAAAAAAACAATATGGCGCCCGTCAGACGCAATTTACATAACGCCCAATTTAATTTTTTTTTCTGATTGGGTCAATATGGGTATCAAACGAAAGGTAAAATTGAGACGATTTCAAATATATATAACACTTAATAGATATGTGTTAAATGATCGCGAATTTTAAGCTTAAATAAAATTAAATTACTCAAAACGTCTTTTATTAACCCATCACCATGAATTACCACTTAATAGTTAAGCATAGTATGCTGTTGAGGCGAAATTAAAATTCCCTAAACAAACGCTATGTAACACGACTGCCCCAAAAAGGAGTGTAATGTTTTCAGGATTCATGTATGTATGTTTGTATGTTTCTTTGTTCCACCATAACTTCTAAACGCCTGAACGGATTTAGATCGCTGGAGTACCGTTAGAATCGTTTAGTGAGCCCGAGTAACATAGGCTTTAATTTTTAAAAAAAACAGTATGGCGGCCGTCAGACCCAATTTACGTCACACCCGATTTATTTTTTTCTTCTTCTGTTCGGGTCAATATGGGTATCAAATGAAAGGTCTCATTGAGACGATTTCTGCCTAATCTATCAGCGTGTCTAAATTTAGATAGAATAAATCAAACTTCGATAACTTTACTTTTGCATTAAAACTGTATCTCAATAGTTGTAAGTGCTATAATAATAAGAAGTAAAATAAAATCACTTAATAAAAACTATGTACATTGGTTTACGAATTATAATCACTAAAATATCATAAAATAAAAAACAAAATAATTAAAAAATTAAAAAACACGACGCCGAATTAAAAAATGAACTAAAAAGTCAAAAACAAGTTTTAAGTACTAATGTAAGACAGAAACAAGGTAGAAGATATTTTATTTATTTTGTTAAGTATCACACAACTATCGCATATGTATAATCTGTATTTTTGCAGCCGGGGTACAAAATGTTACGAGAATAAGTACAATTAAAACTGTACCCGACTGAAAAAATACAGATTATACATATACGATAGTTGTGTGATACTTAACAAAATAAATAAAATATCTTCTACCTTGTTTCTGTCTTACATTAGTACTTAAAACTTGTTTTTGACTTTTTAGTTCATTTTTTAATTCGGCGTCGTGTTTTTTAATTTTTTAATTATTTTGTTTTTTTTAGAGAATTTTATAACGAAAAGCTTTCTCAATGCATATGTTATACTAAAAGTTAGCAGGAGCGTGGATATTGAAAGAAATATGCAAAAAGTGCCTATTATGTTCACAATAAGTTAAATGAAAAGTTATGCAGTCAACCAATTTGTGGGCAAACTTAGGGTGTTTAACTACACCCTAAAACGAAGCGATTCCAACAATAACCTCGCCTATGGGCCAAAAATTCATTTTTTATCATTTTTTCCTTCTCACCGACTAGCCTAGTTAGTCAAGTTCGCAACTGAACAAAAATCTTGCTGGATGAAATTTTCGCTCTCTATGGTTCCAGCCGTCACCACAGCAGGTAAGGTTCTTCCCGTCATATTTTCCCTAGTTATTTCCTATAAACCCCAACTTCCAAAAGTCAAGGAATTGTATTCGTAGCTTATTGATACGAGTATACTTCCATTTGATTTAATTGCACTTTGTAGCTTCATGATACAAAGAGTAAATTTCATTTACTAACACGCTAGTTATACTTGTAGATTCCGATACAAGTATAACTATCATTAATTACCTCAGTTAAACCTTGTAGCTATTTGATACAAGGGTTAGAATTTTACTAATTTCCGATACAAGTATAACTATCATTAATTACCTCAGTTAAACCTTGTAGCTATTTGATACAAGGGTTAGAATTTTACTAACCCCAATTAGTTAGACTTGTAGCTTCCGATACAAGTTTAACTAATTTTTTGTTAACCCTAATTCAATCCTTGTAGCTTATGATACAAGGTACGAAATTGGGTGTTAAGTTAAATTGGTTATGCTTGTAGCTTTTTGATACAAGCTTATAGCCAGTTTACTAATTTTGGTATGCTTGTAGCTTTTTTGATACAAACTTATAATCAGTTATAAATTTGGTGTATCTTGTAGCTTTTTGATACAAGGTAGTACACCAATTTGATAATACTGAGGTACTTAATCCCATAACCAATCATCCTCCTCATATCCATTTAATTTTACCTGCCATTTAAACTCAGGTGAGTACATTAATTCTTGATTTTATATTGACTATATATAATTTCCCGATTTCAAAATTTACGGGTGGTATGGTGATTGAAAATTATAATCTTACCTCGTGGTTAATTAACGTTAAACGTTATCAACGGGGGCGAATGGCTAACAAAGACCTCGGAAGGAGGTGGCACCCGATTTGTCACTTCTGCCAAAACCCGAGAAGAGTCACTGCAGACGAACACCTAGCAGCTCTGTTAGCAAGTCCTAATCCCACCTCCCCGCGGTGCCCCCTGGGGTACTTCTTCGGAAGGAGCTAACGGGAGACGGTCGAATGGCGAGTTCTCTGCGCCACAAAACAGAGTTTTAAGTCGGTTGGGCTGAGGGTTAGCAACCCGCTCCCATAAAACACACAATTGCTACGAATCGGCAAACATTGCCTCGGAACCGGACGGACAACACGACGACGACCTTTGCTTTTCGAAACAGGACACGAATCGGATCATGGAATGTGAGAACTCTGCTTGCTGATGGACGGCTGGATGAAGTGCTCAACGAGATGAACCGCTATAAAATCAAGGTCATGGGACTCAGCGAGACCAGATGGCCCGATGCGGGGGAACATATCTGCCCAAACGGTGAGTCCTTCTTATATTCTGGGAGAAACGAAACTGAAAATCGTAGGAATGGCGTTGGCGTAATACTCACCAAGGAAGCCAGGTCCAGCCTCATTAGCTGGTCACCAGTTTCTGAGAGGATTATTACCGTGCGCCTACGTACCAGACTAAGAAGTACTACGATAGTCCAATGCTACGCTCCAACTGAAGACGCAGACGATGACATCAAAGACGAGTTCTATATGCGACTGAATGAGGTTTTTCGCTCTATTCCAAGGGGAGACATCATTGTTTTGATGGGTGACTTAAATGCACAGATCGGCCCCAACAACACCGGCCTTGAAAACACAATTGGAAATCAAGGCCTAAGCCAAGATACCAATCACAATGGTGAACTTTTCGTTGACTTTTGTAGTTCCCATCAACTCATGGTAGGTGGAACTTACTTTTGTCACAAGAAGATACACAAGGAGACCTGGGTATCGCCCGATGGTAGAACGAGAAACCAGATAGATCACGTGGCCGTCAGTCGCAGATGGCGAACTATTCTGGAGGATGTCAGGAGCTTTAGGGGAGCAGACACTGGAAGTGACCACCATTTGGTAGTAGCAACTATCCGCCTAAAAATCGCTGCAATCAGAAACGTCCAACGCGATGCCATAAACCGTCGACGGTTTAACGTAGACCTTCTGCGTGAGAGCACCAAAAAGCGAGAATTTGCTGGCAAACTGCAAGAAATCTTAAACCAGCAAACCGTTTCTGACGACACAAATATTGAAGAGCTGTGGAGCACAACAAAGGGCGCTATAATAACAGCAGCGGAAACAAGCATAGGTTATGTCCAAAGAAACCAGCAACACTGGATCTCGGACACAACC